>CM077171.1:36930854-37530854 GCA_039654105.1 Coreius guichenoti
TCACGCAATTCTGACTTTATATCTCGCAATTCTGACTTTATATCACGCAATTCTGACTTCATATCTCGCAAGTCTGACTTCATATCTTGCAATTCTGACTTTATATCTCTCAATTCTGACTTTATATCTCTCAATTCTGACTTTATATCTCGCAATTCTGACTTTATATCTCTCAATTCTGACTTTATATCTCGCAATTCTGACTTCATATCTCTCAATTCTGACTTCATATCACGCAATTCTGACTTCATATCACGCAATTTTGACTTCATATCTCGCAATTCTGACTTCATATCTCGCAATTCTGACTCATATCTCGCAATTCTGACTTCATATCACGCAATTCTGACTTTATATCTCGCAATTCTGACTTTATATCTCGCAATTCTGACTTTATATCACGCAATTCTGACTTTATATCTCGCTTCCCTTCAGAACTGGACTTTATAATTCACAATTGCGAGAAATTCTGACTTTAAAACTCGCAATTCTGACTTCATATCACGCAATTCTGACTTCATATCTCGCAATTCTGACTTCATATCTCGCAATTCTGACTTCATATCTCGCAATTCTGACTTTATATCTCTCAATTCTGACTCTATATCTCTCAATTCTGACTTTATATCACGCAATTCTGACTTCATATCTCGCAATTCTGACTTCATATCTCGCAATTCTGACTTCATATCACGCAATTCTGACTTTATATCTCGCAATTCTGACTTTATATCTCGCAATTCTGACTTTTTTTTCCCTTCAGAACTGGACTTTATAATTCACAATTGCGAGAAATTCTGACTTTATAACTCGCAATTCTGACTTCATATCACGCAATTCTGACTTCATATCACGCAATTCTGACTTCATATCACGCAATTCTGACTTCATATCTCGCAATTCTGACTTCATATCTCGCAATTCTGACTTTTTTTTCCCTTCAGAACTGGACTTTATAATTCACAATTGCGAGAAATTCTGACTTTATAACTCGCAATTCTGACTTCATATCTCGCAATTCTGACTTCATATCACGCAATTCTGACTTTATATCTCGCAATTCTGACTTTATATCACGCAATTCTGACTTTATATCACGCAATTCTGACTTTATATCTCTCAATTCTGACTTTATATCTCGCAATTCTGACTTTATATCTCTAAATTCTGACTTTATATCACGCAATTCTGACTTTATATCTCTCAATTCTGACTATATCTCTCAATTCTGACTTTATATCTCTCAATTCTGACTTTATATCACGCAATTCTGTCTTTATATCTCGCAATTCTGACTTTATATCACGCAATTCTGACTTTATATCTCTCAATTCTGACTTTATATCTCACAATTCTGACTTTATATCTCGCAATTCTGACTTTATATCTCGCAATTCTGACTTTATATCTCTCAATTCTGACTTCATATCTCGCAATTCTGACTTTATATCTCGCAATTCTGACTTTATATCTCACAATTCTGACTTTATATCTCGCAATTCTGACTTTATATCTCTCAATTCTGACTTTATATCTCGCAATTCTGACTTTATATCACAGAATTCTGACTATATCTCGCAATTCTGACTTTATATCTCGCAATTCTGACTTCATATCACACAATTCTGACTTCATATCACGCAATTCTGACTTCATATCTCGCAATTCTGACTTTATATCACGCAATTCTGACTTTATATCACGCAATTCTGACTTTTTTTTCCCTTCAGAACTGGACTTTATAATTCACAATTGCGAGAAATTCTGACTTTATAACTCGCAATTCTGACTTTATAACTCGCAATTCTGACTTCATATGACGCAATTCTGACTTTCTAACTCACAATTCTTTTTAATTTGTGAAATTTACAAGCCATTTCTAAGTGAAAGTGTAAAGTGAAAAGAAACAGCAAGTAACATTGAATTAAATGTGAAATTCAATAATCTTTGTTTTATTTACAACTTTGAAAATATATATTTTTTTTTTTACAGTATAGCTCTCATTTGCGTATCTCATTTTATAATCTCATTTGCAAATTTCAGAGTTAGTCATGCAGGTTTAAGCAGCGTGAGGGTGAGTAAACAATGACAGAATTCTAATTTTTGGGTTAACTGTTCCTTTAAGAGGTTATTCTTATTTTTTATCACTAGCTATGTTTTCATCCACCTATTTTATGCAAATTTTGGGATATTGCATAAAAAAATGCTGGATGGAAACACCAAAATGCTCTAAAAATGTGCACGCTCAAATGAGGCGGATAGATTTTTTTTATCCAATAAGAATACATGCGCATAAACTACGATGGAAACCCCTTGATGCACAACAAAAAGAAACTTACATGACTTTGCCTCAACAGTTGCTGTGATTCGATAACTGAACTAACCAGCGACCAATTTCATTGCACAGCAGCATCTCAGATGTTGGTTTGATCATTCTGAGATGTCTGAGCCAAAGTCTGTCATCAGAATGATTTGGTATAATGACCTCCCAGAAGCGTCTCACATGACTGTGTTCACAAACACCAAGCAACCGAATGCAAGATAACATGACAGCGTTTGTTGCGCTTTGTCTGTGCACTCAGAAGCACTTATGTCAAGTCATTTATGATGGAGGAAAAAATAGCCACAGTTTCTTCCCTGATTGCAACAACTTCCATTTTTATTGCAGATATTTGGCGCTAATTTCACAGGAAGTGATGATTTTCTTCTTTTGAACACATGGGATGGAAACAGCTCTTTATTCGCAAAGGTTTCATGCGATAATCCAATTTTGTTTAATTTGTTAAAAAAAGTTACATTCTGAACTTTGGATGGAAACATAGCTAATGACATGATAATTGTTCAGATAGATATTCATTTTTATGTGTCGCTGTTTGCTGGAAGTGTTTCCTATATGATAATGCTCCACCATTGACATTTCACATAAATGACAAAGCATTTAACAGAACAGGACAGAGTAACAAGAGACTCCATCATAGGTCTCTATGTGAGAATTAAGTTTGGGATAAACTGCTTATTTCTATTCTGAGATGTACTTTCAGAACCTTTCTGGGTCATGTTTCCGTGTGCACCAAGACACTGGGTTGTCAGATCGAGGGTCTGTCACAGTCATAACACAAAAACACACGCACTCTTGTGACCGCAAGTGTGTGAGAGGATTGGCGACATCTCCAAGAGGTCACACCTCCCGCAGTGACAGTGTTAGCTGGAGAGAGCCGACGAGAGAATGAGTCAGTGAATGAGTGTAACGGGGTTGACTTCAGGGGGGAACACAGGCACCCCTTCTCTCTAGTGATGCATTCAGTCGCAATGCTACAGATGGACATTGTCCTCAAGTACTACAGAAATGGATGAAAAAGATGTCATTTGAGGAAGTATAGGTGTTTTTGTGATCAGTGCAGGGACCCTCAAATATGGTGATCCCCTTGTGGGGGACTCCCTTTCTAAAATATATCTAAAGGCAAATAAATATTGTCCTTTACACACTATAGAATTAAGTTCTGAAAAAATGATTTTAGTTTGGAACAAAAGAACAGGTGAATTACTTTATCTGTCTTATCTTGCCTCACAAAGGAGATTGCACTATTGATCAGAAGCAAATGAGGAGAAGTGTCCCATGCTGCTTCACACTGTTGTTTTTATTCCATTCTGGAGGAAAGTACCAGAGTGTTGCTTTGTGTAACGCCTCCATCTTGAGTTTTTCTAGGGTAGTACACTTTTAAAAATAAATGTCTCCCTTCTCATGTTCTCTGATGTATACGTCACATGACAAGGATAATCCACGTAATCTGAATAAAATATCTGTCTTTCTCCTGTGATAAGAGATGTTCTCTGATAAGTAGAGAAATAGTTTTTTTTAAAGAGCAAATACAATTACCATGTTGTATTATGGATTTGTTTATTACTTGATAGCATTACACATACAATAATTTTTAGATTCTTACTTTAATATAAAAAGAGTTACATATTAAAGGTGCACTATGTAACTTTTTTTTCAAAATTAACTACATTTACATAATGAGTCAATACATCATCAAACCATCTTCCAAAACATGTTTTTGTCTTACCCTGATTCACTATGGTAAGCCTATTATAAGTGTTTTTTATTTTAGACCAAGCGGGATGGTTTTCGCAGGAAACAGAGAGAAGTTGCTCCGGCTGTTTTGACATGTGTATGCGTAACCGGTGACACCCGATGCCAAGCGTGATGCACGGCCAGCGACACCAGTTATGAAACACTTGGGTAGTGTTGTGGAGTTATCAGACATAGACACGGGATAGCAGACAGCAGCTTCACTGGATCTTTTAATCCTCTCCCTGATATAACACACAAACAAGCAGCCTCTTAGAGAGTGACTCGCCCTTGTTTTCTTTCCCATTCAGTTACAATGCAAAAGGACAAAATAGAGGAAAGAAAAATTACATTAAACAAGAAAATAATACAACAGAGAAAACATACCTGACAAACAAGCAGCCTCTTAGAGAGTGAATTGCCTTTGTTTTAAAATAAATATGTACACTTCACCATGTGCAAAATATAACTCAAAAAGGGTAAAATGACACTATACACATAAATTGGAGTGAAGATATAGATATAAAAGCAATAATTACAATAAAGATTAAATAAGATTATCAGAAGTCGAAAGAAACAAACCCACCTCTCCCATTCAGTTACAGTGCAAAAGGGAAGAGGAGGAGACAGAACAGAAAATTATGTTGGCTCATGACATCACAACAATTAAAGGGGAAAACACTCATTTTGATCAGCTACATCAGGTATATGTACATGAACAATTTTCTGTGAATTCTATTTCACAAGACATACATTTAACCGTATAATTTCTATACCTGTTACATATGGTGTGAGAGTGGAAAGGTTAGTTGTCACAAGGAGCGAGAAAGTTTAACATGAAGCAGCTAAATCTTGAACCTCCGGGAATCATCCATTTAAAAAAAAAAAAAAAAAACCCAGAACAGAGGAGAGTCTGCTGGCAAAAATGCGACAAAGCTCGTAATAAAACCAGAATCAACATTGGCTTGACTTTTCTGAGATGGCAAAAACAGGGATTTGAAATGTTGTAAATGTGACACAGATGGTGTTTTTATTACACAACAGGTGATTAAGGTATTTTATTGAACAACTCAATTGTCATATGTAGCTCTCTAAAGCCAGGGACACACCAAGCTGACAGTCGGCCATCGGGCAACGTCGGGCCGTTTTTGACTGTTGGCCGACTTAGTTTTTTTGACCAATTCAACATGTAGAATCATCTTAGCGAACGAGTCAGTACATGAGAATAAGAGAAAAAGTGATGAAAGTGAGCAAGTGAATCAAAACTGAACAGACAGAAGGCTGTTATAATTTTACGTCATCTTACCTGAGCAACACTGTGCAAATATTTTCATAATAACATGAGCAGAGTGGAATAATGAACGTGATCAGCGTGATTGACATTCAAAATGGTAAGCAAGCGCTGCTTTGTTTATGGTTTGCATACCTGCAGTCTGCAGTTTCGCTTTCCCTTTTTGAATGACAAATATAGACAAATATATATGCTTAAATAGACAGTTATCTCCTTCACATACAAGCGCAGAATGCGCATGCTAGTTGACAGTCGCCTGTAGTCCTTTTGGTGTGTTCAGGTGCTGTATTTTCCTCCGACACAGGCAACGCGAGGTGACAACACAGTCGGCTTTCATCAGCGCTAGTTCTTTGGCGTCAGTTTGGTGTGTCCCTACCTTAACAAAGTTTATTGTAAAGCATTATCTATTGTGAAGGGTCATTTCATTATGGTTGTTGAAACGCTGTGCTGGAATTTATTTTCAACGAAGTACCACGTCTATTAATGAGTAAAGCTACAGTAACGTCTTCAGCTAGTCAGCTTGAGATCCTTTCCATCTAAACTGGTTATATCTATAAGCCTATAGTGTATGTTTTATGAGCAGTAGGATAATGTCTCTCTCTTTTTTTAGTTATGAGAACCATATTCATCCGCAGTCACACAGAGCCGAAACACAATCAAAACAATGTGCCAAAAGTTATATACTGTACCTTTAATGAAAAAAATATGTCAATTTGACCTCCAGTTCTGTTTTTTAATTAATTCAGAACTGTGAATGTTGTGTTGATTTCTAAGTAGTGCTGAAAAATGTATGTATGGAAATATACATACATTCTATACATTTGTAGTGTCATGTACTATGTCTATGTTTGAGTTGCAAAAAATGAGGATAAGAAGAACACACATAAGGGCTCTTTATGTGGACTCATTGCTGGTTCTTTAATGAGGTTACTTCCGTTAAAACATGAAGATGAAGCTTAAACCAATCAGTGCAGTTTAGGGTTTGCAGCAACATTTTGACAATGAGAACAACAGCATGAAAACAACAAAATAAAAAGGGTACGGTCTTTCATCAAACATCTCTTGAATGTTACATACATCACTTAAATTAACCGATTCAAAATAGGAACATGTTAATAAATACCAACAACAAAGACACGCACTCAGCTATATAACACTGACAACAGCAGCAAACTTTCCTTTCATGAAAATAAAACAAGCGTAAAGCATATATAAAAGCATTTCGCTGGGTAAATAAATAGAAAGGACAACATTTTCCTTAAGCATAACACATAAATAATTTGTACTTCGCATAGTTATGTTAAAAATGTTACTTGTGCCCAAGCTGCCATGTCAAAGGCACAGATACATATATATTTCTCTGAATCTGAGCCACATGTGCTGTATCATTGTCCATCCGGTCACATTCAATCAGATCTTCAGAGCAAAAACAAATGCAAGTCATACTATAGCACATGTGCGTCTTTGCCACAAAGTTACACAGAAAAATAAATAAAATTAAAGCGTCTTTTTACTTTTTGGCTTGCCAATTTTAATACGTATAAACAGACATATTAGTGGGGGAAAACAGCATGATGTGAAATGAATTAATACTAGAAATAGGGGAAAGTTGGATTGTCATCAACAAATAACAAATGACCTTTGCATGTGGTGGGCTGTAGAGATACAAAATAAGGATAGATAACAAAATGAAAACCATAGAAACCAAGAAAAATATGAACCATCAGTGATCCGAAAGGATGACCCAAGACCTTGTGCTTGCTTGAAACACTTTATGCAAAACGGTCTCAAAATATTTGGGCAACTGTGAATGTGGATCAGAAATGATGTTCATTTTTGAGCCAACTTCATTTACAACAGGGCAAATGTGTGTGTATAAACAAGCCTATGTGAGAATTATTGCACGTGTATGTGTATGTGTGAGTGAATGTGCACGTGTATCATAGCTAGATATCTGATCTAGCTATGATGATTTTGGCTGCTGATCACGTTTCCGCCTGGAGGGGCAATATGTATCGAGTCCAGGATTGGCCGCAACACCTGACCAAATGGCCTGAGAGAGAAAGAGAGAGCATGAAGTACTGTGAAAACTGTGAAATCAACACGCATCTTCTTGCATAAATTTTCAACACTGGAAATGTGACAGTTGAAAATAAGAGAACATTACAGTTATACAATCACAAATGGGAGATTCTCACAAAAACATGGCCAAGGTCACATTTCACTACAAAATAAAAAAAAAAACAATTGCATGAAGGGGACCATTAAATGGATACTACACCCAAAAATAAACATTTTATCATTCGAGATCCAAAACTTATGTGAAATATAAAAAAATGATGTATTTTGAAAAATGACTTTGAAAAATGACAAAAACATTATTCAAAGTATTGTTTGTATTTCACAGAATAAAAATCATACATCTGTCTCTAAGATTTTTTTTTCTGGACATTTAATCACTTTCACCTCAAATTTCATAAATGAATCAAATTTCATTAATTTCCATAATGCATCCAAACAGTTTACTTTTATTGTTTATACTTTTGTCCCTTTGAGAATAAAGAGACAGATCTCAAGCTGTTTATTTATTCCCTGTATGTAGTTACTGAATACCTTCCCAAAAATAACCCTGAAAATCTTGAAATATATAAGCCTGTCCGAGCGAGTTTATGTTTAGCATACTCACGTGGAGAGCACTTCAGAGGGCAGATCTGTGATATAGGAGGGAATTTTATTTCCAGTGAGAAACTGGGCCACCTCATTAGTGAACGTGTTACAGTTGTGTTCAAACAATCTGTACTTGTCACCACTGCAGAGAGAGAGAGAGAGACCAAACCAGAAAAAGAGGCTTATGAATGCAAGCAATGCATGTAAAGCACATGTGTGTACAGTACAAAGACGTTATAAGGACTTTAAAAAGGATTTTTATTTTTTCATTAATAAACAATACTCAAAAACACACTCACCTATATGTTGTCTCTCCAAGTGAGGACAGATAATCCATAAAGATCTCCTCTGTCACCTCTGTATTTCCCAGTTCCACCACTGTGTCTGGAGGTCCGAGCATCGTCCCGCCCTGTAAACACACGCACACACTATGGCACATACTGCCGCCGCCCCAGAACAAATACACCTCTTAAGAACAATTCTGTTCCAAGGCCATTTAATCTCAACAACCAAAAATAAATGGACAAAAACAATGTGCTGTTCAAAGCTCCCCATGAACCATAAACATGTAAAGTGAGGGCTCACAAACAACACAATATAGAGTATGTTGAGCATATTTTCAGGCGATATTTAAGAGCTTGTCCTATCTTGAGTAGGACAAGCGTTGAAATGGGTTGTGATTTTACCGGTGGGCAACTAGAGATCCCAGCACCACCATAGAAAAATTCCTCTCCATAGACCACTATAGATGTGTGCCTGTGTTGACATATAACAGGAAATGCATATAGTTAAAACATATTATCGATATTAAATAATTTTCATACATGAAATGCAGCTAAAAATGCTTCACAAGCATAAAAACATTCCAGTTGTAAAAAATATATATAGATATTATATATTTAACTTATTTATAGATAAATGATTTTAAACAATGTTCTAAGTAGTATATTAATTAAAGGTAATTCACTCACCAAATCCCATCAAGCTGTTTTCCTGTAAGAAAGAAAGTTTTAGAAATCAGATAATCTATGATAGATATTAGTTATATTAGATATCTTCCCCATAATACAGTTAACAATTTTATTATATTCATATTATTAAAATATATTTTCAATCTAATGAACCTTAACTGACTAGTGCTAAAAGCATGTGACACGATTAATTACCATAAAGAACATCATGTTCTAAAACAGTTTGTTCTTTTTGTTATTTATAAATAATGCTACATAACTGAGATAACCAAGTAAACGGGTCTCGCTGTGAATATAGCTCTTAAGCTTATGTGAATACAAGATTTTGTTGATAAAAGTGTTTTCATCTATCAGCTGTAACGCGAATTTATAAATCCTAGAACAGTGAAGGTTTTCTTAAATATTCATAAGCAAAGCCATCGCCATTGGATGGTAAAAACGCAACGTCAGTATTACATCATTAATAATCGAGCACTAAGTGTTCGCCATTGGAAGGTTACCAAGTAACGTTTGCATCAGCTCATTAATATTCATTAGCCAAGAGTTCTTATTTGAAGTTGGCCAGGCAACGAAGCAAGATATAAGTAATATGTATGAGCGAAACCTTCTTCATGGTAGGATTGGAAATGTCTCGGCCCTCATCAATGTAGCGGTAAAGATATACTGCATCACTCACCCAACATTATCGGACTGAGCTGTCTGGCCATTCCCCTCGACAGATCATAAATGAAAAGCTGCACTCCAAACGTCGTGTTGTGCTGATCCATGTTTGTGATGTTGGTGATAAATGCGGCTGACTAGCTTGTCTGCGGTATATCCTGCAGCTCTTGCGTTACACGGCCTTAAGATTCGCAAATGATCACCACAGTCTGATATCTGAGTTTTTAAATTTCTGAAATGCTGTAGCTATATCGGACTTTTTGAGAATCAATGGCATTAGGAGGGTTTGAGTAAAAAAAACACAATCAAAAGGATAGCAAGATAAATAGGCTATGTCCTTCCGTCAATGAAGAAGCGCATTAATTCAACGGCACGACAGCGCCATCTATTGTATGTGCAAGCGATTACCTCACGACATTATAACCACATGCCCCCCGACAAATAAATCAACTGTAATTTCAGTGTGTATCTTAAATTGGTTTTTATCATTATAAAAAGTCAATTGACTGGCTCTTCTATCACCACATTTCTTTTATTAGGCCTACTGTATTTCTTCATCCATATGAGTTACAAAATTTAGACTATGCAAATCAGTAGGCTATTTACACAACCTCTTATTGTTTTTTGTATAGGTCCAATTTGACAAATCGTTTTACTGCTCTATTCTTCCTGACTATTACTTTAATACTGTAATAATAGATGAGCCAAATACTACAGAAAGAACTTGGAGCAAAAGATTTTTTTAAAGAAATTTTGTGATGCCATTGAGATGGATGTCTATCTATCTATCTATCTCACTGTAAAAAGTGATCCGTTGACTTAAGTTAAAAAAGTGAGGAAACCCGTTGACTTAAATTATTAAGTAACCTTCATGCGCAATTGAAAAAAAAATCGTCAATTCCACATAACGTAATTTTTTTTTCAATTACGCATTGTTTATTTACTTAATGATTTAAGGCAACGGGTTTCCTCACTTTTTTTAACTTAAAACAACTGATCATTTTTACAGTGATCGATCTCTCTCTCTCTCTCTCTCTCTCTCTCTCTCTCTCTCTCTCTCTCTCTCTCTCTCTCTCTCTCTCTCTCTCTCTCTCTCTCTCTCTCTCTCCGTCCATCCATCCACCCATCCATCCATTTATCTGAAGGAGATGCATCTTATTGAGCATCTTTAAATTTAAAAAGTTGAACTATCAGATAATTTTGAAATTAAATCCTGTGTGGGAACCAAACGGTAAATTTCGCATATATGTAATTGTAGATCCTCATAGATTTGCGCTCGTTTTGGGATATTCTAAAACGCTTACCGTGAAAAACGCTTCAGTGGCTTAAAAGACGATGATACTCGAATTCATAACCATATTCAGTGCCTACACAACTTATTTGTAAAGCAGGCAAGCAGGTAAACCCAGAATATAACGCAACACAAAAAGTTACACGTTAAGCTTTCCCTCATAGAAAACCATTATAAAGAAAACGTTGCTACTAAGACAGCGATATTGAATAACCAAAAATGCGTTGATTCTGTGCTCATCTTGCCTGTATACAGTATAGCTTGCATCATCAACAAGATGTAGCCATGCTGAATTTGGTTCACGGATGTCTTAATACAATACGTTTTCTGTGGGAAATGCTTAACGCGTAACTTTGGGCGCTGCGTTTATATTCTGGGATCATCTGCTTGCCTGCATAGTATGCATTATCAATAAGTTGCATACCGAATTTATCCTTCACTTTCACTCTGTGTGCATTAAAATTACACTTCTTCACATTTTTTGCGTTGATTGTTGGGAAATATCGGCGGAATTATGTCAATTTTATTTAAATTTGGTAAATACATCTAATAAACCAAAACAGTGATATCAGCACGCGAGGGGTGGGAGCTGTGTATAACTGTAAATGAGGGCGCTGGAATTCTCTGGAAATCTGCGGAACTTTCTGTTGGCGCAGATTCCGGGAAGGACTAATTATCAGTGCTATTCAGCGTGTTTCTCGGAAAGCACTACTTTCATCCTGTTCTGGTGAATGTGTAGATCACGTTCCTATATACAGGGCTTTACATCAGCCTCTGCAATGACCCGAAATTCTCATGTAGCTCAAAAGTGACTCATCGTACTAATACGTCTTTATCGTTCAGAGAGAGACCACCTTTTCCCGTCTTTCATTTCCATTTCTTGGCAAAAACAGTCGCGCTCCTTCCTCAGCGCGCGCGAACTCTCGTGGCGACTCGCTCTCGGTGCAGCGCTAAAGGGACGAACGGAGCTTGGCAAGCCATGTTAACATTTATTCTTTAAAGGGCTAGTTACCCTAAAAATTAAAATTCTGTCATCATTTACTGACCCTCATGTCGTTCCAAACGTAGACTTTCGTTCATTTTCGAAACACAAATGAAGATATTTTAATGAAATTCGAGTTTTCTATCCCTCCATTGACAGTCAGAGCTACCACTTGACATTCATAAAGAGATTGTAAAAGTAGGCTAATCCATATGAATTGAGCAGTTTAGTCCAAATTTTCTGAAGAGAATCTTCCACAAGAACCAATGAGGCATGTATGGTTGAGCTTTTGTTTATGTTTGCTGATCAATGTTTATATGTGAATAAAAAACAATTCAATCTGTTCATCACATAAAGCTATTGAGTCTCTTCATAAAATTTGGAATAAACCTCTCAGTTCAAAACACAAATAAAGATATTTTAATGAAATCCGAGAGATTTCTCCATTGACAGTCCACACAGCTACCACTTTGACGTTTTAAAAAGTTTAGCGCAGATATAATATCATTGTCTGTTGAGTTTTATGCACTGTGGCTTAATTGGCTGAGAGCACCCTCTGTCGCTTTCTCTCATACACGCGCACTCACCGTGAGAGAAAGAGAGAAGATTACACATGCCACGTAAAGAGAATTGATGCTGTCCCGACCGTGCCAGTGCTGCATCGTCATTAAAGTTTATCATTTGCGTTTTTAAGCCTTGCCAATTTAAACATTCAAGCGCAAGAAGACGCAAAAATAACTCGCACATCCAAAGCGCACACCCAGAAAGTCTGACAGCACGCGAATACTGAATTGAGCTCTCTTTCACGTCTTCACACAAAATTATGTCAAGATGATCTTGGCGAGTATCCTATAAACATAGTCAGTTATGTCTTAAGTGAATGTAAGCAGTCGAGAAAGACAATGCATGTGTACAGTATCAGTATATTGGATCTGTGCATTATGTCTTAAAGTGACAGCAGCCTAATATTCCTTCTGCTGTCTGTTTTTAATGTTATCAAACAACAGACTATCAAAACAAAAATCACTCAGTGCTCTCAACTGTAACTTTAATAAGGATATAATTTATATATTTAAATTTTTTTAATAAGGATTTAATTTATACAGTGAAGACTATGCAGTGTTATTTTACATTTGATTATTTAATTTCTGAACCTAATCTACCTAATCTGTATCTAACAGATTTACCTGAAAAACCTGAAAGCACTGTTTATTTAATTTGTATGTTTGTTCTATTGTGTTCATTTGTGATATTGCTTGTAGTTTGATTATTTGTTCTTATTTTATTACAGACTGTTTACTTGTCTTTAATAGTGTTTGAAATGTATATTTGATATTATATTTATGTAAAAAAAATTATAATAATTTGTAAAAAGTCTGGCGAGTAAAATAAAAAAATTTAGCCAATGGCGACTGAAGTTTCAGTGTCTCTGTTACGTCTGTAAGATGTCTGTTAAAGATCTTTTAATCTGGAAAGCATCTGCTGTGTAAAAACATCTGATAAACGCCTTAGAAAAATCAGTTTTACATGCATTCTAAATCTTAAACATCTTAAAGACATCTACTAAATGTCTATATGGCATCTAACAGGATACGTCCTTGAGACGTATTGCAGATGAGCAAACACTAAAAAATACATCTTGCAGATATAAATGCAGACATCAAATAGACGTCTCTGAGATGTACTTGTGCTATCTGGGTAGAGGGTTAATATAGCTTTCCAGTTGAATTAACTCTAATACCTTTATTAGACGCTAGTATGTATACCAGTTGTTAGTAAAACATTTGTAATCTTTCTAGTAATTTTTTATCTAATAACAACACAACTCAGTAACAGAAAAAACATACTGCTAACTGATAAATATGACCTTGTGAAACTGACTTTGATTGCTAATTATATTTTTTTAAAATAGTAAAATATAACAAAAATAGTTACTTGTTAGAAGAATAAATGTTAAACATGCTTGCCATAGACGGAGAAGTGGGTGGGCGCGAGCGCGTAGAGCGTGCACGCGCCAAGCCAAGCCAAGCCAGTGCGTGCATGTGTCGCAGATTTTAAAACTCAGAAAGAGCTGGAACAGCGGCGGACCTGATGGTGCACCAAGAGTACCAGTGGGTTTGAATCCTAAAAAAAGCACTCTCAGAGTCTACGCAGTGTAGTTAAACGACATTTTATCCCCTGAAGAGGAAAAACGGGAGAGATCAGAAACTATATTTGCTGCACTGGATGATCTCATTAACATGGAGCTGTCATCAATAGGAGAGCAAGTGTTTGCTGTGGAGGCAATAACGAAGAAGAGGATAAGAAAGGTAAGGACGTTGCTGTGCGTGTGAAAATGCATTCCGTTCAGTTGCTTTTAATGCAATGTGTTCTGCACGCACTATTTACTTTCTGTTTTGAAATGATTAATTCCCCCCAAAGTCAGCACAGTTTTCTTCTATTGCCAGTTCTGGAATGACTCATGAGTGAATAATACCTAAGCTTGCGTAACATTTTGGAACTTTTTCATTGCATGACTTTTGGCGTGCAAAACATTGCGGTAACTTGTATATGCAATTCGCCAAAGTTTGTGGCTTTTTATAACGTCTCGCGCTTGAATCGCGAGCGCTATAGATGAAGGGGGTGTGTGAGAACAGCGCGCGTGTCATCATATTCGCCATAGATGCGCGTTTCGCTCGGAAAATCGCCGCGTTTCGTAACTACGCAGTTTATTTATACGGGTGCAGGGTCAAGGATGATGCGTGTAACATCCGCGCAGTTGTCAAAATAATCGGACCAGTTAAGACCAACTGCAGAATGAACAAGATTAAAGATATTTAAATAAGGATAAATAAAATAGGTCATGTTTATTAATAGAGCACGCAAGTATCTCTTTGTTAGTTGTTTGTGTTATTTATTTATTATTTTGAGTGTAGTATTCAGCCAGATGTTGTAATGTACAGTAATAGCTAGTGATGGTGATGATGACTAACGCTCTGTGTGCACGCGGGTTTCGTTTCGTACGCTCGAGCATGACGGGGGAAAGACCTTCGCCGCTCCACACGTTGCACAAAACGAGTTGTTTACGCGTTTCCATGGCCCCACCTATTTCCATCCCTTGAATGTTCTTGAAACTCGATGTTTTTTTTTAATGGAACTCGCTCACCCCTCTGTGACATCACGCGCCGTAACAGTAGCGAGTGCAGCGCCGTTTTCATCCTGCATAATCTTCCATGTCAAAATACTATTGAGTGTTGACATCTTAAAGACACAGGCATGCCTTTTCAAAATCTGTGGGATGTTTGTATCATGGATTTGTTGAGAATAGCATGGTGACGTATGTCTCCCTCTGAACTCTAAAAGTGAACGTGACTCGTTTTCGTTCTTTCTCTCATTTCAGGGAAATGTGGAATATCTGCTAAAGTGGCAAGGATGGTCGCCTAAGTAAGTTCTCATATTGGTAATTTTTATCAAAGACCAAAACTGTCACAGTATGTGGGTGAATCCCACAACAACATGTCAAGGTCACATTTCTATAGAAGCTTGTTTCTGCTATGGAATAAAAAAAAAAAGTAAAAGATAATTCACTTTTTATCTGACTAATTGATATCTGATAATTGCAACTTTTTATCAGACTTTTTTTCTCAGAATTGCGAGATATAAACTTGCAATTCTGACTTTTTTCTTGCAATTACGAGTTTAGCCTATATCTCGCAATTCTGACTTTTTTTTTTTTTAAAAAGTATACTATAAGTGCATTTTATTAAGTATACTTTAAGTAAAGTTCAAGTACATTTTTAAGTATATTTTATGTATTAAGTGTACTAATATCAATGCACTAGAAGTATACTTGTAAGTGTACTATTTCAATACTACTTGGGACTAAATTGGCCCACTTTTTAGTGTTTTAAAGGTATACTTTAAAGGGTAACAGTAGTAAACTTTGAGTACACAACTAGTTAAGTTTTTTGTTTGTACTGCAACTACTACAAGTGATCTTATAGGTATACTGATAGTTTACTAGTTAAATACTTGTAGCACATTTTTTAGTTTATGAAAGTACACTTTGAAGTAAACATAATACTTATAGTTTACTATTTATATATTGTTGCACTTTAAGTATACTACTATGTTCCTATTTAGGTATTAATTTTTTATACTTGAAATATACCTTTAACTACTTGAACTAAAAACATTTTATTTTAGCTTCATGCATCCTTTTTATCAACACTTGAATGTGGGTAAGTTTCATAAAGAAAGCAACATTTTAAACAAAAAAAAAAAAGCATTTTTGTTAAAGACTACGTCCAGATGGCATTCAGAGCGATGATCAAAAATGAATAAATAAATCGAGTCCATTAACACCCCCAAAGCTTCACAGTCGTTAACCCTTCCTGGGTAGTTTTGATTTATATGCTATTTAATGTTTGATGATCGCGTTATTTTACATTTGCGTAAGCAATCTTCTATCACTTGTTTCTGCATCTTCTTCACCTGTGTTTTGATCCGGAGATTCAGTACTCTTTCAGAAGATGCGTAATAGCGCCCCCCTACCGCAGTGAAAACATGGACAGCTGGAAAATTCAGTCATTGGTGGGGAAAGAGTAAAGTAGATTTAAAGTAAATTCCTATGTACACTACCAGTGGACTAGCCTACACAAGAATTCAGATACGCAGAATCAGGAACATTTTAGGAATTAGGAGTTTTCTTTATAAATAAAAATTTTCAAACAATGTAATTTTATAAGACACTATGTAAAACTATGTGAAAAAAGTATTTAAAGTATTAGACACAACTCCAAGCCAAGTATACTTAGAATACTTAATTATACTTTTAAGTATATCTTGATCAAAAGATTGAGTACAAGTATAGGCCAAATATACCAAGACTTTTCTGTCAGTCAAGTATACTTGTGCAATTTTAAGTATATTTCTGAGAAGTACATAAAAAGTAGACTGAAAGTATACTTGATTATTTTTTGTTTAAAAGTACTTCTTTTTCATAAGGGTTCTTTTCTCAGCAACTTGCAATTACGTGTTATAAAGTGTGAATTGCAAGATATAAACTCACAATTCTGAGGAAAAAAGTCTGAATTGTGAGTTTATCTCAAGAGTTTAACTCGCAATTATGACTTTATTTCTTGCAATTGTGAGTTTATATCTCTGTTTATATCTCAATTCTGACTTCTTTTCTCAGAATTGTGAGACAAACTCACAAAAGCTCACAATTCTGACATTTTCTTACAGTTGCAAGTTTATATCCCACAGTTCTGACTTTATAACTCGCAATTGCCTGTTATAAAGTCAGAATAGCGAAATTCAAACTCGCAATGGCAAGAAAAAAAGTCAGAATTGTGAGATGAAAAGTTGCAATTACCTTTTTTATTCAGTGGCGGAAACAAGCTTCCATACATTTCACCCCTCAAAAAAAGATTACATTAAAAATTAGAAAATTAGATTTTGGATAAAAACACAGCATCACATTATTTTCATATTTTAAGGCCGAATCTCTCAATACTTGTCAAGAACATGTCCTGATCATTTCACATTTCAATCAAAGAAAGAAATAACTAACTTGATGATAATGAAGCCTATATTTAGGAACATAGATGCTGTGCATTGCAACATTACTTTCATGACAATTCCTATTACTGTTTTCCCTTTAGTGATTTGTAATTCAATAATTTGTATTGGTCTGAGATTAAGTATAAATACTTTGCATTATCATCATTATTTTACAATAAAAATGAGAGTTAATTAATGTCATGGAAATGTTGCAATGCTTATTTCTATATCTTTTGAGTTTGGAGTAAAATATGACCCGAGTATGTTCTTGACAGGTTTCATGAAATTCACCCATGTCATAAAAGATATCCCCCTGAGACCCAGGAATAGACGATTTGCCTCTGTAGAGGGCATATTTAGTGAATTTCAGAGATACCAAATATTTGGAGGTTTCACCTTGACAACTCTCTCTCTACTTGGTCTTTAAAAATGACTGAATGATCACATTTAGAACTCTTATGGAAATATGATAATATGTTGTAATTATCATTTAAGTCTGACTAATTTTCAAATTGTTTGTCAGAAATCAACATCTCAGGAAAATGTTATGGGGTTTCAAATCAGAATATGACTTTCTGTTGCAAAACGGCATTGATTTCATACATGACCTCTGTAGAAGACACCAGGACTTATATCATGACATATCAGGCATTTAATTTGGAGACACAAGTGAATAGGGAAAGAAATTATATATCAATATTCTTATGAAAATATTCCCAATATTTACTCCCATTATTACACGTCTTTTTTTTTATTACATGTTGCCCCAAGAACAAATTAATATGCAAATTAGATACAGTGTATAGATACATTGCATAGAATGGGAATGGCATTTATGGCCATGTTTACATGCATATTGCATAAAGTAAAATGGTATATCAAATTCTGTTATATCTTTCATAACATAGTTGAGAATCTTCTTGGATTAAAAAAAAGCTAAAAATTGATTGGTCGTTTTTGCCTATTCATGTCTTTTCATGTATCTTAATAAATGGGTCCTGGTGTCCACTACAGAGGACATAGCATAACATAGGAATAAAATATATTTTTTCAAAAATGTCTTTATTCCTTTAGTCATTATTATAATATTATTTGTTTGTTATGCTCCATTGACTTAAAAAAAAAAAACAACTAAATTCACAAAACTTTTTTTCTGGTTCTCAGGAGGATATCACACAAGAGAAGACAATGGGATGCTGTGTTTAAAGTAATAAGAATAAATAAGAATTTGTTTTGCAATTTATTGTTTTTTTTTTTCAATTAAAAAGTAGCAATGAACTATTCAAATGAACATTATCAGACAAAAATTACATTTTAATTCCGGGCAAAAAAATAATCTGTGCTTGAAACCGTTTCGGTAATGTTCTGCTCCAATGATATGTTTGTGTGAATGTCAGGTACAGCACCTGGGAACCAGAGGACAACATATTGGACCCTCGTCTGGTCCTCGCCTACGAAGAAAAGTAAGTCACACTCTGGGAACCTTCAGTTATGAAATGAATAGGCTAGAGGCAACGGGATGTTCTTTCCATCTCCCCATTTCTTAACATATATCTCTCTTTCTAACAGAGAGGAGAAGGACAGAGCTCTGGCTTATAAGAGGAAAGGCCTGAGACCACGTCGAGTTATCCTGCGGGTATGAGTTAGCTTCATTATTTTTTATTATTAAGTCCAGTTTTTACAAATCTGATACACATAATAAAAGAAATCTGAGAAGGCGTTCCAGAACTGCTGGAGGATCTGTATTTTGTGTGTTTGTGCATAATCAAAACATCCAACAGAATATCTACCCAATGGACCTACGAAGTGCACACAAGGTTCCAGATAAACCCAGCCCGAGAATCCGCCTGTCACTCACCCGTTCCATGGGGACAGAACTAGACCAGAATGGACGGCGCTGTAGAGAAGGTGTTGGCTTCCGCCGTATAGAAAAGCGCAAGAACAGGCAGTGCAGGTCCAAACTCATGGATGACATCAAACTATCCCAGCAACCAACCAGACTTCCACTTCCCGCAAAAGACTCTGCAGAGAAAGAGTGGAATGGAGACGAGGAGAAAGAAGAGCAGAAGAAAAAGGTCAAGAAAATGAGAATAAATGAAGAAAATACAACAGAAGTGCACCCGGACATTCCAAGTGGTAGGTGTTGTGTGGCATTGATACAGTAACTGTTGCTAAGATACTCTGCATGGAGCATATTCAGGGGTCATGAGGGCCATTCTGAAAAACATTGTCAGATATTTCTGAATCACAGTGACAACTAGCTAACACATGTTTGATGTGATTTAGAGAAATATTATTGAATATGCTCCACTGTGAAGTAGTTCACCCAAAACTGACAATGTATCATTTCATTCCAAACCTGCAAGATATAGATAGGCCGTCAAACTCAAAACAATAAAAGTAGTCCATATGAAGATTGTGGTAAATTTCAAATCTTCTGAAGCCATTTCACCTTTTGTGTTAAGAACAAACTAATTTAAATAGTTGAAAATCTATTAAAACCATCTTAAGACAGAAGGTTGTGTCAGGTTTTAATGGCAGTCACATTAAACATGTCTTGTGATCAATCATCGATGTGAAAACTGGATGTGTCGTCTTGAAGCAGCAAGTCTAAATGTGAGCTTTTCTCAAAAACACCATAAGCCTAAGTAGAATGTAGAGACCATTGGTGCCAATAG
Source organism: Coreius guichenoti (assembly GCA_039654105.1). Taxonomy (NCBI): domain Eukaryota; kingdom Metazoa; phylum Chordata; class Actinopteri; order Cypriniformes; family Gobionidae; genus Coreius; species Coreius guichenoti. Next base: position 36,951,011 of record CM077171.1, read on the forward strand.
TTTCTATGATCGATTTGGCCTTACGATGCTTTTGGGAAACACAACCCAGGTCGGTTTGCCCCTTATTTTATAAAATAACAAATTTCACGAAGTAGTCCATCCGACTCATGCACTATATTCCAATTCTTCTGAAGTTATACTTTAGATTTGTGTGAGAAAAAACCCCCCCGATATTTTAATTGTTATTCGTCGACTGCAATCGCTTTTGAATCCCTTTTGCATCCGGCTACATTCAAACTTTTGCCTGTTAAAGATGCATCACGCAAGGTTTTTAAGTCCGGGAAGACTTTGGCGTCAAACCTAGAATGACATATCTTGAGGCAACACGAAAGAAAAGTCAAATATCTTCTGAACAACTAAATAACGACAAAACATTCAGTTTTACATGAACCGTTCCTTGAGTTTATTCCGAGTTTCTGTCGTTTTCTGCCAGGTGATGAGATGTCTGAGGTGTACAACTCTTCGACAGAACAGGAATCTGTAATTACTATCAAAGAAACTGAGAACTGCTCTTCCATTTTTGACCATGCGGAGAAGCCAAGCGAGGATGCCTGTCCAGTCTTAGGAGCAACAGAAAACCAAGGTCCAATCTCCGACACACAAAAGAACGAGCCAGTCACAAACACTGCAGGGGGTGAGAACTCTGTACGGGTATCACATGACACAACAAACACTGACCAATCACTACACAACTGTACTAAGTCAGGAATAGAGAAAGGTGTGTTTGACAATGTACAAAACAGACCTTCGGTTATCGAGGTACATTTGAGTGCTAGATGTGAACAGGAAGAGGTAAGAGAAACAGGTGAGGTAGACAGTTCAGAGGCCAAAGAAAATAAAAGGATAGATGCTGACGTCACAGCAGAATGCACAACAACATTACAAGTTCCAGTTGACCAATCGCAGGCTTCCTCCGCCACCACAGTGTATCCTGAGAAAGTCATTGTGACTCAGGTGACGATAAATTCTTTGACCGTGACCTTTAAAGAAGCAATGACTGCTGAAGGCTTTTTCAGCAGCTATGAGCTTGAGGTCTAGACTGACAAAGGAACCCAAGAGCAACATTACAATAGATGTACATTTAGTCAGGACCAAGTGAATAACAGTTTGCAGTAGTGAAGCAGATATTGTCTAGGCAAGGTAAGGACACTTACAAGGCATTTTTTTATCAAGTTTGTCCGTGTGTCATTGTGGTAAAATAATCGTTGAAGGACGACATTTCTGATTATACTCAGTGATGCTGTATGTGAAGACTTTAAGCATGTAAAGCGAATCTTTATATCTGTACCACTACTTTTCCATCAGCAGCAGTCATTGCACTTGCTATGAAAAGAAACCGTTTTTAAGTTCCGAATCGAAGACAAAACTACTGTTACATCGCCTCTTTTGTCCTGTAACTAACCAGGTGGGAAAAGGAAAGGCCACCTGGCTTTGTTTCCATATCTGCGCCAGAGCTCTCTTCACTCTGTTCGGAGGCCTTTGTGCATTTTTAAAGAGACAGTATTGGTTTACATTAACAACTGCTACAGTGGACGCTTTTGTAGGGGTAGATCCTGTTCATCCGAACACATGTGCTTTAGGTGTGCTTTCAGCATGGCAGAAATCAAAGCAGAGTTTAAATGACATGTTTTGGTCGTGATAGTTGAACATGGCTTGTCAGCTCTGTTGTTGCTCTCACGTGTGACAACTACACTGTTTTTTTGCCTGTATTTACAGCAAATAAATGGGAAAATAAAGTTGTGGGTGATTTTAATCGACTTGTAACACTTTTTGGTGTTTTAACTGCCTCACACTGAGATATAAGTTAAGGGATATGCAGTCAAGTACAGAAACAAAGATGCAATTACAGTGAAAGAAGTTGCAATTGCAAAAGTCACATTGTGATTTATAAAGTTGCAATTACAAGAAAGTTGGATAGAAAGTGTCACAATTTTAAGACATAAATCAGTTTTTTTATGGTGAGGCAGCTTTCATCAAATCTATTTAATATTAACCACTCAGAGAATGCCAGTTTTGCCAGGCAATCTCTTTAGTTCCTTTTATCACCATTTTCAGGAGCAACAGGTTCTTTAGCGTTGGTCTGAACATCAACTAGCAATGACAGCTGGCTGATGAGTCAACTATGACCAGCCTAACAGCACTTAACAAAACAAAACCAAATCCAAGAGCACTGAGCACATTCTGTTTGAGCCATATAAAGAGAAAGATTTAAGCAGAAAGGCAAGTGGTTAAAAATTGTAATCTTCAAATAATCCCCAATAATAAATGACCAATAAATTAAATGTATCTTCATTTTATTAAAAAAAAGTAAGAAGTCCACAGTTTGTGTTTCCTTTGTACAGTACAAAATATTCAAATTAAACTCCCAAAGTTCAGAGCAAAGAAAATTCTGGAAGTGGAGAAAAATTAGGAGTGGTACTGAAGGATGAAATTTATGAAATCAGTGGCCTGTCGCTCCTCCTCAGTCATTTCACTGCACCATAAAGTTCATATGTGAAACGCTGCTCAATATGACATTGGCGCGAACAGATGAATTCCAGCACCATATCCAGTACACACACACATACATACATACACACACGCACGCACAAACTTTCATCCAACCTGTACAGACACCTCCACTATCCAGTAAGTCTTTTAAGGAGTGCACACACATTCTGAGGGCGGGTGTATGCGTCCAAGAACTTGTCCTGTTGCAGAAGCAGTGATGTCCAATGGAATTTCCAATATGGCATGAAATAAGATCCATTGGGCAGCAGAGCGCACACCAAACCCGATCCCCCAACACTGTAATTTATATTATACTCAATAACCTAAATCTCCAGCTAAAGTAAAGGAATAGCTCCCCATTTTAATAGGTATTAACAAAAATATATTCTATGTGAACTGTAGCAGTCTCTGGGAACACACATGAACAAAATCCATCATGACAACAAATGAAAAAGCTAGAATAAATAAAATGCAAAACTCAAAATTTACAAGGAAGATATGCATGATGTTCAGATAATTAAAATAACAATTTAGGCATCACAACGTTTGAAATGTTCCATACGACTGTAAAACACATAACAGAGACTGGTACATGGCCAAATATATATATATAAAAAAAAGTCCTTAATCATTTGCACTTTAATTTTATACCACTTTTAAAATCTTAAAAATATCTCTTGAAAAAGGAAAAGTACTCCCCTGGACCTGACATTGAAAATATTACTTGTGGTTTGTTCTCTGAGGCTGAGAAACAATCCTCTCTTTGTACACAACTGGCAAAAGAAAAGAAAATAAACTCCCCATACTTATTTGTGTCGAATAATTGCTATCTCTCATAGGAGGGTCCGTCTTCAAAGCATTTATGCTGGAAAAACACTATCTTCACAGCATCTTTGCAGTATAAAAAAAAAGCTAACACTGTCTCTGGTGAGGTTTTGTAAATTTCATAATAACTATATGATGTCTAAAGGGTTAGATTCATGTTAATGCCAAGGTCCTGGCTACTAGGTGGAAGCATATCATTAGCTCCAGGTCCATGGAGTCCTGCCATTCCACTGAGCTGAGACAGCATGGCATTCTGATCTGCACCAAATCCGCCTGGGTCTTTAGAGTTGTGCTGAGGCTGTTGGGGAGGTGGAGGAGGAGGAGCCATGCCTGAGTGATGCTGCTGAAGGTGGCTGGGATGCGGTGAACCCGTTTGGGTCTGAGGCGAGATGTGGTGGGGCGAGGGCTGTGGTTGCAGCCGCGGGGACGGACTTGAGTGAGGTGGCTGGGACTGGGGTCGTGGAGAGGGCTGAGGGGAACAAACCTGGTTGCTGAGGGAGGATGGGAGCTGTTGGCCCTGCAAGTGCGGCGACTGAGACATCTGTTGCTGCGGGCTCATGGGGTTGTTCTGCTGTGCCGGCGAGGTGCCACTGAGATGATGTTGCTGCTGCTGAAGCATACGCTGATGCAAGGCCTGTTGCAGTAATACCTGTGATGTCTGAAGACCGGGACCTCCTTGTGTAGACTGTGGACCTCCTCCGGGCCCCATGTCGGCACCCTGTGATGCCGCGTTCTGCTGCTGTTGCAACTGTAGCTGGTGTTGCTGTGCAAGTCTCTGTTGCAAGGCAGCTGCTGCTTGCTGTTGTGCAGGGTTGCCTGGAAAGCTCTGCTGCTGGCCAGGTTGCACCCCTTGTAGTGGTTGGCCTCCTGGTGGGACTTGCATGTTACCCTGCTGACCTATGTACCCTTGCTGCTGTTGAAATGTGGCATGATTGCTCATTTGATGCTGCTGCTGTTGTTGCTGTTGTTGTTGTTGTTGCTGCTGCTGCTGCTGCTGAAACTGTAGTTGCTGTTGCCTTCTCATGACCAGATCTCTGAACTGTGGATTCATATTGGCCATATTTGGAGCCCCCTGGCCCTGAATACCTTGCTGTTGCTGTTGTTGTTGTTGCTGCTGCTGCTGCAAGGCAGTGACTTGCTGCTGCTGTTGTAATAGCGGTCGCTGTTGCATTTGCTGCTGCTGTTGCATTTGCTGCTGCTGTTGGAGCTGAGAAAGTTGAGTCTGCATGTTAACACCCTGTCCAAGGTGCATGCCAGGCTGGGGCACCCCAGTATTGACACCCACTGGTTGGCCTCCCATAGGTCCTGGTCCTCCCTGGGGTCCAGCAGGGCCACCTGTGCCTCCTTTATACTTGTGAACCCGTTGCTTGATAAATGCTGCCATTAGTTGTGGGCTAGACCGAAGAATGTTGAGGACTTGCTGTTGCTGTAGGGGAGAGCTTGGAGATCGCAGGGTCCGCAAAAGTTCCTGCAGGGCTCCCTGGGGCAGATTGCCAGCTGCTGCCCCGCTTGCTACACCACTCTGCAGACCAGCTTGCACCATACTCATCAAGGCATTTCGATTCATTTGGGGTGCTTGCTGTTGTTGCATTTGTTGTGGTTGTTGCTGCTGTGGTTGGGGCTGCATTGCAACCATTCCTGGCTGAGCCATCATGGAAGGTCTCTGCTGGGCTGGCATACCCTGCCCTGCCCACTGTTGCTGCTGAGGCTGAAGTGGTGGGTTCATTCTCGGCTGCTGTAGATGCATTTGTGGTGGCATCTGACCTTGCACACCTGCCTGTTGAGGCTGCTGCTGCTGCATGGGCCCAGCTCCCACCATCATTCCCTGAGGTCCTTGCTGCTGCTCCATTGGCACTCTGTTCGCTGATGCTTGTGCCTGCGGGGCTAACCCTTGTGGCCCTACCATGCCAATACCAGGGTGGGCTACTCCCATTTGTCCCTGTGGTTGTTGGTGCTGTGGCATCATGCCAGCTTGCGCAGCCTGCCTTTGTAGCAACTGAACCTGTGCCATCTTTCGCTGTGCATCTGCTACTTGCTGAATCTTCATGGCTATCTCCACAGCTGCAGGCGGAGGACCTGAAGGTTGCTGTTGCTGGGACATAGGTGCTGTGCCTGGGTTGCTAGGGAGTTGTGGAGGTGTCGCATGGCCAAGGCCTGGTTTACCTTGGGACTGTGGATTTGGGGAGGGACCTGTGGAATGGGGACCATATTGATTGTGTGGATGCGGGACCTGCCCCAAAGGTTGCTGAGGAACCATTTGGTGCTGTGGTGAGGTCATCATCCCGCCTGCACCTGGCATCTGCTGAAACTGGTGGTGGACGGGATGCTGAGTGGGATGCTGAGGAGGCTGCTGGGGAGCTCCAGCTGGGACTCCACCCACACCAGGCTGGGGCAGAGACGTATGGTTCGGTGTCAACTGTGTGGGTGTCTGAGGCGTTGCAGGTTGCGTACCGACCGACGTTGGTGTGCTAGGACCCGTGGCCCCGTTGTTGCCGGGTGATGGAAGACCTCCAGGCGGCCCACCTCCACATGGTGGTGGCTGCCCTGCTCGCTGCATGGTGGCCATACGCCTACGCAGCATTTGCGCTTGCTGAAGCCTGTGTTGTAGCTGCTGCTGACGAAGCTTGTGCTTGATGTTGAGACAGAAGGGCACAGGACACTTGTTTTCCTGGCAGTGCTTGGCATGATAGCAACATAGCGCAATGAGTTGCTTACAGATGGGACAGCCACCATTGGTCTTGCGCTTGCAGCCCTTAGTATGTTGTACCACTCTCTTCATCTTCTGGCAAGATGGCAGAGAGCAATTAGCATTGCGACACTGACACGCATGCACCAGTGACTGGATGCAGCGCTGGATGCTGAGACGGCGCGAGTCACCAGGGTTCTGAGTGGAAGCTGCAGCTTGGTTGTTGCTCTCATCATCAAGACCCAGTCCAAGTTTCTCCATCTTATGTTCATGGCCCTTGGTGTTGTAGCAAGTGATGCAAAGATCATAATCCTACAAAAGGGAAAAAAAGGATAGTTACAAAAATTGCAGTGTTTTATCCAACATCAAAGCCCCATAATACAGTATTTTTTGAAATCTCTTTACTGACAATCAAAGTATCATACATCCCACCTGACATTTCTTACCTCACAAACAGTGCAGTGGAAGCGCGTCTCAACGTGGTGTTTGCATTCATTGCACGTGTAGACAAAACGGTCCTGGCTCTGATTGTGCAGTTCTACTAGCATACACATGGAGCTCCATTTGGCCCGCCTCAGCGAGCTGAATTCAAGGTGCTTGTCTCGTGCAAGTGTTAGGAAAGCGTCTCGTCCGTCCATCAGATCACAGGCCATCAGGGGGTCAGGGTCCAAAATGGGTGGAAGGGAATTGGCAGAAGGGCCAGCAATAAGACGGATAACAAAGAAAACCTTGAAACAAAGCAGTGTTGACATTTGTGAGTTTGGCCCAAACATGTAATGAAAAATGCTTAAAATGTTTTTGGAGCTACATACCTCTTTGTGTTTCTCCATCGTGGCATAGAGTTTTTGGGATAGATCATTGGAGACATTTGGCATGCCTGGTTTCTTTTTATTGGCTCTGCTCAAGCTGCTTTTGTTTTTGCTAGTCTTCTTGCTGTTCTTCTTTTTGGCATTCTTGCTGTCACCATTGGTCGCCTAGATGGTCAAAAGTCATTCATCTTAAGCATTAAGTTATAATAGTTAAGCTTTAAGAATAAATATTAGTGTACCGCAGCTGCACCGGAATTAACTCTACCATCTAGTCAAAATCAAACCAAAAGGATCTGCTCAGTTTCTCTAGATGTACTTTAAACATTACTTAGTTTGTTGATGGTAGAAATGTTATGCCCAACAAACGTTTTCCTTTAGCACTCGAATACAGATTACAAATTTGGTCAATCACTTACATCAATGCTTTCACTAGAGGTGTTGTTCTCCTCTCTCTTCCGTTCTTCCTCCTCCTGTTCCAGCTCTTTAATACTTTCCTCCAACACATTAGGCCAAAAATCACCCTCAAAATATGGGAGCTCCTTCGCACTGGTCAGACGATCCTCTGTTGCTTGCTTAAAAATGTCCTAGGTGAGGAGAAGCATGCAATAGTTAGTAAAGGACTAGGAGTATTAAGGAAAAGACTATTGTGCAGTATGTTGACTCAAGAATAAACTTCTATTATTGTCAATCAGAAGTACTGCTGTCGCAGTACCTTGTAGTCGTGTACAATTCTCTCAGCTACTGCTTTGTCAAGCATTTTCTTGTACCACTCTTGTAAGCGTTTAGGTTTGGGAATCTTCTGATCGGATGGGTGGCAGTGGAAGATGTAATCGTCACCCTCGCTCGGTGGGCAAGCCCAGATGTGGCCAGTGACAAACCCCATTTTTCTAACGTACTCCAAGTATCCAATGAGGATCTCATGATAGACTCCTGTTCTCAGGTGACGGGGTTGGAAAAAGTGCACACTGTCTAGATAGGAGATGTACACGCGTCTGCATGGAAAGAGAGAGACAGAGGATATCCCTAAGTTACTTGAGTTTCTCAGACCCCTTTGCAATGCCATCCATGTGCACATGAGGGAGGATTCAGTGTGTGCTTGAAGATGTGTGACTGTGCGTCTTTGTTTTTTAACCTTTGATTGGGCTGAGGGCAGTCGGAGCCGTATTCTTGCACATGCATTCCAAAGAAGCAGACATCCGTTCCGTCAATATCCTCAAATGCAAACAGAGCTTTTGTCCTGTACGGGAATGACTCCGACATCTCGCCGCTATCAACAAACCTGTGATAGAATACAGTACATTTTTTAGATATTTTCATGTTGAACATTAAAAAGACCCTTTTTTCAAAAAGACACTACCATGAGGAATGAGGTCTCTGGAATTTTCAATTAAGCAAGCATGAATATTGATAATTTTTTTTTACAGTTATAGAATCAAAGATCCATTTCTTAATCCATTATTCCATTTCTCTATATCAATATACTATACAAACTTGGTTATTGCAATGTTGTTTTTTTTCATCTGCCTAAAAACCTTCAGTTGGACTTTACAGAGTCAAAGCATCCTTTTCAATGATGGCAATGCAGTGTAGTTAAGTCCAAGTTAAAGTCAGTAAAAAGACATCCCCAAGTGTGACAGTAAGCTGCCTCCTCTGAGACACTGTAGTTGAGTGCAAGGCAAAGATGTTAATGTTTAGTATGGAAAATCATGGGCATTACAAGGTTTGCTTCATGCATTGATAATCGTTCATGTTCTTCATGATGCAGTGCTGCAATGTTTATTTACAAACATTTTTCCCTCAAACTGATTTCTTGTCAAAACCAAACATTATCTTTTTTTTTTTTTACAGGCAATGCATACCCACCTATGACTAGATTGTCAAGCTATGCGTTCAAAGATGCAGAGTTGTTATTGTTAACTAAATCTATTAAATAGATTTTGTTAATTGAAATAAAGCTGAAATAAAATATAAATATTAGATGAAAAAACTTCAACTTAAAAATACATTTTGCCTGAAATAAACAAAAAAAATAAACAGAAATATTACAATATTTTATAAAATGAAAGCAAAAGCACAGAGCAAAATGACTAAAACTTCAACTAAAATTGAAAATCTAAGAATAAAAGCCAATTCAATATATTAATAAATACTATAATAATATATAAATGATACTAAAATAACACTGGTTAGGGCATTCAGTAGTATAAATACCTACTACAACCAACAGCAACTTGATGACCTTCAATGACAAAATCTTTGTGTGAACAAGTGTATTACTGCATGTAAGGTTGTGGATCATTGTTGTCATGTTTCACAATAAAAATCACAAGATCAATTCAAATCACAAGAAATGAAGCAAATTCAAAAATTCCAAAACTTTAAAAGAACATAAAACTCTGCACTGTCCCTCACCTGGACTTCATGCCAGGTTTGACCTCCACCACTTTATCAGAGACGTGGACCACACGGATGGTGACATCACCAGATTCTGGATGACTTTGACGCTTCAGATAGTCGTTCACTCGAGTCTCCAGGTAATTACCAAGCTTTGTCTGAGGAAGCCCTGGGATAAAGAGAAAGAAGAGCAGGGCATTTAAAAGAATACAAATATAGCATTTTACAATACAGCATGATAATTCATTAGTATAAAACAGTGCAACACTGCATAAATCACACTCAAGATCTGCCAATATTTTTTTTTATTACATGGCTCCCTGAAATACACACAGAAAATTTTTTTTTTGGGGATTGCAGATTTTTAAATCTCTTAAAAGCTCTCACTTACTTTTCGCACAGTATTTATTCTCCTTCCTTGTTGCATTGGCTTTTTTCAGACAGCCTCCACAAACAAACCTGAAATGGATGGGATTAAGAGAGAGGGATATTTGTAAACAGAGAAAGCGGTGTCAGATCTCTGGTTATGCTGATAACTTTGCTCTATATACGTAATAATAATAATAATAATAATAATAATAATAATTATAAAATCAATCATACAGCTGAAAGATTTAATAGCTTAAAAGTAGTCGACTAAACTAGTAATAAAGGACATCAAGTCATCCTACATCTTCCATGTTTACATGCATTTTTTTAATATGACCATACGACCATACATGTATAAAAAGTACATATATACATATATATTTACACACACACACGGTCCAACCTAGCTAGACTGAGTGACAGCTAAATTTAGTCTAACACGTTTTTTTTTTTATTTGTAGTTTTATAAATGTTAATTTATTTCAAATGTATTGCTTAAAATTGATGCATCAGAGTTTTAAACTGCATTTGATAGGATAAAACCCATGCAAAGCTCATAAAATAAAGATAATTTGAATTTAGCCTTTTTAATTTAAGCTTTCAACATTTTTCTGAAGGTTTTGAAAAAGCCTTACATTCACTGACCATTTGTTGACATTTATTAAGAGTTTTTAAACCCTATTTTGCAGAGGAAAGTGTCAAATAAAAGTGCGCTCAAATAAAACTAGCTCACCCTGACGGCCATATTGTCTCATTGTGCAGAACGCATATCTGATGCATTTTTCTACCACAGTCGGCACATTCCAGCAGTCTGAGGAAGAGCAGAAAAACAAAGGTAAGACGACAACAACAAATCCTCGCAAACTGAGTTGGGACATTCAGAGCGAGCAAATATGTGATAAAGTAAACATACAGTTCAGGGTCGAGGGTGTCGTTCTTTTTCCTTTGAAACTGATCTTTATTGATGGACCTAAGGAGAGAAGACGAGAGACAGAGAAGAGTAGGCCGCCCAATCGAGTGGGTCATGAGAATCACTGAACGAACGCTCAACGGTATGAGATACTGAGGAATAACATCACGGCAATAACAATGAAGCAGAAGATCAAAACACAAACGTGTAGACGGGTTACTCACGTTTGGGGCTGGGTTGGATCGTCCCCCAGGGATACATTCTCCCCCTGGATTTCGTTGAAACACTTCTCACAGAAGTGGTACCTGTCAGCAAGAAGCCCATATTTGGGTGAACTAGACCGTTCGCCAAGAGCACAGCCAATCACAGTGAGGGCACGTGGAAGCAGCCACCAATCAGGGCAGGGCAGGCCAGGAGACAGGTACACACAGGAGAAGGCAGGTTCGTCGCCGGGAGCAGCCAATCATGAAGCAGGGATTTTGTGTGGGCAGATTGATTGATTGGTTGCGTGTAAATTTCGGAGCGGATGATTGGTCACATCAAAGCAGGCCAATGCAGACATCACAAGCGTTAAAAAAGGAGGGAGAGAAAGGGGGGAGGAGGAGGGCAGAATGAATATTTTAAAAAAGTGTGAGAAACAAAACCGTTATGAGGGACAAAGAGCTAAGTGTTGGACAGGTGGAGGGGTGGGTCAGATGTAGAAGAAAATGAAACCAAAAGAAAGAGAGAGAGCAGGAAGCCGAGGCAAAGCACAGACGGTCTCCCTCACGTCCACTGAGCTCCAAAACAACCCAGAGGAGCGAGGGACAACAATGGACAGAGTGAATGAGAAGAATGAGAACAGGAGCAACAGAGACCCATCATCCTTCCTGTGCATTTTAAAGAGGGTCCCAAGATTTATTACCAAAACAAAATGTGTGACACATGAACAGTTAGTACACCCTGAAGTTGGCAGCATGAACTCTTGTGAAAGAAGTCTTAGCCAATTTTCAGAAATTGATATATTGTACTTTGTGTCAATCTCACAAAACATATCCAGGTCACATGACGCCCCAAAAATCAATAATAAAAAAAAATAATATTTTGCATAAAGACCATTAAGATTTGACGTGATCATCATGCAAAATTATTTAAATGCAGCATAAAAGGCAATACAATTACATAATAATAATAAAAGTGTTATTATATTACGGCCTTTTATTTTTTAATAACAAATCTAAATGTAATGTTAATTTAATGTTCATTTACTTTTTGATTATTATTAAAATATAAAAATAAAAACTTATATCAATGTAATTGTTATGATGCAACATTTTCAATGTTTTACTAAAAATAAATAAAAAAAAATGTATAACACTATCTTGTGTTATGCTAGAACCTTTTATTTTAATAGATTTCTAATAATTATCAAAATAATATAAGGACACAAATTAATGTTATGTTAAATTATTATTATTAAAATATATATTTTTTTAATAAAAGGTTATAACAATGTAATTATAACATTTTCAATGTTTTGCTAAAAATAATACTAATAAAATATATAACACTATCTTGGTTATGTTATAACCTTTTATTTTTAATAGATTTTTAATAATTATCAAAATAATATAACATTACATTATTTTGATTATTATTATGATTATTACAACATTAAAAATAAAAAATGTTGTAATATAAAATAATGCAATGTTATAATATGAACTTTAATTTTCAGTGTTTTAATAACAATAATGTTATCACTACTGCAGATTTAAATGAATTATTTATTTAAATCCACATAAAGGCAACAATAACAACAATTATTATTATTGACTATGCTGATTTTTTAATTTTTTAAAAATATATACTATAGTAGAATTTTTATAACAACGAAAGTAACTCGTATTAACTGTAAAGCAGCCAAATTAATACAAAATTATATTATCATAATTTGTTTATGGCGAAACCTGTGATTCTGGTGAAAGATACTAACAGTAAATCTCTTATTCACGTCGCCTGGCAAAGACTAAGATGAAGTAACTCAGAAAATTGGCAATGATTTTCACTAACGCATTAGAGGAAGTGCACTGCAATAGTTTTGGTGCATCCTTCTTATTAGGGCTTTATTTTTCTGTGTTCGTAGCTACCAACTGAGGTAATCAACACAAATACTTGCCAACACACCTGCCAATACAAGTTAACTGTAAGAACATCAACGAAAACCTCAAAACAGAATTGGAGACAAAAATGCAGACCCTCTTTAAAATGGCCATTTAAAATCAGAAAAAGAGTGAAAATGTGAAATGTGGTCTATTTTGCCACCGAAAGTCAAATCAACAGGCCTGAAATTCAACAACACCCTGACGTGGGAAATATGTGCTCACAGCAGAACAGCATTTACATTTTCACAAAGCACATGAATTGACCTCTTACCACTTTAAAAATACTCACCTGAATCTTTTAACGTACAAATACACAATGACTATCAAATCTGAATATGTTTGTGTTTATTAAAGTGTTCAGAAAACCAACAGCTTTCATAATACTTCATTCTACCGCTGGGCTGCTTCACAGCAGCAGTTTTAATGCTGCCAGGCAACATGAAATTGATTTTAGGCTGAAATGCAAATGTATGATGATATGCCTGATGAGGTCAGTCAATTACCAATCAGGCCACATTCACTATGATATAACTATTCTTATGAATATAATAACTTGCTTTAGTTTGTATGCATAATACAGACCCAATTTAAGTCTCTTTGAATTTTCAAGTGGTTATTCTTACTCTAATATATTGATAGTTCAATATATTGGCTTTACTGCATAGTATTAAGATAAGGGTGTGAGTGATTATGTGTGTAGTGTGAACATAGTGTATAGTGTGTATAATACTGACCTGTTCTGGTAACTGAAGTACGCAGCATCTCGGGGGATGGTACACAGCTGTTTGCCATAGCAGCACAGAGTTTGAGGAGAAAACTCCAACTGAGAGACAGGGATAAAGAGATTATAAGAAAGAGAAAGAGGGAAAAAGAGAGTGGGGTTGCAATATCCCATTATTTCTGGACAGATAATGATATTAAAGCAACAAACCACAATCCACCTCACAATGTGCCAAACACCACAACTTAACCGTGGTAAAAACACTGTAATAAGTGGCGTAATGTTTTTGTACATGGAAATAGCAATATGACAAAAGATTACATTTATTGTTATTAAATCAAAATATTAAAAACTAAAATGTATAATACCGGTGATAAAAGTACAAATTCATCATATAAGAATGCATATTTCACATAGATTTACACTGCGTGCAAAATTATTAGGCACGTTGATTTTCTGATCATATTTTTTTCCCAGGCACATTTTACCAATTCCAAACCACATTAATCTTAATAACTACTATTAATTTTGTATTTAATCATTTATAAGTTTTATAGAATTGTTCATGAAGGCTGGAAATGAAAAACACCTTATAAACACCCATATTCAGGTGTGCAGAATTATTAGGCACGTTTTCTTTTACAGATAAAATGAGCCAAAAAAAGAGAGATTTAACTCAGACTGAAAAGTCAAAAATTATTAAATCCCCATGAGAAGGATACAATACTAATGCAATACTAGAAATTGCAGTTAAGGCATGATCATTGGACAGTGAAATGCTCATTGGGTCAGCAGGGTCAGACAAAAACAGGTGGCGAAGAAACAATACTGCTTGCTGGAAGAATCACTGTATATTTCATAAAAATAATAGTTATATTATTAAAATTGGTATAAAATAGTAGTATATTACATTATTATAACTTAATAATAATAATAACAACAACAACAATAAAACAATGGTGATATTACTAATGATAGTTATTAGTGCTAGGGAAAAATTAACTGATTAATCGCATCCAAAATAAAAGTGTGTTTACATAATATATGTGTGTACTGTGTATAATTATTGTGTGTGTGTGTGTGTGTGTGTGTGTATGTGTATGTGTATGTGTATGTGTATATATATATATATATATATATATATATATATATATATATATATATATATGAAATTATATATACAGTATATACACATGCAAATATTTCTTAAATATATACATGCATGTGTGTGTATTTATATATACATAATTATACACAGTACACACATATTATGTAAACAAACTTTTATTATCACGATTAATTTTTCCCCAGCACTAATAATTATATTAATAAATAAGTTTGGTATTATATGTTAGTAGTTTATATTTCTCATAATAAATAATAGTAAGTATTTATAATAATATAATAATGCATATTTATCATACATTCAAGGCAAGTATACTGCTTGCTTTAAGAATTATTTACATTTTATATTTCATAATGAAAATAATACTAGTTATATTACATTTTTGTATTAAACGGTAGTATATTAGAATTCTTTATTATTATTATTATTTTTATTAATAGTAATAATAATAAAACAATGATAATACAAATGATGATATAATAACAAACTTAATATGTTAGTGTATTATTATTATTATTATTATTATTACTACAATAGTATTATTATTACAACAGTAATTATTATCATCAGCATTAATGCTAATAATAATAACAACAATATTTATTTTATTATTATTATTATTATTATTATTGATACAACTAATAACAGGTTATTAAATACATTCGGTATTGTATGGTTGTTTATTCTGACTAAAATTTGATTGGTTGAGCCACGTTCCTTTTGTAAAATCCATTCAAACATAAATCTACAAAAAAATAAAAATCAATCAAACAAAATCTAAAAAACAAGAAATGTGATGCACAGACACACACACACGGCTCACCTTCCTTCCACAGCAGTACCCCATTTCCTGCATAACGGGGTCTATTTCCTGTTCAAAGACCTCAGCCAGTTTGGAGCAGTATTTATACACCCGTGACGTCTTCCTGTTATACAGCCAGGCGTTATTGAACATCAGCCACACGTCGTCCACGTACTGCCAGGGCTCCTGGTACTGACCCGTGTCCAGCTTACGCTTGATAGTGGACAAGTCCATTGGGTTTTTTACTATGTCAAAGTAGTCCTGGAGGACGGAGTCCAGACCACAGTAAGCAGGATGAAGGATGAAGGCCATCATTGTCATCATCATCATCATCATCATGAGATGAAATGAAGTTCCAATCAGACGGAGCGATGGATGGTGGCCCGGCAGGTTGAGAATCAGGGGGAGAGAAGAGGGTGCAGGGGGACAATGTTGAGCGCTGTAGAAGAGGTTCACATGCACAAACAGAGAAAAACGTAACAGACTCCCACTGCCTCACTCAAATCTGTACCCTATTTCTCTCCTGTTCTCCCATACACACACAAAAACACACACAAATCTTTGGGCCAGCGCCAATGATGGCAGACGAACTGGGGTGGGCAAAGATATTTGAACATGATATGGTCATATAGTAGTCTGAATCGCATTCAAAATGTCAAGAAATGCCTGGAAAATTATATTTTGCATAAAGAAAATTGAACTAATTTTTTAGACCTGTAAGATCTTTATTTTCATGACAATTAAATGACATTTTAATTGGCTTTATTTAATGGCAATTAACCTCCCCCAGTAGTAATGATATATTACTTGAATTGTAATAAATTTATGATTTTAAACAATTATTATTACGATAAAATATTTCCTAATACAGATTAAAGAAAATGAAGACAGATCATGTGTGCTTAATTGTGACAATAAGGCTAAATTGAGAGATATATAGATATATATATATATATATATACACACACACATATATACACACACATATATACACACACATATATATATATACACACACACACACACTAAAAATAAACTTTATGCTAAATATAATTTATTGGTTTATTGGTTGAAATATGATCCAGGCATTTCTTCATGAGATTCACCCCGTAACCATTAGGCTCTATCATTTTTAGCTTTAAGAAAACATTTACTAATTTTAAATCCAGGTTTGGTGGGTTCATTTCACATCTGGAGGACAGCCTGGATGCAAAATTAATCCATTTGGCCAAATCAACAGGCTTTCTAGGGTGATGTTGGCAGGGTTAGCGTTTAGGGTACAGTAAGCTGAGGTGAGTACAAGCGGGGTGATATCGTCACAGACAGATTAAATTACATCAGCACAGCTAGGAGCGTTTACACCACAAAGCACAGCTGGACTCCCTTCTTTACAGTCCAACAGCACAAATCATCAAAGACAGTAAAAATACATTCCTTCAGGTGTCGACCCCACAGTATTCAGGTTGTGTGCCACAGAGAGTCAATGATTCTTTTAAAAACTTGAGTTTTACAGCTATTTATTTTGAGGTTTTGGTTCATATCAAAAGACCTCTGCAGGGTTCCTGTAACCACCAGCAGCAACTGACAGTGTTGCAATACCATCTATTAAAATATTACAAAGTACAGTGTTTACAGTAGTCACCTGATCTATGCCCACACAACCATACGAGTCCTTTAAACCAGTGGTTCTCAAACCTGTCCTGGGGACCCCCAACCAGTGCACATTTTGCATGTCTCCCTCATCTAACACACCTGATTCAACTCATCAGCTCATTAGTAGAGACTGCAAGACATGAATTGGGTGTGTCTGATGAGGGAGACATACAAAATGTGCAGTGGTGAGGGGTCCCCAGGACAGGTTTGAGAACCACTGCTTTAAACAGATGCGATGGGGACGACACCAATTCCAGGACAAACTGAGGTGTTTCAAGCAAACATACATGAACAAACACTGATCTGAGACCAGTGACGAGAGTGAATAAACCCAGAATCAGATGAACAGAATCATTATAAGCACTCTAAAGTTACATTAAAATTATTGCATTATTTTATCTTCAGGATTTCCACACCTTTCGACCAATAAATGTCTGAATTTTTGAGTTGTCTGTGATAACTGGATGAGGATTTTTATAGACATTTTATTCAAATTCACTTTTGGATTTTCAGTGCTGTCAATAAATTACACTCTGCACCTTTTTATCCCAAAATGAACTCTCGCCATCCAAAGCAGGGGTCCGTTCTTCGTACATCGCTAACTCAGTTAGCTAGATTTGATTGTTGACGATTTGGCATGATCTTTGGTTGTTTGGTTATTCGACGCTCATCCTGGACTTGCTTGCATAGCAACAGGTCCGTAAGCTCAAACCTGCTCGGAAGCAGGCTTATTTCATGTAAACAGGATTAGATTGCATCTTTTTAAGCGCCGTTGATACTTAAAATCTGTCCCAGCCACTGCTACTTTATTATAAGAGTTCCTTACTGAACCAGGAGCAATAATAATTGAAAATAATAATATAAAATTAATTTGAAAATAATATTAAATGTTGTGTAGTCTATAATACTATAGACAGCCAGTTTTACTGATTGAGAGATTTACTTGTGATGGAATAATTACTTTATAATTTTATTGGAGTCTTACACACATGCTGTACAGTTAATCTGAGCCGTGCATTAATTTCAGTGGTGACCGATATTATGGGAGTGGCTTGATGCAGAGCAGGAGATGCAGATAACTTGATCTTGACCCTTAAGAAACTTTAATCAATGCTGTACGTAACAAATCTAATTATTTGCTAATTACAACATTGAAATAAAAATGTAAAGCCTGTAAAAATACTAGAAATCCTGAATATAAATGATTGGGAATCATGTAAAAAAAAAAAAAAATAATACAGTGCACATTTCATTTATCTATTATAACTATTATATCGTTTTGGTCGCTTGGCCGTTTCCTTATAAAGGTCCAGAAATGTGTCATGTTTTTCGTCAGGTGTCTTTTTTAATTATATGATGTCATTACTTTGCTGTCTTGCCGCCAGCCAATCGCTGCATTGCTGATCGTGGTTTCGAGTATCGATGCATCTGCCCTCTTCAGGGAACACGAGAACGCGCAGTAATCTCAGACAACTTAAAGGGTTAGTTCACCCAAAAATGAAAATTCTGTCATGAATTAATTACTTACCCTCATGTCGTTCGACACCCCAGTAAGACCTTTGTTCATCTTCGGAACACAAATTAAGATATTTTTGTTGAAATCCGATGGCTCAGAAAGGCCTCCATTGGCAGCAATGACATTTCCTCTCTCAAGACCCATAAAAGGTACTAAAGACGTCATTAAAAAGTCCATCTCACTACAGTGGTTCTACAATAATTTTATAAAGCGACGAGAAAAGTTTTGTGCGCAATAAAAAAAATTTATATAAATAAAAATAACGACTTTATTCAACTTCATTCTTGTCTTCCGTCTAGGCCTCTGACGTGAACTCACAAAGCACCACGACGCATGCGCGAGAAAATGAGGTAGAGCCGGCGTTCGGGCATCCAGGAAATGCACACTTTAGCACCATTTTGAGCACTACACCAAGACCTTAAGCACAATCAATGTAGAATTCAACAGTTTAGATACGGCGTGTCTTCCTCTGCTTGTAAACAAAGTTCCTCGCTTCCGCCGGCTCTACGTCATTTTCTCCCGCATGCGTCGTGGTGCTTCGTGAGTTCACGTCAGAGGTCCAGACGGAAGACAAGAATAAAGTTGAATAAAGTCGTTATTTAGATTTTAGATTTTGCACAAAAACTATTCTCGTCGCTTCATAAAATTATTGTAGAACCACTGTAGTGAGATGGACTTTTTAACGACGTCTTTAGTACCTTTTATGGGTCTTGACAGAGGAAATGTCATTGCTGCCAATGGAGGCCTTTCTGAGCTCTCGGATTTCAACAAAAATATCTTCATTTGTGTTCCAAAGATGAACAAAGGTCTTACGGGTGTCGAACGACATGAGGGTAAGTAATTAATTCATGTCAGAATTTTCATTTTTGGGTGAACTAACCCTTTAATCCAGATATTTTAATCAGATCCGCAAATTCGTTTGAAGAACCAAATTAGCCAGAGATCAGTTATCTTGATTAGAAGATCTGGCATCTGTCAAATCATCTCAAATGTATTAAGCAAGGTTCGAAGAACGGACCCAGGTCTCCAGTGTCGCTTTGTGTTATTTGGTGGCAGAGGTGGGATGGCTACCCGATACATGGCGCAGAAAGTAAAATTTATATCTTTATACATATATCTCGCTCTTTGCCTGTAATGTTTGCTTATCATACCTTAAATGGGGCCAGTGCATCATTTAATCAAATCACTGCTAAAGCAAAATAACCAGAATAGCAGGAAAGTCATTTTCAGTCAACTGATCCCATTATGCAACACATGACACTAATCATTTGTGGCTATTTAACATAAATGAATGCCAATTGTATTTTGCTTTAATGTGTTGCATTGATCAATCAGTACATTTTAATCTGCTATGCTGGTTATAGCTAAAAAAAATGGCCATAACTCTGAGGATTGATGGTAAACTTAGCATGAGGCTTTTTATGTGGCAAAATAAAACAAATATGATGAATTAAAGCTCAGGTTAAAATAATGAACTATATGGAGTTTAAGCAGATGACAGCAAAAACTATACTAGACAAACAAAGACAATAAGGCCAGCACAGGCTATGAGATCATTCAGAGCAGTTTCATTTTGTTGATGCCAAACAACCAGCAAGATTTATTGCCAACTGAAGATTCAAAACGAACTAGTTAAAAGTGTACATAATTTCAGTATATCTACAAAACATTCCTCAGTTAAAGTAAATTGTGTAAATAAAACAAATTTAAAAGCTCAAGTCTGTAATCTTTGTTTTGTTTAACCTGTCTGACTACTGGTTGACTAAAAAAAAAAAAAAAAAAAAAAAAAAAGATGATCCCACCCTAAACTCACACCATTGGTTCAATCAAAGTTGTGGTTTTGGACTAGTCAAAAACTGGCTTATGTCATCTCAGCATATCAATCTAAAATTTTAATGTGAATTACAAACATAAGCTTTAAGGTTTTAAATTCTCCCGGGGCCGGTTGAAACTTAGCCTAGTTTTGACGTAAATGGGCACTAAGTTACAACTTACGCACTACTAAATATTTTTGCGTTGCACCATTAAACTTAGTTGAAGCATAACTATGTATAAACTAAATATTTACGGAAGCCTCCGATCAGGAGTAACGGTTGGAATAATATAGCAGACTGACTGAACTGCATCAATAAGCTCTTGTTTTACACGACAGACTTCAATTCTTTAGACATATATGATGATCCTGACATTTACACTTGCTTACATTTTAAGAGAGAAACATTATGTGAAAAGATTACTTTGTTAGCAGCTCTTCAACACGAACCCGTCCAAAACAGCGCGCCGGTGTGTGCATGTCTCATCGGTCCGTGTATTGCATGTCAAATAAAATCAGTCATAATCAAGAAATGTAATTTCTTATTTTTTTTGTATCAGTATTTATTGATCCTTATTAATTTTGTTTCAAATACAGTTTCTAAATGTTATTTACATATAAAAACATTTATGTTATTCATGATTAAGTATCGTATTTAATGGAAGCTTATTTTTACCGTTAGTTATTGAGGCAAAAGTATTTAGCATGAAGTATAAACTGAAATTCAGGGCATTTCAACAACTTCTGCTCACGTATTTGACGGCTATTATTAGATCATTGAGGGTAAACGTCACATTATGCGACTACGCATTACTTTACGGAGAGCTTACGACCTACTAGCTACATTCTGCCTTAAGAACAAATGGTGCAACCAAAAAAAGTACACAGTTAGTTACAAACTAGCTAGTAGTTACTAAGCCTCTAGTGTGGACTTTACGTTCCAATTTTTTTTTTTTTTTAAACTTACGAACGACTGGTGCAACCCTACCCTGATGAGCATCGTGTCTTACACAATTTTTTATGGGATGACACATTGACCGCAAGAAAAGATGTTCAAAGTCTGTGCTGCCTTATTTTCACTCTTCTTTTCTGACAGAAACGCTACAGAAGCAAGCTTGCAACGTCTCTCTCACATCCACATACAAAACACACAACAGTAGGAAGAAGAGGAAGAAAGGGGGTAAAGGTAAAAAAAAGTAATGAGACTAGAACTGAAAAGTGCTAGGTTGTTTGTAGCATAATGCGTGCCAGCGCAGGCCCTTACCAGGTTAGTTTTGTTACTAGTTCGAATACGTACGGGTATTCCCAGTAACTGGGGGTCCACCGGCTGCCGGAAGGGCAGCGACTCTGGGTCCTGTCTGTACAGAGCTTCCAGAGTGGGCATTAAAGCCTGGCGGAGCTCGTCGGGCTTAAAGACTGATGGAGAGGAAGGAAATGAAGGAAGCAGCAGAGTCAGGAATCAGGTACATATTCATATGAAAATCATGAGTACTGATTTCAAAGCAGTGTTTGTCCTTCATATTAAACTGCGGAAAGGAATATGAACAAGCACCTGCTGATTCTAGAACAGAATTAGTAGATTTCATGCAATGAGACCTGATGTTTTTTCCCTAGCTAGCTTTAACACCATATAAAATGAATTACAATAGCAATTCTTGTATGTTGTTTTTCCTTTTTGTAAGATGATTTGGTAATGAATTTATGCAAATTATATAAGAACGTCTATAGGATCCTTAAAGGTGAAGCATATGATTTCAGTGGCACACCAAACAGAATTAAACAAAAAATAGCCCCCTGTATAACAGGAAGTCAAGAAACAGAAAGTGCCACCCCAAACTCACACCATAGAGTGCAACAGTGCCCGTCCACTTTTTAGAGGCCTTGGATCCAGACGTATTTTTCCCACAGGGATTTTTTTTTTTTTTTTAAGTATTTGTTTAAGAGATATAAGCAATGAACCAAACTAACCAGCTATCACAACATTACACACTTTGATTTAAAGCAAAAATATTTAATTAGACAAAAAGACAAAGGTACAACCAGGTGTACCTGATGGTTTTAATGAGGGAATGAACTACAATCCCATGAAGCATTGTGAACAACAAACTTAAACTATTGATTTGAAAATGACATATGCACATATACATAAATGGCAATGTTTCGAAAGCCCCATGTTTACAGTCTACCTACCTACACATATATACATATATATATATATACACACACACACACATACATATATATATATATATATATATATATATATATATATATATATATATATATATATATATATATATATATATATATATATATATATACACATATATATATATATATATATACACATATACACATATATATATATACATATACACATATATATATATATATATATATATATATATATATATACATATATATATATATACATATACACATATATATATATACATATACACATTATATATATATATATATATATATATATATATATATATATATACATATACATATATATATATATATATATATATATATATATATATATACATATACATATATATATATATATATATATATATATATATATATATGTATATGTATATATATATATATATATATATATATATATATATATATGTTTCTCAGCACATTATACTTGCAAAGGTATTTTAACATTGAAAAACCACATCACCTTTAAGGATGAAAGATCTACCCTAAAACAAAAGTATGCTGTATAAAATGTATCTACGAATGTGTAGACGAGTTTGTTTTACCTTTCTTCTTGCTTTGTGTGTTTGCGGGAGTGCTGTTAGTTCCCGCAGTCTCTTCCTCTTTCGGTTCGGTTTTGACCTCCGGCTTCTTGTCCTCAGCTGTCGACCCAGTCGATGTTTCCATTGGTTCTGTCTTGCATTCGTCACCTGCAGGCTCCTCCTTCTTTATGTAGCAGACCAATCAAAATAAGGTTAGGGAAGGACTAA
The DNA here is from genome assembly GCA_039654105.1 of Coreius guichenoti. NCBI lineage: Eukaryota > Metazoa > Chordata > Actinopteri > Cypriniformes > Gobionidae > Coreius > Coreius guichenoti. Next base: position 36,974,253 of record CM077171.1, read on the forward strand.
ATGTCATCTAAATGTCTCAGCCCGTTTACACCTGGTATTAAGATGCGTTTTGGTCGATCGGATCACAAGTAGACGAGGGAGACACATTCCCGTTTAAACCTGGTGTTTTAATCCGTCTCTTTTGTCCACTTTCAACCACTTCTGTCCTGATTTCTTCGAGGGGAGGGTCTATGGGCGGGTAAATGTATGGGCTTTTTCAGATCTTTCGATCGAATGGGGAAAATAAGCGTGAGCAGTTTACATATGAACATATGGAGACGACAGATAAACATACAGAGAGCATCAGCTTTCGTTTCTGCTCTGACAGCCGCAAGACCACACTGAACGCTGTGAGTACGTGTCACAAATCAGGAATGGTGAGGGAACATTGTGCTTGGTACGTTTTTTGTCTTCAAACCAAGCTTTGGTCTCCAGCCGACAAAGTTTAAATCCTGTCTGGCTTGCGCGCTTCCCGTAATGTTTACGCATCAGGTCAGTAGGTGGAGAGTAGGTGGTCTTTTGGGGCTGTTCGAACACATTCGATCACATAAGCGTCTAGACAACGAAAGCAGTCCGGTCGAATGCGTTTTCGACTACCTCTGGAAGTGGTCGAAAGTGGACAAGCTCAAAACTTTTTAGACCCCGTTTACACCTGTATTTAGCGTCATCCACTTGTGATCAAATCGACCAAAACAGTTTAGATTTAACAAATGTAAACGTGTATTCTTGTTTTAGTGACTTTATTCCTGCTCACCTCTGGTTTCTCCTCCTTCTTTATCTCAGTCTGCATGGCGGCCATTTTCCCTGAGGCCTTATCCTCCATCTCATTCTCATCCTCTTCTTCCTGCTTGACTTCACTTTTGGGGTCGAGTGGGGCGGTGGGCTCAGACGATGTCAGTTGCGAGCTAGGGTCTGCACTGCTGACCGATGCAGGAGTTGAGGCCTGACCGTCCGCAGTCAGAGACGACTTCTGAGACAGCTGAGGGTGGGAACAAAAGAAAGGAGCAGAGTAAGAGCAAATAGCCAAATAAGAAACAAGTCAGGAGGAAAGAGAGAACAGTCATGTTAAACAAAAGTCAGTAGGAACAGCCAATAAAAAAAAATGAACAGCTTAGGAGCTAATAAAGAAACCATTTTTAGAACAAGTCAATAAAGATCAGTCGAGTAAAAGAGAACGGCCAATAGCAAACAAAGTCGAATCTGATCTAAGTTCAATTGTTCCGGAGCTTCCCGCAGCGTTGGTCTGGTTTCACACTTAGTTATATCAAACCCCGTGGATTTGCGGTCATCTTGCGTCATCACAAACGTGCAAAGTGTTATTTAATTTGGTGCTGTTATGCGCAGAAGAGTGAATGACACTTGTGACTATGTTGTATAAAGGCGGCTTCTCTGCTGCGCACAAACGATCTTGTTTAAGGAGACAGCTGATTGCAGGTCATTCATTTGCTGCCCTGATTACATTCACTCTGCACGATTACGCTGCACGCTCACTCTCACTCAAATCAAAATCTTCACCACTGTTATCCCTACAAGTGTTTTGTTGAATACATTATATCGTCATCAGCTAAAATGCATGTGCATGTTCCTTTACTTCCTAAACAAGTGTGGACCAGAGTTGCTCCCTGGTCACGCATGACAGCTTTCACATGACCAATTTTTCATGTGAACCCTGCTGTTTCGAACTAAACTTCAGTGTGAAAACCCCCTAAGAGAGCACATTAAATGACAAATAAAAGGATGCTGAACGGAATAAAAGGGAACAGACAGACACATAAGAGACACTACAGCCCAAAGTATACTTTGGCCATCTGCGTTTCACGATGGTCCACGTGGCTTAATTTTCATCATCAGAAGGGGCCGTGGACATCCCCATGAAGCCCAATTATTGGTTGCATCTGAAATCGCATACTTCCCTACTATATAGTAGGCAAAAAAACAGTATGTGACAAAAGTAGTATCCGAATTAACAGTACTCATAAAAAAGTACCCGGTCAACCTGCTTCTGGCGAGATTCTGAAGTGTGCATACGATGGAGGGAGAGGCCACGGGAGAGGATTTGTGAATGGCAGAAGCTCTGGCTTGATGTGAACGGGCCTTAACCGTTATCTCTTAAAATGTAAATCAAATGAAATTTGAAGAAGTACATTCTACTGTACAACAGTAATACATTTCAAGAACCTTTGTTTTGCTGAGTTGTAGTGAAGACTTGAGTTTCTTTGTGTATATTTGATGAATTTTAAGTGGACTGTCCTCATATAGTGAGATGGCAGATGCTGAAAACACCACGAGTGTCACGCGTGCTTGAGTAAGTGTGTAGCAGTCGAAACTACGCCATTCATTCACACAGAGACGCGCAGAACATGCAGACTTTATATGTCAATAGCAGTCTTTTTGCAGTTTAATATTCACACACACTATCCATATCGCAATTTGATATTTGTACAGCCATTTATTTGATCTATTCATCCAAATTCCGTGGCATTCCACGTTATATAGTAAATTCAATTTTTTAAGAGTGGATTCCACAACTTTGTTAGCCTTAATCGCAGAAATCATAGGGCCCTAAATTCATAGCAGATCCAAACAATACGATAATCGGAAGCTCTTCAGTGACATTCAAGTCAACTTATAAGAAGATACAAGCAAAAACAGTCTCAATTGTGATACTCACAGGAGTGTGTGGGTGTGCACAAAGCCCGTGGGCATTCTGGGAAGGCACAGATGACGCTAGTCCTGTTTGGGGGCCTCCGGCGGCTCCGCCCCCATGTGACTGCTGCTGTAGCTGACTGCCTTTTTCTGAGCCCACGCCCTGTGACATCGGGGGCAGCTGCATTGCAGGTGGGGCCATAGTGGTTGAAGAAGTGGGGGTGTGGGGCTGGGGCGTCTGGTTACCCGGCAACTGCGGGGGCGTTTGGTGCGGGGCAGGGGTAGGGGTGAGGCTGCGTGCGGGAGAAGGGGAGTTTTGGCGTAAGGGAGGACAGTGCGTGTGCAATCCAGGCTGTGGAGCAGGTGGGGGGAGGTTGGACGGAGGTCCTTGAGGGCCAACAGCGGCTCCAGAGCCTGAGACTGCAGACTGAGTTTGAGCTACTGGACTACTGACTCCCTGCGACGGTGGAGTGGGCATCTGATTCTGAGAGGGGAAAAAGACAACAAACAAAATTGAGAGTTAACTGGGTGGTATTACTATGCATCTAGGGCACGGCGACACATTTAATATTTACGACATATTCCTGATAGTTTTGTTGATAACACTATATTCACTAATCGCTAATCAGTTCTTTCAAACCATTGATTTCAATGAATCTGTTAAAAAATGTATTCAGTAATTTACTTGAGTCACCTCATGTTTTTAAATGTGTGTATTACTATGTATATTGGTACATATAAATAAAATATGGACAAATGACTAAGTTTCTGCAGTGAAGAAGTATCAGTGAAAAACATGCTATTATTGTAAACTAGATTTTTAAAAAAAAATATATTTTAGTTTTTGCATTAAACATTTTCAATCTATTTCCAAATAATTTTGTTGAATATATTATATGAATAGTTTTAGAATCGCTAAAATTCTCTTATGCTCACCAAGGCTGCATTTATTAGACTAAAAACACACATTAAATAATAATATTGAAAACAGCTGCTTAACATTTTGTGCAAACTGTGATACTGCGTTTTTTTTTTTTAGGATTCTTTGATGAACAGAAAGTTGAAAACATTTATTTGACAGCATTTATTAGAAATAGAAATCTTTTGTAACATTATAAATGTCTTTACTGTCACTTTTTAATCAATTGTATGTGTCCTAGTGTATGAACAGTTTTTTTACGATGTAAATGGTGGGCTACATCATCCATCCTTATTTACATCCTAACATTAAGTCCAGGCCTTTATTAACCCCCTGGAGCCATATGGATTACTTTTATAAATCTAAGGTACCATTCTCTGCCATTATAAAAGCTTGGAAGAGCCAGGATATATTTTAATATAACTCTGATTGTGTTTGGCTGAAAAAAAGAAAGTCATATACCCCTAGGATGGCTTGAGGGCGAGTAAATCATGGGTTAAATTTTCATTTTTGGGTGAACTAACTCTTTAAGTAACACACACACAACATTACTGAGGTGAAACATGAAACAAAAGAGGTTTCAATGAGGCAATTCTAACTTAATCTCAAGTTATGCTTATCTATATAAAAGAGTCATTTTTCTTAAAATTGAGTATGTTAGTTAATTTACATTGTCTTTCACAAGAGATTATAACAGAAAAACTGTTATACACTCTTATAACCAGCAAAAGACAAATCATATTAGAGTATTAGATGCATTAGAGACATAAAACTGTACTGAGTAAAATGGTATGAATGTGCTTTAATAGCTGACCTGTGGTATGGCTCCCTGCCCTGCAGATTGGTTCAGGCCAACCACACCCTGGCCCAGTCCGGCACCTGTGCCTGGAAACTGGTTCTGCATGTACTGGTTTTGTAACTGGGGTACGTTGGGTTGAGCCATTCGAGGTGTTCCCTGCATACCCATCTAAAAATACACAAAGACACCAAATAAACACTTAGGGCATTTTTACACTGGCAGTTGAGTTCAGAACGGGGCAGGGTTCGCATGAAAAATTGCTAATGTGAAGCTGTCATGCGGACCTGGGAGCTCACTGAGGTACCGAACCCAAGACTACCTTGAGGAGGTGGTCTGAGTTTGGCTGCACTCGAACTGTGCCGCGCTTCGCGTGAACGTGAAAGCAACACGGACCTGGGTACGCACTTGTTCAGGAAGGAAAAGTAACCTGCGCATGCGTTTTAGCCGATGACGATGTCTTTAGTTCAATAAAACACATTTAAGGGATAAAAGTGTTGATGATTTACTTTGGATACAAGCGAGAGTGAGCCTGCAGTGTATTCATGCATAGCGAGAGGAATCAGGGCAGCAAATGAATGACAATCCACTGTCTCCTCAAAAGAGTGAGCAGAAAGTGTCGCATAATAGCACCACATTAAGGGGGGGGGGGTCTAATGCTATTTCATGCATTCTGACTGTTTGGCCAAAATTTTAAAAAAAATTAGTTGGATGTATGACAGAGTATTTCTGTGCCAAATACACTCCTTCCGGATTCAAAAACGTTTCGGAAAGTTTCTTCGAGTATGGGCCTGTGTGAGGTCATAATTGCTTGTATGGGCATGCTGAGCGCGCACATCAACGAGCTTCGTTCGGGTTACAGAAGCCGTCGGCAGCGCTGGCACCACGAAATCAACAATGTCACTAAAGAAGTGTGTTTCTGGTTGTGAGGGAAAGATAACCTTGTTCAGCTTCCCAAATAACCCAGCGTTAAACAGTGGATGCAGTCTGTTTTTCCGGAGAAGCAACAGAGTTCTGCAAGTGTGTTTGTTTGTTCCCTGTCACGAGTCGAAACCCGTGAGGGAAACTGCATCAAATGTCTGTGTTTTGTTAGCAATCGGCGCGCAAGTGCATATAATGTAAACAACACGTATATATTGAATAGAAAAGTTATCCAGCGAGGGATAATGTCAAGAATGTATTGGGCATGTGTGTGTGCACGCTTTCTTTAGCTCCGCACACTGCACTCCTCGACGAATTCGACTGTTTTTGGAAAAATCGGTACAGCGTATCTGTCTTTTATAAATCTGATAAAACTAAAGACTAGTGACACACTCGTACTTGGACCGCAGCAAACGTGCCCAGTGTAAAAATGCCCTAGTTTTTTTAAGTTAAATCAGTCGTCCACCTTCAAGTCACAAGTGAGTTTACCTGATTGAGGTTTGCTCCCATCGGCAGGGGCGGCGTTGCCCTTTGACCCATTGGCTGCTGCATCCCCACCTGGGAAAACTGATTCATACCTGCACGGGTGAGCGAGAATGAAAGTTACAGAAAAAGACAAACACAAAATATGGATTTATTTTAAAAAGTTCTTCAACTACAGACCATTTAGTGAGTGTGCCATACCGGCAGGATTCTGCATGCGGTTGACCATCTGATTGGGTCCAGTGGCTTGAACTAAGGATGGATCTGAATGGGGACCATCTAGAGACCAGAACATCCATTAGAACCACTCCACGCAATCAAAAACAAACCTCAGCATGTGATTGTGCTAGGGCTGCACAATAGTGGGAAAACATTAGCCACGTTTCCATTACAGATTTACGCAATACTTTTGCGATATTTTCTAAATGTCGATAAAAAACTATTGCGAAATGACGGCGTTTCCATTTACCAATGTTATGCGACTAAAACGTATTATTTTTCCTCTCGCGATAAGTCATTCCAAAAATTATGCTAATGTCTGTTGGTAGGTTTACTTATATCCCAGCCACCGCACTAGCCATTATTTTTTAAATCGAAGGAGACGTAGGCATGTTATCCAAGCATTAATGGCAAGGAAAGCCCCGGCCACGTATGGGGTGTTTGTGGGTGTTTCTCCCTCATATCTGCTTCAAGGTCTTAAATGATAATTTGTGGCATTTCTTTGTTGTTTAGAATCCAGTATTTCTTTAATTCTTTTGGCTTTTTATAAGTTTAATAAAGAACTCTGTCTCGTCTTCTGTCCAAACATACTGCGTCATCTTTAAAGAATGATCGACTTTTACGTACGCCAGTTGACCTGTAAATGCGTTTCCATTGCAGTTTTGCAAAAATTTCTTTTTTTGAATTGCCTGAAAATCCACCTCATGCGAGCGTAAAAACATTTTTGCGATATATGGGAGTTTTTGCGAAATTTACGTGCTTCCATTGGGCGCATTTTCAATTCGCAATTTCAATTTACGCAATTTGAAGGGTAATGGAAACTGCGATATTTACTTTTACTGCGATATATATTGAGAGACGAAGACATACAGGAATGTTCACCAGATGACTTTGAGATGACTCTCAAAAGAATGAAGAATGAGTGGGGTGATTTTTTTCAGTGAGAGGAAAATAAATATAATATTAAAGCTGGAAAATTCTTTAAGGCCCGTTTGCATCAAGGACGATAGGTATAACGAAAACTAAAATCATTCTTAATATAAAAGAATACTAGAGTCTACACCACAACTATGATGGCACAGAGAAATTTATCACTGGAATGATTTTTTCCAGCTGATGAAAGATAAAAACACCGACAGCCAATTAGAATCCCTTCTGCTTTGAAGAGCTCCAGCTTTTAAAGCGGCAGACAACAAAACTGCAGTGTGCGCTTATAATAAACAGAACAACACTGTGTGTTGGTGCAGACACTGGTATAGTTATCGTTATTGGTGTGAATGAGCCTTTACTCCTAAAGAATTTTTTGAGTGTGAACATCCTTTCAGGGGTAAACGATTTGGAATTATTATATTTTATTTTATTAAATTAGGCTTGGGTTTACTCTTTACAAGAACCAATTCAAAACCCCAAAAAAATCTCTTTTAAAAAAAAATCTCTCTCCACTTTGCATAAAGCACATTCCCACTGTTTTTGACCAATTCAGTATAAAATAATATTAATTGTTATTTTTATTGTGATTATTATTAAATATATTAAACAAATTAATATAGTAATACTCCAATGATTGTATCTTAAAACAAGAAATTGAGTATTTAATAAAAAATAATATTATTGTATAGTACAACTGTAAAATTACAATACTGATATTTGTCTTAATTTTCACAAGTTAACATCACCATGAACAATTCTTCTTTTTTTATGGAATACTGCAGTTTTTATTATAAATGATGTATACGTGCACGTCAATATTTATAAAATAAAAACTTTGATCACTAAATTTGGATAAAAAAAACTTGTGTGTCATCTCTTCTCTGATGACGTGTTAACTGGCGCAAGGGCTGGGCAACCTGTCACTCACATGCGATCAACCAATAGCAAACCACAACCATCCAATCAATTCCTGATGGATAAAATCAAGTCTCGGCCTACATTTTTTGTTGTTTGAGAAGCCATTTCACTCGAGTATATGTCACAAAAGGGAAGAAAAACTTCCGTTTCATGCATTATGCTTTTATTTTGACAGGTAGCCGGCGTACATGAGGGGCTTTCGCACAGGAGGAACCTTTTCATAGTTCCTAGAACTATTGGCGGAAGTACCCAGATTTTGCGGTGTTTGCAACTCAGGAACTAGGAAAGATTTTAGTTCTACGAACTCCTTTTGGGGGAACTAATTTAGCTCCTACTTCAAAGTAGGGTCTAACCCAGCACAATAGGAACTACCAGTGACGCAAATGTACGCTGATTGGCTGAACGCACGCACCCGCCATTTTTAAAAAAGCTGTCTACACTAGTGTTAATTTCGTCAGCTATTTTTTTATTTAGTCTCAGTCTTAGTCCTGTATCAAATGTGCTTTTTAGTTTTTAATCATATTTAGTCAACCTTGTCCTGTTCAGTTTTAGTCAACTAAATGTCTGAGCATTTTAGTCTAGTTTTCGTCATGCTGCATTGATAATCCCGATTATTTTGCTTAAAATTATAATTACAACGATTGGATTGTTGTCAGTTGAGAAATGTATTTTTACAATTAATCAGAATTGTTGCACTTTCACATATAAGCACAAATCACGAGAATGTCGACCCATACGAATAGTTTATCTTACCTCATCTAGTTTAATTATAGGCTATTTTTCATATAGGCCTAATGGAAAAATAAGAAACTTCTCTAAAAAATTTAAACAGTGAAATTCCACATTACTAATGTTTTTCTATTTTTCTATACAACAGCAAAAAAGACTTTGTATTGTCACACAGAGGTTGCGTAAGTGCAGTTATTCAGCAAACACAAATCGCAAATAGTCGAGATATCCATGCTTGGATTTATTAGCCTACAGTTCGTCACTGAGAAGGTTTGATGGCAGATTTAGTCGCAAAAACTGCTTGTGAGTCGTGACAGAACACAGACCGACTGAATGACACTTTAAGCAGAAAATCTCAAATGGAGATTGCTAAAATGCAGCTTACTTGTTTATTGGTGTTTTTAGATCATCCGCGAGAGAGAGCTCGCGTGCACATGGTTGCCAGATTGCAAAGTTTAAGTAAAACACCGGATTGAATACATGTCCTTTTAACAGCAAAGCTCTGATTGGGGGATTTAAATGATTGAAATCTGGCAACCGCAAGCAACACTCAAACGCTCCTCTTACCCCCCCGGACAAAACCAAAGAGTGATTTTAGTCAAGTTTTAATTTTTTAAACTACATTTTAGTCTCTGTTATATGGCCCTAGGGGAACTTTTAGTTCTCGGGGAGCCACCCTGGTGGCTAGTTCCTAGAACTACCCGTTGCGAAAGCCCCTCTGGATGTATGCAGGTGTGTATGTGTACGTACTGGGCAGCTGTGCCTGATTCATGCCAGCTGGTGCTTGAGGTAGAGCACTGTTGGGCATGCCAGGCTGAGCTGGCATCATACCCTGCTTCTGCAGTCTGGTTCTCCTCTTCTCCTCCAGCTCCTTCTGAATCTTATAAATCTTCTCCGCCAACAAGTGGTAATACTCCGCCTAGAAGAGAAAACATTCATGAGGATAACCATTCTTACAATACAGTTTAAAACATGTACAATGATTCCATTCAGTCTTTTTCATGCGCTTTTAGTGAAGACAGAAGAATTTATGGACGTATTTGTGCCTGGTTAGAATGTTTTTTTCAATGTTCTGTCCAACACTAGACTGTGACATCTGTGTCATGGGTAAAAAGTGAAGAAACAAGTGAGTCTGTCAATTCACTCAGATATTCTCCAAATATAATCCACAGACATGAGACTGCAAGCATTTTCTTACCCTGCTGTTGGCAGATTCGTACATGTCGCCCTCCACTTTGCGTGCATAAGCTACAAGATTTTCCATCCGCCGATCCTTCAGTGCTGCAGGGTCTGGAGTGGGGAAGATAGCCTGCACGCTACTCACACACACACACACACACACGACACGTGACTGAGTGCGAGGTCATGGAATTAAATAGCGCCTTATGTGTTTTTAAATCATTTTATGGTGAGTGAGCATCAAATCATCATATTAGAATGATTTCTGAAGGATCATGTGACACTGAAGACTGAAGTAAATTCAGCTTGAATTACATTTTTAAAATATATTCAAATAGAAACAGTTATTTTAAATATGTATTAACCATTTTTACTGTATTGTTAAATCAAATGTTTCTACGTTCTACGCCATTTCTAATAATGGGTACATAAAATGACTGTAGATGGGTGTGTGTGAGTGTGTGAATCACTCACAGTTTGTGTACGAGGTGATTCCGGAGGTCCTGTGTGATGTCTTCATGCCAGCTCTTCCTCATTCCTGCAGAGGGGGGTGCGGCTGTAGCTGTTGAACCCATGTTACCAACACCAGAGGCGTCATTCATCAGACTGCAAGAGAGAGACAAACCACCAAACATCAACATTAAGCATTCATTGACCAACCTATTTAAACCAGGTGCTGGTCCACTGAACCGCAGTGATGTTCAGTACCTCTGAGGCGTCATGTTCCTGTGCAACATGCCGTCAGGCAGCATTCCTGGATGCTGGTTCGTCATCTGAGCCCCGACTCCACCGTTCACTCCCATTGAGTTCCCACCTGCTGGGGAACACAGTATAAGACATTATAGGTAAAATATGCTAAATAAACTTAATTCAAAGTGAAAACACATTTCTTTTTCTTAAAGGGTTAGTTCATAAAACTGAGGTTAAACCACTGGAGACACATGGATTACTTTAATGATGTCTTTACTACCTTTCTGGAGTTTGAAAGTGTCAGTTGCGTAGCTGTCAATGGAGGGACAGAAAGCTCAGATTTCATCAAAAAGATCTTCATTTGTGATCTGAAGATAAAGTCTTACGGGTTTGGAACGACATGAGTGAGTAAATGACTGAATTTCCATTTTTGGGTGAACTAACCCTTTAACCCATTGGCTATTTTTCTTGTTTTAAGCATAAACCCACTTAATTTTTTAAAATATTTTTTCAGAAAACAAGACTTAATATCTGGAGCAAACACATCTCAATTTAAGAATGATCAGATATTTGTAATGAAAAACAAGACAAAAATACTGAGTAAGAAAATAATTTTTTGCAGTAAATATATGCGCTGCATGTTTTAGTGTGTTTATATGCATGAGCATCTAATTATTTGCCGGAGATGCAACGGCTCAAAGTGGCTCGATTTACAGTAAAAGCTGCTCCACACAAACTCGGCATCTGCTCTGAGTTTGCATCACGTAACGCATTTGGGAGCCAACATGCACCAACCATCTCATCATTCTTGTAATGAGAAGCGCTTAACAAAAGAGAAGCTTTAAGGGCTCTGATGGTTTGAAAATGAAGAAATTTAGACATGTATAAATATTAGTATTGTAATTAATGTAAAATAATGTAATATAATAATAATTTTATTTTACATCAACTTTTTTATTTTACATTGAAATAATCAAGTAATATTTCTTATTTTGTTTTATGCGGTAATTTGTATGTTTTTATTTAGTAATAATAAAAATAATTATAATAACAACAACAACAACATTATTATTGTTATTATTATTGTTGTTATTTTATAGCTATATTGATATATAAAAAAAAAAGAATCACATTTTTGGCTGCAATTTTAATCAGAAAAATCATGCATGTCGTATTAAATTACTGAGACGATTTTTTTAATCAGATGTGTTTTATCAATTTGATCTGTTAGTGAAGGATGTAAATTTCTAGTTCTACACCAATACAGATGTATAAAAGATCATCAAATAACATTAGTGGGGAAGCATTTAATCAGAGGGGCGCACTTGACCACTTGCATTACATCACTTACATTGCATATTTCTGTAGTTTGGCCAAAGTGTTCAAGTGGGCGTGAAGACCACAAGTGTTTTAATATGTTTGTTTACTCAATAGGGCACACTTAATCACTGCATGATTAAGACGCAAAATCGGGGCATGTAACTTCCTGAACGTGGAGAATGACGGGATACTCTTAGCCTCAACGACCGCTCCGAAGCGGTATTAGTGATAGTGTGGATTTAGAGTGCATTAAGCGTACTGAGCTTTAGCATTTTTCAGTCCAGGGATGGTCTTTCGCACTTGGCGCATACACACACTCTCAAGTGGCCAAAGCCGCAAGTGTGGGTATTTGGACAGGCCCAGAAACTAAAGGTTACGGAAACTCTCACCTATGTTGTTGAGCGTCCTCATGCCGGGTTGAGCAGGTACAGAGGTCTGCTGATTCTGATTGGATGCCTGGTTGCCCTGGTAGGTGAGTCCAAGAGCGGCATATGCCCTTTCGATGGAGCTTGGGTCAATCTGACTGGGTGGGTTTAAGTTTGGGGCTGAAGGCTGGCCACCGGGTAATGACCCACCTAATGGACCACCCATGCCAATCCCAGCACCTCCCAGCAGAGCTAGAGAGAGAGAGAGAGAGAGAGAGAGAGAGAGAGAGAGAGAGAGAGAGAGAGAGAGAGAGAGAGAGAGAGAGAGAGAGAGAGAGAGAAAGAGAAAGAGAGAGAGAAAGAGAAAGAGAGAGAGAGAAAGAGAAAGAGAGAGAGAGAGAAAGAGAAAGAGAAAGAGAAAGAGAGAGAGAGAGAAAGAGAGAGAGAGAGAGAGAGAGAGAGAGAGAGAGAGAAAGAGAGAGAAAGAAAGAGAGAGAAAGAAAGAAAGAGAAAGAAAGAAAGAAAGAAAGAAAGAAAGAAAGAAAGAAAGAAAGAGAGAGCGAGAGAGAGAGAAAGAGAGAAAGAGAGAAAGAAAGAAAGAAAGAAAGAGAGAGAGAGAGAGAGAGAGAGAGAGAGAGGAGAGAGAGAGAAAGAGAAAGAAAGAAAGAAAGAAAGAAAGAAAGAAAGAAAGAGAGAGAGAGAGAGAGAGAGAGAAAGAGAGAAAGAGAAAGAGAGAAAGAGAAAGAAAGAAAGAAAGAAAGAAAGAAAGAAAGAAAGAAAGAAAGAAAGAGAGAGAGAGAGAGAAAGAGAAAGAAAGAAAGAAAGAAAGAGAGAGAGAGAGAGAGAGAGAGAGAGAGAGAGAAAGAGAGAGAAAGAAAGAGAGAGGAGAAGAAAGAGAGAGAAAGAGAGAGAAAGAAAGAAAGAAAGAAAGAAAGAAAGAAAGAAAAGAAGAGAGAGAGAGAGAGAGAGAGAAAGAAAGAAAGAAAGAAAGAAAGAAAGAAAGAGAGAGAGAGAGAGAGAGAGAAACCCTTTCAAATACTAGAATATGTTGAGTACTAGAAGATATTTTAAACAATGTTTTAAATCATTGGAATCCAGTGTGGTTTTGGACCCCATTGACTTTCACTGTAAACAGATCTTCTTTTGTGTTCAAAGAAGAAAGAAGGTCATACAGATTTTGAACAATTTGAGTATGAGTAGCATTTGTGCATATTAGCTCACATTGTTGGTTTCTTTTGTCCCCGGCGCTCTTAAGCGGCAGGCAGACGGGACAGTCATGCCGCGTGCAGTTCTTCCAGTGAGAGATGATCTGCCTAGAGGACGCGCAGTGAGCCACTGTCGGGGAACACAAGCACGCAAGTTAGGTGCTGTCATCTTTTTTATGTGTGGGGAAGATAAAATACAAACGAAAGATTATGAATGGGTGGCTCCGCTCACCCTGGCAGGATTTGCCGGCCTGACAGTGGGTCATGTGATTAAGGACATTCTTCATGGTTCTGCAGTGGGGCAGGTTGCACTGGCGGACCTCTCCGTTGGTCTGCTCTCTGCGATGGCACTTGTGAGCATGCAGTAACAGCACCAACTGCTGCTGAATGAGTTTACGCTTCTCGGGGTCCGCTGCAGGTGGCGCTACCGCGCCACCCGGGCCCGAGACGCCACCCACCACACCTGAGCTCTGCTAGAAACAGACAAAAAGTAGGGTTTTCAAGGGTCAGGATTTCATGTTCCTGCAGCTTCAGATTGATTTACAGATTTAAGGATCAGGGGAAAAAACTGTGTCCTTTAACAATGATGGCAGTGGCAACATATGTAATTCAAGCTTGGGGTCAGTAAGACTTTTTAATATTTTTTTTATGTCTTAAGGCTGCATTTATTTGGTCAACAAAACAGTAAAACAGATATATTGTGATATATTATTACAATTTAAAGTAACTGTTTTCTATCTGAATACATTTTAAAATGTAATTTATTCCTGTCATGGCAAAGACAAATTTTTCTTTACTGTCACTTGATCTTCCAGAAATATGCTGATTTGCTGTTTAATAAACATTTATTGTTATTATCAATGTTGAAAACAGTTGTGCTGCTTAATATTTTTGATATATTGTATTTTTCAGGATTCTTTAAGAACAGCATTTATTTGAAATAGAAACAGACATTATAAATGTATTTACTTTTGATCAATTTAATGCATCCTTGCTAAATAAAGGATGCGCCACACTACCCACGCTGTACAATGTGTGTTGAGATGCAAGCAGAGAAATACAGAGACTCGACTACACAACATAAAGCAAGCAAGATCTGTGTATTAAAGTTGATTCTAAAAATATTTAAGTTATAAGGTGAGACAGATAGATAGATAGATAGATAGATAGATAGATAGATAGATAGATAGATAGATAGATAGATAGATAGATAGATAGATAGATAGATAGATAGATAGATAGATAGATAGATAGATAGATAGATAGATAGATAGATAGATAGATAGATAGATAGATAGATAGATAGAGAGAAGAATCTTGGTGGCCAGTTAGAGAAGGAATAATCCCTTCAGTCAGAGAGAGTCAGTGAATGTGTGTGGATGTGGTTCACTATGACATTTTCTTTATAGATCTCTTACCATGCCACCCATATTCTGCCCATGCTGAGGTTTCTTGTCCATGTTAAACTGGTTAATGCTGTTGGGTTGACCCGCTTTGTTTTGGAGCTGAGGTCCAAGGGACTGTCCTCCACACTGACCATACGAACCACCGTAGGGGCCCGGAGCAGCCATCATTCCCATCTGAGAGCGAGAAATAGGGAGAAAAAGGAGGAAAAGCTTTATCAATAAGGAAAATGAGCTGGTATTTCAGACGCAAAGGTTTCAATTATCCAAATTTAAAGATTAAAATCATCCAGAGCAGAATCATCAACCATCAATGAGGAGTTATTAACAGCAAAACAAGAAAACAAACATCAGTAGATTCATTCAGCATGTTTAATGTTCACATTGTCTACTCACTTCATACATATAAATGTTAGTGACACTATGGTATCAATTCTGTAAAACAAACCTCAAACATTTGCTAAAAATCTAGACGGACCCAGCAAAACAAAAACGAAAATGTCATTCCCTCTTTTTTCTGCCCATTTCCTGTGGTCCAGGTTGTGCAATCGTCTGTGAATCAACAAAATGGTGCGCAGTTCCTCGTATGAGGGAGTAGAGAAGGTTTTTCAAACTGAGGTCTGTTTCAGACGTGTTCAAGGATCACACACATCACCGAAAGTCTTATCCAAAGTTCCAAACCAGAGAACCATCACAAGATTTTTATTCATTCACTTGAGTAGTCTATTTCACTACCTGAGCTCTAACAGTCTTACTAGACAAAACAAATTAACAACGGAGTGTGTTTTTAATGGAGGGGAATTCAGTCCTGTCACAAGAACAATAACCCAGGATCTTTCGAATTTAGTTTTTAATTCAAACAACTCTAGTCTTCAAGTGAGTAAACACTACATGAGTCTTCAAGTTATAAAAGTTTGAAAATAAGAAAAATTGCCCTTTAAAAGTCATAAATCCTGAATTTTTTTTGTTTGACCTTTAATATTTGATATTAACTTCCCTCCAAAGCAACTAAACCATAAAGTCTAGGTCCACAGGACTGATAGGTGTGTTACAGAATCAGAACATTGCACTTTTTGCTCCATAAAACAGTTTAAGAACTGTTGAAACAGGAAGTTGGGGCAAAGCATAGAAGGGCTTGCCTTTTTAAAATAAATACAAATAAAAATAATAAAAAGTTAAATAATACATTATATTTTTAAATATAAACTATAACTAATATATATACATATGGTGAAGTGAATAACACTGATTATCTCTTCATCACGGCACCTGTTAGTGGGTGGGATATATTAGGCAGCAAGTGAACATTTTGTCCTCAAAGTTGATGTATTAGAAGCAGGAAAAATGGGCAAGCGTAAGGATTTAAACGAGTTTGACAAGGGCCAAATTGTGATGCAAGACGACTGGGTCAGAGCATCTCCAAAACTGCAGCTCTTGTGGGGTGTTCCCGGTCTGCAGTGGTCAGTATATATCAAAAGTGGTCCAAGGAAGGAACAGTGGTGAAGGGTCATGGGCGGCCAAGGCTCATTGATGCATGTGGGGAGCGAAGGCTGGCCCGTGTGGTCCGATCAAACAGACGAGCTACTGTAGCTCAAATTGCTGAAGAAGTTAATGCTGGTTCTGATAGAATACATACAGTTTGTTTCGTATGGGGCTGCATAGCTGCAAACCAGTCAGGGTGCCCATGCTGACCCCTGTCCATCGCCGTGTACACTCTTTCATGGAAGCAGGATTTCCCTGGTGGGATAATGCGCCCTGCTACAAAGCAAAAATGGTTCAGGAATGGTTTGAGGAGCACAACAACGAGTTTGAGGTGTTGACTTGACCTCCAAATTCCCCAGATCTTAATCCAATCGAGCATCTGTGGGACGTGCTAAACAAACAAGTCCGATCCATGGATCCACCTCACAACTTACAGGACTTAAAGGATCTGCTGCTAACATCTTGGTGCCAGATACCACAGCACACCTTCAGGGGTCTAGTGGAGTCCATGCCTCGACGGGTCAGGGCTGTTTTGGCAGCTAAAGCGGGACCAACACAATATTAGGAAGGTGGTCATAATGTTAAGCCTGATCGGTATATGTATATAGTTCTAATTTTGGGTCGATAAGATTTATTTGATCAAAAATACATCAAAAACAGTAATGTTGTGATTGTGAAATATTATAAACAACTGCTTTTTGTTTTAATATGCTTTAAAATGTCATTTCTTTCTGTGACGGAAAAGCTACATTTTCAGCAGCCATTTGTGGAAACTAGGGATGTGCCCGAAGTTGAATACCTTATTCGGAAAGTCATAGATAAAGGCTTCAAAACAAATAACGAATTCAACTGAATAATAGGAAAAATATTCGGCAGACACTTCTCGTGTTTGCTGGATAAAAGGTGAGCCAGGGGATCATAGCACGATATTATACATAAATGAAATGAAATGATATGATCGCAAATATCGTCTTTGCACGTCACTCAGAAATCAGAGCCTGCCAGGAGTAATACAAATTAAAATACTACTACTCTTTCATATGCATATTTAACATATGTACAATATGGTACACGAATAAGTGTAAACTACTGGAATGACTGTACACTACTGAAATGAGCACAGCACGATCACAAATCAAACAGCCACATCGCCATCTCTGTATGTCTCTCAAAAAATAAGAGCTTGACAAGAGTAACACTACTTGACGTCTATTTAAATGTTTAAATTCTTGTACAATGTAATACATGATGTTTCAGCAAGCAAGCATTTATGCATTCTTTATCATTTGTTCAGATTTGCATTTGTATGCATAGTAAAAAAGTTTTAGCAATTTTCACCTATTGATTATGTTCTTTCAACTTTCATGCTCTCTAATCAGCTATTTTATATAGAATCCTCTTATTTGAGGTTGGGTTAGGTTGATTGCCCTGACATAACGCTGTACACATTCTTTTTTTCCTTTTATATAACACGTAGTATTATTGTTAAATATTAGAAGATATTTAAAGAAAATGTATATTCGTAATAAAAATATACAAGTTATAAAGTTATATAAGGCATATTTGTTAAATGAAAACTATGAAGGGAACAGAATTAAAACGAGCTTCTTGTGTCATTTTACGAACTCCGCACACTTTCAGTTTTATCCGAATACAGATTCAAATAATTTTGAGATTGTAACAGATAAAGATACAGATATTCACCCCTAGTGTAAACTGTGATATTTTTAAAAAAAAAAATTGATGATCAGAAAGTTCAAAAGAATTACAATGTATTCAATTAAATTGAAATTAAATGTAATACTTGAAAACAAAATATTAATTTATCTCAAAACAAATCTTACTGACGCTAGAATACAATATATAAATATATAGTTATTTCACTGAGACATGTCAGATTACAGAAGTGTAATGAGTTGTAAAAAAGCAATTCAGGTTAGCTATAAAGTTGAAAGAAAACCCATTTTGTGCACACTCCACTGTTTGAGGTGCATGAATGCATTTTAAACTGTACAAGCACACAGAATCACTTGTCTCACTATTATATTGACGTGCTGATTTTTTCACAGGTTACCTTGTTCACCGTTCCTGGTTGCTGCGGTCTCATTACTGCCTGTGCCATCTGCTGCCCTGCGTTCTGCTGCTGCAGAGAATCAGGCAGCATGTTCCCGTTACCAGCCATGCCTGCATTCATGTTCACATTGGCGTAGCCCATTCTGGGTGCACCATTCATCATCTGCCCTCCCATCATGCTCTGTGGCTGTCCGTTCCCTTTCTGGGCACCCATCATGCCCCGGTTCAATCCCACCACCATGCCAGGCTGCGGCATCATGCCAGGCTGCTGCTGTTGAGGGCCACCAAGTCCCTGAGTAACCTGGGAGCCACTCAGACCTCCCATCATCCCCAGGGAGGCCGCGTTACCGGAGCTGCCGGTGGCCGTGGAGGTGGATGGAGGGGCGCCAGGGCGGAGGAGCTCAGACAGGTGCTTGTGTTTGGCCGCAGTGTCCTGGCCCAAGCCGCCCAGAGGCCCCGACATCCCTCCGCCACCCAGACTGGTGTGCAACTGGCCGGGGTCCATCCCGTTAGGAAGGCCCAGGTCGGAGGAGTTAATGAGCTCATCTGGGAGGTCATGCTCCAGGTCAAATAGAGAGCCGAAATCTGAAAGACAGAGAAGAACAGACTTTAATCAGGTTTTTGCTCACAGAAAAATCACTCATAATTAGACCCATTAAAGAATAATTAGAGTATGCCCCCAAAAATTTGAAGTTTCCAGCAAAGTTGGGAGTTTGCAAACTGTATTTAATCTGATGAGGTTAAAGAATGGTTGGGAGGGAGCATGAAGAATCTTTCTTTTTTTTTTGATGGAAATAAATGTGATGTTATTTCCGTCAAGAGGTGCATCAATGTTTGGTCAAGATCTTGTATTGACAATGCAAGAGTCCAGCACTCTGTAAAGTCTCCTCCAGCACATCCCAAAAACTTTCAATGAATTTAAGGTCTGGACTCAGAGGCGCCAATTCATGTGTGAAAATGATTCTTCATGCTCCCTCCCAACCATTCTTTCACAATTTCAGCCTGATGAATCTTGACATTGTCATCCTGGAATATGGCCATGATGTGTCTTCCTACATGGTTGTTTAAGAAATGAAAAGCTACACACTCCATCAATTAGGGTTAAAAGAACTGTTGCCAAACATATAACATGCTAGAAACACAAAATAATCACTGCAATAATGATCCAATCATTGACTCTTAAGCATTTGCCAATTTAAACCGGGCAGTGTACTACACAATGACAATAAACGGACAACATGTCTCTAATGGCAAGATATCCACGGTTAGTCGGACTGTTCATATATCGGTCTATCAGTCACCATACAGCAAGAAATCTACACAAATTGAACAGTAAAAATTAACAAATCTCATCTGATGGTTAGAAAACTGCAACAGATTATAGCAGCTCTCGTGATAAGAGAGAGGCTGAGATTATCGCCTCACAGGACAGCAGTCTGTAGTAGAGCCGGTGTGTGCATGTCCTAATGGTTCATACTAATAAAAAACACATGGCATAACAATGGACAAGCGGTGGGACAAAATGGGGGCCTTTTCCTACATAATGGCATGTCCTGATAACAGCAACACACCAACAACTAATATATGCAACATACTCTAAATACGAAGCAAACTGTTGAGTGCGGTCTCCACATTAGTGACAGATCGATATATCAGCCAAGTGATTAATTAGACAATATTTGGATTTGAGTTTTGAGATTATCATCATAGACAAAATGGTTTGGTTTAAAAAAAACACTTCTGTTAGTGTTATTTTGTTTTAAACCTACAGACAATCCTTTTAATGGACAGGATAGGTAAGAGTAGGGTACTATGTTGCCCCCTTAATCTAAAAGGCATAATTTGTCATGTCATCTTATATTTAAAAATATATTTTTAAATGCATGAATATTTCAAGAGATGCCTATGAGAAAAGTGACATTTTAACATCTATAGAATTTAACTAACATCTATAACTTTAGCATCTATGGAAACTATAAATTTAACATTAAAATATAAATTTAAACATATTAAAATAACCTTCTTATGGCTGGTTTATGGGCAATGGATAGTGGGCAATAAAATAACTCTGGAATAAAATTCAAAGTATTCATTTTAAATGCATCTCATTTCTCAGTGCCTAGATGACAACATAAACATTGGCCCAACTTACCCCAAACTTTTTTTCAGTTATCAAAAGATTTTTTTTATGAAATAAAGTGTTGATTCAAATTAATATTATTTGATATTATTAAATATATACGTAAAGTCACCATTTTAAAAAAAAAAACGTATGGTGGATCACTACAGTTCATATAAAGACAATATCACCAGATTTCTAGACATTAAACTCTGCTGTAAGAAAAAAAAAAAAAATGATTAAACCAGCCTAAGATGGTAGGGTCCTTTTAGAAGGGTCCTGGGCACTTGTCTTCTGGTCAAACAGGAACACCAGCAAACCAACATAAACTAGTTTAAGATATAGGAAAAACCAGTTAGATGAGGTAGCATCTACTGCTTAGTGTTTGTCAAACATTGGTTTGTCTACTACTTAGTACTCACTAAATGTAAACCAACTTCGTTCCCAACCGTGTGTCAGTAAAGCGACGTGACTTACAACGCGTGCATGTCGAGTTTTTCTTTTCTTGACAAGCTCAAAATGCATCACCTCATAAACCTTTGACACCAACCCCAGCTCTCGACATCGCATAACGACGTACAAAGCCAAAAGTTTGTGTAACGCACACCCGGAAAAACACTGCACACTCAGACGATCGAGTACAAACAGTATTTTAACGCACCTCATCAACTTAAAATGAAAACATGGAGCAAATTAGCCTGCTAGCTATGCTGCTAAGTTATTTAAATAGCGGGGGATGATGCAAACAAACAAACACAACAAAAGAAAGCTCTTAAAACACGCGTCGCGTGTCTTTTTTTTTTTTTTTTTTTCAAACATGCACGCGAACAGCAGCAGTGTGCAGGCGCGAGACTCGCCGCACACCGCAGCGCGTGAACATTATTATTTACCGTTTCCATCGCTCGCGGAGACCGACAGAGCCGGGGAAGACAATTTAGGCCTCTTAGCTGAAGGCGGACCGGAGTCCAGCACATTATCGGCCATAGTTTTCCTCCGATTTAGTGTTAATGCATATATCCCGCGTAGGATAGCCCTTCCTGTGCAGTCGCGAGCCGATGTGCGAATGAAATCTCCACGTTCACGAGCTCCGGACGTATTCCCGTTTCCCTTTCATGGGACGATACATGCATACAATGCAACGATTCAATGTTCAGTCCACCTTTAATGCTCCCTTTTAAGATTTTCTAGTCTTTAGTTCCTCAAAGTATATTTCCGAATGGAGGAGGTGAAGGGAGGAACAGACGGTCATGCAAGCTCGCCGCAAACTCACGTAGCCTCCTCGGCAGCGGAGCAATTTTCCCAAGATTTATCCTCACTGCTTGCATCCGTCTTTTCCGCCATTGTCGGCGGCGAACAGAAGTGTTGGGTTTTTTTAAGGCGTTGTGTACGAGAAACCGAACTCACTGCAATGCTTATAAGCAAACACTAAGATTTAGAATTGTGTCTCTCTTTGCATCGTAGCATGTGCAATTCTCAGCCAGCATCACTTTACTTAGAAGATTAAAAGTCCATCAAGCTCCTTAAAATTGACACGGACGTATGGATCTCCTTCGTCAATGTCTTTATTTCCTACCAAGTAATTAAGATGGCTAGAGAGAACAAATAAATACTTGAAAATTGGAATATAATTAGGCAATCATATGAATGTAAAAGTTTCCTTTCATCCTTAAGACAGTACTCTTTGCAGAATAAATAACATGAGAAACGTGCATCCAGGGACTGAAATGACTTTGAGTTTGCATGCACGAGTTAGATGATTCCAAACAACTTGCATATGCCAGTGTCCATGTCTTAGTATATGCAACAACACTTCAAAGTGACAAGTCAAATGGTTTATTGTGCATTCATATCTGAATATGGCTCGTGCGCCCTCTGTGTGAATGTGTCCACTGCACGAGTTAAAAGTGTTTGCAGAAAATCTCTGACCATTGCTCTCCACGAGACCACCCTGCACTGCGCACAGATCTTGCATGCAAAAGGCAAAGAAATTATTTCAAAAGTAATGCACAGAACATGTATGCAATTAGTCGCTCGTCTCGTAGTCGTGCACGAGCTAAAGAATGGGAATCAAGTGAAGTTAGTCAATGCATATGCCTGTATTTCAATGCACTGTCAGTCACATCGAGCAAATAAGAATAATTTGTCAGTGCACGAAGAAGAGCCTTGCGGAGCATTAAAGAGGAACAGCAGTGGGTCGGAAATAGAATGAACCGAACCGAGGTGGGCTTCAGTAATATTTCGGGTCTGAAGCATCTGCCGATCCGGGTGATATTGCCAGCTGCACCCCCCAAAATCTGGGGGTCCTCAAACCCCTTTCATAGGCTTTGTGATGCTGTGAACCCCCCTGCGCGTTCATCCCTTTTAAATTTCTCCCTTCTTTTGCACAGTTCCTGCAATTTTTCCCACTTTCGCTGTCGTCCACCAGCAACCGGCGATGTAATTTCACAGATATTCCCACTTCGTGACGCTGTTATTTTCCTTTTTCCCCTGACGAGCTTCCCTTCGTTTAAATGTATTGCCCTCTTCCGCCTCTCCGCTCCGTTTCAAAAAAAGAGCAGAAAAAGAAAGGAAAACCCGGTCTGCTTTTTTATTTCCACACTGGAGAATCTACAATCTCCCTCCGTTTCCTCCGCTAATCACCCTGGTTGTGTTTTATCCGGTTCGGATCCTCGAGGACGGAGCCGGCGGCGCTCAGAGTCGCAGTGGTCGCCGCTCGATTGGCTTTTTTTTCGGTCGCTCCTGCCTCCTTCACTCTCTCCGCACAAACAAAATGGCGGCTTGTTGTTTCTACTCCTCTGGCTGGGGGGAGGGAAGGTTGGAGGTGCGGTAACATTAGTAAAGGGGGGTGGAGGGGGAGATGGCGATCGGGATTTCCCGGACAGTGCTGTTTCCGTACTGTTTCGGAGTTGCGACTGTTCTGGGCGGCGAGACGGCGTCCAGCATCATCAGATGATGGAGTCACTAATAGTGAAATGATGCCCACAGTCAGCGTGGCTTGTTTCGCAGATTATTACTCGACTTGGCTTTCTACCTGGAAGGACAGGGGTCAAGTGCCCTTATGAAATGCAGAGATAGAAGTGAGAACAAGCAGTGACATCTTTGGCCGTCATATATACTGAGGGGTCTCAGTTCAGAGGCTGTTTTGTAAAGCCTAAGCTTCCAACCTAGACAGTATTTCTGGACATCATAAACATGATCATAGTCAGTTTAGCTCCAAAACTAGACTGCTTTTTTGGGGGCCATGACCACATTACGAATCATCTCAGTTGAAGGATTGTGTCTCAAAACCAAGGGAACTGACTATATAGCCAGTATTTTGGGCATCATCGTGAGTCAATTCAGCCAGCTCAAAACCCTCAAGTTACTTACCCAGCATTTTTTGGGCATAAACTCATTGCAAGTCATCTCAGCCGAGAGATGTGCCTCACAACCCAGTGAGCTGCTTACTTTTTGAGAACTTTCTGCACATTCTGACTGAGCTGGGCATCATCGTGTTGAGAGTCAGTTCATCTCAAAAACCTCAAGTTGCTTTAGCATTTGGGGAACCTTTGGTGTGGTCTGAGATTGAGCTCAGCTCAAAACACTCAAAACCTATGTTGACCGCATTATAAACGAGTTAAGAGTCAATTCAGCTTGAAAACCTTAATATCTAGTGAGCTGTCTAGTGAGCTTAATATCTCAGTTTAAGGGCTGTTTCGCAAAGCAGTGGGCTTTCAACCTTGACCGCGTTTTTGTTGATTAACTAGGCAGTGTTTTAGGCATGACCACATTACGAATCATCTCAGCAGAGAGACTGTAGTGTCCCAAATGACGCACTATACACTATGTACTAGGCTATGTACTCGACCATGTAGTGTATGAATTTTA
Organism: Coreius guichenoti; assembly: GCA_039654105.1. Lineage (NCBI taxonomy): Eukaryota > Metazoa > Chordata > Actinopteri > Cypriniformes > Gobionidae > Coreius > Coreius guichenoti. The sequence continues at coordinate 36,998,496 of CM077171.1, forward strand.
TAAGGTTATTTTGTCATTCAACATCAGACTCTGATAGCCCTTCCAACTTCGCTACGCAATTAAAGCAGTTGAGTGCATGAAGTGTCCAACACTCCATTTTTTTTTTTTTCAGTTAATTAAATGCATCATCCGGGTGTTTAATGTGCACTTTTTTCTTTTTGCAATTTTTCAGTGTGAAAACTACTCAAACTATTAATACTACAAAAAGACAGAATAGTGCACAAGTACACAAATTGGGACGTACTTTGCTCATCATACCGAGTCATTTCAGTTCAAGGGCTGTTTCACAAAAAGCCTAGTGGGCTTCCAACCTAGACAGCATTTTTGATGTCATAAGGGCATTCAGCTTAGCTTAAAAACGTTGATTACCTAGACCGCATCATCTCAGCTGAGAGATTGTGTCTCAAAACCAAGGGAACTGACTATCTAGCTAGCATTTTGGGCATCATAAGAGTATTTCAGAGTAAAACAAGTTACTTACCCAGCATTTTTTGGGCAAAAAACTAAAAATCTCAGCTGAGAGATGTGTCTCAAAACCCAGTGAGCTGCCTACCTAGACATACTTTTTGAGAACTTTCTGCATGTTTTGACTGAGCTCAGCTCAAAAAACTGAAAACCTAGGAACACTTTGGGGCATCATAAACATGTTCAGAGTCGATCCAGCTCCAAAACTCCAAAAGCTAGAAAGCGTTGTTGGATCTCATGGAAACCTTTATAGTCAGCTGTTACTTTGAGCTCAGACATTGCTTAACTACACAGCATTTCAGCTCAAAACATTTTTTTGGGCATTATAAGAGTCAATTCAGCTCAAAAACCTTGAGTGGCCTACCTAGACAACATTTCCAGGCCTCATTGGCATGTTTGAAAGTCGGTTCAACTCAAAAACCTCCAAGTTGCTTACCCAAGCATAAATGCATTTTTTGGCATAAATGCAAATGCATTGCAAGTCATCTTAGTGGAGAAAATGTGATAAAAACTAGTGTGATGCCTACCTAGACCTATTTTATGATCGTCATCTGCATGTCAGCTTAGACTCAATTTGAGTATGTAAACCAAACTTTGGGTCATCATAGGACCTGTACACCCATTGACCATTTAGAGCATCACGAAGACAGTACTTTTGGGCATTACGAGTCAGCTAAGCTCAAACAAGAACATGCTTATACATAATTTAAAATATCCTGTATAATTCACACTTGTTTTTGGTGATATTAGTAACTCTCTTGTTTCTGATTCACACTTGTTTGAAACTAAATTTGCAACATATTTGGCCAGATATTTTAAACTTCATCACTTTGAACTTTAATTTTAATAATAAACCATTCTGCCTTAAAACCAAGCAATGTTAGTATAACAATAACTAAGTCATTAAAACTTTTTAAACTGAATTTAGATATGTATTGAATCAAAACTTTTGCAATTCATTTTTGCAAAGAACCTGTTCAGTAACTAACTATGTGGTTAACTAGCGGAATTGAGCTGAACTGAATCAACACCGAACTGACTTGGGCTGAATAATGACACTGCTGACTTTTTAGGGCTGCTTTACAGCAAAATTTGAAAGTTTGCATAATTGATTCTGTTATTTTTCTGGTTATCACTGTGAAGCTGCTTTGAAACAATCTATACTATACAAAGCGATATAAAAGTAAAGGTGGCGTTACAAACTACAGCAACGATGATGAACTAGACATTTATTTTGACAACAGTAAAAAAACACATTTATGACAATAAAAACCTCAGCAGACAAACAAACTCAAGTCATACTCAATCACAAGTAAAGAATCTCACAGTGTCTCACAAACATCAATGCTCATTAAATCACAGTCACCTATTTGTTTCTCCCTCTGACCTCATTTAAAGTCTCCTATAAACCCTCATCCTACATTATAGGTGGGCAAATACATAACACGACTCATCAGCTAGCGTGGGAGTGAACTGGCTATCAGGGAGACGTTGCACGCTGTCCAGACATGTCCGGCTCTTAATCCTCAATACATAACTGGAGCAAGTTCTGTGAGATCCAGAGCTCCTGAGTTCAGTATTAACAAAAGACCAGAGAAACAGACTCATTCTGGAAAGACTTGCTATCTTTGACTCTTTCCTTTCAGTCCTCTCCTTGTGCGCAAGCTCTCTCCACCCCAGCGATGGTTTTCGGGGTGTGTGCAGACAGGATAAGGGGCCCTCCATGGTCTCGGATCACCACGTCGTCCTCGATTCGCACCCCAAGACCCCGGAATCGCTCTGGACATGAGCTGTCGTCCTCGCTGATGTACAGTCCTGGGTTAAGGGCGCAAGAGACAAGAGTTTAGAGCTTCTGTTTTAATGCACAAACTGATTTTGCAGTAGAGCTTGAATGCTAAGAAGTTGAATGTTACTTTGACCAGTATGCAAAAGTCCAAAGGTCATTACAGTAATACATGTCTGTGGTTTATCAGTATTATATAACGGGGTGCTGTATGAATGCCCTCAATCCTAGATCGCTCCGATTATAATCAACACCTCAAATGCCCTTGCAGTGTGTTGCAACGTCCATTCAGATGACTGACATTTCTTTTCAACTTGAGTTGTACTGTACAGCTAGACTGTATTTTCAGTGTATGACTGTAATAAAATATATTAATTATAAATATCATGTGTTATTGTTTACTATGAATTGGATTTGTTATTTACACTAATGTTTGGGATCATTAAGACATTGCTTCTGTTCACAAACGTGCATTTAACTGATAAAAATACAGTCGAAAACAGTAATATGCAATATTATTACTACTGTTTGAGAGAATTAGTGTTACACATTTGTTTCAGCTTCAACACTGGGGAGAATGGCTTTGTGTTTTTATTTTAAAATGTGTTTTCTTTTCCTAATTTGTAATGGCAATGCCTCATTTTCAGAAGTCATTATTTGAAAACACTGTTACCTCGACCTTGTCCTTAAGAAATCATTTTAAATGTTCAAATTTGCTACCTGAGGAACTTTTCTTATTAGAAAAGTTGCAAATGATTGTGCTGCTCAATGGACGGTGGAAATGACAATACAGTTGCTGGAGTATTGAGTACACTTGCATTACAAGTCACTTTTAAGTCCAATTTTGGTTTTAAAAATGGGCAAAAGAAACACATTTTTTAGAAACTATCAGACTGTTGTTGTTGTTTTGAGGGATGAAGGTTACTCCATGCATGAAAAAGCCACATCTGACACAGGCACGTAAAATGAGAAGGGTAGAATGGGCAAAAAAAAAAAAAAAAAAAAAAATCAAAGATTAAATGGTAAATTATTATTGTGGATGAATGAATGTAAGTTTAAGGTGCTGATTTGATTGTAAAGTCCATGAGAAGCACCTACAAATCAATGACGCCTATAGGAGGTGCAGCAGAAAGCATGAGATGAAACTTCATATGATTATCTTAATAAACTGACTGCTAGAAAGCATTTGTAGATGAACTAAAAGTTTGATTTAAAACAGACATGCAATATTACAACAGCAATATTTGACGATTACATGTTTTGTGGGCGGAGCCTACCTGGTGGCAGATAATGATAGTTTAAAGGTGCAATAGGTAATCTGGGAAATGCTAACTTTAGCCTGCTAGCATTAAAAGCATTCAATCCCACGCCTCCTCCAAAACACATGAACGCGCACAGACCAGAATTGGTTGTTGGATGGCATCATGTGTCATTCACTGGTGAGAAAACTTTACAGTACAGGGAATAACAGAACTACAACAACGAACATAAACAACTGTTTGCCTGCCATTCTCGCTCTGTCTGCACAGCATACGTGAACGTGCTGATGACGTGTGATGTCTGCGTGAACAGGCTGCGCAGTGGTATGCCAACACACATTGACTGACAGGGAACAAATGCTATCATTTCATTCGGACCCAACATTTTATGGTCCTACGCCTTCCACAGACGATATATATGTAATACATTTAGACCGCTTAACATAGTGATTGCTATCAGGATATGAGGAGACTTTCAACCAGCGAAACACAAAACTGTTTCTGTAGAGAATCACCTATTGCACCTTTAACACCTTTAAAAAAGTGTATATCTCACAATTCTGACTTTTTTTCTTCACAATTCCAAATTTTCTTCAGAATCTTCAGAATTACGAGATTTAAACTGCCTTCTGCCTTTTTTCATCAGAATTTCTAGTTTATATCCTGCAATTCCAACTTTTTTCCTCAGAATTGTGATATAAACTTGCAATTGCAAGAAAAAAGTCAGATTTGTGAGATAAAAATGTTTTAAATGTTTAAATGTTATCTATGTAAAATGTTATTGTTTTAAATATTATTGCTATTATTGCTAAATAATATGCTGTAACTGCAAGGCAAATACATTATGCCCCCTATGAACTGCATATATGTGAATATTATGTCGATCTATTGTTTGCATCAAATTCATGCTTTAATAGTAGGGCAATCTTCGCAGGTTTCATCGGTCCAGTCTGAGCATGACAACCATAAATGCCTGCATTTAGCTTTAACGCTTAAAGACCTAGAACATTTTTGGGGCGTCTGACTTGCCTCTACTTTTCTTTGTTTTTCTCACCCATTCTAGCAGTTAGCATCAAGTGCCATATATCATTTTAAACAGGAGAACCTGAAGATTCCATCTAGCTCATTTGAAGTCCCAATTTTACATTTATTTAGTCTGAGAATGGATTAAATTAATAGAATTTTAAGAAAAACGGCAGCAAAAATGTGGTGTCTTTACTGTGAACTCAAACAGAACTTCATGAAGTTTGGATTTTTTCCTTTAGAAAGTTAGATTTGGTTGTTTTAGACTTCCAGATGAAATTTTGTCTACATGTAACAATCCCTCAGCAAGTTATAGCCATTTATTTTGAGTGAAAACAGGTGTATTTTATTTACTGACAATGTAGATGTGTCCAAAAAAGTTTAGGGAGTAAAGTAAATAGAAAGATTGTTATATAATAACAGAACACTGAAGCAAACATTTTTCTTCAGAGAAATATATTATCATTTGAACATGAACAACAAACGCAAACAATGTAACAAGTTGTGACAACAAACCGTGCAATAACATATACTGAGTGTAAATGAACAAACGGTGCAAATAATCTTCTCAAATACAAATTGAGGAAAATATACTGAGTGAAAATGATGTAAAAACACAAACTACAAACAAATAGAGAAATATACTGACTTTTGTGTGCTGTGCTCTGTGAGAGAGTGCTCTGCATGAGTTTATTTCGGTTTATTTTCATGCACGCAAATACACACCCACTTTCACGTTGTGTTTTTTTTTTTTTTAATTTTTCAGAGAAACATGTGATTGGTGGTTTAAAAGACCAAACACTATGTTTATTGGTTGAGTTGATGACAGTTCCAATGAATCTTGGCACGGAGGGTGGGACTAATGATCAACAATCGTTTCTGTTTGGCTCAGGGGAACAACCCACATGCGTTTCCTTGACGAATCAATGCTGCAGATTTTGATGGCGCATCCACGCTTACTACGGACCCTCTGAATGATCAATTGCGAGAAATGTGATACTTCTGAAGAGCTGAGATTCTCCTCTTTACGGTGCATTTTACAGCATACAGATTGGATTAGCGGTTTAAAAGTTATTAAACATTTTAGAACGATAGTTATTTTTTTTTTATAATAATAATATTTATAAATAATAATATTTTTTTATTAGCCGCGGGCGCCTGTCTTTTCTTGTTAAAGGGTCTTTAAGGGTTAAAGGGTGTCTTCACGACAATATGCTGTAAAAATGTAGACCATGTTTTTGCCCATTCCGATTCTGACATCCAAAGGCACAACAAGAATATTTTTTCTCTTATTCCGTGGATATCACCCATTTTCCTCCACTTGTTACCACTGTTTTTCTGCCACCACAATGCATGTGCAGCTGCTGTGACATAACAATTAAATTTTTTTAATGAAAATGATCTCTACCTGGCTCTATTGTGATCACCATGCCAGGCTGCAGCGGTTGTGAACGGGACAGCTCAGGGGTGTCATGAACGTCCATGCCGAGGTAGTGACCCACGTGGTGGGGGCAAAATTGCCGAGCAGCCTGGAGGGGGGAAAAAGAAGAGAGCAGACGTCCATTAAGAAAACCAAAGGAATAACTTAGTGCATGTAGTGTGATCAGTCACAAAACTCTGAACTGGAAAACTGATTTAAACTGAAATAAATGCACCCCTACATCCCCACAGTCACAACGGGTTTAACTGACCAACATGTCGGTTTGTTAGCCTCATAAACTCGCAGCGTTAAGTGAAATGTTGCTTTTATAGCAGTATGGTTCTTTACAGACACTGTGAGTGGTGCAGATCTTTGGCGTTTAAATTGAGCAGGAAGACTTATAGTAATTTCCTGACCACAGAGCTTTTGGGAAGTTCAATTAAATAAATAAAGAACGCCTCGAATTCCTGGTGTTTCAGCGCTGTGAACCAGAATCTCAGGTTGGTGTAAGAGGCCTGTGATACATTTTGCAGTATATATATATATATATATATATACACTCACCTAAAGGATTATTAGGAACACCTGTTCAATTTCTCATTAATGCAATTATCTAATCAACCAATCACATGGCAGTTGCTTCAATGCATTTAGGGGTGTGGTCCTGGTCAAGACAATCTCCTGAACTCCAAACTGAATGTCAGAATGGGAAAGAAAGGTGATTTAAGCAATTTTGAGCGTGGCATGGTTGTTGGTGCCAGACGGGCCGGTCTGAGTATTTCACAATCTGCTCAGTTACTGGGATTTTCACGCACAACCATTTCTAGAGTTTACAAAGAATGGTGTGAAAAGGGAAAAACATCCAGTATGCGGCAGTCCTGTGGGCGAAAATGCCTTGTTGATGCTAGAGGTCAGAGGAGAATGGGCCGACTGATTCAAGCTGATAGAAGAGCAACTTTGACTGAAATAACCACTCGTTACAACCGAGGTATGCAGCAAAGCATTTGTGAAGCCACAACACGCACAACCTTGAGGCGGATGGGCTACAACAGCAGAAGACCCCACCGGGTACCACTCATCTCCACTACAAATAGGAAAAAGAGGCTACAATTCGCACGAGCTCACCAAAATTGGACAGTTGAAGACTGGAAAAATGTTGCCTGGTCTGATGAGTCTCGATTTCTGTTGAGACATTCAGATGGTAGAGTCAGAATTTGGCGTAAACAGAATGAGAACATGGATCCATCATGCCTTGTTACCACTGTGCAGGCTGGTGGTGGTGGTGTAATGGTGTGGGGGATGTTTTCTTGGCACACTTTAGGCCCCTTAGTGCCAATTGGGCATCGTTTAAATGCCACGGCCTACCTGAGCATTGTTTCTGACCATGTCCATCCCTTTATGACCACCATGTACCCATCCTCTGATGGCTACTTCCAGCAGGATAATGCACCATGTCACAAAGCTCGAATCATTTCAAATTGGTTTCTTGAACATGACAATGAGTTCACTGTACTAAAATGGCCCCCACAGTCACCAGATCTCAACCCAATAGAGCATCTTTGGGACGTGGTGGAACGGGAGCTTCGTGCCCTGGATGTGCATCCCACAAATCTCCATCAACTGCAAGATGCTATCCTATCAATATGGGCCAACGTTTCTAAAGAATGCTTTCAGCACCTTGTTGAATCAATGCCACGTAGAATTAAGGCAGTTCTGAAGGCGAAAGGGGGTCAAACACAGTATTAGTATGGTGTTCCTAATAATCCTTTAGGTGAGTGTATATATATATATATTCATACATATTTTAGAGAATCACAACCGATTATAAGACAAACAAGAATCAAATCGCATACGGTCAACTTTGTACTTGTTTAAAATAGAGTTATAGAGTTAAAATAGAGCGAGTTTCTCTTAACCCTTTCACATATGGACTTGTTAAAGTGCCCCTATTATGCTATTTTAAAGTTTCCTAATTTTATTTTGGAGGTCTCCAACAACAGGTTTGCATGCATCAAAGGTCAAAAAACATTTGGTTTCATTTTCTCATAATATACATTGCACATAACCACAGTGTTCAATGGTTCTCAAACGACTCGACAGATGATTCAGTCTCTCTAAATCCCTCCTTTCCAAAAGCCTACTCTGCTTTGATTGGTCAGATAGTCCAGTCTGTTGTGATTAGTCTAGCGTGTATAGCGCGTATTTCGGAAACAAACGTCCATTACCATAACTGAACTCCAGCTCCGTTCAGGAGGCTTCCTGTTCCTAAAGAATTGTTCTTCCTTGCGCTAACTGAAAACACACGACGAGAAACACGGGACAGGAGAGACTCTCGGACATTGCAGTAAAAGCTACTGAACATTGAACGGGCCATTCATGTGGATTTGGATAAAACATGAATCGCTTGATGTAGTGTCTGTGGACGCCGTTTAGCCCTTCACAGTGGAGTAGCGGACGGACACGCAAGGCATATTAAATTATTATGATTAGGCTACTTTTATTATTAAATTAATATTACAATTCATATGCCCCGCAATATTTCACAGCGCATCGAACCGAAGCACTGCGATGATATAAAGATTAGTTAGATTAGCTTACTCCTTATTTAAAAAAAAGTAGATTTACAGTAGTATTTCAGTAAGACAGTAATAACGTGAGTTCGCCGGTTAGCCAGATACTTACACAATATGAAACACAATAAACACATTGTAGAGCACAGCGTCTTCTCGACATGATTCTATCCAGTATCCGCTGCAGTGCTCAAGGTTTCCCTGGTCTCTGCGCGTGCAATAAGTGGACAATATGCTAATGTTTCGTTGTGACGTCACAACGAAACGGCTTGCGACTCGTTTGAAAAACGATTTGTTCAACTGACTCAGAGTCGACTATTACTTTTGAGAGACAATAACTTTATATACGCTGCACTTTCAGATTTAAAACTTTGCAGGATGTTTTCATTCACTTAGAACTATGTTACACACTACATGAAAGGTAATTTTCAAAAATCCATAATAGGGGCTCTTTAATGCGTGCCAGTTGTTGTTTCCGTCTCCATTCGTTTTTTGTTGTTGTTCTTCTGGTGTTTCAAGCTTGTGGACAAACGAATTAATGGAAAAACATTCAAAATGACCACTTGCGAGCTTGAACATACAGAGATAATCTGGCTGTGCATGTAAAGTAAAGTGACTTGATGAAATTCAAGTCATGGACACATACGCGTAAAAACCAAAGTCTACTCTTGGCTTTGAATGACATTCACATAGGATGCATTGAGCAAAACAAAATGAAGCAGAACAATTATCATGTAAGACATGATACTCAATAACAAAAGATGCCCATTTACATCCATACACAGATATTTAAAAAAGCACAGACCCAACAAATAAACAGGCTAAATTTTTTTTTTTTTTTGCATAAAATTATCATAATATTTTTCTTAAAATGTATAGTTGAAAGTGGGCGAATTCATTAGAAAATAACTGCTTTTAATGACTGTAAAATGGCTTTGGTTCTTTAAAAAAATTAGTTTAAATGCAAAATCTTGGAAGTTTTAGCATGTTGACTTATTGTAATACCTTCAACAAGGAAAAACTTAAGCACTTAAGCACTGCCACTAAAAATATACAAACGTTTGGGGTCAGCAAGACATGTTTTTAAAAGACAGAAGTCTCTTATGCTCACCAAAGCTGTATTTAATTGTAATATTGTAATACAGTAAATTTTTCTATTTGAATATATTTTAAAATGTAATTTATTCCTGTGATGTCAAAGCTGAATTTTCATCATCATTACTCCAGTCTTCAGTGTCACATGATCCTTCAGAAATCATTCTAATATGATGATTTGATGCTTTATTACTATTAACAATGAAAATAGTTGTGCTGCTTCATATTTTTGTGGAAACCATCATACATTTTTTAAAGATTCTTTGATTATCTGAAATATAAATCTTTTGTAAGGTTATGAATATCTTTATTTTCACTTTGATCAATTGAATATTAATTTATTAAAAACAATCTTACTAACCCCAACCTTTTGTTCAGTAAAAAAATGTTGCTCAAGTAGTCCTGCTCATCACTAATTACTTTTTAATCATGATTTAATGTGTGATTTTGCTAATATTTGATTTGAAATGGTATTTGCTGATATTTGATTTGAGTAAATAATATCCAAAAATTCATTTATGGGTGAACTTTCCCTTTAAACAGCCTGCTTTTTAAAACAAATCAGAATACCTTCAGTGTGTCTGTATCACTGGTGCTTTGTGGGACGATCCCGAGCTCTTTAAGCTGCCGGGCCAACAGCGCGAGCATGGTGGAGTATATATAGTCCAAACTGACGCCAGGATTGCACTGGGACAGACAGGCCAACTGCACCTCAAGCACGGCCTCATACAGCTCTCTCTGAGCAGAACTGAACCTGGAGACAGCACACGGAGCAAGGACTGGAGCGCTGATTGATTACTTACTAGCATGAAATTAAAGCTACGTTACATCTGAGACAATAAGAGTTCTGTTAAAAACAGACTTACTTTCCATTCACCGGCCAAGTGCGTGTGATGTCGCTCACATAACCGAAATACTCACAGCCCCCATCCAACAAGACCATTTCTCCATCCTGAGAAAGAAAGAGTTAGTTCAACATTGGGATAATAGTTTTTGTGTGTATTGTACATTTGCTTTGTGAAAACCAAACATGCACAAAAAGCTTACATACACACATGCTGTTTAAGAACAAGAGAAACAAGAAAGAGAGACTTCAAGTTTCATCCTTGTTTATCTTATGAATCTGTTATAGACTCTGCCTCTTAGAAAAAAGCCCCAGTAATGATTATGAGTGTGTTTGGTCTTCACCTTCACTATTTGATTGTTGTTGATGTAATGAAGTGTGTTGGCTCGGTTTCCACCAGCAACCACAGGCGGATATGCCAGGAAGTTCGCACCATGAGCACGGCATTCGAAATCAAACTATACGAAAATCCAAAAAGAGAAACAGAAGAGAAAGGAAGAAAGAAGGCAGAGATGTTAGTCAGCATGTGGGCTGGATACTAAAATTTGACTCTCCAAGAGCTTGCTGATGTCATTTGTGTTTCTGTGGTACATTTTCAGTTCTCAGACGCTCCATTACCTCTGTACTGCCCAACGGCCAAACAATGGCAACTTTACAAAGTAATTCCACCCCAAAACCTCCTACAAAAACTTCTAAAAGGCTTAAAAATAAATAACAGGCACTTTCTGCTACAAAAATATACACCGATCAGACATTAACATTATGACCACTGACAGGTGAAGTGAATAACACTGATTATCTCTTCATCACGGCACCTGTTAGTGGGTGGGATATATTAGGCAGCAAATGAACATTTTGTCCTCAAAGTTGGTGTGTTAGAAGCAGGAAAATGGGCAAGCGTAAGGATTTGAGCAAGTTTGACAGGGGGACAAATTGTGATGGCTAGACGACTGGGTCAGAGCATCTCCAAAACTGCAACTCTTGTGGGGTGTTCCCGGTCTGCAGTGGTCAGCATCGATCAAAAGTGGTCCAAGGAAGGAACAGTGTTGAACCGGCGACAGGGTCATGGGCGGCTAAGGCTCACTGATGCACTTCAAATTGCAAATTCCCTCCAAATTCCCCAGATCTCAATCCAATCGAGCATCTGTGGGATGTGCTGAACAAACAAGTCCGATCCATGGAGGCCCCACCTCGCAACTTACAGGACTTAAAGGATCTGCTGCTAACATATTGGTGCCAGATACCACAGCACACCTTCAGGGGTCTAGTGGAGTCCATGCCTCGACGGGTCAGGGCTGCAAAAGGGGGACCAACACAATATTAGGAAGGTGGTCATAATGTTATGCCTGATCAGTGTGTGCATATATATATATATATATATATATATATATATATATATATATATATATATATATACACACTCACCTAAAGGATTATTAGGAACACCATACTAATACTGTGTTTGACCCCCTTTCGCCTTCAGAACTGCCTTAATTCTACGTGGCATTGATTCAACAAGGTGCTGAAAGCATTCTTTAGAAATGTTGGCCCATATTGATAGGATAGCATCTTGCAGTTGATGGAGATTTGTGGGATGCACATCCAGGGCACGAAGCATCCGTTCCACCACATCCCAAAGATGCTCTATTGGGTTGAGATCTGGTGACTGTGGGGGCCATTTTAGTACAGTGAACTCATTGTCATGTTCAAGAAACCAATTTGAAATGATTCGAGCTTTGTGACATGGTGCATTATCCTGCTGGAAGTAGCCATCAGAGGATGGGTACATGGTGGTCATAAAGGGATGGACATGGTCAGAAACAATGCTCAGGAAGGCCGTGGCATTTAAACGATGCCCAATTGGCACTAAGGGGCCTAAAGTGTGCCAAGAAAACATCCCCCACACCATTACACCACCACCACCAGCCTGCACAGTGGTAACAAGGCATGATGGATCCATGTTCTCATTCTGTTTACGCCAAATTCTGACTCTACCATCTGAATGTCTCAACAGAAATCGAGACTCATCAGACCAGGCAACATTTTTCCAGTCTTCAACTGTCCAATTTTGGTGAGCTCGTGCAAATTGTAGCCTCTTTTTCCTATTTGTAGTGGAGATGAGTGGTACCCGGTGGGGTCTTCTGCTGTTGTAGCCCATCCGCCTCAAGGTTGTGCGTGTTGTGGCTTCACAAATGCTTTGCTGCATACCTCGGTTGTAACGAGTGGTTATTTCAGTCAAAGTTGCTCTTCTATCAGCTTGAATCAGTCGGCCCATTCTCCTCTGACCTCTAGCATCAACAAGGCATTTTCGCCCACAGGACTGCCGCATACTGGATGTTTTTCCCTTTTCACACCATTCTTTGTAAACTCTAGAAATGGTTGTGCGTGAAAATCCCAGTAACTGAGCAGATTGTGAAATACTCAGACCGGCCCGTCTGGCACCAACAACCATGCCACGCTCAAAATTGCTTAAATCACCTTTCTTTCCCATTCTGACATTCAGTTTGGAGTTCAGGAGATTGTCTTGACCAGGACCACACCCCTAAATGCATTGAAGCAACTGCCATGTGATTGGTTGATTAGATAATTGCATTAATGAGAAATTGAACAGGTGTTCCTAATAATCCTTTAGGTGAGTGTATATATATATATATATATATATATAATATTATACACCGATCAGGCATAACATTATGACCACCTTCCTAATATTGTGTTGGTCCCCCTTTTGCAGCCCTGACCCGTCAAGGCATGGACCTAATATTGTTGGTCCCCCTTTTGCTGCCAAAACAGCCCTGACCCGTCGAGGCATGGACTCCACTAGACCCCTGAAGGTGTGCTGTGGTATCTGGCACCAAGATGTTAGCAGCAGATCCTTTAAGTCCTGTAAGTTGCGAGGTGGGGCCTCCATGGATAGAACTTGTTTGTTCAGCACATCCCACAGATGCTCGATTGGATTGAGATCTGGGGAATTTGGAGGCCAAGTCAACACCTCAAACTCTTTCTTGTGCTCCTCAAACCATTCCTGAACCACTTTTGCTTTGTGGCAGGGTGCATTATCCTGCTGAAAGAGGCCACAGCCACCAGGGAATACCGTTTCCACGAAAGGGTGTACATGGTCTGCAACAATGCTTAGGTAGGTGGTACTTGTCAAAGTAAAATCCACATGGATGGCAGGACCCAAGGTTTCCCAGCAGAACATTGCCCAGAGCATCACACTGCCTCCGCCGGCTTGTCTTTTTCCCATAGTGCATCCTGTTGCCATGTGTTCCCCAGATAAGCGACGCACACGCTCCCGGCCATCCATGTGATGTAAAAGAAAACGTGATTCATCAGACCAAACCACCTTCTTCCATTGCTTCATGGTCCAGTTCTGATGCTCACGTGCCCACTGTTGGCGCTTTCAGCGGTGGACGGGTCAGCATGGGCACCCTGACTGGTCTGCGGCTATGCAGCCCCATACGCAACAAATTGCAATGCACTGTGTATACTCACACCTTTCTATTAGAACCAGCATTAACCAGTTTGATCGGACCACACGGGCCAGCCTTCGCTCCCCACATGCAAACAATGAGCCATTACCCTGTCGCTGGTTCACCACTGTTCCTTCCTTGGACCACTTTTGGTAGATACTGACCACTGCAGACTGGGAACACCCCACAAGAGCTGCAGTTTTAGAGATGCTCTGACCCAGTCGTCTAGCCATCACATTTTGGCCCTTGTCAAACTTGCTCAAATCCTTACGCTTGCCCATTTTTTAAAATGTATATTCAATTAGAAAACAGATTGAATAATTAGTATATATTCTATATACTATAAAAGCCATTTGAAAAGCATTAAGGCTATATAAAAAAATAAAAAAAAATAAAAAAAGTTAAAATCAAAACCTGGGACTTACTGATTAAGTGATTAATTACTGATTAATCGTCTGATCATGATCATTCAATCTAATCAGTTATTTGAGATAAGCGCAATAATTGTGCAATTAAAATTTCAATCATGTTTTGCCAAAGAAAATTATATTATATGATATTATATTATTCAATCTGGTTCTCGATTCTGATTGGCTGAGAGCCTTTTCCTGCCATGCGAATTTCTACCAGTATCAGCACGGGAACCATTTCACTGATTGTACCACTCTGCTTGCAGCATTTCTCTCACAGCGAGTGCCATGGCGGACGAGCAATATCATAATTTTACAAATACTAATATGTAGGAATGTAGTTTTAACAGTTTTTTAGCCGAGAATGTAGTTATTTGTGACTTACATACAGTGGGGAGAACAAGTATTTGATACACTGCCGATTTTGCAGGTTTTCCTACTTACAAAGCATGTAGAAGTCTGTAATTTTTATCATAGGTACTCTTCAACTGTGAGAGACGGAATCTAAAACAAAAATCCAGAAAATCACATTGTATGATTTTTAAATAATTAATTTGCATTTTATTGCATGACATAAGTATTTGATCATCTACCAACCAGTAAGAATTACGGCTCTCGCAGACCTGTTAGTTTTTCTTTAAGAAGCCCTCCTGTTCTCCACTCATTACCTGTATTAACTGCACCTGTTTGAACTCGTTACCTGTATAAAAAACACCTGTCCACACACTCAATCAAACAGACTCCAACCTCTCCACAATGGCCAAGACCAGAGAGCTGTGTAAGGACATCAGGGATAAAATTGTAGACCTGCACAAGGCTGGGCTGGGCTACAGGACAATAGGCAAGCAGCTTGGTGAGAAGGCAACAACTGTTGGCACAATTATTAGAAAATGGAAGAAGTTCAAGATGACGGTCAATCTCCCTCGGTCTGGGGCACCATGCAAGATCTCACCTCGTGGGGCATCAATGATCATGAGGAAGGTGAGGGATCAGCCCAGAACTACACGGTCAATGACCTGAAGAGAGCTGGGACCACAGTCTCAAAGAAAACCATTAGTAACACACTACGCCGTCATGGATTAAAATCCTGCAGCGCACGCAAGGTCCCCCTGCTCAAACTGGGTCTTCCAGCATGACAACGACCTTAAACACACAGCCAGGGCAACTAAGGAGTGGCTCCGTAAGAAGCATCTCAAGGTCCTGGAGTGGCCTAGCCAGTCTCCAGACCTGAACCCAATAGAAAATCTTTGGAGGGAGCTGAAAGTCCGTATTGCCCAGCGACAGCCCCGAAACCTGAAGGATCTGGAGAAGGTCTGTATGGAGGAGTGGGCCAAAATCCCTGCAGCAGTGTGTGCAAACCTGGTCAAGAACTACAGGAAACGTATGATCTCTGTAATTGCAAACAAAGGTTTCTGTACCAAATATTAAGTTCTGCTTTTCTGATGTATCAAATACTTATGTCATGCAATAAAATGCAAATTAATTACTTAAAAATCATACAATGTGATTTTTTTTTTTTTTTTTTTTTTTTTTCTGGATTTTTGTTTTAGATTCCGTCTCTCACAGTTGAAGAGTACCTATGATAAAAATTACAGACTTCTACATGCTTTGTAAGTGGGCAAACCTGCAAAATCGGCAGTGTATCAAATACTTGTTCTCCCCACTGTATAAACATAGTGCCTATTTGACAATTTGTTTAGACGCTTTCGCAGATGCCAGCTCCAGTCCGTCAGCGGCCGTTCATCGCTCATGTACCCGCTGAGAACAGCTTCATCTCTGCCAGTCCTTCAAGAATTTGCCGCTGGCTCTTATGTAGATAGGGGTTAAACATGAGGTATAATTAATTTTGGGTATATCAAACAGGCAATCTTTGGTCTTATTATTCTATCACTTGTTCCAGAGCAAATCAATTTGGCTAAGGGAAAGTTAAGTTTCAAAACTTTATATTTTTATATTTAACTGAAATCCTGTACTATAACTAGCGCTGCTTTTGTACTTTTGACTGAACTGTTTGCTTGTGTTTATCTCCTATTGTACAACTTCTTATACTTTTATAATGGCTATGTTTGTTAATTTAAATATTATTGATCAATAAGTAATATTTTATATAAATAACATGCCGTATTTGGTATTGGGAAAGAGTCTGTTTGTGATTGTGATTTCGACTTCAGTGAAAGTTACATTATTACACCATTATAAAGACTGTTTTAATGACTAAGTCAATAACAAAGACTTTTATATTGAAAGGACGAAACAAGGTTGTAAACAATAAGACTCAACTTACAAATGCATTAACTAGCGCTGTCATGGGAAATCCCTTTAACTGTTAAAAGGACAAAGACATTCAAACTGATTTTGTGATTATGAATAGGGCTGCACAATATTGGAAAAAACTTACATTGCGATATTTTGTTTTTCTGCGATATATATTGCGATATAAAAACAATTTCACCAGATGATTTGAATAGCTCTATTTGAAAATAATCATTCTAGAATAATAGGGGTGATTTTGTAGGGGAGTGAATCTGCACAGAAAATAATAAACAAATTACAAACATAGATAAATACAATAGAAGAAAGATAATTTTGAAATAAGCAGTGATTTATGTTTTTCAGGTAAATCTAACAGTATTCAGGTACAGAAATTCAATAATCAAATGTAAAATAGCAGTCTTCACTAGCCTATATAAATGAAATATAACTAATATAATTAATTAATACATTTTATCATTGTTAAAGCTACAAAAGTCATTTTCTCTTTCTCTTTTGTTTGGTCACCATTGGCGACACAAACAGCTGCCGGTACACAAGGCTGCTGTCCCATTACGATGAATGCACGGAGTCACGGACCTAAATGACACGCATCCATTTCCTTCATCAATTGTTTACAACACATAACCGACTGTGTTTACAAGGATACTCGCCGAGACGGGCATTTTGACTTCATTTTGCGAGCACATGTCAGTTAAGCTTAAAAGAAAATTAAGTCAGAATGCCCGCGCGCTGTTATCTATGCGCACAATGTATTCGGCATTCACGTGCGTTCACGGTCTGCGCGGCTCTGTGCGCACACAAGAAAACAGCGTGCGACTACAGTCTTCTTGCGCTTGATGCCTGACTCGACTTAAAAACACAAGCAAATATTAAACTTTCACTCTATGATGGTTGAACTTTGCAATTAATCCGCGAATCACATGCGCTCCGTACTTTTGCCCGGATCACGGATCATCTACGATCCCTATACTTGACATCACACATCCTGCGATGTGACTATCGCAGATGCGCATATCGCGATATCGATGCTAAAACGATATATCGTGCAGCCCTAATTATGAATATAAGATTGACCAGAAGAATATCATCTAGATGCAGGTAATGCACTCGTTTAGTCGATCTCTCTCTCATAGCCTAATACCATAATACTCTACATAATACAATAAGCTTAAGTGAAGCGACTCAACGTTCCTTCGTTACTAGTTCTAAAGTGACGTTTTAGAATTAGTAACAGAGGCTTGGTCACAGCTGTCAAACTATCAACTTGAATCCGTAGCGGAAGGAAGTAGTTCTGCACAAAAGAGGGTTTTTAAAGACACTCCATTGTTGTTTCTTATTTATTTACACTCTTGTGCCGTCAAACTGTTGTATAAACATAATATCACACTCGTAGCCGTGCAATATGGCTCTATATCAGCATTTGTGACAATTAATTGCCAACACAAAATTCATGATCGTGACAGGCCTACCTGGGACAGAAAAACGCTCGAAGTTGAAACACCCATATAACAGAGTACAGGTTGCAAAACACATTAGAATCCTGTGTTCAAATTGACTGTTTGTGCATGCACTCATGCATTTAGTCCCTCGGCTCACCTTTGCATAGAGAACTGCCTCATCAATGTCTCCTCTTGACATGGCCATCGTCTTCTTAAATGCCTGAAGATAAACGCATGGCTCAATATAGCGCATGTTAGGCCTCCTCAGGCAACTTACTGTAAATACTTTCATCAAGTCCCTCATAACTGAAATGATCAATCTTTACATGAACAACTTATTTTCTTATTAATTTGCCACAACATAAGGTACTGTTATTAGGGATTTATTACCTGGGCAGTAATCCGTCCTGCCTCCTTCATCAGAGCGACCTCTGCTGGGCTCTTAATGGCTCTGAGGAAATGAGTGAGGGGTCGGAGAGACTTTGTCAGCTGTCCTCCTTCCAATAGGGGGCGCACATGAGTTTGGTGTAACCGTGGATGGCAAGGCTGAGAGCTGTCGTACCATATAGTTCCTCCTAAGAGAAGAACACAGTAAGATACTGATGCAAATGTAAAGCTTGAATGCATGTAAATGTAGACCTGTTTTTCTTTTACCTTTTATGCTTTTTAGCACCACGCCCAGTTCCTCTGTGCTGTGCACCCGCTCTAGACCTGTTAAAGCAGCTGCTCCGTCTTTCCCAGAGCGAGGCCCGTCCCAAAGCTCTCGCGCCGGGTCTCGCCGGGGCACGAACAACACAACCTGGTCCGGCTTACCCGATCCATACATCACCAGTGCGCTGTCCGGCTCCATTATTCCTGTCAGGTACAGAAAGTCCTGGTTCTGGTGGAACGGGTAGGGGATGTCATTGGTCATGTAGCGAATGGGATGCGATAGGAGGATGACAATGTGGGAGGAGTTTGAAGAGGCTCCAGAACCTGTTAGTCGTTCTGCCTCCATCTCGATCAGAGACGCCAAGCGCTGCCGACGGAACTCAAACTCCGTCTGGGTGAGACCTGGCGTCACCTCACCTATTAGAGGAACATTTGTCATTAAACAACCCAAAGCAACCCATTTTACTCCTATAATGTGATGTACACTACCATTCAAAGAAAAAAAAAATTATACTTTTATTCAGTAATGATGCATTGATCAAAAGTGACAGAAAAGAGATTTAATATGCTTTAAAAGCTTTCTATTTTAAATAAATGCTGTTCTTTTGAATTTTCTATTCACCGAAGAATCCTAAAAAAAATGTATCACGTTTCCACAAAACTGCAGCAAAACTGTTTTCAACATTGATAATAATCATAAATGTTTCTTGAGCATCAAATCAACATATTAGAATGATTTCTGACGGATTATATGACACTGGAGACTAGAGTAATCATGCTGAAAATTCACAATATTACTGTACTTAAACTCTTACTGACCCCAAACTTTTTAACAGTAGTGTATTTTAAAGTGAAACAGAATTTCAATGACAAAAAAAATTTGTAAGATGGGAATTGTATTTTATTAATTGCGAATTAATTGGACAGTGAAAATGGGCATTCCATATCATTATATTAATGTTAATCTACATCAAATTACAAGATTTGTAAAGGCCGTATTAACTACAGCATTAAAAAACAAAGGGCTAAAAACAACCTAAAACAAGGGCTAAGTAGCTATTTGACTCTATAAACCAATAGCCTGCATGGCCTAAGAGACATCAGTCCAAAATTTCAGAGGGGAAGCAAGTTATTGCATTTTGGTTATAATTTTCATGCACCGATATGAAAATTTTGGCCGATACCGATAACTGATAATTCTTTATACTTGAAAGCCGATAACCGATATATGGGCCGATAAATCTAAATACAAATTTTTATATAATTCGTGAGAGCCTGATTACAAAAACTAAAGTCTCTCCATTAAAAATCATGTCCCAAGCACACAATTATAATGTTCTCATTATAATTTTATGTATCCTATATGACAGACTTGCACTGCACGTTGCACTTAACTGTATTTTCCTGCTTCGAAGTGATTCCAATCATATTTCAAGCAATTTAAAACCATCATGGTGAACAGTGCGCATCTGATGTGTCTCCGCTGAAGGAAATAATCCATTATTTGTCGGCATTAATATATCGGCCAAATGTTCTTATTGGGCCAATAATGATACAATTAAAAAGGAACATCGGCCGATACAGATTTGGTGGCCGATATATCGTGCATCCCTAAAGATTACAACAACAAAAAAATTCTTCTTTGGTCTAAAGATAATCATTCATGATAAGACCAGAAACAAACATTAAGAAAGTCATAAGGGTCAGTTTTGATTTCAAATGAAAAGAGTTGAAGTGGAGACCAGTCTTGGTTTCTCTCACCATGTTTGATGAGGTGAGGGTGTGTGTACAGGCTTGGCTGTCCCAGGTATCTCTGAGGAACTTTCTTGGTTTTCCATCCCCCTGTTTTCACAGACACATTCCTGCATGAACACCACACAGACCCTGTACAACAAAACAAAAAACACAGTTTGCAACCCATTTTACTTCCGTATTTTGATGTACACTACTGTTCAAAATTTTGGGGGTCAGTAAAATTTGTGCTTTTTAACTTTTATGCTCACCAAGGTTGCATATATTTGATCATAAATGCAGTAAAAAAAAAAAAAAAAAAGCATTATTACAATTTAAAATAACTTTTTTATTAGAATATAATGTAATAAAATATAATAAAAAATGTAATTTATGTCAAAGCTGAACTTTCAGTATCATTACTCCAGTCTTCAGTGTCACATGATCCTTCAGAAATCATTCTAATATGATGATTTGATGTTCTGGATTCTGATGAAGTTTCAAACAAACAGCATTTATTTGAAATAAAAAAAATGTATGTAAAAAATATTAACTGTCACTTTTGATCAATTTAATGCAAAAGTATTAATTTATTTTTAAAAAATCGTACTGACCCCAAACTTCTGAATGGTTTTGTTTATCTGAGGGAAATGAGGAAAGAAAAGATTGATTTTATCCATGTGGAATAGATTTGATTGTGAAGAGATTTCCCTATATGACAGCTGAGGTGTTAAAAAAATAAGAGAAATGTATGTCCTTCAAATGAACATCAACATCAGTCAAAAAGGAAAGTTGTTTTAGATTATACCAGTTAACATTAAGACAATAAGACAATAAACCGGGTCAACTTTGATTGTAACACTGACTTTGAAACATAAAGAAAAAAACATTTAACATTAACTGCTAATGAAAGATCTTCTGTTGAGGAACAAAAACAGAACACTTAACAAAATGAACAACATGAACACTTTTGGCAAGGCAAGGCAAGTTTATTTATATAGCACATTTCATACAGTGTGGCAATTCAAAATGCTTTACACAGAAAAGGGTATTAAAATAATCAAAAGCAAGGAAAATTAAAACAGTTATAAAATGAATTAAAAGAGATCCAAAGATGATACCGTCATAAAAGGAATTAAAAGAGTAAAAAGAAGATTCATAGATAAACTTCTCATTTGGCTTGTTTTACTGTGAGATTTTTCCCCATGTTGATTGTACTGTTTTATAGTGGTTCCAACAATTCTGAGACAAAATCTTACCATGTGCACATGTCATGGGCTTCACAGTAACATGACCTTGAATGGGGTCCTTCAACTAATTAAACTTTTCAGTGGAATTGCCCAAAAATCAGGATATGGTGTCAAGTTCCTATGCTTTTAGAATTATATGGATGAAAAAAATGATTGTCATTTACTAAAATAGACACTTGTAAAATTATGCCTGAGGTATTTCTTTTTAATTTATAAAAGTTGTAATTTATTGAGCCATGCTTGAGACAGTCACACCATAGGACAATTTTGAGATTTGGCTCAAAAATGTAAAAAAATATATATAATCAAAAGACAAGTTTTTATATCAACAGGTCCATGTAAGACAAAGAAACGTTTAACCATTTACTGAATTTTAAATGATGACAATACTAATTATATTTATTCTTGTGTGACAGTGAAAATGTCATGTCACGTCAACAACCCAATTTATTATTTTGTGCCTAGTACATACTAATTTGTGTTTTAAATGTGGAGAGAAAAAACTAACTAACGGCTTCTGCACAATGAATGACTGACTTCACACACAGCAACAATGTTCCTGCCATGTTATCACCACCCAGCTATGAATTAAAACAATACATTGTAATGAACGACAGATCTGCAAACAAGTATGTATAAGTGCAGTGCTTTACCTGGACTCCAGTGAGAGCGAGTAACGTACTGGACGGCGGCTCTCACTGCACCGCTGCTGGAATACAACATTGTCGCGAGTACACGAGATTCCTGGTCAGCTCAACCGATCTGCCAACTTTCACCATGAGGTAGAAACAACCGTGTGCATTAAAAATACATGAACAGAAATTATTTCGGATTGTTAACCTAAAGGTAACATACTGAAGGAACAATGCACATTTTAAGTTTAACTCTTTTTTTACATTTACTCATTTATTTACATTACATGTATGATCGCGTGGAAGGTGACAGTGCCACTTTGCCATGTAAGACTCAGTCTGAGCTCCTATTGGTGGATTGGGAGCGACTCCAGCGCTCTGATTGGACATCTCTGTTATGACAGTTACAATCCGCGACTCTGATTGATATAGGACCCTTTTAGTTTCTTTATTTTTCGATAACATTCCAAGTGTGTAATATTAGAAAACTAACATTACATGGTTATACAGGTTTCTTATTTTTTTATTTTGTATTTTGTTCTTAAGTTTATTGTTGTTTTGTTGTAATTTAGTTTTATAAATAAAATAAAAGATAATACATAGTTTACTCTCCCCAAATGTAGATTTATGGAAACCAAACAATACAAGCAGTTGTTGCAATAAAATGTTCTTTAATAAATGTGGAAAATGCTGATCAAAAGCACAACTAATGTAAAAACAAAAATTATTCCATAATAACAAAATGAACAAGATATATAAATTTCAAACACATCTCTCTCCTGAAAAAGCTACAGGGATAATATATATTTTTAATAATCTTAAATGGAAATTCTAAATTGTAATTCAGTATTTATGAGGTGTATTTTTTCTGAACAGAATTTTAGATGCAGAGACAAACATATCTGAGAAATATTTTTTCTGTTCTTTATTAACCAACGAACAACATTATACAACTATAAATAACAACAAAGAGAAAGAAGGGGAAAAAACATTAAAAAGCCAAATTAAAGTGTTTTGATTGGGTTTTATTCAGAGTCTCTAATGCTGTCACTCAGTAAGTCAAATAAATTGGATTTGAGATTGAGTAAATGTGCATGTATGTATATAAAGTTTAGTCAAATATATAATATAATTAAAACTGTTTTTAAGGTAAGGAGTACATTTTCCCACTACAGTAAAGTGATTCTTGAACGTATTTTACTCCAAAATGAACGCAATGCCAGAAGGACCCCTTGTTGTTTTGGTTTTGTCGTAGTAGTGAGTGGTTTAATTCGCGCCTGCGCCAAATTCACAGTCTCGCGTTCACTCACTGACTCGCGCGTGCAGAGCGAGTTCAATCTCGCGACCCTCAAATTGCTGCCTGGGAAGCGCGTTTAGGGACTTTGCTCTTTCAGGTACAGCATTAATGTTTTATTCATTTTAAAATTAACATTTATTGAGACAGCTGAATAAAATAATGATTAAAATACCAAGCTTATTTAACAAATCGCGCTTCCTCGCGCATTATTTCCAGAAGCTTCTATGCAGCGCGTGCGTTAATCCCGTGCACCACTAATTACTGGTTATTTACTTCAGTTGCATTAGACAGTTCCTTTGCGTTTGTGGCTGTGGTACTATGCATAATTTATTAAGCTCGGGTGTTGATCGGACACGTCATATGACGGGAATAATAATGCACTCTTCCTTGTTTTCCAGCACATTGTTTTCTCTGCTTGAGTTGGATTCCTGTTGTGGAATATGGACTCACGGAAAGTGTCGGAGTTAAAGGCCTTTGTGCAGCTGTGCAAAGAGAATCCATCCATACTGCATCTACCCGAGATGGGCTTCTTTAAGACCTGGCTGCAGGGGTCAGTGGTTTATGGATCCGAGTTGTTATATAGATTTGCATATTTAGCATTGATTCCAAATGTTATAGTAATGATAAAATACGAAATACGTTGTGTAATAATGCCGAAGTTTAGTGCTTGTGTGAGCAGTCACACCCACATCCTGCATGACATGTGGCTCTCAGAAAGTTCCAGCTTCATCCCTTTTCAATGGAGCCACAGACACATAGAGCATGCCTGTATGACAATTGTAAAATTCAAGTATGTTACTTTATTATAGAATGGGAGCAAACGTACCAATACCAACAAAGAATGACAGCTCATCATGCAAGGTAGGAAAAGGAATCAATAATTTACTGGCATTATTACTCGCCGACAAATAAATAAATATTATATTTATATGTATGTATGTGTGTGTGTGTGTGTGTGTTCATTTTTTTTTTTCTATCCCAGTGGGGATTGAGGTCCCCATGATAAATCATATGGAATTAGGTTTTTTTTTTTTTTATTTTTTTTTTTTATGTAAAAATGCAGAAAATTTTGTGTAATGAGTAGGTTTAGGGGTAGTGTAAGGTGATAAAATATACAGTTTGTAAAGTATAAAAACCATTATGTCTATGGAGAGTCCCCACAAAGATAGTGAACCAGACTATATACTTTCTGTATATAATCTATTTGCAATTTGAATAAAAGTTTTATCTTTCATCCTGCTAAGAGGATCAACAACCACATATAGGCTACACTGCAGAGTTTCAGGAGAGACAACCGCATTTAAATGCAGAGTGAATCCGCTAAAATATCCCTGATAGCCTGATATACGACCGTAAAACATGAAATGTGTTGGTATAAAGTCCAAAATCAAGATCAGTTTTGGATGATGAATAATAGATTTAAAGTATAAATAAAAAATTATCTGGTGCACCTTACGGTATATATTTCATATTGCAGGGAACAAATTTAGAACAAGAAATCATATGTAATGTTATAATTGGTTTAGATTAATCCAAGCTGTGCTGTTACTGTGGCAGGGCTGTTTTTACTAAAGTGATTTTTACTAAAAGATTGTCGTTGTCTGTATTTTCATGTGCTTGTAGGGAAGCTGTCCATGTGACGGGGCTCCCAAAGCAGCTTCAGAACACGAACCTGCTCCGGCATCTGAGACTGAAGAGAGTGAAGTGGGTATGTTGACTCCAATATCTCCTTTAATATCTTTTGTTTGCTCCTCATATGCCATCTTGATATGCCATCGCTCTGGCCTTTATCATGGCTTGGTAATAGCTCTAAACCTTTTACAGTTATTGCTGATGTCACCCATCTCATGATTTCTCACTTTGTGGCAGCGTCAGCCTGGCTTTTTGATACTCAAACTAGGGCAATTAGTAGACAATGAAACAGATGCCAACAGAGTGATATGAAGTTGATATCCAGGCTCTAAAATGAACCTTTAAAGCCACATCAAAGTCAGTATTTCAGTATCATGAGACTTTAAATAGAGACTGAAATCTTTTGAGTGCAGAGGTAATGTTATAGCTAAACTTCTGAAGGTAAAGAAGCTGTCCTGCCAGACACGGACGGGAACCCGACGGGTGAACCGCTAATATTTGATGTAACGGGTGGAATAATATTTACGTGGTCACGGGCAGACTGAGGGTCCAATAGCCAAGACTATTTAGACTCAATTCGGTATTCGGTACCCACTGATAGACAGCTGCTTTCAAACGGTCCCATGCTTATTTGCTCTGCAGTCTAAAGAGCGTCAAAGGTTTCTAATTACAACGCTAAGCACAGCGTTTGTGCGCTGCAACTGAAGTGATTGACAGCTTCAGTCATTAAAGGAGCGCTCTTTGCTCGCTTTCTGTATATAATCTATTCCCAATTTGAATAAAAGTTTTATCTTTCATGCTGCTAAGAGGATCAACAACCACATATAGGCTACACTGCAGAGTTTCAGGAGAGACAACCGCATTTAAATGCAGAGTGAATCCGCTAAAATATCCCTGATAGCCTGATATACGACAGTAACAGCACATATTTGGCTATATGTTCTTTTACTTTATAGAGATCTCTAAGCATCTGTATAGCCTATGGTGTGATTTCACATTCTCATCTTTTTTTAATTTAATTATTACCATGTTGGGCTGCATGTCTATTTTTCTTAAATGCCTCAACTCATAGGGCCCTATCATACACCCGGCACAATACGACGCCAGGCGCGATGCAAGTGTTTTTTGCTAGTTTCAGCCCAACGCAGTTATCATTTTCACGTCCAGCGCCACGTTGTTTAAATAGCAATTGCACCCATCTGTTCGCCCATGGCCATGCTGGTCTGAAAACGAGGTGTGTTCAGGCACATTGTTGGCGTGTTGCTATTTTGGGTCATCGACTGTGCCATTGACCAACAAAAACCTGGTCTAAAGTCAATAGGGCAGTATTTTTTGTGTTATTTAAAGAGCGTGTTAGTAATATGCGTCTATATACAATGCGCGTACACTCTGCTTATTACATACACAGGGACGCGCAGCAGCACGCAAACATTTTTAAATATTAAAAATAAAAGGATTCCTCTCTGGAGAAGCGTTCAGTCTTTCCGCTCGCAAATTCCGCCGTGTAAATAGTGAATCCGCCATGGTGCAAGCGCAACTGGCTTTTAAAAGGAATGGGAGATGACATTCTGATTGGTTTATTGCACGTTACACCCAAAACACACCCATGACTCATTAAGAGACTAGGTACAACCCTTTTAGACCATGCGCCAACCGTTTTTTCTGTCGTTAAACTAGCAAAAGTGGATTCGGACATACCCTAAGTGCACTTGCGCCGTGCGCTTAAGACCATACGCTCAGAATGTTAAAATAGGGGCCATAATGTTAGTTTGATTGCTTGTTACATGAGAAAATAAATAATTTAATTTGATTTAAAAGTGATTTAATGTTCGGTTCGCAGTCTTTGTCAGAATTAAATTAGTGCTGCTGGGGGTGGGCGATATGACCAAAATCTTATAATTTTATTTCACGATAACGATATATATATCACAATATAGTTATTTTTGCTTTAAATAAGGTTTTTATGATATCAACATTTTTGATACTATTGAAATTTCATAATTCTTATCACCATTTTCAATATCATTTAAAGGTGTCATGAACTGGCTTTTTTTATTTTTTTATACTGTTGTCTGAGGTCAACTTATGACGTCCACATGGTTTTTACATTCAAAAACATCATAATGAATAAGTAATAGGCTATTTTCTATCCTGGTTTTGAGCCTCTCTCCTGGAACGCTCGGTTTTTATGGGCGTGCCGCACTGAAGACTTGGAAGTAAACGCCCACTGCTACGATTGGATAAGCTTTGCATATTTAATGAGCTTCGGCTCCCCCGCGAGTACACGTGAGGGATTGTTTTGAAAGCATGTGGGGAAACGGCAACCGGAAAGATTCGCCCAGCTCACAAAATGTCTTTATCAAACAAACACAATGATTTATCTCTCATCCACCTGCAATTAATTGGAATGTTTTTTTTTTTTTTATCACTTGGCCCGCCCGATCGGTGTATATAACCACGAACCGTGCATCAACTAACACACACACACACACACAAGCCTCACTGCAGAGTCAGACAAATCAAAGCATGATCAAAACTTCCGCGATTGCATTTTTCCTTCAAATGTCAAGTTGAGAGTGAACAACACACACAACACCCGTCTGAAAAACACATAGCCCCGGGACGTTGGGCTTTGCGAGCCCTGGCCCATAGGCTACATGTCCGAGTCTGATCAGTGATCACGAATCGTAGCACAACACCTCAAATAAAGGATTCTCCAGCACTGTGACAGCGTGCTAAGTTATGTTCAGTTAGACACGTACACATAATCAATAGATATCAAACGATCTGTAACAATGCAATACATCACATATAAAAAAACATTTTTTACTCACATAAGTGTGTTGCTTCATTCATTCATGTAATCTCATCCTGTCTGCAAATCCAGTATCTTGTTTACAAACGAATCCATGGTGAAATGAAGGAACAAACGCGCAATGTCTTCCCCACGTGAGCTGGATATTCATTAAAAATAAAGTTCATCCATGCATTCATAATATTGGAATCTGAATGAAGCTTATGCGGCTTGTTTATTGCTTGGAAGTTCGATCCGGTTTAGCTCCAGGTAGGCCTATGTTATTTATCATGTCAGGCACGAGTCGGTGGGCGGGGCTACAGAATCAGGCGTTCTTCTTCTTCTTCTGTTAAGGCGGTGTTTCACCACACTCTGACGTCACAGCTTGGCACATTCTGAGATCTCTCGTTTGCTGGGCCTGGTTTCAATAAAAGCTTTTCTTTGACTAACAAGGAAGTTTTCAGCTCTGAAACTTACAGGATATTCTTATATTACCATGACCTTTTATATATCAAAAGCTCAAGGGAAAGTTGATTTCTCAATTCATGACCCCTTTAAAAAAACTAATACTAGCCTAAAAACCTCTCAAGCTTACTGAAGACAAACAGTGATTAAAGAGCAAAGAGAACAAACTACAATAGAACAAAGACACAAATGAAATAGACCTACCTGAAAAACTTCAAGCACTATAAATAAGAAATACTACATGAAATGTATAAAGTAATCAAATGAATTAAAAAACAACGCATAGTCTTTACTGTGTAAATTAAATATACATTTATTCTTGTTACATTTACAAAAGTGAATCAGTCAAGGGCATTTTCTCTTCTTTTGTTGTTTAAAGGGGTCATGAACTGAGAAATCAAATTTTCCTTGAGCTTTTGACATACACTCACCTAAAGGATTATTAGGAACACCTGTTCAATTTCTCATTAATGCAATTATCTAATCAACCAATCACATGGCAGTTGCTTCAATGCATTTAGGGGTGTGGTCCTGGTCAAGACAATCTCCTGAACTCCAAACTGAATGTCAGAATGGGAAAGAAAGGTGATTTAAGCAATTTTGAGCGTGGCATGGTTGTTGGTGCCAGACGGGCCGGTCTGAGTATTTCACAATCTGCTCAGTTACTGGGATTTTCACGCACAACCATTTCTAGAGTTTACAAAGAATGGTGTGAAAAGGGAAAAACATCCAGTATGCGGCAGTCCTGTGGGCGAAAATGCCTTGTTGATGCTAGAGGTCCGAGGAGAATGGGCCGACTGATTCAAGCTGATAGAAGAGCAACTTTGACTGAAATAACCACTCGTTACAACCGAGGTATGCAGCAAAGCATTTGTGAAGCCACAACACGCACAACCTTGAGGCGGATGGGCTACAACAGCAGAAGACCCCACCGGGTACCACTCATCTCCACTACAAATAGGAAAAAGAGGCTACTATTGCACGAGCTCACCAAAATTGGACAGTTGAAGACTGGAAAAATGTTGCCTGGTCTAATGAGTCTCGATTTCTGTTGAGATATTCAGATGGTAGAGTCAGAATTTGGCGTAAACAGAATGAGAACATGGATCCATCATGCCTTGTTACCACTGTGCAGGCTGGTGGTGGTGGTTTAATGGTGTGGGGGATGTTTTCTTGGCACACTTTAGGCCCTTTAGTGCCAATTGGGCATCGTTTAAATTCCACGGCCTACCTGAGCATTGTTTCTGACCATGTCCATCCCTTTATGACCACCATGTACCCATCCTCTGATGGCTACTTCCAGCAGGATAATGCACCATGTCACAAAGCTCGAATCATTTCAAATTGGTTTCTTGAACATGACAATGAGTTCACTGTACTAAAATGGCCCCCACAGTCACCAGATCTCAACCCAATAGAGCATCTTTGGGATGTGGTGGAACGGGAGCTTCGTGCCCTGGATGTGCATCCCACAAATCTCCATCAACTGCAAGATGCTATCCTATCAATATGGGCCAACATTTCTAAAGAATGCTTTCAGCACCTTGTTGAATCAATGCCACGTAGAATTAAGGCAGTTCTGAAGGCGAAAGGGGGTCAAACACAGTATTAGTATGGTGTTCCTAATAATCCTTTAGGTGAGTGTATAAGAGGTCATCATACTATAAGAATATCTTGTAAGTTTCAGAACTGAAAACCTCCTTGTTAGTCCAATAAAAGCTTTTATTGACACCAGGCCCAGCAAATGACAGATTTTTCAAAGTGGGAATCTATGACGTCAAAGGGAGGCAAGCACCGCCTCTGCAGAAGAAGATCAACGCCTACTTCATCACTGCCTGTTTAGCCCCGCCCACCGATTCACGCATGACATGCAATAGAATAGGTAGCCTAAAAGTAGCATAGGCCTACGTGGTGTTAAACCAGATCAAGCTACCAAGCAATAAACATGCCGTTGAGGATTACAAAATATTGTGCAGTGCCTGGACTCGACAGTAATGCAACATGTAAGTAACTGTGTTAATTCTAATGCCTGATCTGAAATGTAATTATTCATGTACAGTCAGATGTTCTTTGTCTGTGTGTCAGTAAATCAAACCAGTGACTAAATGTCAACTTGCGTTGTTTCTCTTAGTAGGATGAAAATAATCTGTTATTTAACGGTGATTAAATTCTATAAAGAAAGCGATCAAAGAAAGCTCCCTTTGCAATTGTTGGAGCAGCGCACTGGAGCTGTCAACCAAATGGCGAGAGTTTATCAGCGACGCGTTTATCAGTGACTCCCGTTTTATTAAACAAATCTCTTAACTATATCACGTTTGCACTGTTAGTGAAGATGAAAGCATTCGTTAGTGTACAGAAACTGAGTTGCAATGACGAGATCACTGGTTTCATGCGCTCAACATTTCTGTGATCGGCTATAATGTTCATCTCTGCAACCTTTCATGCCACGATCTCAATATAATGCCATAGAGCTAAATGTAATGCAACACTTTTCACGATTAGTTAACCATGAGAGCTGTAATAGTAAAAACGCGCTTAAAGAGAGAGTAATACTTAGCTGTTTCAAATGAAAAGACGTTAGCCAATTAAGACGTTAGGGGGGACACTCGATTTCTCATGACACCGGTATATCGCCCACCCCTAAGTGCTGCTGTCGGATAACGGGTCGGGTGCTCTGTTAAGTACTGCGGGGCGGTGTGGGTTCACCAAACAGGACCCGTACAGGACTCTGGGGCATGCTAGTCGCAATAGTCACTGATGTTTTGTTTAGTAACCGTTTAAATCTCTTTGAGGCCCGCTTACATCATCGACATCTGACAAGTTCAAAAGAACAGCATTTATTTGAAATCTTTTGTAACATTATAAATGTCTTTACTGCCACTTTTAATCAATTTAATGCATCCTTGCTGAATAAAAGGTATGACGTGTATATTTAATTATTTATGGTTGAATGATTGGAGAAATGCTTTTATTTTGTAACAAATGTTTCTTATTGATTTGTTACATTATGCTGTTATGTGAACGTGAACTGGCATTCATTTCTCCAGAAATCGACAATGAAGGAGTGGTTGAGCCTGACACAGATGATCCTCAGGAGATGGGCGATTACGAGAACCTGGAGGTAAATGCAGTGAATCCACAATGGGCATTTTATTTGTAGCAATAAAGAGCTCATATCATGAAAAATGGAAATTTCCATTCTCCTTTAAGATAAAAGTTCTTTGCACTATGATAGCATACTGCAATGTGCCAAACTCAAAGCCAGCCCCTTTAGGATTTTGTGATCTTGCAATTGCAAGAATGAATGCAAATTCAAGCAATCACTAAATTATTTGTGGCAGCTTGCATTTTTTCCATGCACGCTGTAAAAATTGCAAAATAAATATCACAACAATAGACTATAATATAAGTGTTAAATGTCAAAACATTAAATAATACATTTAAACCATTTGAAATGTATAATTTGTAATCAGTTACATTGTACACGCATCTGTGTCTAGCACAATTCTGTATTGTCAGCAGTGTAATTGTACTCTTACTGTTTCTAATACTAACTACATAAATACATACTGATTATTGGTGAGTTTCTAATCTAAAAAAATACAACAAGTATTACAGCAATGTTTAAGAAAAGCTGCAGCAAATTCAGTCATTTTAGGTTACAGAAATCAGACAAAAGACCTGATGGACTGACATATGCAGTGTTTTGAGCTCAGACAGATATGAACACATGACCGCCCACATTTACACCTCAACAATTCCTATTTAGTGTTCAGATATTTGAGTCATGGTTTTCTGGTCACAATGTAGTAGTAAGCAGCACAGGAGACCACAGTTACTCATTTCACATGCAAAGAAGGTGTTTAGATAGAAGTTTTAAAGATTCTGTAGCACAAAACGGGACAAATAGAAAGTAGAAAATGGTCATGAGAAACTAGTTATAACTAGTTTTTTTTTTTTTTTTTTAAGCAAGCCTTGACTAACATTATAATTTGACCAGATGTGATCCACTTAAAATCAATGGCAAATCTGTTTAAACAGTGTGAGATTGTAAATGTTGGTCACTGTAGATTGCCAAGACTTTTGTGTTAGATTGCTCTTTCAAAAATAGTCTTAAATGACTGGGATGGATTTACTGTATCTGCTTGTGATCAAAGTTTGTTAAAGGCTTTAATCATGCTCTTAGTATAAAGGGAAATTATACAAACGGGATGATGGAACTGCTTCCTTTAATCTCAGATCACAGATGAGATGATGGACCAGGCCAATGAGAAGAAGATGGAAGCCATCGGAATGTTGGGAGACGGTGAGCTGCCTCTTACTTAAAATTGCAATAATGTAAACATAGTTTACGTTTCCTTTGTTGTGGTAATAATTCATGATAAAATCATGGGGTTCAACAAAGCATGCCAACTTTTCAGGTGACCTACAGAAAGCTCTAGATCTCTTCACGGAGGCCATCCGACTCAACCCAAAATTGGCCATTTTGTACGCCAAAAGAGCCAGGTATCAACCAATCCCTGCTATGGTTTTTACTGACCTGTTTTCTTATTGGCTGTGGTGCTGATTGCTTGTATCTGTTTGTGTCATTCAGTGTTTATGTGAAGATGCAGAAACCCAACGCTGCCATCAGAGACTGTGACAGAGCCATCGACATCAACCCAGACTCAGCCCAGCCTTATAAATGGAGGGGGAAGGCACACAGGTAACAGACTGCAGTACATTTTCATGGAAGAGACGTCATATCTGGCTTGACACTTAACTTGTGTTGTGCTCAGTGTTTTCCTGCTGATGAAGATCTCTCGTTCTCACAGGTTGCTTGGCCATTGGGAGGAATCCGCTCGAGACCTTGCGATGGCCTGTAAGCTGGATTATGATGACGAGGCCAGTGCCATGCTGAAAGAAGTCCAACCAAAGGTATCTGTGCCGAACTCTTGTTTATGACCCTTCCACAAAGACATCTGAGCTGGTGTGATTTATTTTTTGGAGAACAGTTCTGTTAACTGCCATCCAGAAAACCCTCTAACCCTTTTGATGTCAAGGCCCCCTATTGTCCACCACAATATTTGAAGGCCACCCTCCACCCCCAATTTTTATGAGATAAAATATTTTAGAGCTTGGTATAAGGGGTTGGACAATGAAACTGAAACACCTGGTTTTACACAATAACTTATTAGTATGGTGTAGGGCCTCCTTTTGCAGCCAGTGCAGCATCAGTTTGTCTTGGGAATGACAAGTCAGTGGTCAGAGAGCCTCTTCCAGAACAGTGGCCAGGTCACAATGTGATTCTGGTGGAGGAAAACGTTTTCTGACTTTCTTCTCCAAAATACCCCAATGTGGCTCAAAACTATTTAGATCTAGTGACTGTGCAGGCCATGGGAGATTCATTTCAACTTCATTTTCATGTTCATCAAACCACTCTGTCACAAGTCTTGCTATGTGGTATTGGTGCATGATCATGCTGATACATGGCACCCCCTTCAGGGTACAATGTTTGAACCATTAGGTGCACATGGTCCTCCAGAACAGTTCGGTAGTGCACCCATCAAGCACAGTAGGGAATGCCATGATATTGCAGCCCAAACCATCACTGATCCACCCCGTGCTTTACTTTGGGCAGCAGTCCGGGTGTTGAGTCTCTTTGGGGCTTCTCCACATTGTAACTCTCACGGATGTGGGAAATACAGTGAAGGTGGACTTATCAGAGAACAATACATGTTTCACATTGTTCACAGCCGAAGATTTGCACTGTTGGCACCAATGAAACCAACATTTGGCATTGGCATGAGTGACCAAAGGTTTGGCAATAGCAGCCCAAGCATTAATGTTGACTCTGTGGAGCTCCCGACGAACAGTTTTGGTGGGAACAGTCGAGGTGTGCATTTAATTCTGCAGTGAGTTGGGCAGCTGTGGTTTTATGTTTTTTTAGATACAATCCAGGTTAGTACCTGGACATCCCTTTCAGACAGCTTCCTTTTGCGTCGACAGTTATTCCTGTGGGATGTGGTTCATCCTATGTGGCTGTATGCCGACATTACCCTGGATACCATAGCTCTCGATACACCACAAAGACTTGCTGTCCTGTTCACAGATGAGCCAGCGAGACGCAATTCTTTTGAGCTCTGATACAGTATGTCTCCCATTATGTTGTGTGGATTGCAATATTTTATGTGCAGCTGTGCTATTGCTCTGCTAATTCAGCCTTCACAATCTGCTCTTGCTGATGGAATGTGCAATCAGTGAAGGTTGGCCACATACTGTACATAGGGGTGAAATCTCCAACACTATTGGCCAGTGTTTCAGTTTCATTGTCCAATCCCTGTATATTTGTTATAAAAATAACCAAATAGAAATACCTTGATTTTTAGTTGTTTTAGCTTTTTTACATGCTTGCTTGTTTTGTCTTTATTTATATATTTATATATATATATATATATATATATATATATATATATATATATATATATATATATATATATATAAAAATAAAAAAGGTAATTGTGACTTTTTATCTCACAAGTGGTATAAAGTCGCAATTGCGAGTTTATATCTCACAATTCTGAGAAAAAAAGTCGAAAAAAAAAAAAGAATTGTGAGATGTGAACTCACAATTGTGAGGTATAAAGTCGCAAATATCTTTTAAAATGTTTTATTTTGTGGCAGAAACAAGCTTCCATACCGGCCCCCTGCTCTAAAATAATGTAATTTCATTTAATAAAATCGTAATAGTTTCAGTTTTAAGATTTTATTTAAAGGGTTAGTTCACCCAAAAATGAAAATTAAAGCATATTACTGTTACTTAAACCATTGATGTAAGTAATATTTAAAGAAAAAAAATTATCTAAGT
This sequence comes from Coreius guichenoti, assembly GCA_039654105.1. Taxonomy (NCBI): domain Eukaryota; kingdom Metazoa; phylum Chordata; class Actinopteri; order Cypriniformes; family Gobionidae; genus Coreius; species Coreius guichenoti. The sequence goes on from CM077171.1 coordinate 37,033,850, forward strand.
GGGCAAAAATGGCAACAAAAAAAACTTCAATGTGTCTCATTTGATCCTACTGCTCCCTCACAGGCCAACAAAATCATTGAGCACAGGCGCAAATATGAACGCAAGCGAGAGGAACGGGAGATCAGAACGCGGCAAGAACGAGTGAAAAAAGCGAGGGAGGAGCATGAGAGAGCACAGAGGGTAAGAAATTAACTGATTTGCATCAAGCCACTGAATCATTCTTTCCTGCAGAGTTGGTCCGTTAATGTGCATCTGTGTGTGCAGGAAGAGGAAGCCAGACAACAAGCTGGAGGGGCACATGGAGGATTCCCAGGATTCCCAGGTATCCTCCATTTAAACTATTGATGTATATAATAAACCATGTTTTATTCAGAGAAGTGCACTACTAAAATAAATGAAAAGAGATTAATGTTGACATAACAGATTATGGTAATATGTAAAGCAGAATTCAGCACATCTGTCTCTCCTTGTATGCACTGAATGGTTCTGTCACGTCATTTAAAGTTCTATGAATTGACCTTTGTTCTGATCCTTCAGGAGGTGCTGGTTTCCCAGGTGGAGCTCCTCCGTTTGGAATGCCTGGACTTAACGAGCTATTTAATGACCCTGAGGTCCTCATGGCCATGCAGGTAAAATGAACCACACTCTGCTGAGCAGCAGGACGCTGAGGTTTAAAAAGTTTTAACAATTGCATAGACTGCAGCAGGAGTTGGCAACCTTTTTGTCATGAAGTGCCATTTTTAAGTTTCCTAGTTAATCACTGTGCCACAAACCTGGAATTTTCAGGGTATTTAAAAATGGTTTTTCCAGGCCTGGATCTCAATTAATAAAATCGTAGAAGTCATGGAAATTTCGATAGTGATTATACATATTTTTTATGTTAAGCTCTACTGTAAAATATTTGAGTGGCTAGATATTGCTCTTGTGTAGAGGAAAACCCTGCTCGCAAAGACAGTGGTGTTCAAATGAGAGAATCGTTTTTTTTGAGTCTGTTCTTTCCAATAATTTGGTCAAAGCTGAATTTTCAGCATCATTACTCCAGTCTTCAGTGTCACATGATCCTTCAGAAATCATTCTAATATGATGATTTGCTGCTCAAGAAACATTTCTCATTACTATCAATGTTGAAAACCGTTGAGTAGCTTAATATTTTTGTGGTAATCACGTTTTTGATTTAATACATTTCAGAAAATGTGGAAGTCACTGTCACTTTGACCAGTTTAATACATCCTTGCTGAAAAAATGTATTTCTTTGAAATAAAAATCATACTGATCACAAACCTTTGAACGATAGTGTAAGTTGATTCTTATTTCAATGTAGAGTGAACATTTTTTTGTATTGCTGTCACTTTGAATACATTTACATTGATTACCTCAGTGTAACCATTAAGATACTTGGTTGTTTATCTGATTAACTTATTTGCATAAAATGCACTTTGGAGAATTTGAATGTAGTTAATCGCTATTACTTTGGTTTACTTGGGCCAGTTAGCAACCATATAGTATTAGTGGATCTGATTCACAAATATCCATAATAACCCCTCCTGTATCTGACAGACTGTAATATCTACATGATGGTAAACTGTTAATGCATTCTCATTTTCCAGGACCCAGAGGTGATGGCAGCGTTCCAGGATGTGGCACAGAACCCCGCCAACATCGCAAAGTACCAGGGCAACCCCAAGATCATGGTCCTGATCAACAAACTCAGCTCCAAGTTTGGCGGCCAGCAGCCCTAAAAAGGGCCGAAAGAGTTCATGTCCAGTTCCAATACTCTGCTTTTGCTTTTTCTCACTGGGTTTCTTGCCATAAATTACAGACAGTACTTAACTTAGAAGCCATTGAACTAGAGTTACTGATTTTAGACGAGTCTGGACTGTGCTGATGAAAGATGAAGAAACTATGAAAGAGTATCGGAACACAATCAGAGAGATGGGGCGCTTTTTGTGGGGTGGGGGGCGGGGTTTGCTTGAGTAAAGCATGAACTATAAGAATTGGGTTTATCCTTGACGTTTTGTTGGGGACAAATTATTTTGTGCGCTTCACTGAGGCTAACACATTTAGCACTTATGATCCTGGTCTCCAGATCGTCACGGATTCTGGATTTGAGACTATTCTAGCTGACAGTTGCTGCATAGACAAACTGGATTTAACAAACGTGTCCATTCAGCAGCCAATCATTCCAGGGATTTAGTCTTATCACCTTTACTCATTCAGTTTGGTAGATAGCTTGTTTGTGGTTTTATCTGACGGACTGGAGATCTGGTTTCATATCTTTTTTGGGGTCTAGACTATATTAATACATATGAATACACATTTCCTGTCCAGAGCAATCAGTCAATCACTTCCTGTTTAAATTTCATGGGTGTTCCTTTTCAAAGGTTTTTGACTGTTTTTGTTCTTTTAGTTAGTTTTTTATTAATTCTCCTCGCCCTCAAGTGTAACTTGGCATTACTTTCTGTCTCTCATCAATCCCAAAAAAAATTTAAATTCAATTACAAACAACTTCCTTAATGTGACATTTGTGTCTTGTATGGAATTTCATGATTTAATCCAATAAACATTTTGGTTGTTGCAAATGTAAGATGTCTGTTTATTTACTGCCATGAAGTTTTAGTTGGCTTAATATATATATTTTTTAATATAACAGAAATCAATGGGCTAATTTATTTAAGAAAGTCAAACAGGTTTGAAGCGACATGATTAAATGACAGATTTTGGTTGAACTTGCATTCGTGCAGTGAGATGGATGCACAAATATTTGTGACTCAATATATAGACTACTATAGCCAAATCAGGACCTAATAAGAAAAACTATTTTCTTTTGCTTATAATGTTGCAATGTTATTTGCTTGTGTTGTACTGTGTAAAATAGGCATATTTATAATAAGCCAAATGTTTTATTGCACAAGCCTAGAAGACACTCATGTGGCTTAGGAGTCCCTGCATTAAGGCCCATACACACCAAGAACAATATATTATCATCCACACTAACGCACGATATCATTCTGTTTATTATAATCGCACGCTGCAGTTTTGTCCTGTTGCTTTAAACGCTCAAGCTCTTCAAATCAGGATGGATTCTGTTTGTCAATGTTTTTATCGTTCATCAGCTGGAAAAATTCTTCCGAGAGTGATTCCAACGCTATCGCTTCTCTGTACTGTTATGTGGACTTTGCTATTCTTTAAAATTATCATTTTTAGATCTATATCTTTATAGACAGTCCTTGGTGTAAACAGGCCTTTACTGTAAATACATGCTATATATATATATATATATATATATATATAAAATTATATTGGGAGCTTGTGCACTGATCTAGAACCTGCTTTCATATTTTTTAGACCATAATTCATAATCAGAGAATTCTATCCACATAAATTATTTTAACACAAGAGAAGGTCTCTTACATTAAGCCATCATGTAAATAACAGCATAGACATATTGAAGTTATTTGTTGAATAGGATGCAATTTCATTATAGAAATATTGGAACTGACAGTTGTATTCAGAGGGACTTTAATGATAATTTACAGCTTTGCTGCACACAGCACAGAACAAAAAACAAAGCATAATTCCAATGTGGACCAAATGGTCTTTAACAGGGAGAGAATGAGGACATCTAAACAAAAATGCAGCTGAAGAAAAGCAAATCCTGGATCTGGAGCACAAACACTAGGCCGCCCATACGCTGCTAATGGCCATACCTGAAAAACAGAGCAACATTAGATCAGCAATAACACAAGTGTGAATATTTACAACCAACAAATGACATGTCAAGAACACCCATGCAACTTTCCAATGATAACGTTCTAGAAAATATTAAGAATGGGGGGAAACATAAGTAAATGGTTTCTAATATCTATATTTGCAAAAAACTGAATCACATAATTTATTACAATTTATATGCCTTTGTAACCTTAAATCAAAATAAATTCCTCTCCCTCTTGCAGCGACATCTCTTGGCGGTACTTCTGCCTACATATAGCGTGACCTTTCCGACGTGATTGCGTAATCCGTGGCGCGCCGCAGAGCAGCGCAAGATGAGCAATTTAGGTTAAAAAGTATATACATTTTTTATTTTATTTTTTTAAAATGACCGATGGTTTGGCTAGATAAGACCCTATTCCTCAGCTGGGATCGTACGGAGCCCTCTGAAGCTCTTCGAAGCCCTTTGAACTTACTTCTGAAACTCCCACTCTCTGTTGTCCAGGGGACACACCTGTCTGGTCTTCAGCCAGCGAGAGATGCAGTGGAAATGAAACGCATGCTGCAGAGCCAAAAGCACACAGTTAGAACCAAAATGAACAGACCTAGAGCTCAAGCTGTCTGTGTGTCTGTGTGTGTGTGTGTGTGTGTGTGTGTGTGTGTGTGTGTGTGAGAGATAAAACTCACATTGCAGACTCCCCAGGCCACTGTACACTCCTCTGATGTAGCTGATGCCTGATTGGCCTGACACTCTATACCTGAAGGAAATATAGGTGTTAAAAATGAACTGCACTTAAAGGATCATGACAACTGACTTATTAGCAGTTCACAGTGTGTTAAACAAGAAACAAAAGAATGCGGTCAGATTAAAAGATCACAAAGACCAAATGGGAGTTGATACTTACAGAGGTCCATAATGTGATTCCTACAAATGGCACAGTTGTCCACCACAATGTCCCAAGCCCACAGAGCCACTGCATTCCACTGCAAGGGAAACCGTTCAACCAATCAGAACTCTACACAATCGCGCTGAAATTCGTAACTATTTCTCAGTTTTGAATTGAATTTGATCTCTTTCGTATGATCTGCTTATGCCCCAGTGACAGTTATGTTTAGGGGTGGGGTTTCAGGTGGACCTAGATATGTATTTTTCTAAAAATGGTATGTTTTTAATTGTTTCACAATTATTTTTGTGAAAGATTTGACTTTTTATATCATAATTGCAAGTTCATATCTCACAACTCTGAGAAAAAAAGTCAGAATTGTGATATTAGTGTTGTAGTACTCGAGACCGGTCTTGGTCTTGAGACCATTTTTTGAAGGTCTCGGTCTCAGACTTAGAGGACTCGGGATTTTGTTTCAAGACCGGTCAAGACCACAACTGCTGGAATATTACTAAATTGCCAGTACATTGTCTGATTTATTTATTAGCCTCATTAATGCGATTGGATGTAAAACTTACTGCTTCAGATGCAATCAATAACTTATTTCTAATTTGATTTACTTATTATGCCAGTTAATTATGCCAGAAATTAATGAGGGATTGTGTCAAATGTCACCAAAATTAATACAAATGCTCACAAAATTTAAGATATTGTTGCAAAAAAATACTTGCATGAGATCTGGATTTTTATATTATAACGCGATATAATTAAGCAATATCACAAGAGCAAGAGAGCTGTTTTCATAAATTTGAGCATGCCTGCAAACATTATATTGCTTTTATACAAACATTTAAACATTATTTATGCATTTGTAATTTACCAATTCAGATGCATCTTCTGTACCACCTCTGCAGTGCAAAGATGAATTTTGTGGTTAATGATTTCATTTGATTGGTAACAGCTCTATATAGTATCTTATTCTAATTATATTTATTGATTAAAAATCTGTCATTTCTCAGGCAGTAATGTGGATCTTTGTGAATTTAAGGAGTTCTGGTCTGGTCTGATTCGGTCTCGCCCAGCCTTGGTCTTGGTCTCAACGCACATTGGTCTTGGTATCTTCTTGGTCTCAGATTAGGTGGTCTTGACAACAACACTATGTGATATATAAACTTGCAATTCTGAGTTTTTTCCTCGCAATTCATCGAAGTTAATATCTAAAAAAAATCAGAATTGAGATATAAACTCGAAATTGCAAGAAATAAACTCTGAGGGAAAAGTCAGAATATTTAATGACACTTTCATATATACCATGGTACTGAATGGTTACCATGTTCATTGTAACCTACTTTAAAAAAATAAAAAAGCATGGTAGTTTACTACTCTGATAGAAGTTCATAAAGTGTTAGAATCAGAGGAAGGCCAAACCCGTTTGAAATGAATGTTCTGTAGGCGCATATGATGATCGAATCGAACGTTTGGAATGAGTCTACGATGGAACCCACATATGACGTCCAAAAATAAAACTGTCTAGATGGGCAGCTCACTAGGTTTCTGAGTGATTCTCATCTGGGTTTCATTTCTAATGGCCTGGTTTAATAATCTCTCGGATTACGTCGCAGAATTTACTACAATTAAAATAAAACGCGTTAGGAACGGCCAGGTTACATGTGTCTGCTTGATATCAGACTCTACATATTCTCGGGACATTTTAAAAGCTGGTTGTAATCATAAAAAAACACAGTCATTGGTTGAAAATTATGGAATGATGTGAAAGAGCAGCGCCGCTAATGCTAACCGGGGATTATAATCACGCCGCTATGGAAGAGTTTAAATGTTAAAAAGACTAAAAATATATATGTATGTATATTTAACATCAAATCCTTAACATTGATTTCTCAATCCGTTACCTTTTTCACTTCAAAACGCTTCTTACTGGCCCCACTGTTGGCTCCACTCGGGGTGTCCACATCCATCGCGGCCGCCATGTTTGCTAATGGTCTGCTATCGCGAGAGTTAGTGAGATCGTTCCTCAGTTTAATAATCAGCGATATGTTATAATTAAAATAAAGCAAAGTTGTGTCTTTTGTAGAATTCTGCTTGTATTTAACCATATTAATATATTCAAAAGTTGCTTTTCTCAAAATATCCAGAGTAAAGTAGACTATACTGTTTTGTGGGTAAATGGAAAACAGTAGGTTCCACCGAGATTTGAACTCGGATCGCTGGATTCAGAGTCCAGAGTGCTAACCATTACACCATGGAACCAGATGGAAGCCACACAAAAATATTTCCGTATTTAAAGGAAGATTTTGTCATTTTGTCGTACTTTTCATGTCGACTCGTGTGCAGACATCGTCTAACTAGATTTGTAAGGAAATTCAGAACACATTTTTTTTAAATAAAGGAATTATTTGAATATACACATTTTTATATAAAAAGATATGCCTAAACAACTTTTGCTGGACTGTTTCACGGATTATACAAATTTATTTTGTTCTGAATACAAAATTAGAATACAGAATACAGTGGTGACTTTATATCTTTATTAGCTTTACTAGTAACCAAATCAACAGCAATACTACCACACAGTAAATTATCCATTTAGTTCAAAAACTCAATGACTCATTTCCTTGATAATTCAATCCTTGGTTGCCTTCCTCTTTTTTTCTTGTTTGGCCTAGTTGTTTTCAGGGCTCCCACTGGTTTGAGTTTGTTAGACTCATTTTTCTTTGGTGCCGCTGTCAGTTTGGTCTTTGCTGATTTAGGATAAGGTTCAGATGGTATGGGTCTGGCCTTTGCTGTGGTCTGCATGAGTTTGTGTTTGTTGGGTTTAGGGGCTTTGGTGGGGATGGAGGTCTCATTGAAGGAACGAGTATTTTCTTTAGAGCAGTTCTTATAGATGACCGCCTCTATCACAGACTGGCCTCGCAGCTCAGGGGGGTAACCGCACACAGCCTCAACCTTCAGACTCGCACTTTCCAACCATCTGAAAGAAAGAGAGTTGAGATTGATTGGATGGATGGATGGATGGATGATGATGATGATGATGATGATGGATAGATAGATAGACAGACAAACAGACAGACATGAATTTTCATTGGTGTGCATCTCACCTATAAAATGGTAGCAATTTGCAGTCACACATTAGCGGATTTTTGTTGAGAGTGAGGTTTTGAAGGCCAGTAAGAGGTGATAGGTCTGGCACCTCCTCCAACTGATTCTCTTCCAGAGACAGAGACAGCAGACCAGGACCAAACCCTGCCAGAGACCTGGCACTCATCTACAACCACAAATCACAAAGAAGAAAGAGAGAGAACATTGTCCATTACAGAGATTAGTAAAAGCAAAGATTAACTGTTGATTATGTATCATTTAATAATGCATGCAATAAAATATATTGTGTAGTTTGTCATTTAACAGCACAGCATCTCCTCTACCTTTTGAAGACCCATTTTATCAATGTGCAGGTGCTTTAGACTTCCAGCCACCGCCCGGAATGCCTTTGGCCCAATCCAGCGAATCGGATTCCCTGAGAGGCTGATCTCAGTTAAAAGAGGGGCGAGGTCTAGAGCATCACTCGGCACTTCCCTTAGCACATTAGCTCCAAGATGAAGGACGTCCAGTTTGGGTGCTGGATCCAAAGCTTTTGGCACTATGGTTGCGATGGTGTTATTGTTGAGGTAGAGGCCTGTCAGCTGAGGGACTGTGGAAAGGAGCCCTGAAGGCTCTAGTTTAGCTATGAGGTTTCTCTCCAGATGCAGCTCGAGGAGTTTGGGAATATGAGCTAGTGCAGCTGAAGAAGGAAACTGAGTGAGCTTATTCCCTTCTAGATGAAGGTACATGATCTCATGGGCACCTTCAAAGGCTTTGGCGTCCAGGGAGGACAGTTGGTTGTCGGACAGGTAGAGGTACATTAACGCCTTCATGCCCTGGAAAGCTCCACTCTCAATCTCGTGGATCTTGCAGCGATCCAGGTGAAGCGACACCACCTTGGGGACGCCAGTGAAACTGTTGCTAGGTAGATAATGAAAATGGTTGCCACGCATGTCAAGCAGAAGTGTGTTGCCAGCGAAACCAGTGGGCACTTTAGTGTGACCACGGTCCTCACATGTAGCGTGCTGAGCTGCAGCCTTGATAGTGAGAGTAAGGAGAACAGAAAATTAGTTGGGACAGAGATATGTAGATTACATTATGAATAAATAACTAAGATTCCCTCCACCCTTCTCCAACCCTTTCTCACCTCACACTGGCAATTCTTTGGGCATTTGCTCTTTTTCTTTGGCTTGGCTGTTGGCACTGTCTTTTCACGCACTCCATCTTCTTCTTTTTCAATCACATCCGGCATCGACTCATCCTGTGGTCTGCAGCGGAGATCTTGTTCTTGAACATTTTCTAGAGGTTCATCTGAGAGGTGTGGTGGCCAAGCACAGGCCCCGTAGAGCTTGATTCCTGAGCTCAGCGCCCATGTCTTCAGCCCTCGCAGTAAACATGTACATCTGATGGGGTTCCCTGAAGGACAGTGATTGAGAGAGAGATCACTTCGCAGTCTGATTTTAAAATCTATGAATTATGGGATATTTTAAATTAATAATAAATTACATACTCTTCAGAATTACAGCCATGTAAATAAAAGATAGATAATATACAACAGGGGTTTTCAATTAAAGTTCCAAGAGGTCCGGTCACTATATTTCCTAACCAGCGGAGGTCCGGACAATACTTTTTTTGGAATAGTTATATTAAACAGTAAAAATAGTCATCAAAGAGGAGTATATTGGACCCTCAGAGCCAAAGCAGTGATGTTTGAGACTTTTTCACAAAAAAAAAAAAAAAAAAAAAAACCCAGTTGAGCCCAGTTGGATATGAACATTAAAGGGTAAGATCAGATTATTTTTACATTTAGATACCTATGTATGCAGAAGGCCAGCTATATTCTAGGGGCTCTATACTTAACGTAACCGTATTAAAGGTATAGTTCACCCAAAAATGAAAATTTTGTTGTTCCAAACCTGTATGAGTTTCTTCCTTCTGTTGAAAACAAAAGAAGATATTTTGAAGATTGTTGGTAACCAAACAGTTGACAGTAGCCATTGACTTACATAGCATTTTTTTCCTACTATGGAAGTCAATGGGTGCCATCAACTGTTTCATTACCAGTAAATGATGAGTAAATGTAAATGATGACAAAATTTTTATTTTTGGGTGAACTATCCCATTAATAGTTGAAATATAATTGAATACTGAATGTTAAATAATAATACTAATTAGTTTTTATCATTATTGTCATTAAATTACGTTTATAATATTATAAAAGTGTATATAATTCAATTATATATTAATATAATTTTTTTAGTTGATTCCATATATATACACAATAATATATATACTGTGTGTGTGTGTATATACACTCACCTAAAGGATTATTAGGAACACCATACTAATACTGTGTTTGACCCCCTTTCGCCTTCAGAACTGCCTTAATTCTACGTGGCATTGATTCAACAAGGTGCTGAAAGCATTCTTTAGAAATGTTGGCCCATATTGATAGGATAACATCTTGCAGTTGATGGAGATTTGTGGGATGCACATCCAGGGCACGAAGCTCCCGTTCCACCACATCCCAAAGATGCTCTATTGGGTTGAGATCTGGTGACTGTGGGGGCCATTTTAGTACAGTGAACTCATTGTCATGTTCAAGAAACCAATTTGAAATGATTCGAGCTTTGTGACATGGTGCATTATCCTGCTGGAAGTAGCCATCAGAGGATGGGTACATGGTGGTCATAAAGGGATGGACATGGTCAGAAACAATGCTCAGGTAGGCCGTGGCATTTAAACGATGCCCAATTGGCACTAAGGGGCCTAAAGTGTGCCAAGAAAACATCCCCCACACCATTACACCACCACCACCAGCCTGCACAGTGGTAACAAGGCATGATGGATCCATGTTCTCATTCTGTTTACGCCAAATTCTGACTCTACCATCTGAATGTCTCAACAGAAATCGAGACTCATCAGACCAGGCAACATTTTTCCAGTCTTCAACTGTCCAATTTTGGTGAGCTCGTGCAAATTGTAGCCTCTTTTTCCTATTTGTAGTGGAGATGAGTGGTACCCGGTGGGGTCTTCTGCTGTTGTAGCCCATCCGCCTCAAGGTTGTGCGTGTTGTGGCTTCACAAATGCTTTGCTGCATACCTCGGTTGTAACGAGTGGTTATTTTAGTCAAAGTTGCTCTTCTATCAGCTTGAATCAGTCGGCCCATTCTCCTCGGACCTCTAGCATCAACAAGGCATTTTCGCCCACATGACTGCCGCATACTGGATGTTTTTCCCTTTTCACACCATTCTTTGTAAACTCTAGAAATGGTTGTGCGTGAAAATCCCAGTAACTGAGCAGATTGTGAAATACTCAGACCGGCCCGTCTGGCACCAACAACCATGCCACGCTCAAAATTGCTTAAATCACCTTTCTTTCCCATTCTGACATTCAGTTTGGAGTTCAGGAGATTGTCTTGACCAGGACCACACCCCTAAATGCATTGAAGCAACTGCCATGTGATTGGTTGATTAGATAATTGCATTAATGAGAAATTGAACAGGTGTTCCTAATAATCCTTTAGGTGAGTGTATATATATATATATGTAAAGAATACAAAAGAATAAAGTAATTGCAATGTTTGCTGTGAAAATAATTATATTGACTGAAAAGCGTGGTAACAAAGTAAATACTAAGAGAACACTGGCAGTGCTGTATTCATGGTTACCGGTGAGGTTAAGGCTGGTGAGCCGCGAGGGCCCTGTGAGGGCCTGTATGTAAGGGAGCTGGTTGTAGCTCAGGTCCACGTGAGAGATAAAGGGAGACAGAGACAGAGCCGACTCAGACAGGTCCTGCAGGGCCATGTGGTTCAAAGACAGATGTGTGAGTTTAGGCATCGACACGCTCTCCTCCACCAGATATGTCATGGGGTTAAAACTCAGATCTAGATGAGTCAACTCCACCAATCTGAGACAAAAAGAGAGAACCAGAGTATATCATCAACAGTATTTAATATTGTTTGCCAATTTCTGTGCCAGAATAAAATAAAATTCAGTGGTTGAGTGTGTTACCTGGTCATAGTTTTGGTAGGAAAGTATTGGAGTTCATTATGGTCCAGGTTTAAGTGAGTAAGTGCAAGAAGACCAGCAAAGGCTTCGGTCGCAAGATTATTTAGGGAGTTATAACTCAAACGCAATAACTGGATATTTAACATTCCCTGGAAGACACAGATATTTAGGAATTATTCAGGAAGAAAATGATTTATATGTCAAAATGGTCTACAGGAGAAAAATCACATTACCCTTTCATACCAACCATTAAAATCAGCATAAATTCAGATTGAACTGGTAAGTTTTTTAATGCTTTTGAAAGAAGTCTCTTATGCTCAACAAGGCAACATTTATTTATTAACTTCTTAAAAAAATATATATATCTAACTGACCCCAAACTTTTGAACACTAGTGTACCTGGAATGCCATGTTGGGGAGGTAGACAAGTTGGTTATGAGTGAGGGAGAGCAGGTTTAAAGAGTTTAACGCAGCAAACGCTCCAGGGTGGATCTCTTCAATGCGGTTCCGGTCTAAATACAACTGCTTCAGTGATGATAAACCATCAAATGATTCCTACAGGAGGGGAGAGAGTAAAAACATAGATAAAAACACACACAAATAGTCAAAAATTCATCTAAAATTAACACACTTCCACATTTCAAAGAAGATACCTGGCACAAACCTGGTAGAGGATGTCAATGTTGTTGTTAGTGAGGTCAAGCTGCACCAAACGAGAAAGTCCCCGGAACGCCCCCTCTCGTACAGACTGGATACTGCATCCCTGCAGGTTCAGGTGGGTCAGGTAGGGGGTGTGTTTGAAAGCACTTTTAGCCAGTTGCCCAAGATTATTCCTCTTCAGGTCCAATTTCACTGTGATCTGAGAAAAAGAGAATTACAAATACTGCATATGAAGATGTTGATCCCCATGCTTATAATAATGCTAAGAGATCATATACAGGTATGTGTCATGTATGTGTTTAGGGTACGTCTCAATCAGCTCCCTAGTTCAGTAGTCAGGGCACTGATCAGGGAGTCGGCCATTTTAAGGGCTGTCTTAATCGCAAAATCCTTCCAATGCACTGAAACATTCACTCCCTAAAACGTCCCACAATGCACTGTGAAAACCAGGGAGCATCGAGACCCACTATGTTGCCTTAACAAAAGTTCTGAAGCGCGAAACATAAATCACGTGAGCCAACTCACTACACATAATGACACACGATAGATGACTTTTAAAATACAAGTCATTATTTTATTATACTTCAACATAAACATACATCACTAGACAGGTAGTGAACATAATCTAGCTAACATTTATAATTTATTAACGGCTGAAATGTTGCACGTATATGTAACAAGCAAAGTATTTATCATAATGTACTTTAAATAACATTAAAACATAATGTCAGAAAGATATCAGTTCTGCTGTTGTTTATAAATACCAGTATAGTGATGTTGTACAATGAGGACGTTGTCATGTCGCCGGAAATACAGTCATAGGTGTCTAAATGTGTAGTGAGCCAGGGTCCTTACCAGTGCCCAAATTCGTGCACACGATATACTGATTGACGACCTAGGAAGCTGGTTGAGATGGTTGAGACGCACCCATAGTTTTATTGTGTTTGTACACGACAACGATGTACTAAAAACAGAAAAGTTTTTCAAAAGTTTGTGGTTTCAGGCCCCTAAAACGCTGTTGTCATGTAAATGAACGGCCAAAACGCATAAAAATTTTTCAGTTTTTAGTTGAAAACGGTGTCGTGTAAACGGCCCCTTAGTTAGTTCTGTTCTGTTCCTGTTTGCCTGTGTTCCCTTTGCTTGTTTGTTTCCATGGTTTCTGATTAGTTACGCACCTGTTTCTATTCCAGTTAATTATCTTACCCTTGCTGTGTCCGAAATCGCCCCCTATACCCTCATTCACTATTCCCTACATTACTCCACTAATATAGTCCAATTGAAGGAGTGAATGAAAACGAGTGAATTCGGACACTGAGTTTGCATAGTTTGTGCTCGCTGTTTTATAACCATTTGAAACATAGCAAACTAGCAGCTCCAGTAGTAATGAAAAGATTTATCTTGAACTCTGCCATGGAAACTATCATGTATAAACCATAATTAAACAATTTAATAATCAATTAAAAAGGAATTTATACCTGTATGATATTACGCTGAACCAGCGCATTTTGGAAAATGGATGGATGATTCAGCTGCGGGCGCCATCTTCCGGCGAGACGCGGGAATTCATTCAGCGTGTGACTATCACAGTGCATTATGGGTATATTCTCTAGCTGTTGATCTTACAGCTGCGTTCCACTTTACTTTTAGACAAGCACTTGCGAACTTCCCTAAGCACTTTCCCTCGGGGGATCCCTGCCACCATTTTGAAGTGCGTTCCACTTTGTGAAGTGGACGAGGGAAGTTTATATGGACAGACCCTCGCTCCCTCGATTTTGACAAAGGGGAGTCTGCTTCATGTGTACACTTCAGGCAGCTCCATATACCACAATGCAACACGACTGTGACGTCATCGCATATCGCGTTTAATTTACCCCACCACAAACAACTCTATGATATATTAATTATTTTTTTAAATATTTAAAACAACCCAAACACACCTATATACATATAGAATGCTGCATTAAACAATTTTGTAAGGGAAAAAAATAAATAATAAATCAACTTAGGTTTAGAACGTTCCAATTCAACCCACTGCAAAGGTTCCGCCAGTAGTGGGCAGACCCTGTGTATTTAAGCCCTTAGTTTCCTTTGTTCAGTGTTCGGTCTCATTTGCGTTATACGTGGTGATATACGTGGTGATATATGCTCTCTGAGTATTCTTCCTGTGTATTTTCAAGTTTAGTTTTGTTATTAAAGACTTCGTTATTGAATTTCCTGCGCTGTGTGATTATTACAGCCACACCTGACAATAAGTTATTGTAAAAGGCATCAGAAGAGTTATTAACCACAAAAACCAACTTTTACACTTAGAAAGGAAGTTCAGGATGCCAAAATATATAAAAGAAATATAGATTCAAACATTCCTTTATTCCTGAGTCCATCTGAATCTCATATAATGTCATGCATCTTCTGCTTGTTTGATGGTAGAGACTATACAAACCTCTGCAAAACAAACTTCTAAGGATCATTCAATTAACTAATATAATGATTTTAAGACACAAGCATGATGATTTTCATGTGGTTTCTTTAATTAATGTGGAAAGTCACACTCACCTCGTTTATAGTAGGTGGAATATGTGTGAGATTCTTCCCTACGCACGTCACAGTGAGCTTTGTGTTGTCACAGATGCAGACGCGCGGACACTTCGCAGTCTGACCCGCAGGCACAGAGGTCATTAGAAACAGAAGCAGACATGCCACTATCAGCATCATGGCAGCAACCTCCTCCAACTGAAGGGCTGCAATGGAAACTGATTATTATTTGCATTTGAACATAATGGAGAAAAAAAATTATACTGACAAGATGGTATATATATGGATATATATATATATATTATTTTTTATTTTTAATCATATTCAAAGACTTTAAGGCTTTTTTTTGTTATTTTTTACATTTTCTATACAGGTGCAGTACGTCTATTCGTTAAAGAATTTAGCCTGTCCATTTATTTATATGTACATGAAATTTCAATACAAAAATGAAAAATGACATTACCGTTCAAAAGTTTGGGGTTAGTACAGGTTTATAAATGCTTTTGAAAGAAGTATGCTTGCCAAGGCTGCATTTATATGATGAAAGTGTAAAAATACTGATGTAAAACAGAGATATTGTGAAATATTATTATTATTTAAAGTGGGGGGATTTACAATCCCTTTTCTTGTATTACATAATGAATGGGAAATCATAGTGTATCTATTCTGGTATTTCTGTTACAGACCATGTCTGTATTTGGTATCTGAGGGGTGACTGAGGGTCTGACCCATGTCAGGAATGCAGTGACAGTGTTTGCTCATTTATCCCGGCTTCCAGAGAATAAATATGTACTTGTTTTGTAATTAATTAATTTGCTCCTACAACCAAATTATTCAAGAGCCATATTTTGTAGAAAGAGAATTGTCAGTTTTAACTCTTCTTATATATTTTATTCTGCCCTTTTCATGATAGCTGTATGAGAAACGTAAAGACAACTGTGTCTAAGGTCATGAAGGTCAACAACGCATTACATGTATCCACTAACTTATATGCATACTTAGTATGTGTAATTCTTTTAGGATTTATAGCACAATTTGTCACTAAATATTAAACTACAGTGAATCATGAGTAGAAGTAGTAGTTTGTATCAGTGCTCTATGTGGATGTAGTTTTCATGTTCTATTCCAGTGAAGTCCTGACAAAACTCTATCGCCTATGTAAATAATAATAATAATAATAATAATAATATATAGCCTATGTTTTATTTAAAACAACAGTTGGTTTGTCCATATTTGACCCAAACATGGATTGTAACAACCCAGCCTTTTTAGAGTGTGATTATCCATCTGATTATAAGCACTAGTGTTTCTGTATCTTAAGTTAGTTCAAGGCTGGATCCTCTTTTTTTCTACAGCCTATGAAAGTGTGGAGAACTTTGTCTCCAGTAAGCTCACTGTCACTTTAACTCATATTGGTCTTTTCATGTGGTCTAACTGTAATTCCTCAACAATATAAAAATCACTGTTTTCTATTTGAATATAAATGTAAATTACTCCTGTGATATCAAAGCTGAATTTTCATCATCATTACTTCAGTGTCACATGATCCTTCAGAAATCATTCCAATATGATGATTAGATGCTCAAGAAACATTTCTGATTATTATTATTATCAATATTGAAAACAGTTGTGCTGCTTAAAATTTTTGTGGAAACCATTATACTTTTTTTTCAGGACACTTTGATGAATAGAAAGTTCAAAAGGACAGCATTTATTTGGAATAGATTTTTTGTAACAATTAAAAAAAATCTTTACTGTCACAATTTAATGCATCTTTACTAATTAAAAGTATTCATTTCTTCAAAAAAAAAAAAAAAAAAAATACTGACCCCAAACCTTTGAATGGTAGTGGTCAACGAAATTAACATATGAGAACAAACAATGTTACAGTCCTCTGAACTATTTTACAGGTTTTATTCTTATTTCAACCTAAACACAACATATACTTTTTTTGTTTTTAAACAACATTGGTAAATTCTTGCATTTTGACCTCTGATCCCATTCTGCCCTGTTCAAATTAACACAGTGGTACCACATTTCACAGCGGCTCCAACCTTTAGTGAATGAATGGAGAAAGACAAAGAACTGTTTTAGTAATTTCCCCTTTTTAAATCTTATGCTAATTCAGAGGATTTCATTAATACTGGATGCAAACCTTTAACCAATAATTGTGGAAGCCAAGGCCTATGTCTTGATCAGACTGGGAATGGAAAACATTAACATTTTAATTTGACTGATAATAATTTGTAAATAATTATTGTAATAAAAATAAAAACTCACCTCTAATACAACACTTGCTTAGTGATTTTCCCCAAATTCTTGCGCGTTATATAGTCCCAGAAAGGTAATTCAATCAGTATATGGGATGAGTAGCTGTTTACCTACAAACTCAAGCAATTCTAAACTTCACAGTGATGAGGAAATATTTTCTTGTGTTACTTTCCATTACAAGTTTTTCTAAACTTACAAATAAGCATGAGGTTAGGGTCAAAAACCTGCATCTGTGCATAGTCTACTGTGATAGATAAGCCTACCGAGCGCTGGATGAGCGCGAGAGGAGAGGAGGCGCGCCGGTGGAACGCAGACGTCAGATTGGGAGGAGAGCGCGTCTGTTAAAACGTAATGAACGTCCAAACAATGTAGGCTACATAATATAAGCGTTCCTCATTATCCACATTTCTTTTCTTTTTTTTCATGTTTTTATAATTATTTTAGATGACCGCAAATTCCAAAACATACTCGAAAATATAATTTTTACAGTAAAATTTTTGAACAATAAACTGTTTTACGGCATTTATACATTATTTATCCCTTACTTTTAAGAACTCTTTGGAAAAAAGAAAGGAAAAGAAAAAAAAATGTATAAGGTTAATTCCATCAAAATACATGGCTACTTTTGAAAGAGTGTTGCCAGTAAAATGGCGTAGTTCTGGCATCTACCAGCAGAGTCCATAATATCCATGCTATCATGTAAAGCCTGTAAAAGAAAAACAAAATGCAGTTGTTTGAAATGTAGCGTCGAAAGTAGGATATCCTTTGTACTTAATGAGAGAAAAAAATTCTATGTGGGTTTAGGTTTTGTTGGTTAGGCCTGCCTGCTCCACTTCCTCCTTTGGTTATTGCAATAATTTCTGTTAAACGAAAAAGAGGAAGTATATTTTTGTCATTATTTACAGTAGCCTACTTAGATTGGAAACAAATATAAAATGTATTGATTATTGAAATCTGTCATGGTTGCTCATTTGAAAGCCTAGATGCTTATTCAAACTAGGCAAATTTAAAATATACTAAAACATAAACACGAATTGTCATTGCAAACCAGTTAGGCTACACCACATTCAGTCAGTCATTTGAGGAAGCGGGTGTGAAATTGAATTTGATTGATTTGTTCTTTACCCAATAGTAGTGTTACATCAATGCTGCTAGCCAATCAGGTTTAAGGTGAACGGAAATCCCCGAACTTGCACGAAGCTCCCCGAAAGGAACTTGCGGCTATATAAGTTGTGCACAAGGGGCGGCGGTGGAAAACGTACTTCAGAATTGCTTCTGCAAGTCTGAATTTGTTTCAGATCTGAAGTAAAACTGTTTGTTTCTTTTAAAGATTAGAGAATGAATCACTTTCACCTGTTCGCGTTTTTAATGTGGCTGTTAATTGGGGACAGCCAAGCAATAATCAGGTAATGCATCAATTCTCTCTCTTTTTTTTTTTTTTTAAATCGATGTAAGCGTGTTTTATGTGTCCAGCACATATTCGCATAAAGATGTGACCATTCATGAAATAGTTTGCTTGCAAAAAAATGTAAACAGCCCCATGATGACTGCGCAACTTTCACTGTATTTGATTTTGATCTGTGTTGCAATAATCAACCGATCCGACGCATTATATTTCTTAGTATTAGTCAGGCTGCAATAGTGCTGCTTAGGACGTTTTGTGTAAACGCTTACTAGCTATAGCATCAACTGGTGCTTTGGATCAGGAAGTTGAACTCTCATGACCGAGTATGGCTAAAATCCCGTTAGTAAACCATTATATGTGTGTGTGAACTGCTTGTGGTTGCAGCGCGACATTGTGTAACTTGATTTACAATGCAAACGAGCGACGCAACAAATCGAAACGCGTATTTATAATTAAAGAATCTGACATTCATGCGTACAGTTTTGACAGTTTCGTTGATTATTATAATCGAAGCGTTCTATTTTGACGTAGCCATGTCCGATTCGTGAACGCGTCATTGTTAAGAGTCGGATCTTTTTAATGAGACCATTCACAAACCCCCGTTTTTTTTTTGTTTTTTTTTCCCAAGAATTTTATTGAACGATATTGACAAACAAACAAAATTGGCCTAGTACAGAAAATGAAATGTCTTAATCAGGCAACAGACAAGCATCATAACATAAGATAAAGAGAAAATACAGAAATGAACTGAATAAATAAAGAAATGAATTAATTAATTAATTAAATAAATATATTCAGATAAATAATAAATAAGGTAATAAAAGACTAGAGGTTACCATTCACAAACCCGATTTGAACGATTCGGGAATTAGTAAGAGCGGTTATTTCGTAGTAGGCCTACACGCGCCGCCTCCCGACGAAACCGATTAACCCCTCACTAGTTGCAAATATAAGTTAAGTCAAGAGGCGACCAATTTTGCTTTGCTTATACGTAACGTTTAAGGGCGGGATTATCTAAGCTTTATTAAAAATGAAAATTTATCCCATGATTTACTCACCCTCAAGCCATTCTAGGTGTACATGAAGACCTTCTTTCAGACGAACACAATCGGTTATATTAAAAAATATCATTGCTCTTCCAAGCTTTATAATGGTAGTGATGATCCTGATTTTGAAGCCCAAAAAAATCCATCCATCATAAAAGTAATCCACACAGCTCCGGGAGGTTAATAAAGGCCTTCTGAAGCAAAGAGATGCGTTTGTGTAAGAAAAATATACATTGGCTATTTAAAACTTTATAAACTAAAATAAGTAGCTTCCGGCAGACGGCCTATGCAAGTCGACTTGCGGCAAAAGAGGAACCCCTGACGCGATGTATGACGTAGGATGTAGGAGTAGCGTAAGCTTTGATGCCTCTTGTGGTTCAGACGATAGGGCTGGGAAACAAACTCAAGCTCCTCTTCTCTTATATCAAAATCCTCCGACATTTCTTTTCTTTTTAAAAATTCTCATTTTAGACTTCTAATTCGTGACCGGTGTTTTTATAAAGTTTTAAACATGGATATTTTTCTTACACAAATGCATCGCTTCGCTTCAGAAGGCCTTTATTAACCCCCGGAGCCGTGTCCCGTGTGGTGCACTTTATAATGGATGGATGCACTTTTTTGGGTTTCAAAATCTTGTCCCTCATTCATTGTCATTATAAAGCTTGGAAGAGCTAGGATATTATTTAATATAACTTTTGATTGTGTTCGTCTAAAAGAAGAAAATCATATACACCTAGGATGGCTTGAGGGTGAGTAAATAAATTTTTGGGTGAACTATCCCTTTAATGAACCACAAAAATAGATAAGCGTGAGGAAAATATTTAAATAATGGCACTGAAGTCTAAACGAATGACTGTACAGAAACAAACATGCTAAACCAACTAACAGGGAACATTATCAGAACTTTGGCTGAAGTTCTGGCACGATTCACTCAAACTTATGAACAAAACGTTTTAGCTGGGCCTTCATTTAACGTCTAATGTTTTTTAAATGTTGCTGCTTGTTTCAGAACGTTCAGAGAACATTCAAAAATAACATTCCCATAATGCGCGCAAACGTATAAAATGGAATATTCCCTTAATGTTCGCATAACTTTTTTTTTTTTTTTTTTTTTTTTTTTAAACATTCAGATGGTTAGAGAACATTTTTGAATGTTAGCAAAAGTTCTTGGAATATATGTGTCAGCTAGAATAATCACTACGACACCATAGCAAAAATATAGCAACATCTTTGTAATGTGGCACATGCAAAAATCATTTTGTGACAGTTTTACAGATGCAATAAACTACTTGAAGCAGGTGTACGTTCTCAGGTGCTTTATTGCTTTATCTCTAGAATTCCTCTGCACAAGACGCGCACTGTGCGCCGCATGTTGGCAGACAATGGGAAGACTATTGATGAGATCAAATCCATGGCCAAGATGTCCAGAGAGAAAACCTCCAATGTCAAATTTACAGCCCCCAGTACCACAGCACCACCAACACAACTACCCCCACCTGTAGAGAAACTCACCAACTTCATGGATGTAAGAGAATGTGGTATTGTTTTATGCTTTTAATTCTTCCATAAGGAATATGATTAGTCTGTTGTCCTTTCTCCCTCTTCAGGCCCAGTATTTTGGAGTGATCAGTATTGGTACCCCTCCTCAGGACTTCACTGTGCTGTTTGACACTGGATCATCCAACCTCTGGGTTCCATCTATCCATTGCTCCTTCCTGGATATAGCATGCTGTGAGTGATGTTTTGAATGATTGCATTGATCTGTATTTTTTTTTATTTTTTTTTTTTTTTTCTTGACTTTGTTTTACTCTGCCTATCAGGGTTGCACCATCGCTACAACTCTAAGAAGTCAAGCACGTATGTTCAGAACGGCACGGAGTTCGCGATCCGGTACGGTAGAGGGAGTCTCACTGGCTTCGTCAGTCAGGATACAGTCACTGTGAGTAAAGACTTCAGTAAACTGTCATGAAAGCTGTAAAAGCTCTAATATAACAAGAAAAGCACCATAGAACTGACTCCAACACTATATTACAGGTCTTCAAAGCAATCTGATGGCTTTCTGTAAGAAACTGATCAAAATTTAAGTTGTTTCTTTTGAACTTTTAGACATGAACCAATAATGTTGCTGTTGCCAGTCTTATTTTAGTATTATTTATGATGTTTTATAGTATTTATTAATATCTTGGCTTTTATTTTTATATTTTTTGTTTTTATTTTAATGTTTTTGTCATTTTTTTTTTTATTAGTAATTTTAGTAATTTATTAGTTTTAGTAATTTTAGCAACTTCAACTTCAACTTTTATTTTATTTCAGTTAATTTTTCATTTTCGTTTAAGTTTCTCATCTAATATTTACACCGGTGGTCAAAAGTTTGAAATAATTAAATACATTTTTAAAAAGTGAGTCTCTTCTGCTCACCAAGGCTGAATTTATTTGAACAAAAATACAGCAAAACAGTAATATTGTGAAATTACATTTTTAAAATAACTGTCTTCTATTTGAATGTTTTAAAATGTAATTTTATTCCTGTGATGCAAAGCTGAATTTTCATCATTACTCCAGTCTTCAGTGTCACATGATCCTTCAGAAATCATTCTAATATAATAATTTATCATTTTATTATTATTATTATTATTATTATTATTATTGGTACATCACAACTGTTTTCAACACTGATAATAATCAGAAATGTTACTTGAGCATCAAATAATCATATTAGAATGATTTCTGAAGGGTCATGTGACACTGAAGACTGGAGTGATGATGCTGAAAATTCAGCTTTTTCACAGGAAATACATTACATTTTACAACTTTTGACCACCAGTGTAAAATTTGTTTTATTTCAGCTTTATTCCAAATAGCAAAATCCATTTTTAATAGTTAATAACAACACTGGTTGAGGCATCAACATGACGGCCACTCATTTGTTTCTGTCTGTAGTTGGCAGGGCTGAAGGTGCCAGACCAGCAGTTTGCCGAGGCAGTTAAACAGCCTGGGATTGTTTTCGTAATGGCACGTTTTGATGGCGTCCTGGGCATGGCATACCCTGCCATTTCTGTAGATGGGATTACACCGGTGTTTGACACGGCCATGGCTGCCAAAATCCTGCCTCAGAATATCTTCTCTTTTTATATCAACCGGTAAGGCTCTCTTCTGCTCTTGGTTCACGTTACTCCATTTCAAGTGTTTTTTTTTGTTGTTTTTTTTTAAAACCAATCGGTGGACATTTAATATTGACATGGGAGATTTTGGGAAGGAACTGGGAAATTACCTTGTTTCCCTTATCTGAGGTACCTCTTTTCTTCTCCATTTCAGTTTTATAATGTTGAAGAATGTGGCTGATAGTTTGACCTTGAGCATGAAAGAATTGTATTTATTCTTGTGTTAAACGGTAACTCATGACTCATTACTGCTTGCATAGCAGTGCCACCCCCTCCTTGCTTTCCAAAACGCACGTGCATGTTATGGCCAATTTATCACACAATAGTTGATTGTTCTGTCTGTATAAAAAGCCTCTTTTATTAAATGAATGATTTGTAACAAATGTGTGTATGTGGGTCAGGTTTTGCCTATGTTTTGGCGACCAAAGGTGCGAAAAACCTAAAAGTCGCTGCGATGGCTTAATGAACATGCTAAACCTTATAAATAAATGTGTGCAGGAACCCTGCAGGTGAGGTTGGAGGTGAGCTGATGCTGGGAGGTTTTGACCAGCAGTATTTTGACGGTGATCTGCATTACGTCAACGTCACGCGTAAAGCCTACTGGCAGATACAGATGGAGAAGTATGTGATCACCATTACTATATTTCAACAGCTTTTCAAAGATTGTGCTCAAGGATGAGCCCTCGTTTTAGACCGAGAGACTTGACTTTGGTTTACCGGATTATCAACCATTTTTGGGGGTTCAATCTCTATGATGGTTCGTTGCATATATTGATTATTTTCCTGTAGGGTTCAGGTTGGTGGCACTCTTACCCTCTGCAAAAGTGGATGCCAGGCAATTGTTGATACGGGAACATCAATGATCACAGGGCCGGTTCAAGAGGTGCGAGCCCTGCAGAAAGCCATCGGAGCCATACCACTGCTTATGGGAGAGGTGAGGAGAACTCCAGCTAAAATATCAAAACGTATACAGGGTTTCTGCAGGTTTTAAAAAGTCTTAAATCTACCCCCTAACACAAATTAAGGTCTTAAATCAGAGCAGAAATTCTTAAATTGCATTAAATGTTGCATGCATTGCAAAAGTCCTGTTTTCCAATCTAAAAATCTCTGAATCAAGATACATTTACTTGAGATGCAAGTGTAAGTTGAAGAAAATTAAGTGTTTGTGTAGAACAAGAACATATGTCAACGAGTTATCAAAACTTCCCTTTGAATGAAGTTGATTTTTCTCTGACCATTGGCAGATATTTGGTCTTGTTTTAATCAAATTTAATTTTGATAAATTTCACAGGAAACAAGACTTCCTCTTTTTTTTTTTTTTTTTTTTTTTTTTTATCTCTAGTAAATGCATCTTGATTTAAGAATCTTTAAACATTTGCACTGTAAAAATGTCTCTTGTGCAGTGTGGTTGGAAGCAGAACAATTTAATCTTTTGTAAAATGAATTAAAGTAATCGCTATCTGTTGTATTTTTAAACCGCAAAGTGTTGCTAATACAACTGTGCTTCTCCCTAGAAGTTTACATTTTGAGACCATATCGAGTACACTTTAATTTATTCCTTTAAATTCTTTATTTGCTCTTAAAAAGGTCTTAAATTTACTTTCATAAACCCTGCATAAAATCTATAATATAGTATAATATAATATAATATAATATAATATAATATAATAATTTATTTTGGAATTTGAATCTTTTCATCTTAATATTTGTAATTGTCTATTTTATATATTTTAGCATAAAGTGAGGAAGTTGTAATGTAAATATTTTGATGTGTTTCCTCCTCTGCAGTACTGGATTGACTGTAAGAAGATTCCATCACTTCCTGTTGTTTCCTTTAGCCTGGGAGGGAAGATGCTCAACTTAACTGGAGAAGACTATGTTATGCAGGTACAGAATCTGCTGGGGTTTTCCTTTTAGTCTGCAGAGGTTGGAAAGGGACATTATAGAGGAACTTAGTACAGCATTCAAATTTAGAACCTCAAATGTCACAGTATCTCTAAAATGTATTACAATTAGTCACATTTTCTGCTGCTTTTAAGTTTGGAATCTAGTTGAATGTAAGGAGATGGAATAAGACTACTTCTGAACAGAATACAACATTAAAGGGGTAATTAACTGCTTGTAAAATGGGCTTTGAGTAAAACTTGGCTGCCTATACACTGGAAAAGTGGGGGGAAAAAAAATTGAAATCGGTGCTACCTGACTAGAGAAAACAGAAAAAAATGCTGTTGTCTTCCCGTTTGTGAAATAGGTAGGAGAACTTGAACACCCATAATGCACTGTCAAATACTGCCTTGATTTAGTAGAAAATACTACTTAGCAAACTTTGTCATAATGCAAAACACCATCGCGTACAGGTAAGAAAGCTGTTGCCATAGTGTTAAATTTTTACCATAATGCTGTTTAAAGATAGCCAATAGTACATACAATTGCTAGTATGATACAATTTTCAGTGACAAACCTACCCTTACAATAACTGTTCTATTAATAACCCTCTTCCGATCCGACTGTCCATGGGCGGGGATTAAAAAAAAAATGCAGAAGTATAATCTGTAGTTTTCACAAAAGTTGCCCTAGTTGTCAAAATGCAGACAAATGCTCCTTTTGCTGACAAATAAACGTGAATTTCTTGGTTTCTAGGCAACACAGAGAAAGAGTAAACATTGTTCATTTACATATACTACAGAGATTGTAACAATACAAAGCGGGTTGAAAATTGACGAAGTTACACTTTAAGTGAACATTAATGTCCGCCCCCCTTTTTTTTTTCTGTAAGTATTTTTATTTTTTCCATTCATTTTCCCATAGGAATTTTAAGTCTTTGTTAAATAGTTATAAGCCATGAACCAAGTCAATCAGCTACAAGGTGAATCACAACACTACGATCTTTGATTGGAAGCAAAAAAGTTTTTGAAACTTGGACAAAAAGTCAAGACTGTGTACTTAACGTTTTTAGTGAGGGGAAAGATCTACAATTCCATGAAGCATTGCGAACATTTAAAAATAGAGAAATATAAAACTACTCAAATTACTTTTATACATATAATCAACATTTGTAAATATTTCAGTTTATTGCATAATATGCATATACAAACAAGTATTTTGAGAGCGGAGAGAGATCGACTCAATTACGTCATTCGCAGTGCTTCATAAGAGTGGGTGGAGCTAAAGTTATTTTGGCGTGTTGCTTTTTTGGCTGATTGCGTAATTATTTGTACAGCATCATGGGTAATGTAGTTTTTCACTACTGGAATTTTATTTATTTATTTATTTATTTATTTGAGTTTTTACTTGGGGAACCTGACTGTTGCACTCTATTGAAATTAGTTTACCTCATTTTTCTCTTCTCAGGTGACTCATATGGGTATGAGTGTTTGTCTGTCTGGCTTTATGGCTATGGATATCCCGCCTCCCGCTGGGCCGCTGTGGATTCTGGGAGACGTGTTCATCGGCCGATACTACACTGTGTTTGACAGGGAGGCAGACCGCGTGGGCTTTGCACCTGCCAAGTAAACAGAGAGTGAATGACATTATTGTATTGTACTGGATCTAATGGACCAAACAAAACAATGGTTTCTGTATAGCTAATGAAGTTAAGTTTATAGCAATTTGAAATATGCAACATTGACATGAAGTCAACAAACGCCTGAAGTGACCAGATACGTTTTCAAGATTGAAACTTTCTCTGTACTTCCCCTCGAAGCCTGCCTTGTGTTTTTATTTTGCACTAAGTTTCAAAAGATGGTCAAAAACTATGCAGTTTTATTTTATACTTTAGCTATTAATTATGTGGTACATTTAATAAATGGCTGATAGATTTCTAGTTTTGTAACTTATGTATTTGAGTTTTCTTTTGTCAGTTCTGTGTGTATATCATATTGATTAATGTTGACACTGGTGTATTATACTCGATTGATCAAACTGAAGTGAACTTTCTGTTAAAGCTGACCAAGACTACCTGGGTTTCTTAATTGTCTAATCATTGAACTAGAAATCGCAGCAAAAGTTCTTCCAAACCTGGAGTTCAGTAAAGTTTTGTTTGTAGTTGCTTGTTTGGTTTGTGTTCAGTTCAAACATTGTATTTCAATGGCTGTCAACAACTGAATTTACTTGCATAAATGTACTTAAGTACACAGGGAAATGTCATAAAGAGGCCATTCCAATAAATGAGTTGTCTGAAAACTGAACTAGACTGATGGGGGTTTTAGTATTTAGTGATTTGTTGAATCCAATGTGGGGTAAACCAGTACAAGCTAGGGTGTTTTCCAGGTCTTTATTTCTAGAAGTTCCTCAAATAGCGCATATATATATAAGTCTGATTTGTAAGCAGGTATTTCTAAAGCTGATTTCATTACTGCATCTCTAACCCTATAGCATCAATCATCTTCAGTCTGTTTCCTGAGATGTTGCAAAATATCCATCACATGACATATAATAGGACATGACATTTGACAATTAGATGTGCCACCATATCAAATACATCTAACATGAACAGAACTGCAACAAATGTTGATTATAATATTAACCTTTGGCTGAACTTCTGTCATACCACTGTTAATTTGATTTTCCTTCAACAGATCTAATTTCCAAGTCATGTGAACATAATGCAAATACACCGGTCAGGCATAACATTATGACCTAATATTATGTTGGTCCCCAACATATGCATTATGTATGGATCCACTAGACCCCTGAAGGTGTGCTGTGGTATCTGGCACCAAGATGTTAGCAGCAGATCCTTTAAGTTGCGAGGTGGGGCCTTCATGGATCAGACTTGTTTGTTAAGCACATTCCACAAATGCTTGATTGGATTGAGATCTAGGGAATTTGGAGGCCAAGCCAACACCTCACACTTTTTTTTTTTTTTTTGTGCTCCTTAAACCAGTCCTGAACCATTTTTGCTTTGTGGCAGGGCACATTATCCTGTTGAAAGAGGCCACAGCCACCAGGGAATACCGTTTCCATGAAAGAGTGTACATGGTCTGCAACAATGCTTAGGTAGGTGGTACGTGTCAAAGTAACATCCACATGGATGGCAGGACCCAAGGTTTCCCAGCAGAACATTGCCCAAAGTATCACACTTCCTCCGCCGGCTTGCCGCCTTCTTGGTGCCATGTGTTCCCCAGGTAAGCGACACACACGCACCCGGCCATCCACGGGATGTAAAAGAAAACATGATTCATCAGACCAGGCCACCTTCTTCCATTGCTCTGTGGTCCAGTTCTGATGCTCACGTGTCTACTGTTGGCGCTTTCGGCAGTGGACGGGTCAGCATTGGCACCCTGACTGGTCTGCGGCTATGCAGCCCCATACGCAACAAACTGCGATGCACTGTGTATTCTGGCACCTTTCTATCAGAACCAGCATTAACTTCTTGAGCAGTTTGAGCTACAGTAGCTCGTCTGTTTGATCGGACCACACGAGCCAGCCTTCGCTCGCCACATGCATCAATGAGCCTTGGCCGCCCATGACCCTGTTGCCGGTTCACCACTGTTCCTTCCTTGAACCACTTTTGATAGATATTGACCTCTGCAGACCGGGAACACCCCACAAGAGCTGCAGTTTTGGAGATGCTCTGACCCAGTCGTCTAGCCATCACAATTTGGCCCTTGTCAAACTCGCTCAAGTCCTTACGCTTGCCCGTTTTTCCTGCTTCTAACACACCAACTTTGAGGACAAAATGTTCACTTGCTGCCTAATATACCCACCCACTAACAGGTGCCGTGATGAAGACATTAATCAGCGTTAATTCACTTCACCTGTCAGGTCATAATGTTATGCCTGATCGGTGTACACTACCATTAAAAAGGTAGTCATCATCATCAGCATCATCACAGTCTTCAGTGTCACATGATCCTTCAGAAATCATTCTAATATGATGATTTGATATTATCAATGTTACAAACAGTTGTGCTGCTTAATATTTTTGTCAAAACGGTGACACTTTTTTCAGAATTATTTGACACTTCAACAGCATTTATTTGAAATAGAAATCTTATGACATTATAAATGTCTAAATAAATAAATAAATGTACTTTTGACAATTGAATGCATCCTTACTGTATAAAAGTATTCATTTCTTTCAAAAAAAGAAATGAATGAATACTGACCCCAAACTTTTGCACAGTGCAGCTATTGGAGTCATAACTGTACTCAGACTTGCACAAATAAGTCACAATAACACTGTAATACAGTTTCACTCCATTTTATTTTATTGCCATCCTTTGCTCTCTATTGCAGTACAGAGACCAGAGGCACAAATCACTCTTACAGAACAAATGATACAAAGTGCCGTTTAATAAAAATAAAAATCACCATGAAATGAAGAAACAAGTACAGAAGCATCACATGCAAAGTACTAGGCCAAGCTGAACACCACTAGCAGATCTACTTTGGATTTGGTACTGCTCTTTCATATCATTGGTTAGGTAAATGTCTATGTGCTACATCACACAGGTCGACACAGGTGTTCCGGTTATACGCAAGCAAAATAAATGCTTCATGATAAATACACATGATCTTTTGAGTTTTGGCATTTCATAGCGGAGACGTAGCCCATTTTATATTTTGTTCTATCAAAGACACTCTCCAAGCACAAAGTATGATCATAAGACATACATAAATAGTTTAACACCTGTTTTTGGTTACATCTGTACAATAAGTACAAAAATACTAAAATGTCTCTATGAAGTCTGTTTTATTAGGCTCTTGTAAATCTTTTGCACACTATACCTTTCGGTTCATTCAAACATTCCTTATAACCATACATCCTCACACAATATAGACAAGGGGAAACAAACATCCTTCCATTTCTGTTTTCCCAAACCTTTTAAATGGGTTGTCTTGGTTTATCAGGCAGCTTCAATACAATAAAAATCACATCTGCTCTTTGTTTAGCCATTATAAAGGTGTTTAAACACATCTTTTGATTGTTAATTCAGGTGTTTAGCTTCCTCCTGGTTTCAGCAGTGTGTGATAACCCGTTTCAACCATTTCAATAACATCACATTTCTATGACATAGCATTACTCCAGTAGCACTGCTTATAACACAGGTAAAATGCATATTTTAATGGCACAAACCGATAAGAAAAAATATGGGGGGGTCGATATTATTTTTTTTCTTTGCAATGAATGTTGAATAATGGACAGAAGTCATCTTTTGTAGTAAGCGTTTATGAACAAATCAAGGAAATACTGAACCATGTTCCACATAAAAAACTGGGGAACATAAAACCATGAATGTATCAATGTGACATGCCAAATTACCTCCATGGAATCTCAATGCATTTTGTGTAACAACGAAAACATATGAGATGGCGGTGCCTGAATTTATAAAGATTATCACATACAGATGAATGAAGTTAGAATCAGATTCCCACTAGATAAATATATAATCTTCATGCCACTTCACTGTGCATTAAGAAAGCCAAAAACACCTAAGTGATATATAATGGGCCATATAAAATATGACTAACAGATGAGTTTGTTGTACCTGAAAATAACTGATGGTATAACTGAAAAACAATTGAGGTTACTAATCTACTCAGAACAGGACACGTATGAGAACACTGCCATTATTTTGGT
Organism: Coreius guichenoti; assembly: GCA_039654105.1. Classification (NCBI taxonomy): domain Eukaryota; kingdom Metazoa; phylum Chordata; class Actinopteri; order Cypriniformes; family Gobionidae; genus Coreius; species Coreius guichenoti. The sequence goes on from CM077171.1 coordinate 37,064,208, forward strand.
TTGTGTATCAACTCCACACAGATGCCTTGCGTGGGGACCAAACAGTGGTAGTGTGTGTGCATGTGTTAAACAGTTCTCAAAAGGCTCTCTGGGTCAGACAACGCACAGTAGAGCGTGTATCCCAGTTCGTCTATTTCCTGTGGCGTTAGCTCACAGAACAGATTGACTTTGAGATTTAGGATGCAGGGTAGCCTCCCAGCCTCTAGGTGTCCCACTAGTGCACGAAGAAGCTGCATGAAACGATCGGCGAGCGCTTCTTGAGTCCAATCACCCTCCTGTTCGCTCAGGAGAAGGATTGAGTTAGTGAGCTGGCTTGCGTTTAATCGCGCTAGCGCTGGATTCAGTTTACACACGGCTTTAACAACTTTAAGACATGCGCAACGACACCCACCATCTTCCTGATCGAGGGCGCGTAACTTCGCCGTTTCCGCCACGCGAAAACTTTGCCGCCACAGGTTCTCGTGCCGCTCGGCTGCCAATCGATGCGGTTTGGCGATCAGTGAGACACCGTCCTCCATAACAAGCAACGGGAGGAAGTCCACGTAAAGGCGACGGTCCGTTTCGTACTGCACTTCTAGCGTAAGCGTTTCCGATGGGACCACGGGTCGAATGACGTAATCTAAAATGCTACCAATGGCAGGCCAGTTGATGGATCCAGCGACGAGCTTCTCGAAAACTTCTAGGACGCTCTTTGGGGAAAGGTAACCACCCACCATGCAACGGTCCCAGTAACTGCTTCCACGCGGGAAGTATTCAAGGTTTTCCCGACGAACCAGCCAGAAGCCAGGAACGTTCATGATGGTGTCCTCACCAGGAATGGATGACCAGAGATTCTTCTCAAGGACCATGGGTACCATCAACTGGGCGTGATCAGCAGTCACCACCTAAAAAATTAAATGAAAACACAAATATTAATTAGTAAAAATTTTTTAACATTGATAAGAAATGTTTCTTGAGTACCAAATCAGTATATTTGAATGATTTCTGAAGGATCATGTGACACTGAAGACTGGAGTAATGATGCTGAAAATTCAGCTTTGACATCACAGGAATAAACTACATTTTAAATTATATTCAAATAGAAAACAGCCATTTTGAATTGTAATAATATTTAACAATATTGCTGTTTTTACTGTATTTTTGCTTAAATAAATACAGCCTTCTTTCAAAACATTAAAAAAACCTTACCGACCCCAAACTTTTGAATGGTAGTGTATATCAGAAGCACTTAAATAGAAGGCGGCCATGTTTTTTCCTATATTCTTGCTTATTATGGGACAGAATTATAACACTCTCTGAATGGTTCCCCTTTGTTCTCACCTGGAGGTCGTCATACAGACTGCCGCTCAGGTACATTTCTCGTAGGGGCATATCAGGTAGTTTGGCATGGAGGAAGACTCGGAGCTCTGCACAGATATCCAACGCGGCACGTCGAGCTACGGCCTGCTCTTCCGTGGGGATCGCCACTCGCTCATGAAAGAAGGCCCAGAGGTGTTCCTGAAGCGAGAGACGCATCCGTGCCTTCTGGAGTTCAGCCTTACCAGAGCCGCCACCACCGCGGCCCATAACACGATGAAAAGAATCTATTTATAAAAAAAAAAAAAAAAAAAACTTAAATGCCACTGATCATATTTAAATATTCAAAACACCTTCCAAAGGTCAACATGTGGTAGAATAAATTCTACTTAATCACAACAAACAGCCTAAAACAACACAATCTTTAGTTTTGCAGACACAGATTGATACTAGGCTTGAACTATGATGAAGGAGAGATGGCACAGGATAGTGAACTAGTCATTCAACAACAGACTGATTAGTCAGGTAGATTCTGAATATTTTCAACGCTTACTTGACATTGATAATTCGTTCAGACAACTCACCAACTAGTCAAAATGAATATGCACATCCCTAATGTCCAGAAAACAAATAAAGGGGCGACAGAAATCTACAGTGTGTTAGTTAAGGAAGGGTTTAAATACCCACTGAGCAAGTAGAGAAGACACTCCGTTATGTACAAGCCTGGTAAACAATAAGGATTCAGGTTAGGATAAGATAAACTAGGGATAACCCATGTCCATGGTGGCCCAGGATTAAAATAAATTAAGATTAATGAAAATAAAAAAAGAAATAATAACTTTTATCAAATCTATGAAAATACTTAATTCAATAATACAAAATAAAACAGAATTAATGTAGAAATAATGGGTAATTGACATTTTGAGGTCATCAGGGAATTGAAAAGCACATGCTGTCTCATATTCTCTGAATTCAAAAGCGCAGGATGTTGTGTCTGCAAGGCACCAGAGATTCATTACCTGGCTTGAAGGAGCTGGAGGAGGTAGGGAGCGTCTGTAGAGAGCGGCTGATGTTCTGTTTCATGTCATGGTTCAGCGTCCGTGGCGAAGACCCCAGCCAGCTCGGCTCTTCCCAGCTTCTCCGTCCAGACGGGTCAGCTTTAGTGGGACTAGATGGGGCACTGAGAGCTCGATCGTACATCTGAGACAAACCAAACTCAATTATACACCAATAATAATAATCATATCTACAGTGCTGAGGTGCGTTCGGATTTACAGGGTCCCTACACAGTGTTCACTGCTCCCTACTTCCTAAGCACAGGATATCCGTTGAAGTGGACTTCGCTGACAATAATCGCTCATTTGGAACACCCTGCAACGTCATCAAAGAACGTCGTCACGCAGATTATGATATAACATAAATAAATATGGCAATTTCAAATTTAAAATACATATACAAAACACACATTATGTAGGCCTATCTAATAAATATAATCAAAACATGTTTATTATATACTTGTATGACTATTGCAGATATTAATTGACTATTAACAGATTTGAAGCTGTACTGTAACTGTCATGCCATATGAAAATAAATTCTGATTTGGTTAACTATGTGCATGTGTTCTTAATCCATGGTCTTAAAAATTGAATTGTAGTGCTCTCATCTTGTGCGCTTTCTTTCCCGCCCGCAGCCGCATAGACACTCCTGAGGTAAATAAAGTAAAATAAGAAATGACAGAGCCTCAGCTGCTTCTTGCCACTTTTACTTTTGTCATACCTATTCATACAATACTATATGCAAATGTAACATTCATTGCTATAACCATTCATATAATAATACAATTTATGAAAACTCAAACGCATACGACATACGTAAACTCCTCTATCGCAGAGCCATTGAAAAACTCTTGACTGGTGACACGGTGCGCACTGACAGTTGGTTTTCCCTCTCTACTTCCTGTAAAGTGATGTATCGATGTTCCTAATGCCGTTCGCAGTGCCCTTCAAACTGAACACGTTTGCTCCCTTCGGATTGGAATCTCACTTAAAGGGATAGTTCACCAAAAATATCCATATTTAACACGTTATAAAGTAAAATATCTAGCTTCCGGCGGACCGCCTTCCGTATTCAATTTACTTTATAACGTGTTAAATATGGATATTTTTCTTACACAAACCCATCGATTCACTTCAGAAGGCCTTTATTAACCCCCGGAGCCGTATGGATTACTTTTATAATGGATGGATGCACTTTTTTGGGCTTCAAATTTTGAGCTGCCATTCACTGCCATTATAAAGCTTGGATTAGCCAGGACATTTTTTAATATAACTCCGATTGTATTCGTCTGAAAGAAGAATGTCGTATACACCTAGGATGGCTTGAGGGTAAGTAAATTATGGGGTAATTTTCATTTTTGGGTGAACTATCCCTTTAAGATGGCAAAATACCCTGTGAAGTCCACGTACGTCGAATGGAATGCACCTCTTGTAAGATCTCTGGTAACAATGTACGCACTTTCTTAAAGGGGTCATATACATTTTTTCTTCTTCCTCATGAGGTCCACGTATATACTTTCAGGGGCAAAAATACAAACCCGATTCCAAAAAAGTTGGGACACTGTGCAAATTGTGAATAAAAAAGGAATGCAATAATTTACAAATCTCATAAACGTATATTGTATTCATAATAGAATATAGATAACATATCAAATGTTGAAAGTGAGACATTTTGAAATGTCATGCCAAATATTGGCTCTTATTGGATTTCATGAGAGCTACACGTCCCAACTTTTTTGGAATAGGTAGCAATAAGAGGACGGAAAAGTTAAATGTACATATAAGGAACAGCTGGAGGACCAATTTGCAACTTATTAGGTCAATTGGCAACATGATTTTGTATAAAAAGAGCCTCTCAGAGTGGCAGTGTCTCTCAGAAGTCAAGATGGGCAGAGGATCACCAATTCCCCCAATGCTGCGGCGAAAAATAGTGGAGCAATATCAGAAAGGAGTTTCTCAGAGAAAAATTGCAAAGAGTTTGAAGTTATCATCATCTACAGTCCATAATATCATCCAAAGATTCAGAGAATCTGGAACAATCTCTGTGCGTAAGGGTCAAGGCCGGAAAACCATACTGGATGCCCGTGATCTTCGGGCCCTTAGACGGCACTGCATCACATACAGGAATGCTACTGTAATGGAAATCACAACATGGACTCAGGAATACTTCAAGAAAACATTGTCGGTGAACACAATCCACCGTGCCATTCGCCGTTGCCGGCTAAAACTCTATAGGTCAAAAAAGAAGCCATATCTAAACATGATCCAGAAGCGCAGGCGTTTTCTCTGGGCCAAGGCTCATTTAAAATGAACTGTGGCAAAGTGGAAAACTGTTCTGTGGTCAGACGAATCAAAATTTGAAGTTCTTTTTGGAAAACTGGGACGCCATGTCATCCGGACTAAAGAGGACAAGGACAACCCAAGTTGTTATCAGCGCTCAGTTCAGAAGCCTGCATCTCTGATGGTATGGGGTTGCATGAGTGTGTGTGGCATGGGCAGCTTACACATCTGGAAAGGCACCATCAATGCTGAAAGGTATATCCAAGTTCTAGAACAACATATGCTCCCATCCAGACGTCGTCTCTTTCAGGGAAGACCTTGCATTTTCCAACATGACAATGCCAGACCACATACTGCATCAATTACAACATCATGGCTGCGTAGAAGAAGGATCCGGGTACTGAAATGGCCAGCCTGCAGTCCAGATCTTTCACCCATAGAAAACATTTGGCGCATCATAAAGAGGAAGATGCGACAAAGAAGACCTAAGACAGTTGAGCAACTAGAAGCCTGTATTAGACAAGAATGGGACAACATTCCTATTCCTAAACTTGAGCAACTTGTCTCCTCAGTCCCCAGACGTTTGCAGACTGTTATAAAAAGAAGAGGGGATGCCACACAGTGGTAAACATGGCCTTGTCCCAACTTTTTTGAGATGTGTTGATGCCATGAAATTTAAAATCAACTTATTTTTCCCTTAAAATGATACATTTTCTCAGTTTAAACATTTGATATGTCATCTATGTTGTATTCTGAATAAAATATTGAAATTTGAAACTTCAACATCATTGCATTCTGTTTTTATTCACAATTTGTACAGTGTCCCAACTTTTTTGGAATCGGGTTTGTAATTATAATATACACACTATCGTTCAAAAGTTTGGGATTGGTTAGATTTTTTAAATGTTTTTAAAAGAAGTCTCTTATGCTCATTTATCTGATGAAAAATACAGTCAAAACAGTCATATTGTGAAACATTTTTATAATGTAAAGAAACTGTTCTGTTGTTATATATATTTTAAAATGTAATTTATTCCTGTGATCAAAGATGAATTTTTAGCATCATTACTCCAGTCTTCAGTGTCACATGATCCTTCAGAAACCATTCTTTTTTGATAAATAGATAATTCACAAGAACAGCAGTTATTTAAATAGAAATCTTAGAATCTAAGAAAAAACACTCAAAAATCTTACTGACCCCAAACTTTTGAATGGTAGTGTAGATTTTTGGTGACTATTTTCCTTTCTCTGAGCTTTAGAATTATTTAATTAGGAATTTAATTATTTAATTATTAATTAAGCAGGGCATTTTTTACAGCTGTACTTCTAAGAAACCTTTAACTTTAATTGTGAAATAATCTACAGAACTTGTGCAGCTTTCACGCACAGGATATTAAACAAACCTGACTTCTCTATCCTTCAATAAACTCTTTGCAAAGCTGAATTACATTGTGTGAGATTCATAAAACAACAGATATTGAAATGTGATGCTCAAAGTGTTAAGATGGACAGGGTTAAAAATAAACATAATCTGCTCTTCCCTATCATTTAGATTCTATACAAGTCATTTTTGCTGCTTAGTTTCAATTAAAGCTCTTTCAGAAAGTATAGTTTATATAGTACAATTAACTCAGGGGAAGATCATAGGAAAAGTGATTCCATAGAACAGAAGAGCATTACATCATGCTCCTGTACTCACTCTTTTGACCGCCAGTGTGGCGATCCCGAGCATGGCTGCTCCCCCGACTCCCAGCACCAGCTTTGCATTAGAGAGCACAAAGTCGATTGCTGTGCCAAGCCCATTGTCGTCTTTCTTCCCCTTCCGATCCCCGTTCACTCCTGCCATCGAACTTTTCCCTCCCTGAGATGGAGCAAGAAAGGAAAAGAAGAAACAAGAAATTGATTTTTCCATCAACTAAAAGTTGTGTAAAATGCAGACTCAGAGCTTATATGCAGTTTACTTACTGATGACATCACATGAATCACAATGCCACATGACACGTTGCAGTTATGTCAACAAATAGCTTGTGTTGGTATTGGTCAAAAGTTTAGACAGAGAAATGGGTATGGCGGGGCTCGACAATAAGGACTGCCTGATTCGTAACTGGCTGATTTCGAAATAAGTTAAATATATTAAAAATGGTAACAGCTTCTAGAAAACCGGATGTGCGTCAATATACATATATATATATTAGGGCTGCACGATATATCGTTTTAGAATCGATATCTCGATGTGCGCATCCACGATAGTCACATCGCAGGATGTGTTATGTCAAGTATAGGGATCGTAGTTGATCCGTACAGGCAGCTGCACCCCGGTTCAGAACGCATGTGATTCTCGGATTAATTGCAAAGTTTAACCATCATAGAGTGAAAGTTTAATATTTGCTTGTGTTTTTAAGTCTAGTCAGGCATCAAGCGCGAGAGGACTGTAGTCGCACGCTGTTTTCTGTGCGCACAGAGCCGCGCAGACCGTGAACGCACGTGAATGCCGAATACATTGTGCACATAGAAAACAGCGCGGAGGCATTTTTACTTCTTTTTCTTTTAAGCTTAACTGACATGTGCTCGCAAAATGAAGTCAAAATGCCCGTCTCGGCGAGTATCCTTGTAAACACAGTCGGTTATGTGTTGTAAACAATTGATGAAGGAAATGGATGCGTGTCATTTAGGTCCGTGACTCCGTGCATTCATCGTAATGGGACAGCAGCCTTGTGTACCGGCAGCTGTTTGTGTCGCCAATGGTGACCAAACAAAAGAGAAAGAGAAAATGACTTTTGTAGCTTTAACAATGATAAAATGTATTAATTAACTATATTAGTTATATTTCATTTATATAGGCTAGTGAAGACTGCTATTTTACATTTGATTATTGAATTTCTGTACCTGAATACTGTTAGATTTACCTGAAAAACATAAATCACTGCTTATTTCAAAATTCTTTCTTCTATTGTATTTATCTATTGTAGATAAATATTTCTTCTATTGTATTGTTTATTATTTTCCATGCAGATTCACTCCCCTACAAAATCACCCCTATTATTCTAGAATGATTAATTTTTTTCAAATAGAGCTATTCAAATCATCTGGTGAAATAGTTTATATCGCAGAAAAACAAAATATCGCAATGTAAGTTTTTTCCAATATCGTGCATCCCTAATATATATAGATCCATGCATTAGCTCTTAAAGTGACTGCAGCCAAGTATTCCTGTTGCCGTCTGTGTCCTTTATGTCACTCACTGCCCTTGACAGAATCACTTTTGTAGCTTTAATAAGGATTAATATTTAATTTATACAGTGAAGACTATCCAGTGTTATTTGACATTTGATTACTTTATTCAATTTCTGTAGTATTTCTTACATGAATACTACTGTTAGACCTTCCTGAAAATATTTAAGCACTGTTTATTTCATTAGTTTACTTGTCTTTCATAATGTTTGAACTTTATATTAGATATGGTAGCAGTTTTTGCTGTGATTTTGGGAATTGTGAAATTATACCAGTATCTAAAGTTTTGGTGTCATAACCGTATTTATTAAAATACAAGGTTACATGGGTTAAAAACAATGAAAAAAATAAGTACTTTTATTCACTGGCATATTCTTTTATTTAGTATTTTTAGTATTTTTATATACATTTTAGTATTTTTACATACTATTAGAGCTTTTATTAATATTTTTATATTTTCCGTTTTCATTTTAGTTTAATTTTTAGTAATTTTGTTTGTGCTTTTGTCATGTTTAAATATTTCTATTTAGGTTAATTTATTTTAGATTTTATTTATTTCCAGTGAGCAATTTTAGTGCTTCAATTTATTTGATTTAGGTGCCAAGGCAATATTTAAAATTTTCAATTAGTTTCAGTTTTTCATCTAATATTCATATTTTATTTAAGCTTCATTTCAATTAACATAACATAACAACTCCTGTATAGACATGCACCTCCAGCGACTGCAAGCTGCCTACAATGTTTCAAATGCAGAAATGCTAATCTTACCGGCTAGCAGTCAGACTGTCTGGTGCTGATGGGCCACTTCTTCTACACCAAGCCACCCAGCCTGCTGTTGAGGAAGAACTGGCCTCTCTTCAGCGCGTCCTCCCTCTCTGCTGGGGCGCTGAGGGTCTGACAGCGTCGGAACTCTCGGGTCACTGCGCGCCGGTAATAATCGCGGTCGGTGTACTGTAGGTGTTGACCTGCACGGAGCAGTGCTCGGTACAGCTGCAGCACAGCACTGCGGGACCAGCCGCCCATCAGGGAGAGTTCAGAGCGGGCAGAGACCAATGTCTCACACGCACCTGAAAAAGACGACGGACACTTTAATGTCGGCATGAAATGGAAGTTACATTAGTCTTTTCTTCCCTATTGTGATATATATATATGAATGAAACAGCTTCTCGAACATGAAAACCGTAGGGCGGGACAAACTGATTGGATGGTTGTGGTTTGCTATTGCTGTGATGTCATGTGAGTGACAGGTTGCCCTGCCCTCGCGCCAGTAAACACGTCATCTGAGAAGAGAGGAGATGGCGCTGCAAGAGGGAGGGAAGTGGTTTTGATTAAAGGCACACTATGTTGTTTTTCGCCACTAGAGGTCACCTATTTAAAGTGCCCCTATTATGCTATTTTAAAGTTTCCTAATTTTGTTTTGGAGGTCTCCAGCAACAGGTTTACATGCATCAAAGGTCAAAAAACTGTTTCATTTTCTCATAATATACATTGCACATCATCACAATGTTCAATGATTCTCAAACAACTCTTCGGGTGAATCAGTCTCTCTAAATCTCCCCTTTCCATGAGCTACTCTGCTCTGATTGGTCAGATGGCCCAGTCTGTTGTGATTGGTCTACCGCGTACAGCGCGTATTACGGAAACAAACGCCCATTACCATAACTGAACTCCAGCTCCGTCAGGAGGCTTCCTAAAGCTCAGCGATTGTACACACTGTAAAGACAGTAATGAAGACAGTAATAATGTGAGTTAGCCGGTAAGCCAGATACCTACACAATATGAAACGCAATGCGCACGCAATAAGTGGACGGGCAATATGCTAATGTTTCGTCTTGACGTCACAACGGAACGGCTTGCGATTAGTTTCAAAAACTATTTGTTTAATTGACTCAGAGTCGACTCTTACTTTTGAGAGACAATAACTTTATATACGGTGCACTTTCAGATTTAAAACTTTGCAGGATGTTTTCAGTCACTTAGAACTATGTTACATACTACATGAAAGGTAATTTTCAAAAATCCATAATTGGGGCACTTTAAAACAAAGGCGTAGCTTGATGATTGAGTTTGAGCGTGGAATCTTGGGAGTTGTCGTCTTCACCTCACAGCCGGGGGAAAAGAATCGGGACGGGACTCGGGCAGAAATCATGTTCATGGATGAGATTATTAACGTTACTGTAGTATGAAGCAGAGCAGGGCCGAGTGCTGTGGGAGCTGAACGAGGCCGCTGGAGCGATTGCTAATGAGAGACGAACGTGACACACGGCTCGACAGCAGTGGAGCTTTATTATGCCACAGTCGCTGCTTCCACTTCTTCTGCTCATGTGTATGTGTGGTAACACAGCGCTGTTTTATCATATTAGATACATTTGAGTGTGTTGAAAATTATGTTATAACATTACTCTGTGCGTTCGCTCGGCGGCTGCTATGAGACACTTATAATCCCATTCTAGATCGATATTAGAATATCATATTAATAAATGTTGGATGGCTTGTGTTACTAAATGGCATGCAATTCATTTTAAACCATATTGTATGAGGAGAAAATGCTGTATTACTGTACAATAATTCGTTTTCTGTCTATAAATGTCTCCAAAGTTGTTCCCTTGTCTAATAAAACATAATATATTAAAGTGTCTTTGGTGTTTCCATGGTTTCTACAAAATAAAACCGGAAATCGAGGGTAACTTGGGTATGATGTTATTGACGGTCCGTCTCCCGGTTAAAATTGCTTATTTCTCTGGATTTATACATTCTTGGAAACATTTGATATAATGTAAGTCAAGAAAATATATAACAATGTTCTAGTGTTTTTTGGATATTTGAATCCAAAAATCTTACATATTGTGCCTTTAAGGGCATATGAATTTATTAAATGAATGATGTGCACAGATAAATCAGTTATAATAAATACTGCAAAGGAACTTTTAATTCAATTTCATTGTGACTGTAACACCACCCTTTGGAGGGATAACAACAGGTCACTGAACACACCAAAGTACTGTGGTAACTGCGGTCATAATGCTATCAGATTCAATAAACAGTTGACACACCCAAACCGCATTCAAATCACCACAATTCAGCGCTCTTTCTTTCAAAACAAAACACATAAAAGCAGAACAATGCTGGCATGTGCGGCTTCTTGACCACATTATCAGTTATAGGACCCTGTAATGAAATGTGCAACGTTATTATACTAGCATTAGTTATTATCATAATTAATGTTGGGGATTTTTTTTTAAATACATGCCTCATTTTTAAATGCTTTGATTGATACCTGAATAAATTGACTTAACTATCGCATTACACCTAATGCGATTTCCAGTGCAATAAAGCCTGTTCTGTTCCACACATAATATTTAGGAATATCAGGTACAAATAAAAATATAACCGTCTGTACAGTAATAACACGCTCTATGGTAAGCAGTTCTGGCGAATTTGCATGAGAATGAGACGTTTACAAGCAGAGCTGCAGTTATTTTGCATGCTACCGTTAGCTAGCCTCATCTCCAGTGACCTTCTTTCACTGTGTAAATATGTCAATAAGCTCAAACTCTTGAGGTCTCGAATGCTTCATAAACTAATATCCGGAGCCAACAGAAACTTTTACTCACGTTTGAATCAGACAGAAATTAATGTTTTGCTTGTCAAAAGAGTGGAGGAGATCAGCCTTCAGTGAAGGGTCGACCAATGCCGCTCCGGAAGAAGATTGTAAGTGATTACTTCCGGGGTTATTGGAACAAGTTGGTAAAAGGGCCGTGGCTCAAAAACCAAGTGTGCTGACTATTTAGTTAACATTAACAGTGTATTTCGGGCGTTTCTACAATGTATCAGGGTTTTTAAAATATAATTATTTAATATATTGTATTTTAATTAGTGCTGTCAAATCGATTAATCGCGATTAATCGCATCCAAAGGTTTGTGTTTACATAATATATGTGTGTGTACTGTGTATAATGATTATGTATATATAAATACACACACATGCATGTATATATTTAAGAAAAATATTTAAAAATATTTATATTTGACATATATTGACAGCACTAATTTTAATATCTTTAAAATGCTTTTTATGGATTTTATTTTACCCTTACCCAGACTTTAAATCTTAAATTATGAACCTCTATTATGAAAATAGTAATTATTGCTATAAACATAAAACATTTAAATATTTACTGTGTAAAATTACATATATTCCTATATATTCCAACACAGTAAACAAAGAACGATTCTGACCTAAAGTTTTATCAAAAGTTTATCAAAAGGAACGTGGTTACCTCATGCTGAAAGACAAAATACAAGACTTGATGTGTTAAAAAAAGAAGAAGAGTAAAACTCAGGGTAAATGTTTTAATTGTTCATTTCTAAACAGAGATAGAATCATAAAATTCTAGTTATAAATTTAGCCTTACCAACAAAAAAAAAAAAAAAGACATTTTATTCCAAAAATGTAAAATGCCGTATTGAATACAGAATCTGAGATGTGCTAAAAATTATGAAATTGTTCAAGACTTCGATGGGGAACATGTGATGCCTATTTTCACTGATGGACATTGTTAGTTGACAAATTAAAACCAGAAAATTAGTGAAAGTGTGTTTTAAGAGTCATAAAAATTCACAGGGCCAAAAGTGCAAATAGTTGAAGAAACACCCAGGAACCCAATCTCCATAATCAAGAAACACTAACAGAGGAAGTTAGGCTAACAATTCTGTATCAACATCATAGTATCATACAATTTTTCAAGGTATGGTTGATCAGGACGTGTTCAGCCTGAATGTCACGGTTAAACATTGTTCATAATCTGGATGTCTGATAACAAAGGGCACCTGCAATTTCACTAAAAATAATTTGGCCTTTCTCACGTGAGACACACAAGATAACTCACTCAATACATTCTTTGTTCAGCTAGCGGGAAACAAAAATCATCAACACACAGCACATCACATGACATTTTTTTTAGGTTTCCATGTCTGTTAAGGAACTCATCCTACTTCTACCATCCGATCTATTTTAGTGAGATAATGAAACTTCAATGTCCTTTACAGGCAACCTGATTACAGTGAGCATAAATTACCCAAATGTCTATATTACTGTCACACTATGATATCCTAAAACTGATGAATGAGATTATAAAGCAATACTGAGCTAATTCAACTTCAAGTCTAATCACATTTTGCAGGTTATTCTAAATGATGGAAGGATGTGAATGCAGAAAGACCATGATATGTGTGCATTAGACATCAGATTAATAATCTCACTGAGTGAAAGAGAGAACAAGACTATCACTGAACACAGTTACATTTAATTTGTTTGATTTCCTCTATTTATAAAGCACTTTTCAACTATTTTATAGCTCAAAGTGCTCAACAATCATGAAAAAATGTAAAGGACATAAAAAACAAACATAACACATCACATTAAAATACCACACAACAAATCAACACCCCTGTATATACAGTAGCAGTTTAAATATGTTTTCTCAGAGCATATAATAAGAATCAAATGCCACTTCCACACAGAAAATCTAGAAAGGTCGATATAGACTTAAGACTCTAAAATAAGCAGCTTCTGCGGGAGTTGATACTGTAGTATCAAAAATGGTGTCCAGTTGTAGAAACTGTAAATGAGGCTGATACTCTTTTATTGCATATAAAGAAAAGGAATGCCAGTGTGACAATCTTCCTGTTATACTGTCCACGTCTATTGGGAGATAGGAAATTAAATTCCTTAATTGGAATCACTAGGTTCAGATTACAGTCCTCTTCTTGTATGTTCACTGCAACAAAAGGTTGCACTCTAGCTCTCATCGCATTGACTAGTCGACATATACTTCGGAAGTCTGCTCTGAGGTGAGTTGAATGTTTATATATTGGTTATATTTTGCTTAATGTTTCTTCTTTGACATTAAAATAGTGTGTTAAACTTTAAGTAACTGCATTTTGCATGCATAGCATTAAAATCAAGTAGTCATGTTTTCATTGAATTAGTGTCAACCAAACTTTAAACCACTAGCCATGTGCATTGGTTTGTTAGTGTAGTACTATATATAAAAAATATATCTTATTCAATAATAAATCCGAACATTTCAAAACTGATGTACACAGAGCCAGTTGTGTTTTTAATCAATAGTTGGAAGCTCAATCTGGAAGCACTGTAAAAAAAATATTGTTGGTTTAACTTAAAAAAGTAAGTAACATGGTTGCCTTAAAATTTTTAGTTCACTGAAATTAAAAAAATTAGTTATTGCAGGAGATTGGTTTAATCAACAGAAACTCAAAATATTATGTTCTCTGAACCACATATCTAAGTTGATTTGATAGAAGAATAAATGTTATGATAACAAATCATGAAAATATATTTTTTACAGTGCATTTTGTTTTTTGCAGCGAATTTATTTTGTAAGAATTTTGTTTTTGGGTGGGTGGGGGGTAAATACTGGATAAATACTGAAAAAAAATATTCAGGCAATTTATTTTGTAAGAATATTGTATTGCTTTATTGAATAAGGAGTATGTAAACCTTTACATACTCCTTATTCAATAAAGCAATACAATATTCTTATACATTTTTTTTTTAAATATACGACAGAGATGAAGATGGCAGAAGTCTTTTTTTTTTTTGATTTTCTTGCAAAAAATACAGAGGTCTCGAAATCGTACTTACATGGGTGTTGTTCTGATTTAAATTGAATGGATTCATTAGTAATCAATGACATCACATGATCAAGGTCGCCTAGAGTGAACTTCCATGTCACCAGGGACCATAAATGGGAAAAAGAAAGACAGCATTACAAGAGTTACAAAAAGAGACAGAGCGTGATTAAATCAGCCAAAATCTAATTAAACAACTAGGAACATGCAGCATGAGACATATTCCCATGACGACTGGCTATACAAATAGCATGCTATACTCTTCTTGACAGAAGTTGATTTGGAGTATCTGTACATTTGAAATGTTTAAATGTCATCAAGTCATCATGTACGTTAATAGTGGTCATTCTTAAATGTGTTGTATGCCTTTGAAACATGCTTGTAGAGTAGTAAAGTACATTACCAAACCACACTGAGACCTTTGTGCTGGAAATAAGCCAATTTATTTAGCCACGTAATTAAATTATTGAAATACACATGACAAAAAAAGTCACGTGTTTCATGTACCCTGAGAAAATGCTCTGGGTGTAATCATACAAACATGGTATTACATTTAAATCACATGATACAACTTAAGAATGTATTAGGAAGTTTTATGTTTTATCCTCTACTCTGCAGGATGGCGCTACCTGATTATCCCATTCCAGAACTGGATGTTACTCTCCAGGAAGCTAGCCGGGTGCTTCAGCTCACCTTAAATCCCGACCAGTACCAACACTATAAAACTGCCCTCTTTCAGCAGAGAGATGCACTCCAGGAAGTCCAAAAACATCTGAAAGATCACGCTTCTGGACGTGAGAACTGGGTGACTGAGGAATTCAAAAAGCGGCTGCTCTCCTGCTATGACCCCCTGCCCACTTCCACTGCTGTTCCCTCCGTCCTGCCCTCCTCTAATCTAAAGGGGGAGTTCGCACAGATAGAGCGGGCTACGGCCCTGCTGTGGGCAGCTGCTAAGCTGTACAGTGAACCATGTCTGGTGGAAGGGGATGTACCAACTGAGCGAACACAACAGTCGCAGGTTTTTGCGGCTAGTCGCCTACCAGGCAAGAGCCAGGATGAGCTAAAGGTATTTTTTTTTCCCAAATAACCTCCAATGTCTACTATTTTAAGTTACTTTAACAAAGTAAAACTTATCTTAATGACATTTTCTTGGCCTTGATGTTCCAGACATACCCAGACAGCCTTCACGCCATATTGACCTGCCGAGGGGGTATATTTCCGATTCAAATTTTATGGAAACCAAGTTCAAGGGACTCTCGTTCTCCTTTACCTCTCAGTGACATCTACGCCCAACTGATGCATGCAATGAGTCACCCAGAAGCGGCCCCCGAACAAGACCCGTCCACTATTTGTGGTCTGTCTTCTCTTCATCGCCAAGCCTGGCATTCTCTGAGAATGGATATCTTAAAGACAGGGGGTGCAGCAGCAGTTTCGCTTGAAATGATGGAGAGTGCTATTCTGGCTGTTTCCCTGGAAGACCGCCCAGCACCGGCTGACCTTGCAGAAATACTTAATACAGTCCGACTAGGGGAGAAAGATGGCAGATGTTTGAGATACTATGATAAGGTATGTAAAAAGAAATTAGGATGTTTATATAATTAGAACCTTATAATTAGTACTGTATAGCAGTAAGCTTAATTTCCTATGCTAAGCAGGGTTTGGCATATTTCAGAAATTAAGAATTCAATCACTTTTTTTCCAATGTGTTGGAATTTGAATTTAATTGGCGCCCAAACTTCAAAGCTTTTAAAAGTTTTACTTTTTTTCAATAATTCTGTGCCCTTCTACCAAGCAATTCAATTCTGAATGACGCACAACTGATGCTAATTTGGTATTTAAAAATAAAATAAAAAAATTATTACGATAAAATCAATTAAAGGAAATTCATGGATTAAAGGATTAGTTAACTTTAAAATGAAAATTACCCCAATATTTACTCACCTCAAGCCATCCTAGGTGTATATGACTTTCTTCTTTCTGTTGAATACAATCAGAGTTATATTAATAAATATCCTGATGTTTCCGAGCTTTACAATGGCAGTGACGGGGACCACAAGTTTGAAGCCCAAAAAAGTGCATCCATCAATCACAAACATACTCCACACGGCTCCGGGGGGTTAATAAAGGCCTTCTGAAATGAAGCCATGCGTTTGTGTAAGAAAAATATCCATATTTAATACGTTCTAAAGTAAAATATCTAGCTTTCTGTATGCAACTTACGGAAAAAGCGTAACTAACGTGATGTAGGACGTAGCGCAAGCGTTTTGAACTGCGAGAGGCGTTACACTATCTTCGTAAGTTGAATACGGAAGGCAGTCTGGCGGAAGCTAGATATTTTACTTTATAAAGTTTTAAATATTTTTCTTACAAAAACCCATCGATTCGCTTCAAAAGGCCTTTATTAACCCCCCGGAGCCGTGTGGAGTACGTTTATGATGGATGGATGCACTTTTTTGAGCAACTCGTGGCCCCCGTTCACTGCCATTATAAAGCTTGGAAGTGTCAGGATATTTATTAACATAACTCTGATTGTGTTTATCAGAAGGAAGAAAGTCATATACACCTAGGATGGCTTGAGGGTGAGTAAATTATGGGGTAATTTTCATTTTAAAGTGAACTAATCCTTTAAATGACTTCCCATAGTAATGCTAAATCAGACACAACTGGCTGTAATGTTTAGATATGAATGGCAGAATGACATAACTATTTACCATCTTCATCAACAGGTGGTGAACTTGGTGGTTTTTAAAGATGGCCAAGCAGGCATGTTGTTTGAGCATAGTGCCCTGGATGGAATGGTAGCTGGACTTCTTGTTGAACGTCTGTGGCAGCTCTCAGAATCTGAAAACATAGAAATTATAAACACCCAAACCAATAGGCTAGGTCCATCCTCAAATGCTGGTTCTCTTCACTCTAAACCTCTGAAAATGCCACTGAAAGGCATAACTGTGCCGCATCAGTCTGTTTCTAGTCTTCTACAAGCCAGCCAGTCTGTCATGACTTTTGAATTATCATCTTACCAAGATGTGTTCACCACCTTAAGGGGTCACAGAGGTCTATATGATGCATGGATTAATTTCACTTTGCAGCTGTCCTTGAGGCAAACACTTGGGGATGCAGCTACTAGCCTTATCATGGTGACACCTACTCACATGCGCCACTTCAAACATGGCCGCTGTGATCCCACATACTCCACAACTATTAGATCTCACCAGCTTGTTACAGCACTGGCATCCTGCATTGGCCCAGACAATGTTCCCCGGTACACAAATGAGCTTTTCCAGCTCTTTCACCTTGCCTTTTTAGAGCACAAAAACCTCATCAAAGCTACAAAACTTGGCCTTGGAGTGGGTCCTCATCTGGCAGCCCTGCGCAGATCTATGTCTCAAGATAATCCACTCAAGAAGTTTCTTGACCCTTTTGGATGCCCTTCGATTTACTTGACTGGATCAGATCTAATGGAGGGAGTTGAGTGTGCTGTAGGTAACGTCTATGCTACAGACCAGCTGGCTGTCACATATCTAGGCAGGAAGGACAAAGTACGTCTAGTCCTGAATGGAAAGGGCACTTTCGCCAATGTCCTGGGAAGTCTCAAAGAAAGACTTGAGCTCAATCTAAAACTAGTAATGCTTCTGGCACTAAGGTATGCCATTGCAGGGCAGATGGGAGCCATTGAATGTCTCCTGCAAGACAATGAAGAAAAACTAGTAAATAGATCTTCAGTGGACGATGCAGTCAGAGCTGTGGAGCAAAAAGGACACAACAAAACCATGAAGCCAGATTTCACTTTAGTGATCCATGGTGGGGCAGGGGAGGAAATGATGTTGAATCAGAAGGTGATTGGGACCATTGAATTTGCCCTTCAAACAGCTCTAACTCTTGGAGCACAAGTGCTTTTTCATGGAGGTAGTAGTCTGGATGCAGTACAAAGAAGTGTAGTTGCGTTGGAGGACTGTTTCTTGTTTAATGCTGGCAAGGGATCAGTATACAACCGAGATGGGGAGCATGAAATGGAAGCCACCATTGTGGATGGACATGGGAAGAACTCTGGATCTGTAGCTTGCCTGCGAAGAGTGAAAAACCCAATAAAAGCAGCCCGCTGTGTTATGGAAAAGAGTGTGCACTCATTACTGATTGGAGAAGGTGCCGAAGAGTTTGTAGACAGTCTTGGAGAAAAAGAAACTCTTCGAGAAAAAGAAACAACACTAAAACCAGAGTACTTTGACACCGACATAAGATACAAGGAGTTGCTTATGAAGTCAGGTGATGGCAAGAACAACCATCCTCAAACTGTAGGTGCAGTTGCGCTGGATAAGTGGGGCAAGTTAGCAGCAGCTACATCCACCGGAGGTTTAGTTGGCAAGTGGAAAGGCAGAGTCGGTGACACCGCTATAGTGGGGGCAGGAATTTATGCTGATGAGAAACTTGCCGTGACATGCTCTGGTGATGGCGATGCCTTCTTACGCCAAACAGTTGCTCACAAAGTAGCCAGCTTATACAACCTCAAAGGTTACAGTCTCAGACAGGCTTGTCGAGAAGTTATCCACAATGATCTGGAAGAAAAGTGTGCAGGAATTATTGCTGTAGATCATCACGGTGAAGCCATTATTGAAACCAATGCTGGGGTCATGTTTGTTGGTTCAATGGTAAATGGCATTCCTCGAACTGAGGTTTTAAGACCTAAGAAGGAGTTTATGAATGTGATTTGGGAGACTAATGAATTGATAGCTCACCTAGAGTCTAATCCTTGGACCCCCGGAGCCACTGTTCTTACTCGAAAGACTATTAATGGACCTAGTAGCATCTTTCAGTTAGTGTTACCTGACTACATAACAATGATGCAGGGGGCACAGACTGTTGCCAATCTCCTTTGCGAGAAACTTGGTGTGCATCGCTGTGCCCTTGTGTCCATGCCAGAACTTGACAAGCCGGCTTACATCAAAGTCTTGCCTCTCCATGGCCTAGAACAAAACTGGAAACCTCAACTAGCTGAGGAAATGGAGTTCAATCCTTACGACCCTGGATACTGTAGCTCCAAAAGTGGTCCACAATGTGAAGATACCCATCTTGACCAGGTGCAGGCAAAGATTCGCTCTCGACTCCCGACACCCAATGCCCCTTCTTGCTTTGACTTCCACGGGGACCCTTCTGATACCGGCCTTTTCCCCCGCATTATCCGTGGTGAAGAGCAACAGTGGCGTGTCTGGGAAGACAATGATCATGTAGCCTTCCTTACTCCTTTTCCAAATACACCAGGCCTTACAGTTCTAGTGCCAAGAAAACCTCTTACCAGTGACATCTTCCGTCTGAATGAAAGCGACTATACAGCCCTACTTGTGGCAATACGAAAGGTTGCTCATCTTGTGCAAGAAGGAATGAATGCCCATGGTGTAGCTCTCATATTTGAAGGGTTTGAATTTGATTATGCCCATGCCAAACTGATTCCATTAGTTCCTCAGCCTAATGCCCCCAAACCCCCAGTTGTGGCTTCTCAGTTCTGCCCAACTTATACAGGATATGTAACATCGGTAGATGGTCCTCTTGCTAACAAAGAGGACCTTACAGAGATCCACACCAAGATAACAAAGGCTACTCCACCTCAGTCCTGGGAAGACCCCCAAACTCATGCTGCATTAGCCATCAAGAGCAAATGGTATCGGAATCTCTTTCAAATCCAAAACACCCTGTTTCATAGCACAGTGGAGTACTTCAACAACAAATGCAAGTATGCTTATGCACTGACACCTATCACAACTGACACAATTTCCTCACCAATGGGTCTGGGGTCAGATTCTGAACCTGTGTTTGTCAACATGTTGGGCCAAGATGTATATCTCGCAGACTCTATGCAGTTTGTTTTAGAGTACTTCATGAGGTTTCATGATGGTCTTCCTGGTGCTTACTACGTGTCCCCCAGTTTCAGAGGGGAAGATCCTGATGCTACACATCTCAACCAGTTCTACCATGTGGAATGCGAGCTTCTGGGTGACATGGATGTTGCCATGAGTATAGCTGAAGGCTATGTTGCCTATTTGACTCAGGCAATGGTAAAGGAACATTCCAACATTATCTTAAACACAGCTGGTACACTTTCCCATGCGCAAGAACTACTGAAGAGCTTAGAAAAACCTCTTCCAAGAGTAACCTTGGATCAAGCCATTCACATTATGCCATCCTCTGATTGCCTTGAGTGGGTTCAGGAGGGACAACCACAGTTTGGCAGGAAGCTAACTCGAAAGGGAGAAAAAGTCCTAATTAAAAAGTATGGAGGTGCTGTTTGGCTGACAGAAATGGACCATCTTGGAGTGCCCTTCTACCAAGCATATATTGAAGGTTCAGGCCGAAGCAAGGCCAAAGCAGCTGACCTTCTCTTGGGGTTAGGGGAGACAGTAGGGCTTGGGGAACGTCATTCTACACCTGAAATGGTACGAGAGGCGTTACAACACCATGCTGTACCAGAGGACTCATACAAATGGTACATCAACATGCGTCAAGTCCTCCCTCTTCTAACAAGTGGATGGGGTATGGGCACAGAGAGATACCTTTGCTGGCTTCTGCAGCACAATGATGTCAGGGACATGCAAATCATTCCCAGATTGAAAGCCAAAAAGTTTATGCCATAAATAGTATATATGGTCTTCAAACTCTACATCTTGTGCAAGGACACAGGATACTCAGTATTTATATTGACAGTTACAGGGTTATAGCTTGACATATAATGTATGGAATCCATGGCAAATATACTCTTAAGAATTTTTTAGCAAGAATAAGGATATGAAATCTTGAAATAAAAGCTATACTATAACTACACTACATTTTAGATTGTTACATTTTCTGACAACAGAATATTTTATGCGGAGCTGGTTAGATTGACATACTGTTTGGAGTAAATCAGTTTCTGCTATACTTGTTGTATTTACTGACTTTGTTTTAGCTAAGATTAAAAATATGTTTGTAAGAACTGATGTACCTTTTAGAGTATTGCAGAATTTTAAATACTGCATTACATATAAAAAACACTCTCTTTCTTTTTATCTTTATCTCTGTATCTTTTTTGCTTTCCTTTTCTGTTTTAACACTTTCCTAAAATATTATATGAATGCATTACAAACTGGCTTACTGATTTATAAAAACTGTATTATAAAACTCTTATAACATTCTTTCAAAGTATAATAATAAAATACAGATAAATCACCCTTAATGTCTTTTAATTGTTTTATCATTAAGCATTGAGATCATAAAACCAAAAACAAGTATAAGAAGCTTTTCATGGCCTTACAAAATATGTGATAACTTAAATTCTTGTCATGTAGCTGGTCAAATATTTTAACTGAAATAGTTTAACTCTTAACCGATGAGCAGGAGAGCACAATATACACTATAGTAATCAAATGTAGATAATTCTGCTGACACTGTAAAAGCGTGAAAACCACTAAAAAGTTAATTTTGATCAATATCTAAAAGGATTAGAGCTGTGCTAAAACCATCAACACTGACTGTGTAATTTTATTCTCCACAGAACTGCATACCTTGTGACAAGCTAATAAAGTCTTTCACAAACTGACAACAACACTCAGTGAAAGAAAACTGGTTCTTTCTCCAACTCACACAAGTCACATAAGCATGTACTAGTAAACATAACAAGCATCACAAGTAAGAATAACCAAAAAAAACATACCAGCTAAACCGAGATAAAACTGTCACCCCTCTTATACTGAGAGCTAAACCATATTCATCACAGGCATTTGAGTGACTCAGTAATTCATTTCAGTAACCTTGCACTATTAACCCTTTGCATCCATTAAAACATCACTTGCACTCAATTCTTTCCAACATTTTTGTATTTCTGGTGTATTTCTTATGCATTTCTATACTGTTTAGAAAAGACAAATATGTATCTTTGAAATGGAGTGAACTTTT
This sequence comes from Coreius guichenoti, assembly GCA_039654105.1. Classification (NCBI taxonomy): domain Eukaryota; kingdom Metazoa; phylum Chordata; class Actinopteri; order Cypriniformes; family Gobionidae; genus Coreius; species Coreius guichenoti. The sequence goes on from CM077171.1 coordinate 37,086,647, forward strand.
TTTGACATCCAGTCATGCATTTGTCATGAAAAAAAAAACTTTAAAAAACACTCAAATCTATCCCTGTGCAATCATATATTTAATATTAAGTGTTACTTGCTAAATAGCATTGCAATGTATAAGACAACACACAACAGAAAGACAAAATAAATATTGTAGCAAAGCCATTGTACTAATGTTATCTGGCTGACATGTGTTTAATTAGGTTATGTGTTAAATAAGACAATCAGATGAAAAAAAAAAACATTACCAGGGGGCACCCGGATTTGAACCGGGGACCTCTTGATCTGCAGTCAAATGCTCTACCACTGAGCTATACCCCCTTGCGGTTCAGTTATTTATTTCTCTGCCATATATTCACATTGTTGTATGTCGTACTTAAAGTAAAATTGAATAAGATCGTAAATATTAGGTTAAATAAGTAAGAAACTCATTATTTACATTCTGCCCCTTTCCAGTCAACAAAATATCACACCAAGGTAATATCTGAGCCGTAATTCATTGCTCGCTATTTGCAGCATAGACCGTCGAGAGGTTGAACTGAAGGGGAGCGCGAGTGACATGGCTGCTCAAGCTCGAGCTCTCGTAGCGGCGCGATGGCTCGCGGCCGCTGTCAAAACCAACCGAGTGGGACCAAATCTGCGGATATTAGATGCATCTTGGTATTTACCTAAAATGAAACGCAACCCCATGGCCGAGTTTGAACAAACTCACATTCCCGGAGCTTCGTATTTCGACATCGACGAGTGTTGTGACAAAAGCTCCGACTTTGATCATATGCTGCCTACCGAGGGCGAGTTTGCAGACTATGTGGGTGATCTGGGAATAGGGAACAACACTCATGTCGTCGTTTACGACTCCAGCGACTTTGGCTCGTTCTCTGCACCACGGGTGTGGTGGATGTTTAGGGTGTTTGGGCACAGTTCCGTGTCGGTTCTGGACGGTGGGTTGAAGAACTGGTTAAGGGAGGGTCATCCAGTTACCAAGCAATATAGTAAACCATCGCGTGCCGAGTTCAAAACGTCCTTTAACAAGTCCTGGGTCAAAACTTATGAAGACGTTTTGAACAACATTAAAAGCAATGCATTTCAAGTAGTCGACGCCAGAGCCAATGGAAGATTTCGTGGGGTTGAACCAGAGCCAAGGGCAAGTAAGTATGGATTGTTAGTTGGCATACCTGTCACACATTTTTTTCCCTAGTACAAATATCTAAACATTCTTAAATTAAGATACGTTTACTTGAGAAGAAAATATGACAAAAATATTATATTAAGTCTTATTTTTATGAAAAATGTATCAAAATTAATATTAGACCACCTGTCATAATAAAGAGAAAACAAAAATATTTTAGAAATCTGTCAAAAACGTATTAAAAAAAATTGTCATTAATTAGGCAAATAACAAACTGAAACAACTAAAAAATCTTTATTCACACACATAATAACCAAACAAATTTTATATTTTGTATGGCGTTCTTTGGCCTTGATACAGCTTGCATTCTTGCTGCTATTGTTTTTCTGTACAGTACTTTTCCACAGTCTCTGTTGTTATTGACTTCCAAATAGTTTCTAATTGTTCCCAAAGACTTGCTTCTGATGAAACTTTTGTGCGCTCTATCTTTGAATCTGAAATTTGTTCAATAGGATTCAAGTCCGGACTTTGACTTGGCCAACTGTGACTAAAGAGCTTGCACATACTGATGGATTAACCATTACAGAAACTTAAAAAATGATTTTGGTAATCACCAATACTGTTAGTTTAGGGCAGCTGTGGCACAAACCTTACATTGGGTGATGGTCTTTATATGGAATTTTACATTTTTGTAAACTACTCTTATACATCATAACACAAGGTACAATATCCAAAGATTTTATGTACCACTGTATGACATTACAAATGTATATTTTGTCTTATTTTTATGTTACACAATTTCTTTGAAGAATGGATTTAGGAAAATTAAGGCAGATACTTTCAGTCTATGAATGCATGCATGCATGTAGCACAACCTTTGTGCAAACTATCAATTTCAACTATTGATAGCCTTTTAATTCTCTACACAGTAATGCAGTATAAGCAATGTCATGCAGTTCCATACTTGATCTACAACTATTTTAAATCACGTTTAACTTTTGTATGTTTATTTATATGTTTATGTTATTATAAATGCAAAAGTGCATTCTCTCTACATTTTATATCTTAGACACAGAGCCTGGTCATATTCCTGGATCAACCAACATGCCTTTTCAAAGCTTCATGGATTCAACATCAGGTCTAGAACGTCCTGTGGAGGAACTCACCAAGCTCTTCCAGCAGGCTGGAGTTGACATGCAGAAGCCCTTCTGGGTCACCTGTGGCTCAGGTGTGACAGCCTGTCACATCGCCCTCGCTGCTCACCTGTGCGGCCACCCGGGGGTCTGTCTGTACGATGGGGCGTGGGCCGAGTGGTTTGCCAAGGCTGCACCTGAACATGTGATCTCTGAGGGAAAGGGAAACAGCCATGATTAATGGTTTCTTAGACCAGTACGACACCCTTTCTTTGGAATAAAGAACTGATGACTAATGGAATCACAAGACAGGCCTCATTTTTATACATTTAAGCTTTTTCTGGGTAAAATAGCTATATAAATCTAGGAAGACAGCTACAAGAATTCATAGCTCAATTCATCTGTCAGACGTTCAGTATTTCAGAAAAAGCCTCTAGAATGTAATCAGAAAAAAATCTAAATGATGTTAAAAGAATATTTTATATAAATATAGTTTAATAATTGTGCATTTAAAATAACAATGCACGCCAGATAGCCTATTTGAGGGGAAATTAATGCTCAATTGTGGCAATAGAAATGTGGTTACTATTTTCTTCTTAGTTTTAAAAAAAAAAGCAAAATATAATTAGTGACCTAATCCAGTTGTTCCTGTTTTCTTTATATTTCAGAGTTGATCTAATAAATGCAATATACACAAATATCTCATGTCTTGTGTGCTAGTGTTTAAAAAAAAAAAAAAAAGAGGGGCATTTTATGAAAATGCCCTCACTGATAAATTGTCAACTTACACATAAATATAAATGTAGATCTCCCGCATGGATTGTTAGATTTCTGTTTGTTTCTACCCCTCGTGCCACACTTCTAATGGACTCATCCATATAGTCGCCTTTAAAATTGCCTGATGGTCCTGAGAATAAAAACAAGCAGAAGCTGCTCTCCATTCCACTGTCTTCATGACTTAACGTTGTTTGTGTATTTTCCCGACATTTTAGACAAAAGCTGGATGTCATTTTAAATCTATTATAAGATCAGTTTGGCAAATTCATGTGGATTTTTGAAATTCTAAAATTTCAAAATCAGACAGTTGATGATCAAACGCTAGGCTGAGTCGCGAACACTAAGTGGTCGCGAGATATTTTCCCTATACCTTTGGATCTTTTTACCATTTCGAGTTTTTATTTTAGAGTTCGCTAAAACCATTTACTAAAACAGTTTTGTATTGGCTGGAAAGACATTTTAAAACATTTGTTTAAGGTAAGCGAGCGACTGTAATTGTTGACAGCTAGTGGCGTATGATGCTAATGATGATATGCGTGTTGCAGTGTAGTAGCGCTCACAAAATTGAAAGTGGTTCAACTTAAAACTTTATACGATGTATCTTTAGACATTATTTTCATATAAGCCCCTGTATAACATGTAATTATGTCTAGGGATGCTCCAACGACACGTTTGATGGTGTTTTTCTGTCCGCAGGGTGGCGCTGTTGAGTCATGTCTGGAATTGCTTTGAGTAGACTGTCACAGGAGCGCAAAGCCTGGAGGAAAGATCATCCTTTCGTAAGGGACACAAATACACAAGATCAAATGTGAAGAACTTGAAAAATATATCTAACTCATAACTATATTTTGCGCTGTGGTACTTTTGATTTTTTTTTTTTTTTCTGTAGGGTTTTGTGGCTGTACCAACCAAGAACCCAGATGGCACCATGAATCTCATGAATTGGGAGTGTGCGATACCAGGAAAAAAGGGGGTTAGTTTCCTTCTCAATCTTACGGCCCCGTCTAAATTAAGTGTTAGATTAAGTTACATAGGGCCGATTTCACAGACAGGGCTTAGATTAAGTCAGCATTAGGCCTTAGTTCAATTAGGACATTTAAGTGACTTTTATAAACGTGCCTTAGAATAAAACATTACTGGTGTGCATCTTGAGACAAAACAATGGCACTGGCATAATTTAAGATATATTTAAGATAAAAAGTTATTTTAAGTTAAAACAGCTCAAACATGCATTTTAGTCTGGGACTAGCTTAAGCCTTGTCTGAAACTAGGGGATAGAGTTCTAGATTGTCTCAATCGTAATATTTGTTAAGGGTATTTTTTTATTCTTATATTTAACATAGATGCTTATATTTAACATTTTTACTCATGTACATTTGTGTATATTTGTTTAACATATACCCCTTTTCTTATTCTTGTCTAATATAAATGTTTTGTCTAGGTTGTGTGTGTGTGTGTGTGTATAAGTGTGTATATATATATATATATATATATATATATGAATAATACAAATAAGTGAATAGGCTATTTATTTTAAAAAAAGATGTTTGTGAGTGTATTTTTAGTATTATTCACTTATTTTATTTTTATTATCTGTCTTTTTTTTGCATGAATTATGCATATTACAGTTTTAAGGTGGTTTTTATCACCTATATGACATGCCTACAGACAAATGGGAATCCATGGTGTCTTGGACTAATTCAGAGACTCATACATATATCATGTGTGAACTGTGTTAAATTACTGGAGTTTTAAAATCTGTCATTCTGTGTCCTGTAGACTCTTTGGGAGGGAGGTTTGTACAAACTGAGACTGTTCTTTAAGGATGACTACCCATCTTCACCACCCAAATGTGAGTTTTCTCCTCCATGAGAGATGTTATACCCTAAACGTTTGTATTTTTTGTGCTTATTATTGTCATCGTCACCACACTTAACCCTTTATACAGGTGTTTTATTTGTTGAACCCTGATTATACCCCTTGCATATTTTTAGCTGTTCATTTGCTCCTACAGACACTAAAAGTTGTGAGACACCTGTTGCAAAGCTGCTCTGAAACAATATGTATTGTGAAAATAAACCTGTTAATTTTCTTCTCAGGCAAGTTTGAACCTCCGATCTTCCACCCAAACGTCTATCCTTCAGGTACAGTGTGTCTGTCCATACTGGAGGAAGAGAAGGATTGGAGACCAGCCATCACCATCAAACAAGTATGCAAAAATACACACACAAACACAATTTGTGCAGTTATACACTACTGTTCAAAAGTTTAAGGCTCGGTAAGATTTTTAAAAAATGTTTTTGAATCTCTTTATTTAATTAAAGATACAGTAAAAATTTAAATATTACAGTTTAAATGAAATTGTTTTCTATGTTAATTTATTTGAACTCTTTCCCCGCCATTGACGTAAATTTCCGTCATTTGAGACGATACTTCCCCACTATTGACAGAAATTTCTGGCTTTCCGTGTTTTCACTGTTATACGGTAGGGGGCGCTATTACACATCTTCTGAAAGAATACAGTATCTCCTGATCAAAACACAGGTGAAAAAGAAGAAACAATAAGCAGATAGGATATGTAAGCAGATGTATATTTATTTGCATTTAAAGGGACACAAAAAAACGGCGCATCTTTGCTCACCCTTAAAAAGTGACCATTTTAACATGCTATAAAACATGATCTGTGGGGTATTTTGAGCTAAAACTTCACATACACACTCTGGGGACATCAGAGACTTATTTTACATCTTGTAAAAAGGGGCATTATAGGACTCCTTTAAACAGCATATAAATCAAAACTGCCTAATGTTACTGAATGAAATGTCGACCCAGGACGAGCTATAGGACTGTGAAGCTTTGGGGGTGTTTTTATTATCGTTCTGAATCTGATATGGATGTAGTCTTTCATAAAAAAAAACATAACTTGATTTTTCTCAGGTCTTTGCTCAAAATGTTGCTTTTTTTTTATTAAACTTACCCACATTCAAGTGTTGATTTAAAAAAAGAATGCATGAAGCTAGAATTTTGTTTTTGTTTAAAAGCAGATGCTCTGTTCTTTCTTTTGATATATTGCATGTCCAGATATTCATACAAAAAAATATTCTGGGTGCCATGAAAATTTTGTGAAAATGATCAAAAATGCGCTGGCAACTTTAAAAAAAAAAAAAAAAACGCTGGCAGGGAAAGAGCTAAAATGTAATTGATTTCTTTGATGCAAAGCTGTATTTTCAGCATCATTACTCCAGTCTTCAGTGTCATATGATCCTTCAGAAATCATTCTAATATGATGATTTAATGCTCAAGAAACATTTATTATTATTATCAAAGTTGAAAACAGTTGTGCTGCTTAAGATTTTTGAGGAAAACCATGATACATTTTTTCAGGGTTCTTTGAATAGAATTCATCAAAAAAAAAAAAACGTTTTTTGTAACATTATAAATGTCTTTACTGTCACTTTTGATCAATTTAACGATTTCTTAGTGAATAAAATCATTAATATCTTTAAAAAATGTGTTAATGATTTGAACAAACCTTTTGGGCCAATAAGAATTGAGCTTTTGTATCTCATTGTTTTGTGGCTGTAGATTTTGTTGGGCATCCAGGAACTCCTTAATGAGCCCAACATTCAGGACCCAGCGCAGGCAGAGGCATATACGACATACTGGTAAGTTCAGCCAAACATCACTGGCTCTCTTTAATATAAGATTGTTTACTTTCAACAAATACCATGACCACATCATTGATCTTATCTCTCTCTCTCATTCTCCTGCAGTCAAAACAGGATGGACTACGAAAAGCGTGTGAGGGCACAAGCTAAGAGATTCGCTCCGACATAGAGCAACAAGTGCACAATCTGAAAGCCTGTGCCGAACAGATCCAGTTCCTGCATAGCTGCCATTCTGACTCTCCAGAATCCTTCACCACTCAATAAAAACCCCAAAACTGCACTTGAGTTGAAATAAAGATTTGTTCAAGTTGGCTTCAGAACTGAATGAGGATGGGTGCAAAACAACTCTTAAAATGAAAGCAAAGTTAATGTTGGCTGCTGATCTGTGACCAGTGTTTTACAAAGTGATGGTGAAATTTTCTTTTGTTTGGTGAGGAAACTGTTTGCAGATCAGTTGCTAAAAATCAACTTTTACACAGAGCAGAGATGGTAAAGGTGGAGGGTTTTTGTATATACAGTATAAATATTGAAAGTTATTGATTTTTATTTACTTTTTTACTGTTTCATTACATTAATTAAAATATGTGTGGCCATAATATGTGTATGAGTATGTATTATTTGAAATAAAAATAAAAAGTGGTTGCTACAAGCGTTGTTGTTTATATAGTTTCTATTAATATCAAACTGTTTCCTTTTTCACCTTTACCATGTTTTTTTTTAAGGTAGCTTTAAGTAAACAAACTGTTGTTATGGCGCTTTGCCATGTTTGTGTGACGTTCATGATGGCATTAACCACTGATACTCTGTAGAACTCAATGATTTATTAATAGCGCAGGTAGAGTTTCACCCACACCAACCACAACATGACCAATCGCTGGTCGGTAGGTACCTCTTACTTAAACTTTTCAAAAACTTGATTCTGTTTTTTTTTCATTTATTCTTTTATTCCCTTTGGTTTCAGGACATTTGTTTATTATTTGTCATATTACTAAAGTAGCCTGCATGCACTCTCACTGTTTTACTTGGAACTTTGAATCTTGATCATTTGTGTATTTCCAAGCCTGTTTGTCAAGATGCAAATTTCAGTAGTAGTGAATTTGGTTACCATGCTGATAAATTATACTTATTGATAGGACAATTTGAGGATGAACACCATCAGCCAATCAGAGAAGAATACAAACAGCTGTAATCAGGTCTATTCTGCACCATAACATTAATCATAACATTTTATGTTATTTTATAACATTTTATAATTGTGCTCATTGCATCATGTATATGTGTATTTATGTGCACATATTCAGGTGTGCAGAGTGCGCTGCCCACAGGTTCCTCCGCTTAATGCTCCTCATTTCTCCGATGTAGGCTCAGATAGCACAGATGACCACAGATCCTATCATATGATGGGCCACTATTTGCGTGCAAACGTCTTCTCCGGTGTGTCTCAAACACAAATACACAAACTGCATCCTTTTAGTATATTACTTAAACACACCAACCACCAGATCCCATATCTGCCCATTGGAAATCATGTATGTGTTCTTTTTCACAGGGCCCTCAGTTGTGTGGTCATCTTTGGTTAAGGACTCGTATACTCGTCATCATTTACCAGCATTTATCCAAGATGCAGAGCACTGGCACGGCCACAAAACAGATCACCTAGGTATGCTTGAAGATTTGAATACTGTTTGCTCATTTCTCAAATCAATAGATCTCAACCAGGACCAAACCTGGACATTAGAAGATTAGAAAAACGTTGCCTGGTCTGATGAGTCTTGATTTCTGCTGCGACATTCTGATGTTAAGAGTCAGAATTTGGCATAAACAACATGAAAGCATGGCTCCGTCCTGCCTTATAACAATAGTTCTCTTTCATCATCTCGTGTTCGAGATCCACCTATGGGAAGGGCATCCGTACCTGACCTCTGCAGAAGCATCCAATTGCACCAAGTCTGACAAGACAGGCAGGAGCGCGCAGCCAATGCCCAGTAAGGCCCCACCCCTTACCTGCGGGCATATACAGTGGGGAGAACAAGTATTTGATACACTGCCGATTTTGCAGGTTTGCCCACTTACAAAGCATGTAGAGGTCTGTAATTTTTATCATAGGTACACTTCAACTGTGAGAGACAGAATCTAAAACAAAAGTCCAGAAATTCACATTGTATGATTTTTAAATAATTAATTTGCATTTTATTGCATGACATAAGTATTTGATCACCTACCAACCAGTAAGAATTCCGGCTCTCACAGACCTGTTAGTTTTTCTTTAAGAAGCCCTCCTGTTCTCCACTCATTACCTGTATTAACTGCACCTGTTTGAACTCATTACCTGTATAAAAGACACCTGTCCACATACTCAATCAAACAGACTCCAACCTCTCCACAATGGCAGTGTATCAAATACTTGTTCTCCCCACTGTATAGCCTACATGCGCTACTGTACATCAGTTGACATTCGCTTCTCGCGATCTCTGCACTGACACAGCTCGGTCGAATTTGCGCTGCTCACTTATTGTCTGCAAGAGGAAATATCTTCAGATCAGCCTCCGCTAGGCGTGACAGTTTCTATTCTGCCAGTTTCTCTGTGTCTGCTCTCGGAGCCGCCCGCGCTCTCACTCGTCTTTCCTGTTCCACGGCTGCCGCCACAGACTTTTCTGAGTTTTTCGCCGGTATGTCGCTCTCTATCCCTGCTTCTTCCGGCAGTAGCTCATCACGGGCCTGCCCGGCCGCGTGTGGTGCTCTCATCGCCGCTAAGGATCTTCACCAATTCTGCGTGGTTTGCTTGGGCCTCAAGCACGTGGAAGAGGCCATAGAGAATCCGGAGAACTGCAGTCACTGCCTAGTGCTGCCTAAGAAACTCCTGCAACGCCACCTTAAAGTTGTTGCTACCCAGTGCGGCGAGCTCATTGGTTATCGTCTGCAGTTTGCTATGAAACCCCCACGTTTCAGGAGCGTTCGCTTTTCTCACACAGAGGAAAGCGTGGCGCACGTTCTGAAGGAGGAAATCTCCTCTCTTTTGAGGAAAGGTGCAATTCAGGTGGTACCCCCCGATCTGATAAACCAGGGTTTTTATTCTCTTTATTTCCTGGTTCCAAAGAAGGACGGTTCCCTCCGTCCTATTCTGGACCTCAGGGTGTTGAACAAACATTTGAGGAAATACAATTTCAGAATGTCAACTCATGGTTCGCTCGCCCGCGCAATAAAACGGAATGACTGGTTCACATCGGTCGATCTGAAAGATGCTTTTTTCCACATAAGCATTTATCCACGACACAGGAAGTTTCTTCGTTTCGCCTATCAAGGCATTTGTTACGAATTCACGGTCCTGCCCTTTGGGTTAAGCCTAAGCCCCCGCACATTTTGTCTGTGCACGGAAGCGGGCTTGACTCCCCTGAGAATGTCTGGTCTTCAGATCCTGACATACATAGACGATTGGCTCATCATAGCCGATACGAAGGAAAAGGTGTTGCAGGACACCTGCCGTGTGCTCGCACACATCACGTCTCTGGGCTTCAGGGTGAATGTGAACAAAAGCAATTTTACACCCAGCCAGAATGTGATCTTCCTGGGCATGGAGCTGAACTCAGTCTCCATGCGAGCGCGTCTCTCACAGGAGCGCGTTCTCTCTCTGATGAACTGTCTGTCGCAGTTCAGATAGGGGGAGAGGGTACAATTTCGCACATGTCTCAGGCTACAGGGTCTTATGGCTTCATCTATCCAGGTTTTGCCACTAGGACTCCTGAGAATGAGGGAGTTCATGAAGTGGGTTTTGTCACTACATTTCAGCCCGTTACACGATCTTTGGCGCTCTATAACAGTGACGCGCACCTGCGCTGCAGCTCTGCGCCACTGGAAGAGCGTGGACTTTTACGCACAGGGCGCCCCTCTGGGGACAGTTATGTTGCGGAAAGTTGTGACGACGGATGCGTCCTTAACAGGCTGGGGTGCCACCCAGGAGGGCAGAACTGTGAACGGTTTGTGGCCGAGCAAACTACGTTCAGAGTACATAAATTATTTAGAGCTTCTGACCATTTGGAAGGCTCTGAATCATTTTCTGCCCCGTCTGCAGGGACATCATGTGCTCGTACGCTGCGACAATACCACGGCAGTGGCTTATATCAATCGTCAAGGCGGCGTGCGCTCGTCGAAACTTCATGCTCTAGCTTACAAGCTTTTGGTATGGAGCAGGCGATTTTTCCTGTCGTTACACACAACTCATGTTCCAGGGATTCTGAACAGAGGCGCGGCTCTTCTATCGAGGGGGAACCCGCTCTTCGGAGATTGGCGCCTCCATTCTCAGATAGTAGACATGATATGGATGAGATTCGGACAGGCGTCCGTAGATCTACTTTGTATTCGCCTCGCGCGAAAACAGCCATTGTCCTATGTTCTTCTCGTTAAAGGACTTGGACGCGCCCCTCGGGGTGGACGCACTGGCCCACCCGTGGCCTAGAGTGCTGCTGTATGCCTTTCCTCCCCTATGCCTGATAATTCCCACACTGGCCAGGGTGAAAGAAGGGCGCCTGTCTCTCATTCTGATAGCGCCCAGGTGGCCCAAAGCACCTTGGCTGGCGGAGATAATCCCTCTGTTACATGCCCAGCCGTGGCGCCTCCCCCTCCACACAGACGTATTGTCTCAAGCAAACAGGGAGATTTATCACCCACACCCGGACAGGGTAGCTCTCGGGGCTCGCCTTTGGCTTTTGGCTTGCTTAGTTGGGGACACTTAAATTTTAACTATATTACTGATCTGCCCGCATTGAGACTATATGATAATTGAAATGAGCTGGATGACATCACTGTTTTCACCAGAGCGGCTGTACAGCCGAATCAAATTCCGTTGCATTATTTTCCTGTTACCACTGTGAAGCTGCTTTGAAACAATTGGCAATGTAAAAAGCGCTATATAAATAAAGGTGATTTATGATTTATGATTTACGAACCTGAGCGCGTTAGGGCTTCCCCCGCCCGTGGTGGCTACTATACAGAATGCCAGGGCCGTTTCTACACGGTCCTTATATGGCTGTAAGTGGCAAGTGTTGGATGAGTGGTGTGATGGGCGGGGTTGCACTTCAGTTTCTGATATTTTGTTTCCTCCAAGACCTTATGGATAAGGGAAGGTCCTTTTCCACTATTAAGGTATATCTGGCAGCTATCTCTGCTTTTGAGGGCTCAACGGTTGGGCAGCATCCTCTAATCCGCAGATTTATGAAGGGTGCCCATCGCTTGTTGCCAGTCATTAGGAGAACGATCCCTGGATGGGACCTCTCCATGGTGCTGGAAGCTCTGTCTCAATTCCCTTTTGAGCCTCTGGGGAATATTTCCCTAAAGTTGCTGTCCTTCAAGACAGCCTTGCTCTTGGCCTTGGCGTCAGCCAAACGTGTCAGTGAGTTACATGCACTCTCGGTTCACCCCTCGTGCATTAAATTCTCTCTGGGTGGAGATAAGGTTTTCCTTAAGCCTAATCCAGCCTTCATGCCGAAATGTTTCCCTGCGTTCACATCGGAGGTGTTGGAGCTTTTCACCCTCCGCCCTTTTCCTCCGCGGAGGATCAAAGGTTGAATGCCCTGTGTCCGGTCTGTGCGTTACAGACGTATTTGGCTAGGACCAGTGCGTTCCGGAAGAGTGACCAACTCTTTGTTTCATGGGCTCCTTCCCACAAAGGGGATCCCCTGTCTATGCAACGCCTTTCACATTGGCTTGTGGACGCTATAGTTTTGGCTTACGAATCGAAGGGAGTGCAACCCCCAGGGGACATCAGAGCTCATTCCACGAGGGGCTTAGCCGCCTCTTGGGCTCTGTTCAGGGGAGTATCACTGCAGGATATCTGCTCTGCTGCCAGTTGGGCCTCTCCCCATACGTTTGTGTGTTACTATAGGCTGGATGTCACCAGAACCTCGGTAGCACATTCGGTTTTGGGGGTGGGGTCTTCATAACCCTGCCTTCTTTTGCGTGTGCCACACACGTTTCATGCCCTGCTTGTACACCGCAGTTACGAGTGTGCGTCGGTGTGGCGGGTTCATGATTATGAGACGTGTCAAGCATTGCCCCTTGGGGTGACCGTCTTGTTCTGGCTAACAGGACCTCACTGTGAGTGTATTGGGCAATCGGGGAGCTGTCCATGTCTCTCCCATAGGTGGATCTCGAACACGAGATGATGAAAGAGAACAATAGGTTACTGTCGTAACCCCGGTTCTCTGAAACATAGAGTGGAGAGATCCACCAGCTTTGCCCCGCTTGCCAAACGAGAAGCGAATATACTTACTGATGTACAGTAGCGCATTTAGGCTATATATGCCCGCAGGTAAGGGGTGGGGCCTTACTGGGCATTGGCTGCGCGCTCCTGCCTGTCTTGTCAGACTTGGTGCAATTGGATGCTTCTGCAGAGGTCAGGTACGGATGCCCTTTCCATAGGTGGATCTCTCCACTCGATGTTTCAGAGAACTAGGGTTACGACAGTAACCTGTTGTTCAGGCTGGTGCTGGTGTTATGGTGTGGGGGATGTTTTCTTGGCTCCAAAGCCTTCCTGAGGATTGTTGCTGACATACACTATGGCTGGATCCCAAATGGCACCATAAACCCTCACGGTCTTCCTCTGAGTCCGCACTTTCGTGACGTAATGCCGCTTTGACTGCCGGGTAAAGTCTTCTGCGTAGCTCGCAAACTTGCGGGCTCAGCTGAAGTGCGCATCAAGGGCGCATAACGGCCACAAAGCGGGAGTCTCGTGGACTTAACGGGCACGCGCACACGGCAGCCGTTCTAAGTCCACAAGACTGAAAGTGCATAGAAGTGTGTCATTTGGGATCCAGCCTTTAATGCCAAAAGTATTGGGACACCCCTCCAAATCCTTGAATTCAGTTGTTCCAATCACTTCCATGGCTACAGGTGTATAAAATCAAGCACCTAGGCATGCAGACTGCTTCTACAAACATTTGTGAAAGAATGGGTCGCTCTCAGGAGCTCAATGAATTCAAGAGTGGTACCGTGATAGGTTGCCACCTGTGCAATAGGTCCAGTCGTGTAATTTCCTCACTACTAAATATTCCACGATCAACTGTTAGTGGTATTATAACAAAGTGGAAGCAATTGGGAACAACAGCAACTCAGCCACGAAGTGGTAGGCCACGTAAAATCACAGAGCGGGGGCCCCTTCCTGTTCCAACATGACTGCGCACCAGTGCACAAAGCAAGGTCCATAAAGACATGGATGAGCGAGTTTGGTGTGGAGGAACTTGACTGGCCTGCTGTAACGTACTGCTCCGAGAGACACAGGTAGAGGATCCAAACGCAGCTTTATTGAAAGGGTAATCCACAATCGTAGTCAAGAGTTCAGGCAAGGTCAAAACACAAGTAGGCAGTCCAAACAGGCAAACAAGGCAGGAGACAGAGGCAAAAGGGTAATCCGGGACACAGGCAAGAAATCCAACAAACCAAGAGACATGAAACCGGTAAAAACGCTCAGAAGTGCAGTGTAACAACAAAACAAGACTTCGCAGTGAATGACAGACATGGCCAGGCTTATAAAGTGTGAGCTAACAAGGTAATGGGGTGCAGGTGGATGTAATCAGGAAGGAAGTCCAGGTAGTGAGTGATGTGGGAATTGTAGTCCTTAGATGAAGTGACAGTCCGGGATGGAGTGCCCTCTGGTGGTAACCAAGGGCACTCTCATTTGTGATTGTGACATAGCCCCCCCTCAAAGGAGCGGCTTCCAGATGCTCCTAAACTGTCCAGGAGGGAGGTGGAACGGAGGCGGAACCGGGGGGCGGGATGGAGGGCCAGGCCAGTGGAGCGGAAGAGGGCCTGGAGACTTAGGCAGAGCAGGCGACCAGGGTGGCTCAGGCCGGGCAGACGGCCAGGGCAGAGAAGGATGGGTAGATGACCAGGGTGGTGCGGGCCAGGCAGATGACCAGGGTAAAAGGGCTGACCACAATGGCAGAGCAGACGACCACCACAGCAGCGCAGACGGGCTTGAAGACACCCACGGCGGAGCAGACGACCACCACAGCAGCGCAGACGGGCTTGAAGACACCCACGGCGGAGCAGACGACCACCACAGTAGCGCAGACGGGCTTGAAGACACCCACGGCGGAGCAGTCTAAGCAGGTGGCCCGGTTGGAATCCTCTCTGGACTCGGGACAGGAGACGGAGTCCTCTCTGGACTCGTGACAGGAGGTGGAGCCCTCTCTGGATTCGTAACAGGAGGCGGAGCCCTCTCTGGACTCGTGGAAGGAGACAAAGCTCTCTCTGGACTCTGTTCACAGGCTGGAGCCCTCTCTGGACTCTGTTCACAGGCTGGAGCCCTCTCTGGACTCTGTTCACGGGCTGGAGCCCTCTCTGGACTCTGTTCACGGGCTGGAGCCCTCTCTGGACTCTGTTCACGGGCTGGAGCCCTCTCTGGAATCTGTTCACGGGCTGGAGCCCTCTCTGGACTCTGTTCACGGGCTGGAGCCCTCTCTGGTCTCTGTTCACGGGCTGGAGCCCTCTCTGGACGCTGGTCAGTGGCTGGAGCCATCTCTGGACACGGCTCAGGGGCTGGAGCCATCTCTGGACGCGGGTCAGGGGCTGGAGCCATCTCTGGACGCGGGTCAGGGGCTGGAGCCATCTCTGGGCTCTGGACGGACACAGGGAACTTCACTGGGCTCTGGACGTGGACAGGAGATGTCAATGGATTCTGGACAGAGACTATGACGGGACGAGACTCTGGACTGGCGGGTACTGCGTGAATGGCGCATTCATCCTCAACAACACCCACACTAAAAGCAGAGCCACTCAGTTGCAAAGCAATGTCTATATAATATTCTAGTGTCCAGTCCAGTTGTGCAGTGGCATACAGGAACTGAGTGGCTCGGCAAGGCCTCCTCGAAAAAATATCATCAGACATACCGTGTCCATCGTGGAGAGATATGCCAGTTCAATAAAGTCTTGCACATAGTCCTCGATAGGACGATCTCCTTGACGGAGACGCATGATCTGTGCGGCTGGACTCATTTGTGGACGGACGTTTACTCGGCTGCTGGATCTGTGCATGGCGAAGTCTTCTGTAACGTACTGCTCCGAGAGGATCCAAACGCAGCTTTATTGAAAGGGTAATCCACAATCGTAGTCAAGAGTTCAGGCAAGGTCAAAACACAAGTAGGCAGTCCAAACAGGCAAACAAGGCAGGAGACAGAGGCAAAAGGGTAATCCGGGACACAGGCAAGAAATCCAACAAACCAAGAGACATGAAACCGGTAAAAACGCTCAGAAGTGCAGTGTAACAACAAAACAAGACTTCGCAGTGAATGACAGACATGACCAGGCTTATAAAGTGTGAGCTAACAAGGTAATGGGGTGCAGGTGGATGTAATCAGGAAGGAAGTCCAGGTAGTGAGTGATGTGGGAATTGTAGTCCTTAGATGAAGTGACAGTCCGGGGTGGAGTGCCCTCTGGTGGTAACCAAGGGCACTCTCATTTGTGATTGTGACACCTGCACAGAGTCCTGACCTCAACCCAATAGAACACCTTTGGGATGAATTAGAGCGGAGATATATCATCAATATCATTTTGTGATAATTTTGCACAATGCAAAGCATTTTTAAAAATAAATTGAAATATTAAAGATTCAGTGTCTTTTATTTTATTATAATTACATTAAATGATTGGTGTCATGCTGCTCTGACTTCACCCTTGCAGGCTTACTATTGGCTGATTCAGTGGCTGAGGGCAGCCATTTTGGGTTGACATCACTGTGTCCTTAGTTTGCATTACTTAAGTGCCACCTCAGTCAGCACTTAAGAATCAGTCTTAGACTTTGCTGAAAGTTGCTTTTAGCTTCTTTATAAAAGTCTCCCACTCTTAAGACAAGCCCTATTTTTTTTACTAAGAATTTGTATATATATAAGAAGTATCATGAATGCCTCATCTAAGCCACATTTGTCTTGTTCTTCCTTCTTTCCCCCACAGTGAAGTGGACAGAGCAGAACTTTCTCGACAAGCGACTGCATAAGCTGCTGAAGAAAATGGAGGTCAAGGGTGTGTCCAAATGAGCCTGACATTTTTGAAAACTGCAGCAAATTAACAATCGCACCTTCAGAGAAGTGTTATCACAGCACACACACTTTAAGCACTTTAACCACACGTGAGCCTCAGTATTCACATGGACCCTCCTACTCTCACTTCAGCTGCTGTTTGTTGCACTTTCTGTGCTGTTTATAACACGAGTCAAACGCAGTGACTGAAACGAACAACTGACTTTGCAGCAGGTCAGCTGATAGAAAAAAATAAGTTGCTATCCAAAAATAGGCGTGGGTGAAATATTAAAGAATACTGTGAATTTGCAGGGCTGAGCATATATTGGTGCAACTCTTTCCTGCCCTAGTACTTTAAAGATATACAGTGGGGAGAACAAGTATCTGATACACTGCCGATTTTGCAGGTTTGCCCACTTACAAAGCATGTAGAAGTCATTTTGTAATTTTTATCATAGGTACTCTTCAACTGTGAGTGACGGAATCTAAAACAAAAATCCAGAAAATCACATTGTATGATTTTTAAGTAATTAATTTGCATTTTATTGCATGACATAAGTATTTGATACATCAGAAAAGCAGAACTTAATATTTGGTACAGAAACCTTTGTTTGCAATTACAGAGATCATACGTTTCCTGTAGTTCTTGACCAGGTTTGCACACACTGCAGCAGGGATTTTGGCCCACTCCTCCATACAGACCTTCTCCAGATCCTTCAGGTTTCAGGGCTGTCGCTGGGCAATACGGACTTTCAGCTCCCTCCAAAGATTTTCTATTGGGTTCACTCCAGGACCTTGAGATGCTTCTTACGGAGCCACTCCTTAGTTGCCCTGGCTGTGTGTTTCGGGTCGTTGTCATGCTGGAAGACCCAGCCACGACCCATCTTCAATGCTTTTACAGAGGGAAGGAGGTTGTTGGCCAAGATCTCGTGATACATGGCCCCATTCATCCTCCCCTTAATACGGTGCAGTCGTCCTGTCCCCTTTGCAGAAAAGCATCCCCAAAGAATGATGTTTCCACCTCCATGCTTCACGGTTGGGATGGTGTTCTTGGGGTTGTACTCATCCTTCTTCTTCCTCCAAACACGGCGAGTGGAGTTTAGACCAAAAAGCTCTATTTTTGTCTCATCAAACCACATGACCTTCTCCCATTCCTCCTCTGGATCATCCAGATGGTCATTGGCAAACTTCAGACGGGCCTGGACATGGGCTGGCTTGAGCAGGGGGAACTTGCGTGCGCTGCAGGATTTTAATCCATGACGGCGTAGTGTGTTACTAATGGTTTTCTTTGAGACTCTGGTCCCAGCTCTCTTCAGGTCATTGACCAGGTCCTGCCGTGTAGTTCTGGGCTGATCCCTCACCTTCCTCATGATCATTGATGCCCCACGAGGTGAGATCTTGCATGGCGCCCCAGACCGAGGGAGATCGACCGTCATCTTGAACTTCTTCCATTTTCTAATAATTGCGCCAACAGTTGTTGCCTTCTCACCAAGCTGCTTGCCTATTGTTCTGTAGCCCATCCCAGCCTTGTGCAGGTCTACAATTTTATCCCTGATGTCCTTACACAGCTCTCTGGTCTTGGCCATTGTGGAGAGGTTGGAGTCTGTTTGATTGAGTGTGTGGAAAGGTGTCTTTTATACAGGTAACGAGTTCAAACAGGTGCAGTTAATACAGGTAATGAGTGGAGAACAGGAGGGCTTCTTAAAGAAAAACTAACAGGTCTGTGAGAGCTGGAATTCTTACTGGTTGGTAGGTGATCAAATACTTATGTCATGCAATAAAATGCTAATTAATTATTTAAAAATCATACAGTGTGATTTTTGTTTTAGATTCCGTCTCTCACAGTTGAAGTGTACCTATGATAAAAAATTACAGACCTCTACATGCTTTGTAAGTAGGAAAACCTGCAAAGTCGGCAGTGTATCAAATACTTGCTCTCCCCACTGTACATATATTGCTTATGTCACATATGAGGGAATTATTGGACCACATTCAGCGTGCTAAGTTAAAGAATTATCTACTCATGCATGTTTTTATTGATTTACTGTCTGATGAAGTTATCATAGTTGGTTAAATGAAGGCGGCGTGCCACCTACAGGCCTTTTAGGTGAAGTGTAGGTTTGTAAAGAATACGCAATGCCGGAGACGTCTGTTCGAATCTCACTCGGAGCGGGTCGAGTAGGATCGATATACTTGCACTGTATACTTGCATTTGTTTAAATCTGTTTAAATATTTTTACATATGTATGTTGAATGTTACACTTAATACACATTTATACACTTAAATATTGACCAATCTGTAGCCTTATATTTATTTATATTTTATTTTATTTAGTTTTTATGTACTATTCACACATTTTCTTTTATTTGTGTTTCATGTATATGTATTTTGTTTCATTTTTCAAGCTCACTTGCACTCTTGTTTAAACCTGTTTAAATATTTTTTTCATATTTGAATATATTACCCTTAATACACATTTATACACTTAAATATTGAAATTGTCGTTTTATGTGCTTTCTCATCATTCGTAAAATGATTATGATACTGCAGTGGGGCCTATTTTCATGATCTCGCCTAGGGCCCCACAACCCCACGGGCTGGCACTGTTGATCAGTTAACCTTGGTGAAAAAGTGTGAACTGTACATTTGAGACAAGACAGTTTTGCATATTTGGAAAACAAATTACTAATGCAATTACTGTCTCCCATAATGGGACTAAAAAGCCCTTATTAAATGAGGAAACCTGCTCTAATTATCCTGTTTCATTTAAGACAGATGAAGCATTTGATGAAGCTCTGGTAAGCGTGCCTGTTTCAGCCCTTAGGGTAATGTAGCACCAAACAGCACAGAGTCAACCATTCAGCATCCTTTAGCAGTAAATGTATGTAGCCTAACTTGTTTAAAGCAAAGATTGGACAGTTCCTTCTAAAAGGGCCATTCAAACCATGGTGGAGATGAGTTGTTCATCAAAAACATGCATTTCAGCTTGAGCATTATCAAATTGTTATCAGCTCAGTGTCAGATGTTTTGATCTATAAGATACCACAAGTTTTGATGACGGGCACCATTGTGCACTCAATGTATCAAAACAAGCCTGAGAGTGAGGTCTTGAATAGACTTAAGCCGGGCGTATACACGGTGCGATTTTTGCTGTCGTACGAGCTCGCAGGCGATTTTTTTCACTCTGGAGAAATCGCGCAGAAATCGTTGATGCCCGTATGGTGGCGGCTCGCAGTGTGTGAGAGGAATTACGAGACAAGACGAGTACGTTACGAGCACCTCCCGACCACCCGATAATTTTCAAACATGTAAAGGGAGTCAGACCGATTTTGACCAGCGTATAAGCTGTTTTTTTCTGTCCAAAGCTATAGCGGCAACATTAAAAGCTCCAGTTGTTAAGTAATATGTCATTGTGATTATGGGATGAATTAATTTTGATTAAAATGTGCCTCAAGAAGTGAAGTCATAACATAATTATATCTTTGCAAATCATTAGCTAATGATTAATTAAAGCAGACAACTGGAAGTTGAAATGCATGGCTTCGACCCATTGTGGTAATTAACACATGAATTTACACTATTAGTTAATATAATAGGGAATTAATACATTATGACACATTTAACTAATAACAATTTATTGATTACTTAATCTATTAATCATATAGAATCTTCATTTGTTGCTGATGCAGTAATCATTAATAAATGGTTTAGTTCTTCATGAGTCACACATTAACTCTGATTATCTGTGCATTAGTTAAGCATGAATTAATGCATATTAGTGCACCCATATTGTAAAGTATTACCGAAAAATCAATCTCCATATTTAATTTCCATCTATGTTTCCTTGTATTTTCGGTTTTCTGAAAAACCTGAACTTTGAACTTCATCCAATCTTCATCAAGCTGTAGACCATGCTGGCAAAAAGTTGTCAAAAGACTTTTGATACGCTGAAGCTTTGCGAAAATAGAAGTGAACCTTTCTTGAATGGTCATAAACACCAAACACAAATGTGAAATATGATACTTCATAATTCTAACTGATTTAGTAATCTTAGCAACATAGAACAAGTGACAATATCTGTCTTTTGAGAAAATAACTAGAAGGGTCTAGAAATCACTATGATGTGCAAAAGTTATTCTGAAAAGTGAGTCATTCCTTCTTGCTTCATGTGCTGTTATTAAATACACTTTTAAAGACCATTTTTATAGCCCTGTTGTGCTAAAGCTTTGCTTATGGAAAGTGAATATATTTGTCACAATACTCATGATCATTGCGAATATTTTTGAGCATTGTGCAAGCAACTCCAGACCATGGGTTTGATTCCCAGGGAATACATGTACTGATGTATACCTTGAATGCAATGCGCACATCTCTTTGGATAAGAGACAAATGTAATGGATTGAATGGCAGGTTAAGCATTTTTGGATAAAAACAGATGGTATATGACAGATATAGAAGACATTAAAGACATTTGGCGAGATGTTGTGGGGAAAGTTTCTGTGACTGATGTCTTTATTTTGCTGTAAGATGTGGTATGAACGTAACGTAAAACTGACAGTCTCACTTGCGTGGTTTGATCTCAAAAACCACCGAAACTTGTTTTTTTCCCTCTCCGGTTGTGATGGCTTGTTCTTTTCATGTAGAGCTTCCTGAAAATCCGGTGTCAAATCAGAGGCATCACACATAATTAAAACAACACTTTCTTAAGAAGAGGTTTTTTAACACCCACTCAGCACAAAAACAGTACAGTGCACTCAATTACACAAAAAGTACTGTGATTGTACCATAGTAGAGAGATGATATCAGGTGGTAAAAAAAAAAAAAAAACATGGTTAAAACATGGTGTATTAATACTTTATGGGCTGGAAGAAGAAAAAAAATGCACTTTTGAAATTAAAAGAAAATAAATCAGTATATTTGTGTTTGTGAAATCTCTACACTCTCATATTTGTCTCCGTTTTATCTGTGTATCTTTCAGTAAACACCGCAACTCGTATCAGATTTCAGACAAAAAAAATGTTCACTATCACCACAGGCTGTTTTTTTTCTGTCTCAGTAGTTGTTGAACCACAGGTTGTTTATACCGTTGTTTCTGTGGTTTGCATAACTCAGAATCCAGGAGTGATTCACGTGTTTGTAGCACACGTCAAGTGCACAAAAATTTTAGGTTGTTTGTATGATCAGGAATCGCTGAAATGTTTCACAATGCTGACAAATGCCTTGTAATGAGGCTGTTTGCACTGATTCTTGTCATGAATTTAATTTTAGTGAATTTTGGCAGGTATGTATATATTACGTAAGATCTGTGCTTCATTACATAATATTTTCCTCTATTTGTGTTCTTCCTGCAAACAGACACCTTCGCAACACCACTGTTGATTTAACAAATGACACCTCAGCCTTTTAAATCATGAGTTTGTGTGTGTGTGTTGTTTTTTGTTGTTGTTGTTTTTTTAATATAGTTTCTTAACCAAAAACTTGATTCTTATTAAGTCTCTCTTGTATTATTTTAAGGCCTGGTGGTTTCTCTAATACAGTTTGGAATCTTAAGTTCACAGCAGTACTAAACAATAAGTATCACAAGTTATGAACAGAACTTTATATAATCCAATCCATTGTTGGGAATCTTAATGAGTTTAAGTCTTTTTTCTTTTTCAGCAGTTTGTTTCATCAGTTTCAGGGTTTGTTTGATAATAACGAGTCTTTAAATAGGCGATATCTAAATCAGCAACAATAATCAGAACTTGCTGAAATCTCAGTCACATTTTGTTGTGCCAAAGAGATTCATTTTTGATCATATGTGAACACATCTTATTACATTCCACAATGCTTAAGAATGAAGATCACAGTATATTTATATAAAATGTATTTTAAAATAAGCAGCTGCCATTTTTAAATAATTCCTTTGGTGGGAAAAGGTGAGTTTTTTTTTTTTGTTTTTTTTTTTTTGTTCCACAAATTTAACATTTTATCTGTTTTATTTATTTATTTATTTATTTATTTATTTATTTATTTAACAGTAATATTCCAGGTTGCATATAAGTGAAGCTCTTGGTTGTGCCATGTTGTTGATTTCAGGAAATCATTCTTGAGAGTTGTTAATAAATTGCTAAAAAATATGTGACATCTTTCATTCTGCATTTCTATACATATTTTCTTTTTGCATAATTTAGATGCAAAATATTTTTCTGGGGTAATCAATGGTATGACACATGCTGTCAAAGTTTGTTCTTTTCTATTGTATTCCTTTCATTTTCATTCTTGTCCTTTTTTAAAAAAAATTCTGTTATGCCATTTAACATGAACATTTATTCATTCAGCACTTTATCCTGCAGAACCAGTCATTTTAAGTGACTTGCAAATGAAGACCATCACAAGTAATTTTTCATAAGAGCCAACCATATTTGTTGTAAGTATTAGCTAGATTAATGCATAAACTAGAGCAGAAGTAAAATGCAGAACAGAAAGAGAAAAGGTGTTGTTGCTGCTGTAATATGTGTTAGCATCACCTGTAAACACTGATTCAGATAATGGTGACACTTTACAGTAGGTTGGTTTTGTAGATTTAAATTTAGTTAATGCTTTATGCATCACAGATGAACAGTAATTTTACAGCATTTGTTATGCTGTGAAGTTATTTTTCATTGTTTTTATATACTGTATGTAAACTGTTGTGTTAACTAATGTTATTATATAGGCTACAGCCTTGTTGAAAAGTGGTACTCAGATGATAATATCCTAATGGTAATATGGTGAAGTTGTAAAACGCCATATTGATTTGGTTTATTTTGGGTATTGCTGGTCAAGCTGCAAACAAGTGCTATGAATGTAGATTGAAGTTTCTACCCTCACACATACGCACACACTCTTAACACCTACCTAAGACCCCTCAAACACCCTCTCTTTGCGGTCTTGCAATCCGAGGCTGTTTTCTTGTTTTGCATGAGTGTCAATCCCTCCCCCTTTCCTTCACCGAGACAACTGACCTTTACCAGAGTAGCGTGTTACACATCTTGTCAGCTCACCTCACACTTTGAGTTCCTGTTCTGGTGCAGCACCAAATGTCAATTGTTCTTATTTAGTTTTGAGGACTTTAAACTTTGCGTTCTCACTTGAATCATCATAGTACAAACTGTTAACTGCTTACGATACCAAACTGTTAACAAAAACAAACCTTGAGGTTGTGCATGTAGCTGTGGGCTTGTAAATGCGACTGAACTGTTGGAGAATCGTTGTTCCATCTGCTTTTTTTATGATGTGAAAATATAAACAATGACCTCGTGTATTATGATGTCATCACACTCCATTTCTTCTATTCCAGTTCAATTTGATTTTTCTAGCAGGTCTCATGAGAAGTTGTAATAATTGTTCATTGTCAATAGTGTAGCAATACTATATTTCAAACCAAGCAGCTTTCTGTTGGTAAATGTGCAAATTAGCTTGAACCCAATGTAAAATCTGCCTGAGAAAAATATATCGCCCTCACACCTTCCCGATCGTGTGGATTCTTATCTTATCTTATAAGCTAAGTATAGGCTAACCTATACACCAAACCTAAGAATAAATTCCAATCCCTTAATCCAAACCCTTAACCTATAACCATGATTAGAGAAAATGGAGAAAAAGTAGATTTAAAAAAGTAGTTTTATGATATCATACGGTTTTGTCTGCTCATGTGATGCCTCAAAACATTGTTTTGTTTGTTTGAGCTTCACAACCAACCTGACACAGCAATATTAACTCCTGGACTGTGAGTTTAGGGCGGGACAATCGGTCTGATCGACCAATGGCAGATGCGGGTAGCGTCCGGAGTGAAAAAACTACTTGAACTATTCATACTACAAAATGGCATAGAATAGTGCATAAGTATGCAAATGTATTTTTTGTTGTTGTTTTGGTATAGTGATGCAGAAATTACAGACTTTAGCTGTACCTGTGTGGTGTGTATTTGCAAATTCACACAAATATACAATGTGTGAATATTGTATACAAATATACAATTGTATATATATATATATATATATATATATACAAATATACAATGTGCACATCACTTAATACTAAACTAGTTTAGGAGCATCCATTGGCAAATTTACTCATGGACTGATGATGTGTTGCTAAATTTAGTAAATGAGGTATTTTATACATACTGAATTAGATGCATACTTCTCAATGATAAAAGCACAGATTGTTGCAAAGATGCTTTTCCTTTTCATTTCTCTACATAATTTTGGTTATCCTTATGCTTCAGCAGAGGCTATTTGTCAGTGCATGTGGATTCTTGCATGCATGCATGCATGTATTTGTTTATATGCATGTTTTCAGTGTGTGTGTGTAGTCTGTGGGTATAAAAAGTTTGTATGAAACAGGATGTGGTCCTCATCAAACTTTTGTGCTCTGAGCACCGCTCAGGCGCCGTGTCGAGCCCAGCGTGGGGCCCAGGTGGCTAATATTTACTCTTATCAAAAGCCAAGAAATTCAAATGTTCCTGGCTTCTCAATAACATGTAATAAGCTTGCTCTAAAATCAAACTTCAGACTGTCACAAAAGTGTGTTATACTAAGACACAACAATAAAATATATAAATAATACATTACATATAAATAACGAGAATAAATGAGAACATCCTTGCATCAAAGAAAGATGAGAGATGAGATTTTTTCTCTTCGGGGCCTCTGACCTCTTGATTTAGCTTTTCATGCTTTGTAAACATGTCAGCAAACATTGTGGTTACTCAGTCATATATCTAGCAGAGAGGAAGAAAATGCAATTGCAAGAGAGAGAGAGAGAGAGAGAGAGAGAGAGAGAGAGAGAGAGAGAGAGAGAGAGAGAGGTTGGATGAGTAACAGAAAGGAAGGAGTAGAGTGATAGAGAAAGAGAGATCCTCCTGACAGATGGAGGTAGAAGGGGAGGGGCAGATAGTGCGAGAGCGGTAAAGAGAGGAGGATGAAGGGTAGGTGGTCAGGTACACAGACAGACCTCAGCATCCATGGTGCCTCTGCAGACAGCTGAAGGCAAAGGGTAAGTCTTACACTTCCAAGATTAAATAACTGCTGAGCAATGATGTATTGTATCGGACGACAACTGAGCCACAATTAAGCCACAATTAAAATTGCATTATATACTACACTAAGCATTTACTTCAAAACATTTCACAAGAAGAAATTTGTTAGGTTTTACAATAGATATACTGTTAAAGACTGATTGTATTGTGACTTTTTGTGGATGTGAATCAGTCTGGAAGATGTGCACCTGTAAAAACTGACTTCATTCACTAAAAATCACCTTGCTGCTTAATCGCAAAATGACTCAAAAGTGAGTTCTGAGAATAGTTTTTTAGCAGGTGCCACTTGTTTTAATATTTTGTTGTCTGATGCAGTGATATTTAGACATTTTAAGTGTGATTTTAGTGTCCAGATGCTTGGGGTTATTGAATGGGTTGGCACTTTTTAGTAAATAAATGAGTGGTAAATACTCATTACGCATTGGTAAATAAACTTTTTTAGTTCATTTACCAATGCAAAGTACAAGTAAGTTCCTATTAAACTTCATGTGCTCTTAAGTGTAACCCAAGAAGTTAGGAAGTGCTGAAGCCTTTTGTGAAACCAAGAGTGTTGAACCAGATGTTTGCAGCGATCACTCAGATCACAAGTTGAGGTTCGAACGTCTGTGTCAAATAAACTGCTATCCAAATTACTCAGCGCTCACTTTTAAAAGTGCTCAAGTGAAACCACACTGTCAGTGTTTGCTGTAGAGTGTCCTGTCACAGTTTGATACCTCTCATTGCTTTGACAGGCAAAGCATCTTCAGGGCCAGCAGTCTACAAGTGCGCCTTTTTACAAGAAGTCACCTTACGGTTACAGCTGTGGGTGTCATTTTGTAGTGTTAGTGGAAATTGCCTGTATACAGGCTGACCACCCACTCACAAAGAGGGGTGTGCTGCTGACAATGGCCCACTCAGCAAAAGAGCCAAAGCTAGCTTGCGTCATATATGCGACTAAAGTTCATGTCAAGAATTTTGCAATGGAATTCAATATGCGCACTTTGCAGTTTACCGTTTTCTTTGGGCAACATCCTGTCAGGTAAAAAGCCGCAGCCATGCCATTTAAAAGTGAAAGTCTGAATTTAAAAAAAATCAAAGCTCCTCTGGCTGACTGGCTGTTTGCATTATTATGCACAAATACAGCAAATAAAATTGTCGACAATTATGTAAAAACATTTAGAATCACTTAAAAATGAAAATTCTGTCCTCGCCCTCATGCCGTTTTATCTTTTTCAGCTATTTGTCGTTCTAGACATTTTTTCAAACTATCTTCTTTTGAAAGAAAGAAAGAAAGTCATACAAGTTTAGAAAGATAAGAGGGTGAGTAAATGATAAATTAATAAATAAAAATGTTAAAAAATATTAAAAATAAATTTTGATAAATGAAAAGGTTTACCAGACAGCAACATAGTGTCGGCCCAGATTCGGCCCACATAGGGTACATGTTGAATTATTATAGGGTTAAAAATGTAACTTTGCTGCATAACTGTGAATCAGCTTCTGAAGAGTGCTAAGTGCGTGCTTTGTAATAATTTTTTTATCATTTAGCAGACGCTTTTATCCAAAGCGACTTACAAATGAGGAGAACAACAGAAGCAATCAAATCAACAATAGGGCAACAATATGCAAGTGATGTGACTAGTGTCAGTTTGTCTAGCACAGTACACGTAGCATAAAAAATAAATAGATAGAATAGAAATATAATAGAATAGTAAGTGCTAGTATTAACAGGTCAAGTGCTTTTGCCTTGCAGATGATAAAATGGATAAAATATTCTTTCATTGCATAGATTGGATCATATCAGGTCTGACATTTAACCCAGAACCTTTGTGTTACCACCCCAGTTCAGTGTGACCAAACTTTGCTTTCCTTCCCAGGCGCAATTTTGTGTGCATTTCTATGTGTCACACTTTCAGCCACAGGTAAAAACCATCTTAATTTGTGGTTGCGCTCGTCCTATCTCCATAGCGACAGTTTGTGATCTCATAGCTTTTTGCTGCTGGATTATTAACAGAACATATCATCTGATTACCACACTAGATATCATCATAGATATTAATATTTAGACACTAATACAGCAACCACAGTCGTACTGCACTGAGTACAAGTGTTAACCTAATATAAATTACTTTAGGAAGCCAGATTTTGAGTTAATATGCTTATGGAGTGTGCATCACTTATGGATGAAATATCGAGTGTTACTACCTGTGCGGTATATTCATTTTGAAGTGTTTGATGACTCAAAAATGAGAACTGTTTTGCAGAATGTCCAAGCTAATTGTGTCCGTACAATGAAAGTGAATTGCGATGGAAGAGTTAAATTTTTTAATTTTATTTTGATCATATTGCTTCAGAAGATTTAGCGGATAGCACATATGGGGTTTTTTTTTAGTTCTATCTCCATTTAATTTCATTGTTTAGAACATAAGTAATTATTTTATACAAAAGATGTTATATGTGTGTTTCAGATCCAAGTAGTGATGAAGGATTACTGGTATACTCCTCTCTTCATCGTCATCATACTTTATGGAACCGGACAATCCAATAACACACCAACAGGTACCCAGCAAACGCAGAACATTCTCCGAACATTAGTATTTGGTTCCCGTTTAGTAATTTATTTATTTATTTTATAATTATAAAATAATGTTCCCATAACGTTGTAGGGAGGTTTTTTGAGACAACCTAAAAAAACTGATGATTATTTTTAGGCGTTATCTTTACAACCATAAAATAATTTATACTTCATTTTCCCTAATTATTATTTTTAAGGGAATGTTCTGCAAACCTAGATCAAACAATCATTCTATATCTGTAAAAAAAAAAAAAAAAAAAGCTTTCCTAACTTACCAAATTAAAAAAGTTATGTTTCGGGAATGTTCTGGCAGCCAAATAATGTTAGTTGGGTATGTTGATGTGCATCTGTGTTGTTTAGAAACAATCTCTTTGTTTTAAGCTCATTTCTTAAAAGTTTAGTTCACCCAAAAATTTAAATTCTGTCATTATTTACTCGTCCTCATGTTGTTCCAAACCTGTAAGACCTTCGTTCATCTTCAGAACACAAATTAAGATATTTCTGATGAAATCTGAGAGCTTTCTGTCCCTTCACTGACAACCTATGCAAATACCACTTTTAAGCCCTAGAAAGGTAGCAAAGACATCATGAAAGTAATCCATGTGACTCCAGTGGCTTAACCTTAATTTTATGAAGCGACTCGAATGCTTTGTTTGCATGTTGGAGATTCATATTTTGTAAATAAAGTGTTAAATTATGGTTTTTTTTGTGCAAACAAAGCACTTGCCTCGCATCAATAGTTGCGTATACTGTCAATGGAGGGACAGAAATCGCTCAGATTTTATTAAAAATATCTTAATTTGTGTTCTGAAGATGAACGAAGGTCTTACGGGTTTGGAACAACATGAGGGTGAGTAAATAATGACAGAATTTTTTTTTTTGGGTGAACTAACCCTTTAACTTTACAAGTATTGAAAGACAAAATAAATGTTTACTTGTTTTCTATTCACTAATATTATTTGTCCTCTGGTTTTACCAAAAACAGAAGACCTTTCCTGTGTGAGCGACTACTTGACAAAGATTTCTTGTGTGTGGAGGAGCTCTACAAATTACTCCGGCCAGCGATGTGAGCTTATGGGGAACAAAGAAAAAAGGTTTGTGACAATGGACAAATGGACAAATTTAAAGGGTTAGTTCACCCAAAAATGAAATTTCTGTCATTAATTACTCACCCTCATGTCGTTCCAAACCCGTGAGACCTTCATTTATCTTCAGAACACAAATTAAGATATTTTTGATGAAATCTGAGAGCTTATTAAAAAAGTATTCTTGTCGCTTCATAACATTAAGGTTAAACCACTGGAGTCACATGGACTGTTTTAACAATGTTTTTCCTACCTTTCTGGACCTTGAAAGTGGTAATTAAATCGCTGTCTATGGAGGGGTCAGAAATCTCTCGGATTTCATCAAAAATATCTTCATTTGTGTTCCGAAGATGAACGAAGGTCTTACGGGTTTGGAACGACATGAGGGCGAGTAAATAATGACAGAATCTTCATTTTTTGGTGAATTATCCCTTTAAGATTGATAAATAAACCTTCTCAAATGTGAATCAAATTTGAATCTGTGTGCAGATGTGAGCTGGTGCCACTGAGCAGTCAATCCCATTCTACCAGAAGTTGTTCTTTAACCTATGGAAAACAAGTGAGTAGAAATAGATCAAATTTAAGTTAAATTACTATTCACCAGTTGATCAGCATGCATTCTCTTCTTATGTTCCCCTCTCTCACACACACAGTACTTTTTCTTCCTTAACAAATTCTGGTTGAGTGTAACCTGTAATGGATCTGACAGAACTAAACAGCATTTTCAGCCTGGCCGACACAGTAAGTGGATTAATTCTGGTATTAGTAAATTGTAGATATGTTTAATATGGTAAACAGTGCATAAACTTGGTATGTAAATCTATAAAAATGTGATAAATTAATTTATTGACGTACCTTGTATTGTTCACGGTTGCAGTGGTTACTTCTCTGCAAACGTGACTTCAGTTCATGAATGTCTGTTTGATGACGCAATGTGAAATACGCACTCTGATGAACTCTATGTGGTTGAGATGCTCCTTATGTAATATGTAGAATTAACCCTGCGGTCCTCTTCGTTTAGGGGTCACACTTGGCTTCTTTGTGGTCAAAAGTGACTGAAGCCTTGAAATGTGACTTTTTTTTTCTTCAGGAAAACCAATGTAGCTAATATATTTTTGTTCAATAATATTTTTTGATTATTATTTAGAATTTTGAGGGGATTTTATGATACTATGCAATATTTATACAATTTGTATTAGCTATTTTTCCCCATTGAAAATAATACACTTTTTTTCAAATATATTTAAAAAAAAAAAAAATCCAATTAAAATAGTATTCCATGTTAAAATAGAGACAAGGCATTTAAAATCCAATTTTTGAAGGTAGATTAGTACCATCTGGTGGGAGTAAAAAAAGATAAATGTATGTAATGCCGTGTAAAAAAAATAAATGTATGTAATGCCGTGTAAAAAAAGATAAATGTATGTAATGCCGTGGTGTAACCACAAGATTCCTATATAGTTCTATATAAAGTGGCTTATAAATTTGACATTTTCAAAGACTATTTTTGTCAAGGTTTAGATTTGTTTTGTTTGAAATGTTTATTTGAAGTGTCAGTTTTTGCATTCATTTTACTACAGTCAAACCTGAAACCAGAAGAGGATATTTTGTTACACATAAAATTCAGAAATCAAAATTCAATAAAAATGTAACAAAAATGAACAGGTATGCTTTATCACAGGTTAATCAATCTGGGTCTGAGATTTCAACCTCTTATTTAAGTCTTTTGACTCAATTTTACCCTATTGTTATAGCCACACCAGTTAATTTGTGTGTGTGTGTGTGTGTGTGTGTGTCTGCATGTGTGCAAGTGAGTGCGTGTGTCTGTTTTGTACTCTTGTGTAACCTCTTCCTTGCTGTTCGTGTTTTTTACTGCATTGTGGCTGAATTATTGATTTTAGTGCATACATTTGCAAAAACTTGCTCTGTGTTATAATCGTGCTAGTATATATATATACCGATCAGGCATAACATTATGACAGGTGAAGTGAATAACACTGATTATCTCTTCATCACGGCACCTGTTAGTGGGTGGGATATATTAGGTAGCAAGGGAACATTTTGTCCTCAAAGTTGATGTATTAGAAGCAGGAAAAATGGGCAAGCGTAAGGATTTGAGCGAGTTTGACAAGGGCCAAATTGTGATGCTAGACGACTGGGTCAGAGCATCTCCAAAACTGCAGCTCTTGTGGGGTGTTTCCGGTCTGCAGTGGTCAGTATCTACCAAAAGTGGTCTAAGGAAGGAACAGTGGTGAACCGGCAACAGGGTCATGGGCGGCCAAGGCTCACTGATGCACGTGGGGAGCGAAGGCTGGCCCGTGTGGTCCGATCAAACAGACGAGCTACTGTAGCTCAAATTGCTTAAGAAGGTAATGCTGGTTCTGATAGAAAGGTGTCAGAATACACAGTGCATCGCGGTTTGTTGCGTATGGGGCTGCATAGCCGCAGACCAATCAGGGTGCCCATGCTGACCCGTCCACCGCCGAAAGCGCCAACAGTAGACACGTGAGCATCAGAACTGGACCACGGAGCAATGGAAGAAGGTGGCCTGGTCTGATGAATCACGTTTTCTTTTACATCACGTGGATGGCCGGATGCGTGTACGTCGCTTACCTAGGGAACACATGGACACCAGGATGCACTATGGTAAGAAGGCAAGCTGGCAGAGGCAGTGTTATGCTTTGGGCAATGTTCTGCAGGGAAACCTTGGGTCCTGCCATCCATGTGGATGTTACTTTGACACGTACCACCTACCTAAGCATTGTTGCAGACCATGTACAGTGGGGAGAACAAGTATTTGATACACTGCCAATTTTGCAGGTTTGCCCACTTACAAAGCATGTAGAAGTCTGTAATTTTTATCATATGTACTCTTCAACTGTGAGAGACGGAATCTAAAACAAAAATTTAGAAAATCACATTGTATGATTTTTAAGTAATTAATTAGCATTTTATTGCATGACATAAGTATTTGATACACCAGAAAAGCAGAACTTAATATTTGGTACAGAAACCTTTGTTTGCAATTACAGAGATCATACGTTTCCTGTAGTTCTTGACCAGGTTTGCACACACTGCAGCAGGGATTTTGGCCCACTCCTCCATACAGACCTTCTCCAGATCCTTCAGGTTTCGGGGCTGTCGCTGGGCAATACGGACTTTCAGCTCCCTCCAAAGAGTTTCTATTGGGTTCAGGTCTGGAGACTGGCTAGGCCACTCCAGGACCTTGAGATGCTTCTTACGGAGCCACTCCTTAGTTGCCCTGGCTGTGTGTTTCAGGTCGTTGTCATGCTGGAAGACCCAGCCATGACCCATCTTCAATGCTCTTACTGAGGGAAGGAGGTTGTTGGCCAAGATCTCACGATACATGGCCCCATCCATCCTCCCCTCAATACGGTGCAGTCGTCCTGTCCCCTTTGCAGAAAAGCATCCCCAAAGAATGATGTTTCCACCTCCATGCTTCACGGTTGGGATGGTGTTCTTGGGGTTGTACTCATCCTTCTTCTTCCTCCAAACACGGCGAGTGGAGTTTAGACCAAAAAGCACTATTTTTGTCTCATCAGACCACATGACCTTCTCCCATTCCTCCTCTGGATCATCCAGATGGTCATTGGCAAACTTCAGATGGGCCTGGACATGTGCTGTCTTGAGCAGGGGGACCTTGCGTGCGCTGCAGGATTTTAATCCATGACGGCGTAGTGTGTTACTAATGGTTTTCTTTGAGACTGTGGTCCCAGCTCTCTTCAGGTCATTGACCAGGTCCTGCCGTGTAGTTCTGGGGTGATCCCTCACCTTCCTCATGATCATTGATGCCCCACGAGGTGAGATCTTGCATGGTGCCCCAGACCGAGGGAGATTGACCGTCATCTTGAACTTCTTCCATTTTCTAATAATTGCGCCAACAGTTGTTGCCTTCTCACCAAGCTGCTTGCCTATTGTCCTGTAGCCCATCCCAGCCTTGTGCAGGTCTACAATTTTATCCCTGATGTCCTTACACAGCTCTCTGGTCTTGGCCATTGTGGAGAGGTTGGAGTCTGTTTGATTGAGTGTGTGGACAGGTGTCTTTTATACAGGTAACGAGTTCAAACAGGTGCAGTTAATACAGGTAATGAGTGGAGAACAGGAGGGCTTCTTTAAGAAAAACTAACAGTTCTGTGAGAGCCGGAATTCTTACTGGTTGGTAGGTGATCAAATACTTATGTCATGCAATAAAATGCAAATTAATTATTTAAAAATCATACAATGTGATTTTCTGGATTTTTGTTTTAGATTCCGTCTCTCACAGTTGAAGAGTACCTATGATAAAAATTACAGACCTCTACATGCTTTGTGAGTAGGAAAACCTGCAAAATCGGCAGTGTATCAAATACTTGTTCTCCCCACTGTACACCCTTTCATGGAAACTGTATTCCCTGGGTGGCTGTGGCCTCTTTCAGCAGGATAATGCCCCCTGCCACAAAGCAAAAGTGGTTCAGGAATGGTTTGAGGAGCACAAGAAAGAGTTTGAGGTGTTGACTTGGTCTCCAAATTCCCCAGATCTCAATCCAATCGAGCATCTGTGGGATGTGCTGAACAAACAAGTTCTATCCATGGAGGCCCCACCTCACAACTTACAGGACTTAAAGGTTCTGCTGCTAACATCTTGGTGCCAGATACCACAGCACACCTTCAGGGGTCTAGTGGAGTCCACGCCTCGACGGGTCAGGGCTGTTTTGGCATCAAAAGGGGACCAACACAATATTAGGACATAGGACATAATGTTATGCCTGATCGGTGTATATATATATATGTCTGTTTTGCACTCTTGACATTTTAGAGTGTCGCCCCTTCATTGCTGTGCACTTTTTTCTGCACAGTGACTGATTTGTAGTTTGTACCACCAAAAGATTCAGAGTTTTCGTATTTCCCATTCATTTCCTATGTCTGTCATTTTTGACTGCGAAGGAGCCAAGTGTGACTTTTTTTCCAACCCTTTAACATATCTGAATCATGTCCATGATTTTTGTGTGTGTTCACATAGCTAATGCGACAAAAGTCGCCAAGTGTCATCCCATTCCGATGAAGCAAAAAAAAAAAAAAAGTAAAATTTTTCGGTTTTCATTTTTGACCGAAGAGGCCCAGAGGGTTAAATCTGTGCATTACACGCACCTAACCTTTCGTTTGGATTTTTTGCCATTCAAGCCATAATTAGAGGTGTCAGACACCGCAAACCCACAGTAATCCGCACACTGATTGCTAAGAGATGGGGCTGAGGATGTTCCTTTTTTTTGTTTACATTTACATGTATGCATTTGTGACTTGCATCACAGTCAAAGTATAAATTTGAAAATTTTTTTGGATTCCTTGAGAACAATTGAACCCATGATGACTTTGGTGTCACTAGCACCATACACTGCACGTTTATCAATGTAGCCTAACTGTTCACTTGTGTGTTTTTATTTATTTGTTTGAATGACAGTTAAGACGCAACCACCAGATAAGCCCACTGTAAGCAGGGATAACATAACTTGGAGTAAAGGCAGTAACTTTCCAAAAGACATAACAGATTATGAATTCCAACTGCAGTTTATAGCTGCAAATACAAGCTGGGAGGTAAGCAAACATTTGTGTTTTATTTAACATTTACCTATTGAATTAATTCTTTTGAAAGCATCCTGTACACAGTGACACCGCAAAATTATTTTGAGTGTATTTTTTTTTAAATTTTTCTGTATGTTCATGTATGATTGCGTATGCTTCTGTGCTGTAGATGGCAAGACAGTGGAATATCTCTCATGGAAGTTACGTGCTGCTGGACCACCGTTTACTGACTGTAGGAGAAGAGTACCAGGCCAGGGTGCGTGTGAAGCCTGTTGAACCCAAAGATGATGGTTACTTTCGGGGGGAATGGAGCGACTGGGGTCCTGCTGTGTCCTGGAGGTCTGAGATTGGAAAGCCACCAGTGAAACCAGGGGATGATGAATCATCACTAGGTGGGGCCTCTTGCAAGCCCAGTAATATTATATAATAATATTTGTTTGCGAGTTAAGATCATAATATATTCTATGACAGCAGTTTCTGTCTTTTTTTCTCCATCAGTATCTGATGATATACATGTAGTTCTGATCATTGGCTTCCACGTCTTGCTTGTTCTCGCTTGTCTTTCTTTGGTCATCTATAAGGCAAAGAAAAGCAAACGGTGAGTATTAGATGTGTATGTGTTTTAGTTAGTAACCCATCGTCATTGACTTTTTCTTGCCCCTTCTCTCTTTTTTTAATTGTTTTAAAAAATATTTCTTTTTTTTATATTTATTAATTTTTTTTATTCATTTATTTATTTTCAACAAATCATTGAAACATTGACACAAATCAGAGTTTTAAACTATATTAAGACAAAGCGGCAACCTCCCGCGGTCTCTCTTGAAGCCAACACGGAAGTGACTTAAAGGGTTAGTTCACCCAAAAATGAAAATTAGCCCATGATTTACTCACCCTCAAGTCATCCTAGGTGTATATGACATTCTTCTTTCAGACGAATAAAAACAGAGTTATATTAAAAAAGTCCTGGCTAATCCAAGCTTTATAATGGCAGTGAATTGTTGCCTCGTTTATGAAGTCTATAAAAGTGCATCTATCCATCATATAACTGCTCCACACGGCTCCGGGGGGTTAATAAAGGCCTTCTGAAGCGAAGTGGCGCGTTTAAGAAAAATATCCATATCTAAAACTTTATAGACTAAAATAACTAACTTACGGCGGAAAGCCGTACGCAATTCGACTTACGGCAAAAGAGTAACCCTTGACACGATGTACAGAAGCATTGCAAGCTTTGACGCCTCTTGCGGATAGTGCTGGGCAACAAACTCAAGCCCCTCTTCTCTTATATCGAAATCCTCCGCCATTTCTCTTTAAAAATTCTCGTTTTAGACTCTAATTCATGACCGGTGTTTTGTTTTGCTCTATCCTTTATGCTTCTGCGTTCGTCAATACGCATGCGTCATGGGTTCAAGGGTCACTCTTTCGCCGTAAATCGATGCGAACGGCAATCTGCCGGAAGTTAGTTATTTTAGTCTATAAAGTTTTAAATATGGATATTTTCCTTACACAAACGCGCCACTTCGCTTCAGAAGGTCTTTATTAACCCCCCGGAGCCGTGTGGAGCAGTTATATGATGGATAGATGCACTTTTATGGACTTCATAAACGAGGCAACAATTCACTGCCATTATAATGCTTGGATTAGCCAGGACTTTTTTAATATAACTCCGATTTTATTCGTCTTAAAGAAGAATGTCATATACACCTAGGATGACTTGAGGGTGAGTAAATCATGGGCTAATTTTTTTTTGGAATTTTCACTTTAAACTGCAATTCATCGACTGGCCGCTAGAGACAAGCTCCAAAAGGGAGTTAAATCTGTATCTCCCCCATGTTAAAATGCCCAACTTTACAGCAGAAAAAAATATGTTTACTGTCTGGTACAAAAAGTGGTTTTGGTCTATATACAGTGGGGAGAACAAGTATTTGATACACTGCCGATTTTGCAGGTTTTCCTACTTACAAAGCATGTAGAAGTCTGTAATTTTTATCATAGCTACTCTTCAACTGTGAGTGACGGAATCTAAAACAAAAATCCAGGAAATCACATTGTATGATTTTTAAATAATTAATTTGCATTTTATTGCATGACATAAGTATTTGATCACCTACCAATCAGTAAGAATTCTGTCTCTCACAGACCTGTTAGCTTTTCTTTAAGAAGCCCTCCTGTTCCCCACTCATTACCTGTATTAACTGCACCTGTTTGAACTCGTTACCTGTATAAAAGACACCTGTCCACACACTCAATCAAACAGACTCCAACCTCTCCACAATGGCCAAGACCAGAGAGCTGTGTAAGGACATCAGGGATAAAATTGTAGACCTGCACAAGGCTGGGATGGGCTACAGGACAATAGGCAAGCAGCTTGGTGAGAAGGCAACAACTGTTGGCGCAATTATTAGAAAATGGAAGAAGTTCAAGATGACGGTCAATCTCCCTCGGTCTGGGGCACCATGCAAGATCTCACCTCGTGGGGCATCAATGATCATGAGGAAGGTGAGGGATCACCCCAGAACTACACGGCAGGACCTGGTCAATGACCTGAAGAGAGCTGGGACCACAGTCTCAAAGAAAACCATTAGTAACACACTACGCCGTCATGGATTAAAATCCTGCAGCGCACGCAAGGTCCCCCTGCTCAAGCCAGCGCATGTCCAGGCCCGTCTGAAGTTTGCCAGTGACCATCTGGATGATCCAGAGGAGGAATGGGAGAAGGTCATGTGGTCTGATGAGACAAAAATAGGGCTTTTTGGTCTAAACTCCACTCGCCGTGTTTGGAGGAAGAAGAAGGATGAGTACAACCCCAAGAACACCATCCCAACCGTGAAGCATGGAGGTGGAAACATCATTCTTTGGGGATGCTTTTCTGCAAAAGGGACAGGACGACTGCACCGTATTGAGGGGAGGATGAATGGGGCCATGTATCGCGAAATCTTGGCCAACAACCTCCTTCCCTCAGTAAGAGCATTGAAGATGGGTCGTGGCTGGGTCTTCCAGCATGACAACGACCCGAAACACACAGCCAGGGCAACTAAGGAGTGGCTCCGTAAGAAGCATCTCAAGGTCCTGGAGTGGCCTAGCCAGTCTCCAGACCTGAACCCAATAGAAAATCTTTGGAGGGAGCTGAAAGTCCGTATTGCCCAGCGACAGCCCCAAAACCTGAAGGATCTGGAGAAGGTCTGTATGGAGGAGTGGGCCAAAATCCCTGCTGCAGTGTGTGCAAACCTGGTCAAGAACTACAGGAAACGTATGATCTCTGTAATTGCAAACAAAGGTTTCTGTACCAAATATTATGTTCTGCTTTTCTGATGTATCAAATACTTATGTCATGCAATAAAATGCAAATTAATTACTTAAAAATCATACAATGTGATTTTCTGGATTTTTGTTTTAGATTCCGTCACTCACAGTTGAAGAGTACCTATGATAAAAATTAAAGACTTCTACATGCTTTGTAAGTGGGCAAACCTGCAAAATCGGCAGTGTATCAAATACTTGTTCTCCCCACTGTAGCTAATTTTGCACTACATGAAAACTGTGAGAGGGGTGAATTTTTTATCATCTGTTTACATTATATAAAGCCTTAAAGTTCTGCATAATTAAGGGCATGGCCACTTGAGTGACAGGTGGATTGCCGTTTGTCTGCTGTCTGTTAGTCATCACGTCACCTCAGCTCCGCCCACGTCCCGCCTCTTTGCCCATTTTCGGTTATCCGGGAGTGACGCGCGATGGCGACGGCCAGCTCCGCCCACTTTGGGCTTCAAAAATGCTCTTCAGAAACCTACGGGTGACATCACGGACACTGTGTCCATAGTTTTATACAGTCTATGATTAAGAGATCTTCCAAAGTTTGTAACTGTGTATATGTAGATAATAAGTAGAAAATAAAGTATTAATATTTAGTTTGACCTCCTGGAGTGGAACGAATATTTTCTGATGGGTAAAGCCTTGTTATTAGGGGTGTAACAATATAGCGTGTCACGATATATCGCAATACAAAAATGCAACAGTATGTACCGTGGATAGTGACAATCTGTATTGTATATGGTTCACTCAAAATGAAAATTACAGTGTGAGAAAAAAATTGTACTACAGTCAGTACTACATTAAACTACTATATATAATGTTGACGGGGTCCTGATAATGCCAAATGTCTTATATTACCAGTAAAAAGTGGCCTACATTATTTTAAATATATCTAGTCAGTGACAGAGTGCAAGCTTATTTGTCTAAAATAATTCTGTAATTTCAGCTTCAGAATCATGAATATTTTTATTCTGTTGTCACCATTGTCCTGTGCATTGGGTTACCAGCACCAAGTCAAAGCCTATTCTTTTCCACCCCCAATATAATACCAAATGTAGCATTTTAATCAACAGTACATTTTTTGTTAACCTTTTATCACAATGATATCATATCATGTATGTAGTATGCATGAGTATGTATCGAATCGTGACATGAGGGTATCGTTACACACCTAGTTGTTATTGTTATTCGTGTTAAAAAAAGAACAAATATTTGACCTCATTTTTAAGACGTTCAAGACCTAGTTTTTACCCTATTTGTGGAAAGTGCTATGTAGGCATCTGTAGTGTGTAGGTGTGTGTTTCTACAGTATTTCCGTGTAGGTATCCACCCGTTGGTTTTTGTACCTGATATTTGTGTTTGTTTGTGTCAGTAATAGCATTATTATTTCTTTGTAGGTTATTAAAACAAAACCATCAACATATTCCAGACCCCTCCAGATATTTTCAGCCTCTTCACACCGTTCACGGTGGAAACTTCCGGGTGAGTTCAGCTGTATCTCCTGCATATGTACTATGTTATTCAAAACTAATTTCCAAAGTGATTCACTACCGTTCAAACCTTACAGGGGTTGGTGAGATGTTTTAATGTTTTTAAAAGAAATATCAAGTCTGCATTTGATTGATCAAAAATATGTAAAAAAAAACAGTAGTATTGTGAAATATTATTACTATATTATATATAATTAGTGCTGTCAATCGATTATAAAAAAAACAACAACTAATTAATCACACATTTTTTATTTTTTTAATGTAATTTATTTCTGTGGTACTTGATACTCCAGGCTTCAGTCACATGATCCTTCAGAAATGATTCTAATATGATGATTTGCTGCTCTGCTTACGCTGCATAATATTCTTGTAGAAACCGTGATAATTTTTTCAGGATTCTTTGATGAATAGAAAGTTTTTTTGAGCAGCGTTTATTTGAAATAGAAATCTTTTGTAACATTATACATGTGTTTACTGTCACTTTTGATCGATTTAATGCAACCTTTCTGAATTAAAGTATTAATTTCCTTTAAAAAAAAAAAAAAATCATACTCATCCCTTACTCACGATAGCATATACTGACATTGCTGTTTTCAGCTGTATAGTGGCAATTCACTCTTTCACTTTCTATGTTGTGAATTCACACCAATGCATTTGAGCATCCAATAATGTAATAACATTCTCAGGTTCACACGGTTTTCTTCCAATGCAAAATCTTAGCAGTACAAATTCTCACACAGAGATGTGTACAGATGTGGCCTAGACCTGCCTTTCTTGCAAATGCTTACTCATATTTTCCTTCAGCAAGCCAAAAGAACACACACACTGACCACATGCATTTCCTCTTACCTGTCCACAGAATTGGCTCGGCTGTCAGAATTCTGTTGGGCCATTTCTTACCCCTCAGTCATGTGACGACATCTCACCTGTAGAGATCTCTGATATTTGGGATCTGTCTTTGATGGATCCCGACGCTCAGATGTCTACAGCTGCGCTTTTTCACTCTAATCACATGGACTCTGGACACGAGAACAGCGGCACCAGCCAAGCTTCATCATCTGGTTTCTCTAACATGGGCTACTTCTATAGCAAATCACATTCGGGCTCACTTTACCTGGAATCCTGCCCCGTGTACTTCACCTATCACCCTGAGGAAGGCACAAGCTCCACTCTCTCGTCGCCTGGGTCTTCATATGACTGCCTACAAACCCAGAGTTACCAGACGGAACAGCCGATGAGCCCAGATTCAGGGTTCAACATGCCTGAAGAGAAGAATGGTGAGGAAGACCAAGATGACGAAGACATCAATGGCGAGGAGAGGGCCGCGGTGGAAGGACACGCGCTGGTTTCCTTCATTATGTCACTGTCGCAGGGTTCCCTCGGTGATGTTCGCCCAGCAGAGAGTTTTGCTCCGGTGCCCATCATCACACCGTGGTCTGAACCTGTGAGAGCACCCAGCTGTGGTTCCACCGCTGAGCCTGTAGAGGGCACTGTGGTCAGACCCTCCTCCATGATTGAGCCCTGCGGGAGTGGATATTTGACCCTGAAGGAGATGCAGAAATACAGCAACAAATCCATCTGAACGCAGGCCCAGTCCATCTCTGTCTGTAATAGGGGAGATTGGGGCCTCTGAGTAGGCTTATTTTTGAAAGTCAGTTTCTATACAGACAGATACACTACCGGTCAAATGTTTGGGGTTGGAAAGATGTTTCCTTATGCTCACCAAGGCTGCATTTATTTGATAAAAATAATTCTTCAGTGTCACATGATCCTTCAGATATCATTCTAATATGCTGATTTGATTATCAAGAAACATTTCTGATTATTGAAAACAGTTGTGCTGCTTCATATTTTAGTGGAAACCGTGATGTGCTTTTTTTCCTTAATTCTTTGATTAATAGCATGTTCTAAAGAACAGCATTTATTTAAAATAGACATCTTTTGTAACATTGTCTTCACTGTCCCTTTTTATCGATTTAATGCATCCTTGCTGAATTAAAGTATTCATTTCTTTCAAAAAAATTAAAAATCACTGACCCCAGACTTTGAATGGTAGTGAACCTTAAATATTTGGCTACAAAAAAGCTATAAAAAACATTTCTACATTTATTATTGAAGAAAAAATACACATTAAACACACACTGACCTTCTGTGACAACATGCCCCAATAGCAAGACATATTTTCACACTCTATAGGGGTATGTTATCACAAGGGGAACCTAAACAGGCTAGGCGTTTAAGTGAAATTGAACAAAACCGTTCATAAGGCCCATTCACACCGAGAACTATCATAAAGATATCATAAAGATAAACTTAATTGATTATAAGCGTGTGCTGCAGTTTTGTCGTCTGTCTCTTTAAATGCTCAAGTTTATTAAAGCAGGATGGATTCTGATTGGTTGTCAATGTTTCGTTCCTCAGCTAGAAAAAATCATTGTGAAAGTGATTCCAACAATGTCATTTCGCTGTGCTGTAATCGTTACAGCTGTGGTGTGGACAATTATTTTTTAAACAATTTTATTGTTATCGCTATAGTTATTGTCCTTGGTGTGAACGGGCCTTAAATCAGCAAATTATAACATAGTAACATATTAAAACACTGTTTAGTAAACTTAAAAACTTAAATCCGGCAGTTATCACCCTGTAGCCCAAGACTGGTTGCCCACTGAGGCTAAGCAGGGTTGAGCTTGGTCAGTACCTGGATGGGAGACCTCCTGGGAAACCTAGGTTGCTGCTGGAAGAGGTGTTAGTGAGGCCAGCAGGGGTGCTCACCCTGTGGTCTGTGTGGGTCCTAACGCCCCAGTATAGTGATGGGGACACTATACTGTCAAAAAGCACCCTCCTTCACATGAGACGTTAAACTGAGGTCCTGACTCGCTCTGGTCATTAAAAGTCCCAGGATGTCCTTCAAAAAAGAGTAGGGGTGTAAACCCGGCATCCTCACCAAATTTGCCCACTGGACTCTGTCCATTATCATGGCCTCCTAATCATCCCCATATACTGATTGGCTTTATCATGTCTTCTCTCCACCAATCAGCTGGTTCCCCTCTTCCATATGTAAAGCACTTTGAGTACCCAGAAAAGCGCTATATAAATGTAACTAATTATTATTATTATTATGAAAACATGTGACCTGAAATTTATGAAAAACACCTTGGTGGGGGACAGAATTCACAAAAAAAAATTCTACTTTAAGAGCCACTCCTATAGAGAAAAACCCATACATATGTGTAATTTGACATTTGACTCAAACCTTATAGTTACTAGCCCTTGTGACGACTCTATTTTGACAACCTGCCCCGTCTCCTCATAGACAGTTTATATGCATTAATTTTGTATAACTATAATTTTTTACTTTACTATATTCCATTTGAATGAATTAAACAATAACAAAAAAATCCTTAACAGCTGCATT
This sequence comes from Coreius guichenoti, assembly GCA_039654105.1. NCBI lineage: Eukaryota > Metazoa > Chordata > Actinopteri > Cypriniformes > Gobionidae > Coreius > Coreius guichenoti. The sequence continues at coordinate 37,129,858 of CM077171.1, forward strand.
ATAATTCTTATATTCTAGATACTTTTGTACAGCAACATAATAAACTAGATTAAAGGCATGTTCTGGGTTAAATACAACTTAAGCTCTGTTTGAACGTCAGTGCCACTGCAATCATGACAAATTTACAGATCAAATAACACGTTTTTGCAAGCTTCACATTTCTGTTTTTATGCCCTCTGGAAAGTCTTGCCCTATAGACTTCCATTGTAAATGCATTACTGAAAAAATTTTTTTTACAAACTGAGGGACACAATGAAATCTTTGTCTGTGGAAATTGGCAGAACGCTACAGATGCTGATAGAGCTTAACATTCTGAACCCAGAACATTCCTGTCATGTTCCTGAACATTGACATATGAAGGAAGCATCACATTTGTGTTTTAATGTGTCTTGAAGGGATAGTTCACCCAAAAATGTAAATTCTGTCATCATTTACTCACTTCCACAGTGTGTATATATATATATAGCCAAAAGTATTAGGACACCCCTCCAAATCATTGAATTCAGGTGTTCCAATCACCTCCATGGCCACAGGTGTATAAAATCAAGCACCTAGGCATGCAGACTGCTTCTACAAACATTTGTGAAAGAATGGGTCGCTCTCAGGAGCTCAGTGAATTGGTGGTTGCCAGGAGAACGGTACTTGCCTGACTGCATTGTGCCAAGTGTAAAGTTTGGTGGAGGGGGAATTTTGGTGTGGGGTTGTATTTCAGGGGTTGGGCTTGGCCCCTTAGTTCCAGTGAAAGGATAATGATATATGATAGAATTTTCATTTTTGTGTGAACTATCCCTTTGTCTGCTTTATTGATTTAATAACGTTTTATTTGGCAGATGTTAATTTGAATATAGCTTGTATAACTTTAATTGGTAATGTAATTGTCACCACTAACCTTTTATGTTGCTAACATTTCATTTTTTCATGAACTGGTTTACTTGTTCAAGTCTCCAAATTCAACATTTTTAATATTCAAGATCGAGTGCAAAGCATTTGCTTGATTTTTAGCTGCTATTTACTGTTATTTCATGTTTAATGCCACTGATTGCTATGAACATGGTATAAATGCTGCTTTTCCAATGTGAATTGTTTAGAAATTCAGGGTTCCATTTTGACTCTATACCACAATCCACGTATGCAGAAGCGTTAAAGGCTTTTCAAGGTAAAAATCTCTCGTGATATTACAACACTCATATATACTGCTATCTGTACATTTTCAACAGAACGTTTTAAGGACTTTAGTGGTATTATTTGAGCATTTCTGGATTGTACCTTTTAGAAAGCTCAACAATGAGCCATTTTTTCCATTAAAATAAAATGTATTCACTTTTTTTGAATGTACGAAATTGCATTTTTATTTTAACAAAGAATGCACTTATCTGATGACTTGTTTTATGTTTCTAACATTTTTATTTACTTTATTGTAAGTTAGTTATCTGATAGTCATAGCTTTTACGTACGTTATTGAGACTGAAATAAAATCCCCAAAAATATAATGGTGTCAGTGTCATCTTTACAAAAAAGCTCTGTGTGTGTGTGTGTGAGAGAATGAGTGAAGTTATTGCATGTAGTATGTGGTCTGACATTTATAAGTGCCAAGCCGTTTCCGTTCACTGCTGTGGAGCGTGGTTTGTGTAACCAGACAAAGTCAAGTTTATCTCCCCTGGGTGGCCTGAAAAATGAACTCAGTGAACCATAACAAAGTAGTCTTCTGAGAGGAGGAGGAGAAAGAACATGCTTTTTAACTTATGTGACTTACCTTTTTGAGTATGTTGTGTTTGGTGATCCCTGTCATAGCGCTTGGCATTCTGGTCCTCATATACTGTAGGTACTCCTGCTGTACCCACCATATAGTACCATATACGCCTGCTGGATTTGACCGTCTGTGAGGAAATTGGGTCTAACGGTGGATCTCTCCACTAGAAGGCAGTAGTGAGCTCATGACTGTGGTCATCAGGGAGGAGACAGACCGCTTATAGGTGTATGATATGAATGATATATAACGGGATAAAAACATAGCAGTTGTCCCCCCCCCTTTTTTTGTTGTTCAAAAGTTTTGGGTCAGTAAGATTTTTGGTTTGTTTTTTAAAGAACGAAAGAATTTAATACTTTTATTCAGCAAGAATGCATTAATAGACCTTTTTTCCCCAATGCCACGACAACAAGAGGTATTACATAGGCCTACTCACAGTATCACATTAGCAATAAATAAAATTAATAATATAAAATCCAGTGCTTTCAAAGCATTCCATGTTTTCTGTGCTTTTTTGTTTTTAGTTTGTTCCAAAAGATTTACATATAAAGTCATTTACAAAATGAAAATTTGGTTTGCACTGAGCCCACTTCTTTTTATGTATATGGTATTTTCCTAATAAAATCAATAACTGTATGTTGTTCTTTACATTCCAAATTGTCATTCTGAGTATAAAAAAAGCACATCGAATACACACATTTCTATCGTGCACTTCAGTTTTCTAAATCTTTCCAAAATAATCTTGAGTAAATACAGTGAAAAACAGATGCAAAATAGTTTCTTTTTCTAGTGCACAAAATTCACAGCTATATTAAATATTAAGCTTAAATCTTTTCAAAACATGCTTCGCAGGGTAAATTCTGTGAAGTATTTTGCAAGACACTTAAAAAAAACCTTAATTTTGTTAACACAAAACCTATTTGGCAATTTCCTTGCTTTGACCCAAGAGATATCACCAAATAAATTAACGAGTTTGTTTGCCCATATAATCTTTAAGGTATTAGGTTAACTTATTTGGCTTGCTGTCCACTGATGAGGGGCTCGATGAAGCAGCTTCAACTCGAGCTCTGATATACCCCCACAGTGAATAAATATAAGATATGATTACATAGAGCAAGGTACCTAAGATGAAGGAGGAATTTGGGGAGGTGGAGGGATGCTGGAACAGCTGAGACTGAAGAGAGGTAAGCAGCTGCTTAAAAACTCTGGCTTTTGATTAGAAGCTTAGATGGGCTCGCTCCTCTCTAAATTACGTGGTTTAGGAACTTCATGAAGACCAAAAGAATCTTGCTGCAGGAAAAGACACAGAACAAAGAGCTATTCTTATACCCTTATTGCTACATTTTTGTTTTAAAACATTAACATTATCAATAAAGATTGTGCCACAAAGATTGTCCATATTGATTTCCAATGAATTAGTGTTCTTTAAGAGTAACATCACACTCTTTGGAATTGTGTCAAGAACAATAGCAAACTCTCTTGATTTAACTGGTAATTGAAATTTTTGTAGAAATTCAGCATATGATAACAAATATCCATTGGAATTAACCAAATGTCTTACTAATATAATCCCTTTATTAAACCAAGTATGATAGAACAGTGATTTGTTTTTAAAAAGTATGTCTTTGTTATTCCATATAAAATAATTGTGTGGTGAAAAATTCCGCTTATATACCAATCTCCATGCTAGCAGGGCTTGTCATGCATTAATAGACCATTTGGGTGACGTGTTTTGTGGGCGGAAAATGACCGTTTAAAGGTAGAGTAGGCAATTTGTTTTATAAACATTTTTTGTTATACTGGTTGAAACTCTCTTCACATCCTGATAGCAGCGCAATCAATAATAGAAATGGTCTAAATATTAAAACATGTCTTCTGTAGAAGTCTCAGGACCAAAAAAATGTTCGTCCAATAATTGCATTCGGTCCGAATGCAATGATAGGATGTCCTACCTGCCTGTCAACATATGTATTTGCATACCTCTGTACCTGCACCTGCTTGCGCAGACGTCACACGTCATCAGCACGTTTCATGAGGCTCTGCAGAGTTGTAGACAGACGTCAGTCAACGATGGCAACAAACAAACAGCAGCCGCCATTTATAGTTCCTCCTCCTGAACCAAAACAACGAGCTTATGCTGCGTTCACGCCATGTCGTAGCCATAATTACGAGACGGCAACCCGTGACATTCTACCCGGAGCTGTTCACGTCCTCAGACTCAGATTTATGCGTCACTATGAATTAGGGATGTGACGGTGAGGAAATTTTCCCACCGGTTAATCGACATGTGACGGCCGCTTGGGCATTTATAACGGAGCGAGTGTTTTCAATGAATCCCTATGAAAGTTAAGCTTCCACAGGCATGAACTGAAAATGCGCCAGACTGGACACCGTGAATGACTGTGCGGCCGTGAATGAATGACAGTGCGGCCGTAAATGTGTGCGCACTGTGCGGCCGTGAATGAATGCCCGTTCGGCCCTGCTCATTTTAGTGTCAATTCGGGGGCGGGTTGTTTGAATAGTGGGTTCATTAGCATATTATTCTTAATGAAAAACACAACAACAAAACGGTACAATGACAAACTCACTTAAATGGGTGCTTTTGCATTTCACTTTGAAACCAAATCTTCCGCGATCATCTTGTCTGTCAGCTCTTCGCTCTCATGATGAATGAAATCTTTAATTTTCAGCTTTTGTGCTGCGACTCTCATTCGGCTCACACTGTATTGAGCAGACACGTTCAGTTTTTAATTGTAGTGTCTGTTCTCTAACTGAACTAAATGATTTTATTACTATAAAAATGAAAACGACGGTGGGGGCGGTGCCGCGGTGGACAAGTGATGTAACCGGTGTTTCACCTGAACACCGATAACACCGGCAACACCGACTATCGCAGAAAGCCTACTATGAACTCTATCATTGCCGAAATGAATCTGCAGCAGTCAGGTGATACAAGTAAGAGCTCTGTAAGTTGTTTATGTTATTATTGTAACATTATGTGCTTTGAGACAGGAGGTAATTTAGCGCTGTCTCTCGTCTCGTGATGCTTTGCAGACTCTGCTGTGTGCGTTCATGTGTTTTAGAGCAGGAATGGCTTCTAAGACGCTCTGAAGGGTGGGATTCAATTAGGGCTGGACTGGGGCTAAAATTCGGCCCTGGACAAACCCAGCCCATCCGGCCCACAAGTTCCCCTGTGAATGTTTTGCTGGGGTTAGGGCCTTAAATTGGAGTAAATAAATAAATAAATAAATAAATAAAACTAGGACTGGGGCAAATAATGATTACAAAACAGTTTTGGTTGCCCTTGACTTCTATTGTATGGACAAAAACAGACTCAAATGATTGTTCCACAGAAAGAAAGTAATTCAGGTTTGTAATGACATTAGGGTGAGTAAATGATGACATTTTGGGTTGAAAATACCCCTTTAAAAACAATAATAGCTTTTAAAGAGTTAACACCTAATTTATGTAAGACACTGATATCTATCTTTCATGAGGCTCTCATTGAATAAACATTTTACTTCAATTAAAATTAATTAGAACTATAAAAAAGTTCATAAAACATATTTAAAGAGAAAAAAGCTTTGTCCTTAATTCATGGGATCCAGGCTTTAGAGCTGTTTTGTTAAATTATCCTTTAATTGCCCTAGTGAAATACCATGGTTTAACTGTAAGATCATGGTAGACACAGGTAAAACCATGCTCATCATTACCATGGGTATATGGTTTCTAAAATAAATAAATAATTATAAAAATGTTGTAAACATGTAGAAAATACGAAAACAGCCTCTTTAAAAGTGATTTATATTTCGCAATAACTAATGTAGGCCTAACGTAATAATAGAAACATTTATAATAAATACATTTCTGCCAAAACACCATATTTCTTCACTGTATCTGCAAGGTAAATTTCTATAAAGGTGGTGGTGCTGGATTGACAAGCTTGTAGTTGTGTGCATTGGCATTTTCCAATTTACCTCGTCATGTATTTAGCCGACATGGTCGCGGCTGTTTTCAGCTAGATTCACCACAGAACCTGTTATGTTCCCATATCACACGACCGTGCACAGTGACTTGCGCTGTTTATCACTTCACAGAGCGGCAAAAACGCAGCGCACGTTCGTCAGCGGCAGCGCTGTGCAGATACGAGCCTTTTCCAGTTTCCCATACGCTCCAATTTAAAAAAAATTTTTTTTAAATCCGCCGCCATAAGGGGGAGGTCTCTCTCGTTTTGGCCTGTCAGTTCAGAAGACAAACCAATGGGCTGCTGTCCCTGCATGGTGGGCCAGTCCGTGGCAAAAAAAATTAAATAAATAAAAATAACCTTGTATCCGCCCCAAAGTACGTCGGCCCACCGGGAAAATGTCCGGTATACCGGATTACCAGTCCAGCCCTGGATCCAATGCTTTCAAAACTAGCTTACTATTGCTAGCCGTTCAGAAATTGCCTACCCTACCTTTAACAGTAGCAGTCTATGGAAGCCATGGAACAAAATAATAAAAAGGTAATTTTCGAGTGTATACAGTGGGGAGAACAAGTATTTGATACACTGCCGATTTTGCAGGTTTGCCCACTTACAAAGCATGTAGAGGTCTGTAATTTTTATCATAGGTACTCTTCAACTGTGAGTGACGGAATCTAAAACAAAAATCCAGAAAATTTTAAGTAATTAATTTGCATTTTTTTGCAAGTATTTGATACATCAGAAAAGCAGAACTTAATATTTGGCACAGAAACCTTTGTTTGCAATTACAGAGATCATACGTGTCCTGTAGTTCTTGACCAGGTTTGCACACACTGCAGCAGGGATTTTGGCCCACTCCTCCATACAGACCTTCTCCAGATCCTTCAGGTTTCGGGGCTGTCGCTGGGCAATATGGACTTTCAGCTCCCTCCAAAGATTTTCTATTGGGTTCAGGTCTGGAGACTGGCTAGGCTACTCCAGGACCTTGAGATGCTTCTTACGGAGCCACTCCTTAGTTGCCCTGGCTGTGTGTTTCGGCTCGTTGTCATGCTGGAAGACCCAGCCACGAACCATCTTCAATGCTCTTACTGAGGGAAGGAGGTTGTTGGCCAAGATTTCGCGATACATGGCCCCATCCATCCTCCCCTCAATACGGTGCAGTCGTCCTGTCCCCTTTGCAGAAAAGCATCCCCAAAGAATGATGTTTCCACCTCCATGCTTCACGGTTGGGATGGTGTTCTTGGGGTTGTACTCATCCTTCTTCTTCCTCCAAACATGGCGAGTGGAGTTTAGACCAAAAAGCTCTATTTTTGTCTCATCAGACCACATGACCTTCTCCCATTCCTCCTCTGGATCATCCAGATGGTCATTGGCAAACTTCAGACGGGCCTGGCTTGAGCAGGGGGACCTTGCGTGCGCTGCAGGATTTTAATCCATGACGGCATAGTGTGTTACTAATGGTTTTCTTGGAGACTGTGGTCCCAGCTCTCTTCAGGTCATTGACCAGGTCCTGCCGTGTAGTTCTGGGCTGATCCCTCACCTTCCTCATGATCATTGATGCCCCACGAGGTGAGATCTTGCATGGTGCCCCAGACCGAGGGAGATTGATCGTCATCTTGAACTTCTTCCATTTTCTAATAATTGCGCCAACAGTTGTTGCCTTCTCACCAAGCTGCTTGCCTATTGTCCTGTAGCCCATCCCAGCCTTGTGCAGGTCTACAATTTTATCCCTGATGTCCTTACACAGCTCTCTGGTCTTGGCCATTTTGGAGAGGTTGGAGTCTGTTTGATTGAGTGTGTGGACAGGTGTCTTTTATACAGGTAACGAGTTCAAACAGGTGCAGTTAATACAGGTAATGAGTGGAGAACAGGAGGGCTTCTTAAAGAAAAACTAACAGGTCTGTGAGAGCCGGAATTCTTACTGGTTGGTAGGTGATCAAATACTTATGTCATGCAATAAAACGCAAATTAATTATTTAAAAATCATACAATGTGATTTTCTGGTTTTTTGTTTTAGATTCCGTCACAGTTGAAGTGTACCTATGATAAAAATTACAGACCTCTACATGCTTTGTAAGTAGGAAAACCTGCAAAATCAGCAGTGTATCAAATACTTGTTCTCCCCACTGTATCTCACAATTCTGACTTTTTTTTTGTTTATTATATCACAATTCAAAGATTTTTCTTCTCAAATAAACTCGATATTCTGCCTTTTTTTTCATGAATGATATTAGGGGAAATGAATGACATTTCTTTTTGTGTTCCACACTGAAGAAAGAAATATTGGATTGAAATGACATTGGAATTGGTGAGTAAATGATGACAGAATTGTCATTTTAGAGTGAATTATTCCTTTAATTTCTTTTATATTCAAACACTCCAGAGAGTTCTTACTAAACCCAAAACGAAAAGCTTCACAATAATGTTTTTCACAGATCCCGATGTTAACAGAGAATAATTATGCATGCAAAGCCACAGAGGAGAATGTTGGACAACAATATTGAAAGGAAAATGAAGAAGCATATGGAGAGGAATGCAGCATGGGTTGAGTAGAGGACAAAATCAGCCTGTTGTCAATCAGAGGTCAATGACAGACCTTAATTTTCTTTCCATATGGAGAGAACGAGATGATTGCTATTGCATAAGTAACAGGAATTCAACCAGTGACCCAGACGCACTAATGCTAAACAGATGAGTATGTGTATTCTAAGGGTGTGTGTTACATTTAATATTTACAGAACCTCAAAAGTCCTTCTTTTATTACACCATATTTTTTTAATGATCCAAATTTCTTTTAGGAGTATGGTCAGGGAAATCTAGTAGGCTAATTCTTTTTTTATATAAAAAATAAGTATATTTTAGGTATAGAATAAAGTACATGAATACAGTGTAGAAAATACACTGTAAATCCGAATAAGTTGGCAAAACTAAAAAAAAAAAAAAAAAGCAATCGGTTACATCAAATTTTTCAAGTTAAGAAATTTAAAGTTTAAATAGGCAGAACTTGCAGATTTTTATTTTGTACATGTTCATTACATTTTAATTGCTCTTAACTTCAAATATTTGAGTAAGCTAATTCATACATTTACATTAAAGTTATCAACTTAAATATTTTATAATTGCTGAAAGAGTACGGCAATATATAACATTTAACAGAAATCTGTTCTCAAACCAAGCTCACGCTCCACACGTCACCAAAAAACCCAACAGAAACCCTTCTAAACTAGCAAAACATTAAACTCTACCAAATCTCCACCTTAACATTAATCTTGCACAAAAAAAAACATTATATAACACTTAATTTTAGCATTTACTCTCCCTTTTGAGTGTCATGGCAAAGCATACTGGGAAATAGAAATCCCAGCCCAGTTTCAGTTTCAGTTAAATTTAAGTTTGTCTAAATTAAAATTCATAAAAAAGTTCATAAAACTCAAAACAATGAAACAATTCAGATTACTTAATGTGTCAGTTTTGTGAACTCAAAAGAAAAAGAAAGTTCTAAATACTTAATTTGATTGAACTAATTTGTTTAATTTGAGTTGGCTCTACTCAAACCAAGCATTTTGAGCATTGGGGTTTACAGTGTACCATTAGCAATGGAAAGATCCCACCATGATAAAAAAACTAATGTGTGTTTCCATAGAAGTGCATGGTGAACTAGTAAGTTATGCGGACATTTTGCCTGAAATTTTTCTGGAAGATGAACATGGGTCTCCAAAGACCAAAATCTTGGCTATTCATGTAACAAGCCACATCCTGCAAATATACATGCTACAGGCCCCATTGAGTTTCTGAGTGAGTTCACTTGTGTTTGTGTGTGCTTATAAATGTTTATGTTCACAAATGTTGTGAGTCTTCACATGGTTTACTCTGTTCTAATATAGAACAGTGAAACCTTTGAAAGAAACAGACAAAAATGGATCTTTCTGAAAACAGTTTGTTTGGACAGAAAGATTTACCTCCCAATGGAGCAGTTTTGACCATCACTTTATATTAGAGAAAGGAAGAAAATGAAGAGTAAAATAAATAGGAAAGTCTGTTTAAGCTGGGAGGCTCATTGAGTTTATGTTCAGGAATGGGATGGAAGACAGGCAATGAGGGTGAATTAGAAAGCAAGAAAGGGAGGGAGAGAGAAAGAGGGAGGGAGAAATGAGCTGACCGAGGATTTTTTCCTTTCCTTTTTCTCTTTTTCCCTTCTCAGCACACTGACCCAACTGCAGCAGCAAACGCATCAACAAGTACTGTAAGTTTTGCTTACACACACACACACACATATGCACATACAATCACACCAGAAAAAAACTGCATTATAGTAAATTTAGGCTTTTTATAAAGGAAAATTAGTTTAGTGGCACTTTTGTAAGCAAACTGTGCAGCCTCATCAAGGTGATCTGCAAGTTACAGTGCTCAGAAAGTTTTTGCGAGCTAGTTAACATCTTTCCAGCAGATGGACAGCTGCCGAGACAGAGAACATGTGCAAAGCGTTCATGCTCTGCCACGGCTTAAATCCGCCTGCTGTTTTACAGTACAGTAATGCAGGAAGACAGGCTTCATGTGGTTATTTTGTTTTAGCATGTTTTTAATAAATGATTTAATTCTGTTGCTGTAGGTTATTAAAAACATTTTAATTTTACTTGATACATTGTTATTGAATTGACGATCATTCAAAATTAACAAAATTTGAAATAATGAGCCAATACGTCATCAAATCTTCTTCCAAAATGTGTTTTTGTCTCACCCTGATTCACTATGGTAAGTTTATTATAAGTGTTTATGTTTTAGACCAGGCGGGATGGTTTTCGCGGGACATTGCGTATACGTCACTCGCCTGTGCGTGTCTCGTCATATAATATAGCTCGTCAGTTGCTCCGGTTATTTGACGCATGTACGGTGTGGGAGTGGCATAGGTTAGTTGTCACAATAAGCGAGAAAAGGTTGACTTGGAGCAGGTAAATCTCAAACCTCCGGAAATCACCCACTTAAAAAAAAAAAAAAAACGCTTTTCGGAGATGGAGAGAACTGAGGGATTTGAAATGTTGTAAATGCGACGCGGAGATGGCGTTTTTATTACTCAACAGGTGAGTAAGGTATTTTATTGAACAGATAAATCGTCATATAGCTGTCTAACAGAGTTCACTATAAAGCATTATCTATTGTGAAGGGTCATTACATTATGGTTGTTGTAACGCTGTGCTGAAATTTATTCTTAAGGAATTACCACGTCTATTAATGGGTAAAGCTACAGTAACGTCTTCAGCTAGTCAGCTTGAGATCCTTTCCATTAAACTGATTATATATCTTAAGCCTAGTAGTGTGCAGTAGGATAACAGTATTCATCCGCACAGTCACGCAGAGCACAACCAAAACAATGTTCTTCCGCTCATGTATGCAATTTTGTTTTTTCACCGCTAGAGGGTCAAACGTTACATAGTGTACCTTTAATGTAATATTATATTTTTGTTAATGCATATTTAATATGCATTCATTTCATGTGCACTTATTTGTGCAAAAAAATAATCGTGGTTGATTTGTTGGTTTGTTTATCAATTAGTCAAGGACTGATTGTTTTTGTATGAATTTGAGTCATGGTTTATCTCATCATTATTCAATACAAGTCAATGTACATCTGTCACCTGCATCTTTCAATGGAAATTTGCATTATAACGAAAGGTTTTATCACTAACCCTTTTAATTTGGACTTAGCGAGTTGTTGAGACGTTTCATGCTAGCATTGCCAAAAGCTTCAATTTTCGTTTGGGTCTCAACATGTCAGACTCAGCAGCCTGTTATAGTCTGATGTAATACAGAGCCTGCCTAAAGACCATAAAAATCCTCTCACTCAAAGAAGAGCTTGGTACTGTAATACAGATCCTCTCAGCTGTGCTGCTGCTTTCCAAATTAAAGTAACTGTTTTCTGTTTGAATAAGTGCTGTCAAACGATTAATCACATCCAAAATAAAAGTTTGTGTTTACATAATATGTGTGTGTGTACTGTGTATAATTATGTATATATAAATACACACACATGCATGTATATATTTAAGAACATTTTGTTATATTTATATATCAAATATTGATATTTATATATAATATAAATTACATAAATATATATATAGTATATACATGAAAATATTTCTTAAATATATACATGAAAGAGTGTGTATTTATATATACATAATTATACACAGTACACACACATATTATGTAAACACAAACTTTTATTTTGGATGCGATTAATTGCGATTAATCGTTTGTCAGCACTAGTTTGAATATATTCAACGCTGAATTTTCAGCATCATTACTCTTCAGTCTTCAGTGTCACATGATCCATGAAATTCTAATATGCTGATTTGCTGCACAAGAAACATTTATTATTATTATTATCAATGTTGAAAACAGAAAAAAAAAAGTTTATTCCTGATGTTGCAGTCCCTGTATCCTCAATAGCAGCATGGATACAATCTTTCAACCTTTTTTTAACAATAATTTTCCATTTTTCCTTATTGAATGATGTTGGTTTATATGCCTTTGCTGGTCAACCACTGTCTTTCATCGACAAGGAATGTGATTTTTAGGCTTTTCATCTTGATTATATGATGCTTATATAATCCACTAATTTGAGCCATGATTTAAGGTCCACTTTTTCTGACCAAGAACTGCTCACTTAGACAGGAAGAGATGTCTGACCTACATATAAAGCATTCAGCTTTGTGCCAGTTTATCTGAAGTAGATTATGCCATAATCATAGACAGCATGGCAAAGGTTCATTTAAATAATTGCACAGCAGTCTCCATCTGATTGGCGCTATATGATTCCATGGAAATGTAACACAGCCACATTGTTTACACTCTTCAGGGCATTCAACCTATAATTAGTGTCAGTACAGAAAGTATTTTAACATCATACATTCTCAGCAAATATGAATTTGGAAGCATTTTATCTCATGAGCATTAGCAGATGAAGATGGCAGATACGAGCTGGATTCTGTCAGACTGTTAGTTTAGCTGTATTCATGTGTGCAGGTTGGACTCAGACCAAAAGAAACATTCATCTGTCCTAAAGGGGCCTACATTTATCAGGCTGCATTCCACCCAGCATTACCCAGAAGCCCCTCTCTTTCTATTTTTTAGGATTACACTAATCCAGTCTACCTTAATGATCCCACTAATAAATACACAGTCTCACATTAGCGAAAGAATAACAGTGTGTGGAACGTTATTATAGGGAGTGACTATTTATTCTTTTATCTCAGCACCATGTTTGGGTTCCTCCTGCTTGCCTGTCTGTTTCTACATCTGGTAGTCTCCGTACCTCAACCGCCCTGCCGCCGATGCTGTGACCACCTCCCACGACTAGACGACGCTGCAACCTTAAGAGAAAGCATGCCTGAGGTCCGCACATACATCAACATGACCATTCTCAAAGGTACCGAAAGTCTTCAAAAAGTGCTTTAGCTCACGACAAAAAGAAGTTGTGCAGCTAATAAATCCTTGCATGCTTATTCTTAGCCTTTCAAAGGAAAACCTGAATGCTGTTTATTGCTAAATCAGCCATACAAGAAGCATTTAAACCACCAAAAGCATCTACAGGCGATGTTTCAGAGTCAAATAACATCAGCAGGGAGAACTTTGAAAATCTCACTGTACACTTTTAGAAAAAAGGTTCAATGGGGTTCTATATGAAACCCTCTTGACTCAATTTTAAAGAACTCTTTAATGCCAAAAGAGGCACTATATAAGAAGAATATTACAATATTTTGATTGCATACAATATTTCATTTTTCTAGTAATAAAGTATATTTACAAGCCGTTTCATTCATAAAATTAAATTAAAAAAATTAATTAATTCAACCAAACCCATAAAAGGATACCACGATAAGAACCCCTAAAATGTTCTATATATGAAGAGCCTGACAGAATCCTTTAAGGTTGTAGAACCTTTTCTTCTAGAGTGTATAGCTGAATTTTGACCTCAACGATCCTTGTTGGATTTCACTTTTCCCTGTTTCCCAATCTTTTGCTTGTCTGTTGTCTGGCACAAGCATTTTGGGATATTGGATCTGAACTTCAAACTGAACTTAACTGTAATTCAATTGGGAAATAAGGTGTTTTTTGAGCTGAATGGTTTGAATATGTGTTTTCGGCTGCTTTCTTCCCCTCTGTGAGCCTCAGTTAACCTCTCTCCTGGCTCAAAAATATCTGCTCCACTGGAGGCCTTCTTGGTGGACAGGAAGTGACAAACCTGGCAGGAAAGGTGCTGATGTGGCTGAAACCGTTGCGAGAGTTGTTTTATGTGTCTGTGCACGCACATATGTGTATGTGTTTGTTGCATGCACGGAAGTGAAGTCTGCAGGAAATGTGGTTTGTGGAAATTTTGAGCTGCCAAAATTGTATGTTGACAAAATTGGACAAAAGAACTTTAAGTTCAGTTACTGCAAAAAAAAAATCTTTTTATCCTTTTAGTCATTTTAGAAGCTGTGATTTGAGGTTCTGGGGACTTATTTTAGTGCTTGTGCCTTTTCAGCTTTCAACACTGGTATAGGAACATTTTATAGTTAGGTTCAATTCATTAACATTAGGTAATGCATTAAAGGGATAGTTCATCCAAAAATGAAAATTTTGTCATTTACTCACTCTCAAGTTGTTCCAAACCTGTATGAGTTTCTTTCTTCTGCTGAACACAAAAGACGATATTTTGAAGAATGTTGGTAACCAGACAGTTGATGGTAGTCATTGACTTCCATAGTATTTTTTTTCCTACTATGGAAGTCAATTCTGGTGTGGATATTTAATTCTGTTGAACAATAAGCATAATGCCTATTTATGAATATATTATAGCCTACTGTATCATATTTAATATGCACATTTCTAGGGCCTATAAATTATCAATATGTCCAAAACTTTGCTGAAAAACCTGTTGTACACAATCTACTTCATGCCTTCTGATTGATAGTTCAGTCATTTTTTCATGTTAATGTGAATGTCAAATATGACACAACAGGTCTTTGGGGAACATTTATTTGTCCATCTCTCAGTTATCATTGATTTGCAATGAATTATATATATATATTTTTTTTTTTTTTTTTTTTTAATGGCACCTGTTAGTGGGTGGGATATATTAGGCAGCAAGTGAACATTTTGCCCTCAAAGTTGATGTGTTAGAAGCAGGAAAAATGGGCAAGCGTAAGAATTTGAGCAAGTTTGACAAGGGCCAAATTGTGATGCTAGACGACTGGGTCAGAGCATCTCCAAAACTGCAGCTCTTGTGGGGTGTTCCCGGTCTGCAGTGGTCAATATCTACCAAAAGTGGTCTAAGGAAGGAACAGTGGTGAACCGGCGACAGGGTCATGGGCAGCCAAGGCTCATTGATGCATGTGGGGAGCGAAGGCTGGCCCGTGTGGTCTGATCAAACAGACGAGCTACTGTAGCTCAAGAAGTTAATGCTGGTTCTGATAGAAAGGTGTCAGAATACACAGTGCATCGCGGTTTGTTGCGTATGGGGCTGCATAGCCGCAGACCAGTCAGAGTGCCCTGACGGAGCAATGGAAGAAGGTGGCCTGGTTTTCTTTTACATCACGTGGATGGCCGGGTCCGCTTACCTGGGGAACACATGGCACCAGGATGCACTATAGGAAGAAGGCAAGACGGCGGAGGAAGTGTGATACTTTGGGCAATGTTCTGCTGGGAAACCTTGGGTCCTGCCATCCATGTGGATGTTACTTTGACATGTTCCACCTACTTAAGCATTGTTGCAGACCATGTACACCCTTTCATGGAAACGGTATTCCCTGGTGGCTGTGGCCTCTTTCAGCAGGATAATGTGCCCTGCCACAAAGCAAGAATGGTTCAGGAATGGTTTGAGGAGCACAACAACGAGTTTGAGGTGTTGGCTTGGCCTCCAAATTCCCCAGATCTCAATTAAATCGAAAACATATGCAATATGTTATATACTGTATATATACAGTATATGCATGTATGTTTTTTGTTGAGTATTATATTTATACATCAGACTTTTATGGCTCATATATGCAATTCATTGCAAATCAATAACTGAGAGATGCACAAATAAATGTTCCCCAAAAGCCTGTTGTGTCATATTTGACATTTACATTAACATGAAAAAATGGCTGAACTATCAATCAGAAGACAGAAGGCATGAAGTCAATTGTGTACAACAGGTTTTTCATTAAAGTTTTTGGTCATATTGATCATTTATAGGCCCTAGAAATTTGAGTATTAAATATGATACAGTAGGCTATAATATATTCATAAATAGGCATTATGCTTATTGTTCAACAGAATTTTACAAAGAATGTTTAGTTCAAGTTATGAGAGAATAAATGTTTTAAAAATTTGGCTAAAATGTTGTAACATGCATTGCCAAACAAGCTTTCTTTTTTTCAATGAATTTATACCCCCAAACTGACGACGTATCCTGGGGGATACAAACATTAAAATCAAAAATAAAAGTCATGTTTTTTAAAAAAAGCATGAAATTGTATTATTTGTGTCCTAAGAAGATGGAAAATAGCAATAAATTAATTTTCTGATTTTTTTTTTATGGTCTTGCCATTTAGAGGGTTAACCCTGTTAACCTACATTTTTAATGGAACACTTTATTGAACCATTAGACGAAATTTACACTTTATTTTAAGGTGTAATTGTTACAGTGTAATTATACATTTAAGTAATGGAGTTAACAGGTTCGGGAGCGGGCCACGCCTCAACCAATCACCTGACTTCTCAAACCTTCTTATATCGGGCCGCCCCTTACAGTACTGTTTGTCTCGTTCTCTCACTACGGATTCAGAGATGCAGATTAACTCACCCGATTCAGATGATGACCTGTTCGATTTCAATTTCACCCTATCGAGGATAATCTCTCTTCATTATGATAACAGTCATACTTCCCAATGCTTGCGACCCGCCAGCATTCTCGTCCAAAACCATCTCAAGAAAACGCTCCAACTCCGACTCGTTTCCAGGCTTCCTCTTCTCCGCCTTCAAGACCCATGAACCGAGATCGCTACACTCATAGTATACACGGAAACCGGCTTCCTCGTTCCCCTCGCCAGCCATCTCCCCAGCACTGAAATCCTGCTCGGCGTTCCCACGGCCGCCACACGTCTACCAGATCCGAGAACAACATCAGGAACGGGACCGCGGCTTGCCTTCAACGCACTCTTAAAAGCAAAGTCATCCACTTCAATCGTTCAGATAACAGGATTATTCCAACTGTATGCAGCATCCACCAAAACTTCTGTCATAACAAACTCCGAGCCTTCAGCGCTTCCGGCAACTGCAAGCAGGCCACTCTCCGTCACCTGCGACGTCACGAGACATTCTCCTTCCACAACAGCCTCAGACTGCAGCTATAGCTCCCCCTAGCGGCATCCAAGCTGTATTTCCACCAGCACTCGCTCCATCTAATCTTTCTCTAATAATTTCATCATTCTTTCTGTGTTCACAATTTGCTCAGAAATCCCACTCAACACACATCCTTTCATCCCAACATCCATTCTTTTACGGTACCCTTCCTTCAGCTGTTCACAGCAATAGACCCTATGTAGCCCCGCCCCTTTTCAGCGATGCGCTCGTTGTGTTTTGACTTCCGGTTTGCATTTCCACAGCGATCATAAGTATTTATGAATGAACTGCTCATTTTAAAAAAATCTGCCTACTGACATTTGTTAAGACATTTGCTTTAAACATTACAAATGCTCATGATAATGTTCATTAACGCTACAATAAATAAATCCACTTTACCTGCTAATTACTCTTAGACAGCGATGCCATATAAATATACAGAGCTACCGCGAAAACGGAAGTTCAAAGATAATATTCTAAAGATGGCTGTACACACGTTTCTCTTGCGCATAAGATCTATACGGCTCCTGTTTATATTTCTCAAACAGCTAAAGATTTTTCTTATTCATTTTTCCATCCCTCCATACATCATCCCTCAATTCATCCATCCTCTATCCTTCCATCCCTCTATCCATTCATCCCTCTATCCCTTCATTCATCCATCACTTCACACATCCATCCCTCTAGCATCCATCCATCCTTCCATCATCCCTCCATCTCTCTATCCCTCTATCCATTCATCCATCTATCACTTCACCCATCCATCCTCTATCCATCCATCCCTCCATCTATCCCTCCATCTACAACTTCACCCATCCATCCATCCATCCATCCATCCATCCATCCAGGAAACGGTCTATCTTTTCCCCTTCCCTCCACCACCACCTGTACATTTTACCATCTAACAACAAACCATATACTTAGCTACAGCTGTGCCACCTACTCTGCCAGCTTCAGCAGTCCATCACGTTCTTCTGTCTCAGCAGCTCTACACTGGCCAATTTTGTCCAGTAATTTCTAGCCCAGCTCATCCAGCCATCTGATCTTTTTCACTTAATTTTATCATTCTTTTTCTTCTCCGTGCTCACAATTGCTCAAAAACCCCACTCACACAAATCCTTTCATCCCAACCTCCATTCCTCTTCCCTTCCTTCAGCCGTTCACAGCAATACGGCTCCCATTTACTCTGATATTTCTCAAACAGCTAACTCTTCAGTCCAGATACCTTTTCCAGTGCCCCAAGGAATTCTTCCTTGCATGGGACAATCCGGACTCCTTCAACCTCCATTTCTATTTTAAACTGGTTTATCTTTTTCCCCCTCCATCCCCCACTCCAACCCCTCCCTCCCCCAACACCTTACATCCTACCATCTAGCAAATCCCATATACTTAGCCACAGCAGAGCCACCTACTCAGGCAGCTTCAGCCGTCCATCACCCTTCTCCTGTCTCAGCAGCTACGCTCACAAATTTAGCCGCCGTTCACAGCAATATGGCTCCTGTTTACTCGGATATTTCTTAAACAGCTAACTCTTCAGTCCAGATACCTCATCCAGCGGATTCTACCACACGCTGACCAGTCTGGACTCCTTTAACCTCCATTTCTATTTTCAACCGATCTATCCTTAAAAGAGATGAATAATCGACTTGTCTTCTCACCACGGCGCTCACATTCCAAGCATTAACCGTATCATCCCAGCTCCAGACTTCTCTACGCAATATGCTAACATCGACCATGCCATCAAACTCATTCACCTGGCAGGCCACAGAGCTTGGCTCGCCAAAGCAGATATCACCAACGCCTTAAGTCTTGCCTATCCACCCAGATTTCCAGTGCTTCTTTAGAGTCCTCTGGAAGAGCATATTTTGCCGTATGCCTCACCTTCGATTGCAGAAGCAGCTCCAAGATCTTCGACTCCTTTCAGAAGAACTATGCTGGATTCCCATCAACAATCACAGACTCCCTTACGTCCTCCACCTTCTCAATGACTTCTAATTGTCACACCTCCATTTGCACCACCACGGTCAGGGCTTTCCACTCTCAAAGTTTTCACTGACCTCTGTGCTCCGCTATTAGAGGAGAAAACGTCTCTCCAACTTTCTATTAACAGATAAATGCAAAGCAACAGTTACTAGCACTTCTAGGCCACCTCAATTACAGGATAAACCCTCAGGGGAAGCCCTTGTCCAACATTCTGTCGAAAGCAGCAGCCATACACAGTTACTCCATGACAGAGTTAGATTATGCATGCAAATGGAAATACGTCTCTGGCAACAATTCCTCTCATCCTGGAATGGCATTCATTTTTTTCTAGAACAACTACATCACTCATGCCAATGACATTAAAATATACACTAACACAGCACCCTCCAGAGGCTTCAGCGTTTACTATGGTGGGTGCTGGTTTGCCTCCGTATGGCCCCAGAGTTCAGTTCGCTCAACTCACAGTCAGGCACGTTCTCCTCAGTTCTTACGAATACACCCCATAATCATAGCCACCATTCTTTGGGGGCACTAATAGTCTAGGAAATTAATACTCATCCTGATTCGGACACCTCAATCTCATAGCCGACTCACAATTCGGAAGTTCAGACTCTCGGCTCCCGAATCAGCCATGAATTATAGACATGATTCAGTTTACTTTAGGCTTTTAGCTCTTTTTTTTCTT
Organism: Coreius guichenoti; assembly: GCA_039654105.1. Classification (NCBI taxonomy): domain Eukaryota; kingdom Metazoa; phylum Chordata; class Actinopteri; order Cypriniformes; family Gobionidae; genus Coreius; species Coreius guichenoti. The sequence continues at coordinate 37,149,604 of CM077171.1, forward strand.
CTGCATCATTCTGACATTTCTGACATCTTTTCAAGGTGACAAGGGTGACCGTGGAGAAAGGGGCACACCTGGGAAGCCTGGGACTGAGGGTTCCCTGGGACCACGAGGGTCTGAAGGCCTTAAAGGAGATAAGGGACAAGCCGGAGCCCCAGGTGACGCCTGCAAGTCTCAGCATTCTGCTTTCTCAGTTGGCCGACGGAAGTCCCTTCACAGCGTTGACAACTACCAGGCCTTGATCTTTGACACAATCTTCGTCAACACCCCCGAACACTTTGACATGTTTGCTGGGAAGTACCGTTGCCACATCCCGGGAATTTACTTCTTCAATGTGAACATCCACACGTGGAACTTCAAGGAGACGTACCTGCACATTATGCAGAACGACAGCGAGAAGGCCATAGTTTATGCTCAGCCCAGCGACCGCTCCATCATGCAGAGCCAGAGCGTCATGCTGTCTCTACAGGAGGGCGACGAGGTCTGGGTCCGTCTTTATAAACGTGAGCGTGAGAACGCCATCTACAGCGACGACGTGGACATTTACATCACCTTTAACGGATACCTCATCAAACCAGAGATCGAGTGAGAAACCACAGCAGGAAGGAGTGAAAGGGATGATTATGGACAAGATGTTTGAAAATGTGCCAAAATGCTTAAGCGGTGAAGCAACTTGAACAAAACTCCAAACATTTCATATTAGATTTCTGCAGTCCAAACAAAAACCCCAGTGCAGTGCAGAGAAATCATACTTTTCATACTTCCACAGGAGTCTTGTATGAAGAAAACCGGTAACCACGTCCAAAATGAAGTCCAGCGGTTCTCAACTGGTGGATCACAACCCAAAAATAGGCCGCAGGTCAGTTCTGATGAAACATTAATACTAAATACAAATGAAAAATGCAGCTAATCATATAAACATCTGTATCTAAAAAAAACTTTAAAAAGGAAGAGAAAACACTTCCTATATCTTTTGCTGCTGACATCAAAATCTGTGCATCCAAACTATACAGTATCTATACAAAATACAGTAATTTGGTGTCATTTTATGTCACATGGTAGAAGCTTGTCTCATTAGGCAGATGCCCACATGGGCAGGTTGTGTGACGTTATCTTCAAAAACAAATACACAAATATATGCAAAGTCAAAGAAAATACCCAGCAAGCAATTTTGCGTTTAAAAGACATCTAATAGCCGTCCAAACACAGCCCTTACGTCTAGGCAAAATTTGGGCTGTCAGTGAAAATGTAATAGACGTCTAACCAAAGAAATTAAGCCAAACACCTTGTAATCACTGTTGACTTTGCTTACATGATGGAATATCATACATCTTGCAAGTTATTTTGGCAAAAACGACATGTAACTAAATTCAAGGTTATTTTGGCCAGAAGTGGGTTCCTCATAGCCGGACTATATCGGGTCTATAGTTAACCAAGACGGTGTAGTGACAGCTATTGCTTGCTGGGTATGGATACAGACTACATCAGATATGGGGTTTGGTGTCAACCACATGTTTTGAATTATTGAATACTGTCAAGAGCATCAAACCATAGAAATGCTCAAATTATGGTAATATTAGAACAAATGTTAGACTTTAGGGACTATTCTGTTTACTACTGGATAATAAACAGTTCTGATCTCCGGATTAAAATCTGAAGCCAAACCAGTTGAGGACCACTGATGTAGCCCAGATACTTGGGTCTGTGTTTAGACTTTTTCAAATCAGGCAGATTTATCAGCAACGTCTGAGAAATGGTAACTGGTTTATGTTAGTTGTGAAAGGAGGTTTACATGGTGTGACTGACTATTTGAATCTGCTGCTGGTCCCTTCTGACCTTTAACAGACATTAACAGGCAACTGGAGTCGTAACAAAACAAGTTCCTCACGTTGAAGCATGAGGTTGCTGTAGGATGTTCCGGGTGGTGTTTAGTGGATTGCTGTGTGGTTGCTAGGTCATTGCTTACTATCCCAAGTTAAAAGAGCCCATGTCTTTGATGATAATTTGATCTCTAGATGTAAGTCTAAAAATCAGAAGTCTGATGCCTTAGATGAGTTTAAAGGACACCTGGTCAGGCATTTTACGGGGGGAAAAGTCTAATATACACTACTGTTCAAAAGCTTGAGGTTGGATTTTTACTCCAGTTTTCAGTGTCACATGATCCTTCAGAAATCATTCTAATATGATGATTTGATGCTCAAAAAACATTTATTATTTTATATCAATGTTGAAAAGTTATGCTGCTTAATATTTTTGTGGAAACCATGATACATTTTTTCAGGCTTTGATGAATAAAGTTCAAAAGAACAGCATTTACTTGAATCTTTTGTAACATTATAAATGTCTTTACTGTCACTTTTGATCAATTTAATGCATCCTTGCTGAGTAAAATTATTAATTTCTTATTGACCGCAAACTTTTGAACAGTAGTGTTTTCAAGAAAATGTCATAAGTCATTTGCCAGTTTTAAATGGGCAGAGAGCCCTGAGAAAGTCTGCTTTGAGTGTGAGTGTGAGTGTGAGTGTGAGTGTGAGTGTGAGTGTGAGTGTGAGTGTGAGTGTGAGAGAGTGTGTGACTGTGTGACTGTGTGTGTGTGTGTGTGTGTGTGTGTGTGTGTGTGTGTGTGTGTGTGTGTGTGTGTGTGTGTGTGTGTGTGTGTGTGTGTGTTGATGTCTGGCTCTGTTTATTGGAAGGAGGGGGGCTTTTTGTTGATGTTAAACAGGATGTATGTGGCTTTCCTTTTTCAGTAGCAAGAATCCACTTGAGAGAGACTCAAATGATAGAAATATAGAGAGGGAGATCGAGATTAAATGTTCTGAAACCACAGGGTACAGGTCTCTGCCCCAAAGCATGACTTAAAAGAGTCTTTAATACAAGCTGAAAGTTGGTTTAGTATCTTAATCCGGCTTCAGTCTGGACTGCAGAATCCGGATCTCAGGAATGTAGTGATTCTGAGTCTGAGATAACAAGTAAAGAAATGGTGCTAAGGAAAAAACACAATTGTTACCAAAGGAATCAGGTGCTAAAAAAAAATAATTTTAAACACATCAGGTGCTATAAATGACATACTTGACTGTGATTTTAAAAAGGGTTTCGTTTGTATATTAACATCTCATGGTGCTTTATGTTAATGTACTGTATGGATGTCTAGCATTTTTTTATTGACGATTTTAAATGACACAATAAAGGGTTGATTTCACTGACGTCGACTTAAGTGATGAATGGAAGTTTTTTTTGTTGTCTTTTTCTTACGATGCAGAAGCTGGAAAGTTTCAGCCTCGAGACAAAAATGCAATAGGGTAAAAAAAAAAATGTAAATGTTTCAAAATGTAGTGTTATTCCTTAACCCTGATTCAATGTCAACCATTGAATAGAGGAAAAAATGCTGTTCTCACACCCTCTAGTGGTGAATGGGAATAACACATTATTATGATCACAATAAAGGAGACTAAATAATCATATTGGTGACTTACAAAGAAGAAAAAGTCTGATTTTATTTTTCTCAAATACATATTCTATACAAACACGTCACTTCCTACACAAATCATTTGTAAAGCAACTATAAATTTCTCTTCTGAATTTGACAACATTATTAAGAAAAAGTATCCACATTATTTCCAACATTCCTGTGCACCAGACATATGAAAAATACAGTCTCATTTCATTAAATACAATCTGAAATATCAGTAATTGCACAGCAATCATTAAACAATGAAGAAACAATCACAGCAGCAGAGCAAAATCCAGTGTGTTAACATTTGACTCTGATAAAACTGCTTTACTTTGTGTTGGACTGACAAAAAAAAAAAAAAAAAAAAACATTCGACATGCTGATCATTATTCTACAGTACAGATTATGGCTTCTAATTTTTCTACAGGAAGTACAATAATTCAAAATGTTGGCACTGCGAGAACATTTCTCATGTAAACAATTACTTGATTTTCTCTGTAGGGGGTCACTGTCACTCGACTACAAATCAAATTATATAATGTTAAAGGAACAGTTCAGCCACAAATGTGAAGGAGATAAAAAATTATCTCAAGTATGTGATCACGAGACATTCAATAAACAATGTGGTTTTGAAGCGTAACCAACTTCTTGTTCCACACTAATTTACAGATACAAGTATCTGTAACAATAGAAATCCAACTCATGTAATTTCTTCCTCTTAAGCAGAGTGGTGTTGTTTAGAGATTTAACAATGTATTCAGAGTGTACAGATCTGAGAAACTGCACTCATTTGTCTTTGTAAATACTCTCAAAAGTCCCTCATAGCCAGCATTTGAGCGGGTTGGTTGCATCTCTGCCATGCAGGAAGGGGAAAAGACAAAGCAGCTCAGATTTGATTTTGGCTCTCTGCCCCTGTGAGGGTCTAACGCACTGTTGCCCTCTGGTCCCATAGAAAGCAACCACCCACCTACTGAGTGACTAGAGGCAGTGACAATTCAGCATTATTTCTAAACCTTGTCAACTTGGCAAGATTTCTACCTGAGATAAAAGCAAAAGCGAAGCAGTATAATGGTGTAATACCACAGCCGGGCCAAATTAGAGTGTGATTTTTTTTAAATACAAAAGTTCAATAACAAAGAGGTTAATATGGACTATTTTCACAGGTATCAACATTGCAAATCTAGTAAAATTTTTCACATTTTCAAACATTCTGCAAACATTTATATACATTTACTTTGAGTTACAAAGTAAATTCCAAAATATAGCTGCAAGCAGCGATGACGGTGCCACCACCACCCCGGTGACTTTAGGGAAACTGTGCAAGGTGAGCAATATGCATTTAAAGCAGGTAAATATAAAAGGACCATGTCAAAGGCGCATACGGCACATTTGCTGCAGCAGCTGGTGTCACCATGCCCGCATAACACAATAGCCACATCCATGAGATCATTTAAATTTAGATGAATTTCATAACATAGGATGTTATAGGTCACTTTCCAATGAGTGATAAGTTATCATTTGCAGCTCAAAATTTAACCTAATTATTAAAGGGTTAGTTCACCCAAAAATTCTAATTCTGTCATTAATTACTCGCCCTCATGTCGTTCCAATCTGTAAGACCTTCATTCATCTTCAGAACACAAATGAAGATATTTTTGATGAAATCCGAGAGCTCTCTGACCCCTCCATAGACAGCAATTTAATTACCACTTTCAAGGTCCAGAAAGGTAGTAAAGACATCGTTAAAATAGTCCATGTGACTCCAGTTGTTCAATCTTAATGTTATGAAGCGACAAGAACGCTTTTTGTGCGCAAAAAACAAACAAAAATAAAGACTTTATTCAACAATTTCTTCTCGTCTGTGTCAGTCTCCTGACGTAGTAAATACAGTGCAGCACTTCTGAGTGCACGCTGGCTTACCATTGGCCGATGCTGTTCATGTGAGCACCACGACGCATGCGTGATGCTGACGCAGGAGCTGACCAACGTAAACTGTGTAGGAGACTGACACAGACGTGAAGAAATTCTTGAATAAAGTCGTTATTTTTGTTTGTTTTTTGCGCACAAAAAGTGTTCACTTCATAACATTAAGGTCATTTTTGGGTGAACTAACCCTTTAAACTAATTATATAAAACTAAGTGTCAGTGCACTACAGCACTACAAATGAACGGGATCTATGCCTTTATTTTGTTATTCAAATTGATAGAAAAAGAGAAGGCCTAAGAGATTTCTTATCCATTAATGGTAAAAAGTAAATTCCAAAAAACGCTGTTGCGACTGCGACTGAGGGAGTGACGGCAAATTTCACATCATTCTCTATTCTGACTGCTGTAATCAATCTCTCAATATGTTTCCCCTCTATTGGAAAGGTGAATGCTATAATTTATTTTTTCTTTTGCAATTGGAGCAAATGGAAATACATAAATTTTATTTGCTGCCGTCTCCTGCTCACTGCTATAGAAGTTTACCCAACTATGACAATTTCCGCATCTGAGAACCCCGGAAATGTGAAAAGGGTTTATTACGTAACACGTTTCAGACCAAAGTTAGTTTTTTTAGTTTTTTCTATTAAGTCACAGAAGGATGTTAACAGCAGTTAAAATGGCAGATACACTCAGAATATTAAGGCACAGCGGAAACATTATGGATGAGGCCAGTTTTAAAGTTAACACTTTAAAAAAAAAGCTGCATTTAAATTAAGCAGTGAACTTTTAATGTTTGGTCTAAAGCAATAGCATTTTACCTGGCAAAGTGAAAGTTAACTTTGTGAAAGAATTCAGCTCAAAGCATGGTGCTAACAACATTAAGGTCATGGGTTTGATTTCGCAGGGAATGCATGAACTAATAATTGAATTCACATGCATGAACAATTGAATTCACTTCATTTTGAACCTCATGCCCTTTTCAATGCCATATACTTTCTAAAACTTCCCATATTTGTCTTTGGCTACTAATGTTTGTTATCTCATAATTTCTCTCCTGTGGCTACTAACTTCGCTGACACAGCAAACTCAGTTCCTGACAGGAGTTCCGGTTTCAAAGCACAATCTACAAGACTCACATCAGTGATACCGACGGCTAATGCTTAACGTATCTGTATCCAAGCCCACAGAGCATGACAGACCCTGTGAAAATCTTGAAACTCAAGCCATCAGCGAGTTCTTACAGACTGTGGTGGGCCATTATAGTTCAGTGGACATGACAGGGGCATTACAGCTGCTATATCATTGTCGTTTAAAATGTAAAAATCATTTGACTATAAACAATACTCATTAAGATTTTTTGGGTTTTATCACCTTACAAATTTTACTTGCAGAACTTTGTAAAATAATTCTTTCCCCCCCAATATATCTTATTAAATATGTTTTAAGCATAAATCTATCACATTTTAAAATAAGAAATTTGTCAACGAGGTAAAAAAAAAAAAAAAATATATATATATATATATATATATATAAAAAGATATATTCTCTAAAAACAAATCTTAACATTGTTTTGTTTGTATAAATAAATATATTTTTTAATTGTATTATTGTTTTATATTATTTATCTTGTTTATCTTATCTAGTCGGCATGAAATGGAAGTTCTGTCATGACAACTTTGGAGTGTTTGGCATGGATATGGATATGACAGTGTTGATATATTTGGTCTTGGGAGAATAGATCTGCTATGCTGCTGTTATTGCTGATGCTGATGAGCAAGTACAGGACTTGCTACTGTCAATACATACACAACACGCTGCTGTGAGCAAGTAAGACATGATGCTTCTGTACAATATAGCGTACTTGAATTACTGTAGCAGATCTATACAGGTGGAGCTGGGGAAGGTGGAGGGTTTCTGAAAGTGCGCTGCATTGCTAAGGCAAATTTTAACCAAGTATTTGAAGTTTGAGCATGCAAGCTTATTGGCTACTGATACAGCAGGAACCAATCAGATGTGCCCTATAGATAATGATGTGATTGCAAGCAGTTGAGTTAAGGACCTATCAGCCTGTGCCATCTAGAGTTTCATGACAGAACTTCTCAAACAAGAAAAAATGCAGGGCAGGACTTGATTTTGTCCATGGGGAATTGATTGAATAGTTGTGGTTTGCTATTAGTCGATCTTATGTGAGTGACAGGTTGCCCCGCCCTCGTGCCAGTAAACACATCAGAGAAGAGATGCTGCAAGAGAGTAAGTTATTTTGATTAAGAGTATGAGAGCACATGAATTAAAAAAAAAATAATGATGTGAATGGATAAGTACAGCAATATTCCATAGATATTCCAAAATAAATATTCCAATATTCCAAAATAAAATTTGTCCATTTTGACTTCATGCTGATTTTAAAGGAAGATATTTTTACTGTAAAAATGGAGAGAATAGTGATATCTTATCTTGAGAATCAAAGTGCACTAAGGCAATTTATACCGCAGTCCCAATATAACTGTAACACTCTGTAAATCACCATTATTAATACAGAAACCATTAGGATACATAAACCATCAGGTTAACTTTGTATATGCCCATTTGAAACAGACCCGTTTCTCTTAACGTTTCTCTTTGGCATATGGGTTCTCCAGCAAGTAGCGATATTTATTATAGTTATCCAGGAGATATTTGGGAGCGTACATATGCTCTTTGGGGTCTGTGGGTGGGTAGTTTGGCACAGACCCATCAAACCAACCCCCTGTCCGTACTAACTCTTTAATATAATTTAAATTCCTTTTCTCCCCGTAATCGCCCCAACGTGGGAAGTCTCCATTCTGGGCTGATATGAGCTTGTAATAAATCCCTTCTGGTTTGAAACACCAAGAGCAGTGCCATCCAGCATAGTGAACGGGGCTTCCAATGGCCCACGGTACTAGAATACGTCCCGTGGAGTTCTCGTATTCCCGGAATCCCAACATGGAATAATAGGACCGGCGCCGAAGAAGAATCCCATCACCCTTGTAAACCTTTAAGAGCATAGCTGCCGTGCAAGCAGATAAGATGTTAAGCGTTCCGAACTGCCTCCAGTAAAATCCATATAGGGATTTGCGCATGTGTATCCCGACCGGTTCCGTCCAGCCGTCGTAGAGTTTGAGGAAAAGGATTCCATCTCGAGCAGGAATTTCATCAGCATCATTGATGATGAAAACATCGTCCACTTTGAGGCCCTGAATCCTCGACATTCCATTTTTGGTCAAATATGTGCGCAGGTAATCATCCATGATCCAGCCGTCCGTACGGCCGCCATCTGGAAAGTGATCGAGGAAGATGTACAGAATCTTGTGCTTAATGTAATCAAACGTTCCGTTTAGGATCAGCTGCAGGAAATAAAGAGGTCTCGATTCACCGTACGCGGTAAAGTTGGATTCGCAAACCAAAAACACGTCCACGACATCTGCGAGTTCGTGAAATCGAGCGTGTAGTAGGTCAAACTCGTGGTTGATGTTGATGGCATTGATGACCCGACGTGGAACTTTTCTGGGTGTTACTTTTGACTTGGACGGGAGATTGGAGTGATACACAATTGTAGGTATGCCACAGTGAGGGCCGTGCCAACCCTGCCGACAGGGACACTGAACCACCTTCTTGCCTGCATTAATTATGTCGTCTTTGGAGGTGTTTTTCTCCTTGTTATGTTGCAGTAACCTGCGGTGAGATGCAGAGTCAGCCATATCCGTCCCCTCACGGAAGCACACAGCTCCGGATTTGGTTTGGATGAAAAAGGGTGTGGAATCATCATGGAGTACAAAGGTACGTTCATGAAGTGTCCCATCTGGAGGATTTGGCAGAATCAAATTTGAGTCAAGTTTAGCCTGTTTGGAGGAAAAGAAGATTATTATCATAAATAGTTTAATAAATGTATTGTCAAGTGACATTCTTAAGCGCTATGACATTCAGTACTGTTATCTAATCTGTTACTTGGACGCCCGAATATGTCAATCCCCTTCTATATATATACAAACCCGATTCCAAAAAAGTTGGGACACTGTACAAATTGTGAATAAAAAAGGAACGCAATAATTTACAAATCTCATAAACTTATATTTTATTCACAATAGAATATAGATAACATATCAAATGTTGAAAGTGAGACATTTTGAAATGTCATGCCAAATATTAGCTCATTTTGGATTTCATGAGAGCTACACATTCCAAAAAAGTTGGGACAGGTAGCAATAAGAGGCCGGAAAAGTTAAATGTACATATAAGGAACAGCTGGAGGACCAATTTGCAACTTATTAGGTACAATTGGCAACATGATTGGGTATAAAAAGAGCCTCTCAGAGTGGCAGTGTCTCTCAGAAGTCAAGATGGGCAGAGGATCACCAATTCCCCCAATGCTGCGGCGAAAAATAGTGGAGCAATATCAGAAAGGAGTTTCTCAGAGAAAAATTGCAAAGAGTTTGAAGTTATCATCATCTACAGTGCATAATATCATCCAAAGATTCAGAGAATCTGGAACAATCTCTGTGCGTAAGGGTCAAGGCCGGAAAACCATACTGGACGCCCGTGATCTTCGGGCCCTTAGACGGCACTGCATCACATACAGGAATGCTACTGTAATGGAAATCACAGCATGGGCTCAGGAATACTTCCAGAAAACATTGTCGGTGAACACAATCCACCGTGCCATTCGCCGTTGCCGGCTAAAACTCTATAGGTCAAAAAAGAAGCCATATCTAAACATGATCCAGAAGCGCAGGCGTTTTCTCTGGGCCAAGGCTAATTTCAAATGGACTGTGGCAAAGTGGAAAACTGTTCTGTGGTCAGACGAATCAAAATTTGAAGTTCTTTTTGGAAAACTGGGACGCCATGTCATCCGGACTAAAGAGGACAAGGACAACCCAAGTTGTTATCAGCGCTCAGTTCAGAAGCCTGCATCTCTGATGGTATGGGGTTGCATGAGTGCGTGTGGCATGGGCAGCTTACACATCTGGAAAGGCACCATCAATGCTGAAAGGTATATCCAAGTTCTAGAACAACATCTGCTCCCATCCAGGCGTCGTCTCTTTTAGGGAAGACCATGCATTTTCCAACATGACAATGCCAGACCACATACTGCATCAATTACAACATCATGGCTGCGTAGAAGAAGGATCTGGGTACTGAAATGGCCAGCCTGCAGTCCAGATCTTTCACTCATAGAAAACATTTGGCCCATCATAAAGAGGAAGATGCGACAAAGAAGACCTAAGACAGTTGAGCAACTAGAAGCCTGTATTAGACAAGAATGGGACAACATTCCTAATCCTTGAGCAACTTGTCTCCTCAGTCCCCAGACGTTTGCAGACTGTTATAAAAAGAAGAGGGGATGCCACACAGTGGTAAACATGGCCTTGTCCCAACTTTTTTGAGATGTGTTGATGCCATGAAATTTAAAATCAACTTATTTTTCCCTTAAAATGATACATTTTCTCAGTTTAAACATTTGATATGTCATCTATGTTGTATTCTGAATAAAATATTGAAATTTGAAACTTCCACATCATTGCATTCTGTTTTTATTCACAATTTGTACAGTGTCCCAACTTTTTTGGAATTGGGTTTGTATATATATATACACACAGTCACATGAAAAAGAAAGTACACCATTTTGAATTGTATGGTTTTACATATCAAGACATAATTAAAAAAAAAAAAAAGTCATCTGGTCTTTAGCAGGTCTTAATTAGGTAAATACAACCTCAGATGAACAACAACACATGACATATGACACTATGTCATTATTTATTTAACAAAGACTAGACCAAAATGGAGACACCATGTGTAACAAACGACGTACACCCTATGATTTAATTGCTTGTAGAACCACCTTTAGCAGCAATAACTTGAAGTAATCGTTTTCTGTATGACTTTACCAGTCTCTCACATTGTTCTGGAGGAATTTTGGCCCACTATTCTTTACAACGTTGCTTCAGTTCATTGAGGTTTGTGGGCATTTGTTTATGCGCAGCTCTCTTAAGGTCCCACCACAGCATTTCAGTCGGGTTGAGGTCTGGACTTCGACGGGGACAGTGCAACACCTTGATTCTTTTCTTTTTCAGCCACTCTGGTGTAGAGTTGCTGGTGTGCTTGTGATCATTGTTCTGTTGCATGACCCAATTTCGGCCAAGCTTTAGCTGTTGGACAGATGGCTTCACATTTTGACTCTAGAATACTTTGGTATGCAGAGGAGTTCGTGGTCGACTCAAAGACTGCAAGGTGCCCAGGTCCGGTGGATGCAAAACAAGCCCAAATCATTAAAGCTCTTGGATTTTTTGCAGTTTCTCTGAGCATTGCACGGTCTGACCTTGGGGTGAATCTGAAGGTTGGCAACTGTCTTGAATGTTTTTCCACTTGTGAATAATCTTCATCTCTGTAGAAGGATGGACTGGAAATGGCCTTGTAACCCCTCCCAGATTGATGGCAGTAACAATTGCTTCCCTAAGATCATTGCTGTGTCTTGGCATTGTGTTTTAACACACACCTGAATGCTCCAGACCAGCAAACTGCCAAAACTTCTGCTTTTATAGAGGTGATCACACTTGCTGATGATCAATTAATCAAGGTAATTTGATTAGCAGTGCCTGACTGCTACTTACCCTCTTAATTCCCATGTAAGCAGTAAGGGTGCACTTAGTTTGTCACCCATGGCTTATCCAATTTGGCCTTGTATTTGTTAAATAAATAATGACACAGTGTAATATGTCATGTGTTGTTGTTCATCTGAGGTTGTATTTACCCGATTTTAAGACCTGCCAAGGACCAGATGATTTTTTTATTATGTCCTGATACGTAAAACCATAGAATTCAAAAGGGTGTCCTTTCATTTTTCACATGACTGTATATTTATATATATATATATATATATATATATATATATATATATATATATTAAGCTGAAGTCTAAAGTTGAGACCATGTGACCCAACCAGAAACTTCTTTCACCCTCATCGCTTCTACCTTCAGGTGGCTGTGTTTGTAGATGTCTTGCTGGGAGTTGAAGTCAGTAGCTGGAAAACTCCAGAAGATCCCACTGAGCATCTTCAGAGTCTTTAGATGGGTGGAGGGAGATGAGAGCTCCTGCAGCACTGAAATATTGTGCAGGGCTTTGTAATAATGAAGGAAGGAAATGACACAAATCCCCAGTAAGCACAACAGGAAGACCTTATGCCTCCGTATTCTTATCCTATAACACAGAAAAAAAACAAACTTAGCCACTAACATACAATTTCAAAAATGTAGTTCCCAGCATAAGCGTATTACTGTCAAAGTAACAGAGAATTAAATAGCAGCAAGTTAACGCAATGACATTTAGCAATCTCTTTTTGCAGTGAATCACGGATGTCACTGGGTTTTTTTTTGTCTTAGCCTATGAAAGATGAGCAGTGTTGTGCAACATTAGCAACCATGGGAAAGACTATAGCGAAAACAATCTGACTGACTTACCTTCTGTGTGAACGGCCCCTTACATTGTGTGAGCAAGCTGAGCAAAATGCAGGATGTAGTAAAAGATGAATATTCAAAGATATGTCAGCTGATTGATTTAGCGGTTTGATTTGCATTGGAAAATTAACAAATGTCAGTACAACAATATTTGAATACAAATATTAGTTTTATAATATTTAACAATAAAAAAGTCATATGGATGTTTTATATTAGATATAAAATATGTTAATAAATATATAATTTTAATATATTTATTTTATATATAAATATTTCATATTATAATAAAAATTACAATTTAATATAAAACAATAAAACTAATATATATATATATATATATATATATATATATATATATATATATACATACACACACACAGTTGCAATCAAAATGATTCAACTCCCCGGAGACTGTAATAATTTACAAATGTAGCCTTTTCTAAAGATACAATTAAAAAAAAAAAAACTCTTTATCTATAACAGTTTAGTGGCAAATTAAAAGTGATAATGTCAATATATAATGTAATGCTCAGCTGGCAGCCTTATTCATAAGTTTAGTCTAATTTGTTGTACCAGAAAACCATTGATGGTTTTGAATAAAACCATTGAATAAAATGTTTGATCAGAGCAACTGAGAAAAACCCTCAATTTACTGCCAAAGACTTGCAAGATGACCTGATGAAAGGAGGAAAAAACATTTCAATGCAGAGTATAAGAAGAACACTAGACAAGCATGGCCTTCATGTTGGGACATCTTGCCTAATGCCACACTTGACCAAGAAGAACATAAAAGGCTGACTTGATTATGCTAAAATTCATTTGGATAGACCTGTGGAGTTCTGGAAGAATGTTTTATGGAGTGATATGACCAAACTGGAACTTTTTGGACCCATGGATCAGCGGTATGTCTGATGCAAAAAAGGCAAAGCTTATGAGCAGAAGAACACCATCTCCATGGTTAAACACAAAGGCGGTCCAGTCTTGTTATGGGGGTGCTTTGCTGTTAGTGAAAATCTTGACTGTATGAAGGACATCATGAATTCTTTGAAGTATCAAGCCATTTTGGCAAAAATGGCGATGCCTTCGTTGCAGAGACTGAAGCTTGATGATCAATGGACTTTTCTGCAGGACAGCCATCCCAAAGTATACATCCAAATCTACTTAAGCTTGGTTCAGGGATCAGTCGTAGAATGTTCTTGAGTGGCTGTACAATCTCATTGAAAATATTTGGTGGAATTTGAAGAAAGCAGTGGTAACGTGAAAACCAAAGATTATCAGTGATAATGTCAATGGGCCGAGATTGCAGCAGAGAGGTGACAGAAGCTTCACGTACAGGCAGCATTTATTGGAGGTTATAAAGAATGAAAGATTTTTTTCATTTGTCATCAACTTTATGTTCTCAGAATCACTCAAATGTGTATTGGTAAACTTTCTATAATAGTTTACTGATGCCTCTGTTGAATTGTTTTCATAAAATGTTGTTCTTGGCAGCAAAATGTCTTGCAGGTCATGGGGGTTGAATAATTTCGATTGCAACTGTATATATATACACTCACCTAAAGGATTATTAGGAACACCATACTAATACTGTGTTTGACCCCCTTTCGCCTTCAGAACTGCCTTAATTCTACGTGGCATTGATTCAACAAGGTGCTGAAAGCATTCTTTAGAAATGTTGGCCCATATTGATAGGATAGCATCTTGCAGTTGATGGAGATTTGTGGGATGCACATCCAGGGCACGAAGCTCCCGTTCCACCACATCCCAAAGATGCTCTATTGGGTTGAGATCTGGTGACTGTGGGGGCCATTTTAGTACAGTGAACTCATTGTCATGTTCAAGAAACCAATTTGAAATGATTCGAGCTTTGTGACATGGTGCATTATCCTGCTGGAAGTAGCCATCAGAGGATGGGTACATGGTGGTCATAAAGGGATGGACATGGTCAGAAACAATGCTCAGGTAGGCCGTGGCATTTAAACGATGCCCAATTGGCACTAAGGGGCCTAAAGTGTGCCAAGAAAACATCCCCCACACCATTACACCACCACCACCAGCCTGCACAGTGGTAACAAGGCATGATGGATCCATGTTCTCATTCTGTTTACGCCAAATTCTGACTCTACCATCTGAATGTCTCAACAGAAATCGAGACTCATCAGACCAGGCAACATTTTTCCAGTCTTCAACTGTCCAATTTTGGTGAGCTCGTGCAAATTGTAGCCTCTTTTTCCTATTTGTAGTGGAGATGAGTGGTACCCGGTGGGGTCTTCTGCTGTTGTAGCCCATCCGCCTCAAGGTTGTGCGTGTTGTGGCTTCACAAATGCTTTGCTGCATACCTCGGTTGTAACGAGTGGTTATTTCAGTCAAAGTTGCTCTTCTATCAGCTTGAATCAGTCGGCCCATTCTCCTCTGACCCTTTAGCATCAACAAGGCATTTTCGCCCACAGGACTGCCGCATACTGGATGTTTTTCCCTTTTCACACCATTCTTTGTAAACTCTAGAAATGGTTGTGCGTGAAAATCCCAGTAACTGAGCAGATTGTGAAATACTCAGACCGGCCCGTCTGGCACCAACAACCATGCCACGCTCAAAATTGCTTAAATCACCTTTCTTTCCCATTCTGACATTCAGTTTGGAGTTCAGGAGATTGTCTTGACCAGGACCACACCCCTAAATGCATTGAAGCAACTGCCATGTGATTGGTTGATTAGATAATTGCATTAATGAGAAATTGAACAGGTGTTCCTAATAATCCTTTAGGTGAGTGTATATATATATATATATATATATATATATATGTATATATTAGTGCTGTCAACGCTAATGCAATTTTTTTGTTTTTTTTTGTTTAACGCGTTAAAAATATTTAACGCAATTAACAGTTTGGTATATTTTTAAAAGCCTAATAAATGTTAAAAAATTGATAGCTTTCAATTACACTGTAATGTTGAATGGCTATAGTTAATGTTTAAAATATAAAAAAAAAAACATTTTCAAGACATCAGTAGCTGTATTAGTATCAGTAATACTATTTTTTTCATAAAAAGATGCCATTAAACAAGTATTTAAAATATACGGTCTTTATGTTGTTTCTGCATTAATTTGGAGATTAAGTGTGAAATTCTTACATTATAAAATATTAAAACTTATAAAAACGTAAGTGTTTTTAATTGCGATTAAATCACAGAAAAAATGTGTGATGAATCTAGTTATGACCAACATAATTGTATTTTGTAAATATAAACAAATTTTGATTTTGATGGCTGCAACACACTCCAAAAAGGTTGGGACAGAGGCAAAAAAAGTGAAAAGATTATATAATATCCAAGTTAAACAGTCCACAATTAGCAGGTGAATTGTTAATAGGTGAGGGTATATACAGCCACATGTACTCAGGAGTTCTTTGGGAAACCGTTGTCACTTAACACAGTCTGACGCTGCATCAACAAATGCAACTTGATTCTCTGTTACGCAAGGAGAAAGCTATAGATCAGTTTTATGCAGAGATGCTGCCGAGTTCTCTGGGCCTGAGCTCATCTCAGATGATCCAAAACACAGCGGAAATGTGTGCTGCAGTCAGATGAGTCCATGTTTCAGCTTGTTTTTTGGAAAAAACAGACATCGAGTTTTCAGTTTTCAAGATGAAAGGGACCATCCAGAATTTCATCAGCGACAGGTACAAAAGCAAACATCTGTTATGGTATGGGGGTGCATCAGTGCAAATGGCATGGGTGACTTGCATTTGTGTGAAGGTACCACTGACGTGGAGGCATATATTGGGATTGTACAGAGATATAAACTGCCATCAAGATAACCTGGGAACTTTCCTGGGAAGCAAGACAATGCCAGGCCTCATTCTGCATGTGCTACAACAGAGTGGTTTCATAGACACTCTACACCGTAGAAGGGATGTGCTTGACTGCCTGACTCTAGATCTGTCTCCTGATGACCACAGACTGTTGAGCAGCTGTCTTATATCAGGCGAGACTGGGCAAAAATTCCACTTGCAAAACTGCAACAATTAGTATCCTCAAAAACAATTAGTATTCCCAAATGATTAAAACGTGTGATTAAAAGGAAAGGTAATGTGAAACAGTCGTAAATAGTGGTAATATATATGTGTGTGTGTGTGTGTGTGTGTGCCATTCAATTCTAATTCTTTAACTATTATTTTACTATTATTTTTACTATTATTCTTTAAAGTTTTACAAGAAACCCTCAAGTGTCAATTTTTGTCATTCCAAGCATAACCAGCCCTTACTGTTGAGTCGTGGTCTATGTGATATTTTCCACTGTGCAAACCACGGTTTATGCTTTTATTATATTGACAGTTCTCAAACCATCTCTCCAAAGAGGCAAAGGTCTGGCCTATATTAATGCTCACAATAAACACATGGTGAGCAATGGTCCGATCCAAAGTTTTCTTAGTGCAATATTTGCATATATATGAAAAGTTAATGGTGTCTATAAACATGTAATTTTTACATCTCGTACAAGAACATTGTGGAAAATAAGCAGGTTTGGAGAAAATTGTTAAGATTTCAAATGTTCCCATCCCAAACAAAAACCTTGAGACAAATGATCATCAACACAAATCCTCTGACAAGAGACTTTTTTTTTTTTGGCTGAGTGAATAATTCACCCGACCCGTGAGCTCGATTTTTCTCTTATCACCTGTTTTTCTCAGCTCCCAGTGTTAATATTGAAGGAACTATTGCTGAACTACAAATGATATGCTCAAACATCAGTTCAAGCATGGTTTTATATATGTTACAAAGGTCAATGCGTGACCATATAATGAATCATCTGTCTTGAATTATCAATTAACAAAAAGAAAAAAAAATGGCGATGCCTTCGTTGCAGAGACTGAAGCTTGATGATCAATGGACTTTTCTGCAGGACAGCCATCCCAAAGTATACATCCAAATCTACTTAAGCTTGGTTCAGGGATCAGTCGTAGAATGTTCTTGAGTGGCTGTACAATCTCATTGAAAATATTTGGTGGAATTTGAAGAAAGCAGTGGTAACGTGAAAACCAAAGATTATCAGTGATAATGTCAATGGGCCGAGATTGCAGCAGAGAGGTGACAGAAGCTTCACGTACAGGCAGCATTTATTGGAGGTTATAAAGAATGAAAGATTCTACACAAAATTTTACTTTTGGGGGTTGAATAATTTTGAACACGAATGTTTAGAGCCAATTAGATTTTTTTCATTTCTCATTAACTTTATGTTCTCAGAATCTCTCAAATGTGTATTGGTAAACTTTCTATAATAGTTTACTGATGCCTCTGTTGAATTGTTTTCATAAAATTTTGTTCTTGGCAGCAAAATGTCTTGCAGGTCATGGGGGTTGAATAATTTCAATTGCAACTGTATATATATATATATATATATATATATATATATGTATATATTAGTGCTGTCAACGCTAATGCAATTTTTTTTTTGTTTTTTTGTTTAACGCGTTAAAAATATTTAACGCAATTAACAGTTTATGTGAGGATTGTTTTAAGTTCACTTAAATTAAACGTTGGTATATTTTTAAAAGCCTAATAAATGTTAAAAAATTGATAGCTTTCAATTACACTGTAATGTTGAATGGCTATAGTTAATGTTTAAAATATATAAAAAAAAACATTTTCAAGACATCAGTAGCTGTATTAGTATCAGTGATACTATTTTTTTTCATAAAAAGATGCCATTAAACAAGTATTTAAAATATACGGTCTTTATGTTGTTTCTGCATTAATTTGGAGATTAAGTGTGAAATTCTTACATTATAAAATATTAAAACTTATAAAAACGTAAGTGTTTTTAATTGCGATTAAATCACAGAAAAAATGTGTGATGAATCTAGTTATGACCAACATAATTGTATTTTGTAAATATAAACAAATTTTGATTTTGATGGCTGCAACACACTCCAAAAAGGTTGGGACAGAGGCAAAAAAAGTGAAAAGATTATATAATATCCAAGTTAAACAGTCCACAATTAGCAGGTGAATTGTTAATAGGTGAGGGTATATACAGCCACATGTACTCAGGAGTTCTTTGGGAAACCGTTGTCACTTAACACAGTCTGACGCTGCATCAACAAATGCAACTTGATTCTCTGTTACGCAAGGAGAAAGCTATAGATCAGTTTTATGCAGAGATGCTGCCGAGTTCTCTGGGCCTGAGCTCATCTCAGATGATCCAAAACACAGCGGAAATGTGTGCTGCAGTCAGATGAGTCCATGTTTCAGCTTGTTTTTTGGAAAAAACAGACATCGAGTTTTCAGTTTTCAAGATGAAAGGGACCATCCAGAATTTCATCAGCGACAGGTACAAAAGCAAACATCTGTTATGGTATGGGGGTGCATCAGTGCAAATGGCATGGGTGACTTGCATTTGTGTGAAGGTACCACTGACGTGGAGGCATATATTGGGATTGTACAGAGATATAAACTGCCATCAAGATAACCTGGGAACTTTCCTGGGAAGCAAGACAATGCCAGGCCTCATTCTGCATGTGCTACAACAGAGTGGTTTCATAGACACTCTACACCGTAGAAGGGATGTGCTTGACTGCCTGACTCTAGATCTGTCTCCTGATGACCACAGACTGTTGAGCAGCTGTCTTATATCAGGCGAGACTGGGCAAAAATTCCACTTGCAAAACTGCAACAATTAGTATCCTCAAAAACAATTAGTATTCCCAAATGATTAAAACGTGTGATTAAAAGGAAAGGTAATGTGAAACAGTCGTAAATAGTGGTAATATATATGTGTGTGTGTGTGTGTGTGTGTGCCATTCAATTCTAATTCTTTAACTATTATTTTACTATTATTTTTACTATTATTCTTTAAAGTTTTACAAGAAACCCTCAAGTGTCAATTTTTGTCATTCCAAGCATAACCAGCCCTTACTGTTGAGTCGTGGTCTATGTGATATTTTCCACTGTGCAAACCACGGTTTATGCTTTTATTATATTGACAGTTCTCAAACCATCTCTCCAAAGAGGCAAAGGTCTGGCCTATATTAATGCTCACAATAAACACATGGTGAGCAATGGTCCGATCCAAAGTTTTCTTAGTGCAATATTTGCATATATATGAAAAGTTAATGGTGTCTATAAACATGTAATTTTTACATCTCGTACAAGAACATTGTGGAAAATAAGCAGGTTTGGAGAAAATTGTTAAGATTTCAAATGTTCCCATCCCAAACAAAAACCTTGAGACAAATGATCAACACAAATCCTCTGACAAGAGACTTTTTTTTTTTTTGGCTGAGTGAATAATTCACCCGACCCGTGAGCTCGATTTTTCTCTTATCACCTGTTTTTCTCAGCTCCCAGTGTTAATATTGAAGGAACTATTGCTGAACTACAAATGATATGCTCAAACATCAGTTCAAGCATGGTTTTATATATGTTACAAAGGTCAATGCGTGACCATATAATGAATCATCTGTCTTGAATTATCAATTAACAAAAAGACTCAAGACTTTAAATACTGAAATCTTTATGAATTATATATATATATACAGTGCTGCTTGAAAGTTTACACACCCCTTGCAGAATCTGTGAATAATTTTAACAAAATAAAAGGGATCATACAAAATGCATGTTATTTTTATTTACTACTGTCCTGAATAAGATATTTTACATAAAAGACGTTTAAATATAGTCCACAAGACAAAATGTATAAATTAATTTATAAAAATTATCCCATTCAAAAGTTTATGTAGCCTTGATTCTTAATACTGTGTTGTTACGTGGATGATCCACAGCTGTTTTTTTTTGTTTTGTGATGGTTGTTCATGAGGCCCTTGTTTGTCCTGAGAAGTTAAACTGCCCAGTGTTCTTTTGAACAGGATGAAGAGGTCTAAATTTTTCTTATTTTATTGAAATATAATTTTTAGTACTGCCCTTCGGAAGCAACAGAAGATACATACATGTTTCCCGGAAGACCAATTAAGTGCAATTTACCTTGATCATCAAATTCAAAAAGTTTCCCCCCCCCCCCGCTCTTAATGTTTGAACCTTTTTTAATAGTGGTGTGAGTCCCTCAATCGTCCTCAGTGTGAAAAGATGGATCTCAAAATGAAACAGTCTGGAAAGGGTTCAAATATGCAAAAGATGCTGGAAAAGGGAAGAATTTGCATGACCTGGAGGATTTTTCTGAAGAACGCTGGGCAGGACAAACAAAGGACTCATGAACAACCATCACAAAACAAAAATAAACAGTCGTGGATCATCCAGGAAACAACACAAACTATTAAGACTCAAGGGTACATAAGCTTTTGAACAGGGTCATTTTGATAAATAAAATTAATATTATGAACAAAATAATTAAATATGATTAAAAAAATTAAAATTAACTTAATAGTAGATATCCTGAAACATAAGTGAGTGTATTAGGTTAAACCAGTCGTTCCTAAACTTTTTCAGCTGAGCCCCCCTTTGGTAGAGAACATTTTCAAGCCATGTCATGTCACACTGCATCCATTGTAGACAGCATCACTGATTATAATGGGTTCAATTTGATTTTGCTGCATCAGTTCGCCCCACTCGCGTCTGGTTGTTTTGCTAGTTGTGGCGATTGAAGTAGATTCATCGTCTTTACGTTTCCCTGGCACTGGAAGTCCTTTTGCAAACTTGTAGAACCATGCTTCTTTCTTTAATATGTTTACACTGGCTCCCAGCAATGCTCAATTATGCTTTTTCGATTGCACCATCTAGTGGTATGTAATTGCACGACAATGACCGCTACTACTAATAACATACATCCCACCCTGCAAAAACTAATTTCCAGGAGATGGCACAACACCCCTAAAGAAAATTATATTACACACTACATTATGTTATATTCATTTGCGTAAGCCACCTAACATGGGTTTATTTATTAAATAGTATCCGTGCGCTGAAAGTGTGTAAGCGTACTGAGAACCCAAGTGCAGTTTTATTGAAATAAATCCGAAATGTGAACAAAACAAACCAACAACTTAAACTAAACTTGACAATAAACAATAACAACGATAACACCATGACCATGACCATGAAACTCACCAACAGAGGTTATAGGTAACTAGGGTTTAACTAAGGGACACCCATTCACGACACCCAGAACCCCCGCCTCCCGCCCCCCCTCCCAAAAAAAGAGAAACAATTGCATCAAGGACTTCAAGGACACAAATAAAGAATAAGTCATGAGCTGATTATTTCAACAATGACAACTTGACAGCTCAACAATAAACCATAAGAAAACATGAGATCAAGTATGTGAACTTGCAACAGCACACATTTGATTATTTTATTTATTTCTTAAGAACTCTTTAGTAGCCTATTTGGTGCACTTTAAAGGGATAGTTCACCCAAAAATGATAATTCTGTCATCATTTACTCACCCTCATGATGTTCCAAACCTGTATGAGTTTCTTTGTTCTGCTGAACACAAAAGAAGATATTTTGAAGAAAGTTTGTAACCAGGCTGCTTTGGGGGCACCATTGACTTCCATAGTAGGAATGTATCTTCCTATGTGTTTAACATAACAAAGAAATTTATACAGGTTTGGAACAACTTGGGGGTGAGTAAATGATGACAGAATTTTCATTTTTGGGTGAACTGTCCCTTTAAGCAGTCATTCTGAACCAGTAATCACTTTTTTGACAATTCTGAAACTCAAAAATGTTTAATTTTTTATTAATTTACTTAAATTATGACTATATTATTATGTAATTATTTGTCCAATTTTTATCTAAATATATTTTTTAAAATGTCAAACTTTATATGACAGGATTATTTATTATGTATGATTAATATAGCCTAGCTAAATGATAAATTAATAATAACATTAATTAGGCTATAATCTATTAATTAACCTGTCTAATGTCTAGAAAATATAATAATTCTGTCTGCCAAGCTCTGATAATGTATGGAATATTATATTAATATATTATCCATTAAAAAAAAACAATAGGCCTATAGCACGGATGTGTCTGTCACCGCATGCTGCTTTAAGTCAGACAGTCTGAGCAACTGAAATGCTTCTCTGCAAAGTGTGCAGTTCGCCTGAGGTTCATCATGAGTTACTGGACAGACCCATTGATACCTTTTTTCTATTCAGCCCTATATCTGGAGATCCTCTTGCGTTCAAACGGTGGACGCGAACTCGACATGTTTTTAAAAAACCGCGCAAGTTTACAGCGCATGTTCTCGAGACTCCGTCGCTATGGCAACAAAGCCGCTAAAACCAAGCGGCAACCTCCCCAAGTTTCTCTTGAAGCCAATACTGAAGTGATTTACGCTGCATTCACAAGGGGCATCTGTGTCAACGCTTGATGGAGGGTGTGTCTGAAGCTTGGTGCTGACTCGACCGTCATAGTGACAACAGCCAATCATACTACTTTTCCGGTGTTGCATGAATGCAATTGGCTAGCGTCTGCGCTAGGGTATTTGCACAGGCGATCTGATTGGCTGACGCCTGCGTTGGCGCTTGAAAATTTGAAAACTTTTCAACTTCTGCCGCGAGCAACGGCAGTGATGCGACGCAACGAAACCCACAATTCAGCTCGGCAACGCATGACGTCACGCATTCAAAGTAAATGAGAAGCGTTGACGCCGACGCCCCGTGTGAATGTAGCGTTAAATTGCAATTCATCGACTGGCCGCTAGGGACAGTCTCCAAAAGGGAGCAGAATCTCATTGAGCCCCATGTTAAAATGCCCAACCTGGTACAAATTGTGGTTTTGGTCTATATAGCTAATTTTGCCCTTCATGACAGCTGTGAGGGGGGTGAATTTTTTTATAACTCATTCGTTTACATTATATAAAGCCTTAAAGTTCTGCATAATTAAGGGCGTGGCCACTTTGAGTGACAGGTGGATTGTCGTTTTTGTCGACAGGTGCTGTCTGTTAGTCATCACGTCACCTCAGCTCCACCCACGTCCCGCCTCTTTGCCCATTTTCAGTTATCCGGGTGTGACGCGTTGCCAAGATGGAAACGGCCAGCTCGACCCTACTTTACGTTTCAAAACTGCTCTTCAGAATCCTATGGGTGACATCACAGACACTACGTCCATATTTTTTTTACAGTCTATGGCTAAAACGCAATTGCGCAAATGAGCTTCTGTACTACTTATTGTGAAATTGATTTCTTTATATTTGCTATTAGTGTTCTCCACACTGCAAAATCCTTGTGTTTATTGAACTATGTGTGGACCTATGTAAAATACGGGACGCGTCATTTTGCTTGTAAATACGGGACGATTCCGTATTTCACGGGACGGGTGGCAACCCTACAGGTAACAAAGCTAGACAAAAGACAACGGTAACATGAGGGCTATATATGCACACACAAGGAATAATGACTAACAAGGAACACCTATGAATAATCAAAATCAATGAACCATTGACAAACAGAGCAGAGTATCACATGACAAACCAGGAAACAAAGGAACCATGACTACAGAATAAAAGACATGAACCATGAACATAAAAAAAAAAAAAAAAAAAAAGACATGACAAAGTGAAATTGATTTAGTTGAGTGTGGATAATTTCGCAGTGAGGACTCACTGAAGAGGTTTCTTTTTTCAATAATCTGCTGACTGTACACTATGCCTTGGTATTGCCACACCCCGTTTGGGAACCACTGGGTTAAACCATGTAATTTCTATTTGTCAAGAGCACAACTTAAGAAAAAAAGACAGCTTACCTCACTTTATCCTACCAAATAAAGTTTTAAAAGCAGTCTGATCTTGTTTTATGTGTCTTGAAATCATAAGACAGTGATTGTACTAGGTGGTTTTGTGTTTTTACATATTTTATTGCCCGAGAGCATCAATGTGCTGGATTTAAAACATAACAAAATTACATTCACAGGAAGACTCGCAAGTACGGGCATAGTTTGTGCTTGCCTGAGCTTGTGATGGTTTCGTATAGCATGACTCTGCTTAGCCTTGATATTGTGAAAAACAAGGCCTTGTCTTTTATTGGCCATCACTCATGAAATACTTTGAACGCTATGAAATACTCATGAAGCTACACAATGGTGCTGGTTAAGGTGTGACTCAAGACATATTTGAGCTTAAAAATATCCCTAAACTATTGTTACAAAGCTTTTTTTATTAGCAGATGAAGTAATGGGGCAGATTAAATGCTTGTTCTTGCTTGTTCCACCGAACATAAAAGGATATATTCATGCAGCTCTTTTTATACAATGACAGTAACTGCAGTTTATGGTTGTCCCAAATTAACCTACAGACTTCATGTTTGCAGACAGGACCATCTGGTAACCAACCCTTATTCTTATCAGACCAGTGCTTACAATTAAATGATCTTGTAAAGAAAACATTAATGTTTTGCACCGCATACCATCATTTGTTTAAGAAACTTATAGAGAAACGGTATATAGCACATTAAAAGTTTTTGAAGACTACTATTCTTAGAGAAATACTATATATATATATATATATAAACAAAATACAACTGATTTTATAATAAAATTTAAAATAAAGTGTATGTGATGAAATGTAAATGTATGTAAAATGTATGTACGTGAGTATGAACAAATCAGTCAAGCTCTTGAAAAAATATTGCAAGAAATATAAATTTATAAAATATAAATAAAATATTGCACCGTGGTGTTGACAACAAAGATGTAAATCCTGCCATGGCGCTTCGTCTTCCCATATTTAAATCTGAATGGTGATGCAAATAAGATTTTCCTTCTGTTTCACCTAAAAAACAGCACCATACAGTTTTGCAACTATATGGAAGGGGGTGACAGAATGACTGAATTTTCATTTTTGAGTGACATTTAAAAAGGGCATCCAGCAAGATCCCTCTTATCTTTAGTAAAAAATAAACTATAATGTTGACCATCATCCTCTGTTCTCACTTCCTGTCTCAAAATGTGTAAGTAAGCGTGTGTGTATGTGTGTGTTTCTTCAGAGGGCACCCATGCCAGGGGCACAATGACTCCTTTTTTTCTGCCAGGCTCCCCCTCTTCTAATTCTCAAATGTCAACTTTTCTTCTCAGTCTGTACAAAAGCTCTCTTCTCTTGGTTTGGGAGCACACACACAGGCAAAGACACACACACACACACACACACACACACACACTTGAATATGTGGTTTACAGGGACTCTCCATAGGCGTAATGGTTTTTATACAGTACAAACCGTATCTTCTATCCCTCTAACCCTACCCATCGCAGAAAACGTTCAGCATTTTTTGAGTATGTTTAGTATGTTTTTTAAGCCATTTGGTTTACAAGGACACAGGAAGTGTCCTCATAAACCATGTTTATGTTGTAATACCCATGTCATTATACACATTTGTGTGCTCATAAACCACATATACCTGTACACACATACACACAGATAATTCACCTCATTGAAAACACTGATGGTGATTTTTAGGGGCAGCATCACCACTTAGAGCCAAAAAAAACTATGTTTGGATATGAAATACTTGTAGCCTTAATGCTATGGTATTCTGAATGGTTGCAGAGCATTGCTATGTGGTTGCTAAGATATTCTGTGATAGGAAGTATATATGTATTTCAACTATATTACTGATCTGCCCGCATTGACACTATATGATAATTGAAATGAGCTGGATGACATCACCGTTTTCACCAGAGCCGAATCAAATTCCGTTGCATTATTTTCCTGTTACCACTGTGAAGCTGCTTTGAAACAATTGCCATTTAAAAAGCGCTATATAAATAAAGGTGATTTGATTTGTAAGGGATAATCCATTCCAAGCTAGCTGTGCATTAAAAAATTAATGCACGATGTGGAGGCCTCCGTGGTCGTGATGTGCATTCAAATAGTTTAATGAACAGCTAGCCGTGGGTTATACAGCTTATACCATGGTCATTTGTCAGCACAAGTTAAACCGGTTATTGATATTTGCAGCACAATATTTGACTGGAAGAGTAACATTGACTGTTACTTTTGTCAGTTTTGGCTTGTTAGATCTACCATTCTGCCTGCTTTGAATCGGACACACAGATAATGTAGTGTGGAAATACTATACCGATTTGATTGAATTAGCATGCATATATATATATATATATATATATATATATATATATATAGAGAGAGAGAGAGAGAGACTGACAACAAAGCTGTGAGTTTAATTGAGTGCTTTAATGAAAACAGCGCATTAATATAGAACGGTGATTAAACTGACTGGAACTACTGTGCATTAAACGGTTTTAATGCACACCTTCCAGCCAATCAGAATCGAGTATTCAGATAGACCATGGTATATTATATATTGATTTTATAATACAATTTATTAAAATGATTTAATAATAATGTCAGGTCCGGATTTGAACCCAGAGTGTGTTGCTGGAAACCCATGGTTCTAACCACTGATCTATTGGGGCAGTGTGGACCCAATTGGCAGATAATCACAAGAGGCAGGTTTAGAAGGGAAAAAACAGAAAGTCTTTACTTAGTATTCTTGAGCAAACACAAAGGATCCAGCATCAGAGCTAGGTTGAGCAAGATACAAATCCACACTGGATGCAGGCAAAAGAGTCCAATAACATAAAACAAAGATTACCAGAGAAGCTGGTCAAAAAGGTCTGAGCAAAAAGTCTTTCAAGGTAGACCAAACCGGTAAACACAAAAGCATAGGCTAGGAAAGAGAACGTCAAGACTGAGCAAAAGGTACAAGCAAATGCGAGTCTTTAAATATACACCTGTTAACACTCTAACAAGATAGGCACAGGTGATTTCATTGAACCAATAACGAGCAGTGAATTAGGAAGATGTGGAAGGTCTTGTGCTCTCAGTCTCCCTCTGCTGGACAGACCGCGGTGTGACAGGGCCTCCCCCTTTACAGCCAACTCCCAACTCCCGGTCAGGATGCAAGTGATGGAATGTCTTGATCAGGTCTGGGTCTAAGATGTGTCGTGCTGGCACCCAGGTACGCTCCTCAGGCCTATAACCTTGCCAGTCGACCAGGTAGTGAAAGCCACGGCCACGGCGTCTTGAATCAAGCAACCTTTTCACTGTGTACGTGGGACCACCTTCTATAATACGAGGGGCGGGAGGGGTGGGGGCTGGGGCAGACAAAGGAGAGGTTAATACGGGTTTCATATGGGACACATGAATAGTAGGTCTTAAGATCTTGGTAGGGCAAGCTGGTATGTAACTGGGTTGACCCGTCTGGTGATTTTGAATGGGCCAACAAATCTCGGGGCAAGTTTCTTGGCTTCAACCTTTAACGGTAAGTCCTTAGCTGAGAGCCAGACTCTTTGTCCGATTCTGAAGTGTGGAGTTGCCCTCCTTCTCTTGTCCGCATACCTCTTGTAGTGGGTGGAAGCACTCTTCAAGGCTACATGAGCGCTTTTCCATGTCCTTCTGCAGCACTCAACAAATCTCTCAGCATTAGGGACTCCAACTTCTAGCTCCTGGCTGAAAAACAACGGTGGCTCGAATCCGAATTGACACTTAAATGGAGACAGACCTGTGGAGGAGCTGCGTAAGGTGTTGTGTGCCAGCTCTGCCCATAGCAAGAAACGACTCCAGGAGGATGGCCGATGAGATGTGAAGCAGCGAAGGTATTTCTCCAACTCCTGATTTATCCGTTCTGTTTGGCCGTTCGACTGAGGGTGGAAACCCGAGGAAAGACTGACAGAAGAGCCAAACAGGGACCAGAATGCTTTCCAGTAACGAGACATAAACTGGGGACCTCGATAAGAAACAATGTCTACTGGAATTCCATGGATTCTTACAACATTCTGAAGAATAAGGTCAGCAGTCTCCTTGGCAGAAGGGAGTTTAGGTAACGGAATAAAGTGTGCGGACTTAGAGAAGCGGTCCACCACCACCAGTACAACCGTGTTACCTTCAGATGCTGGTAAACCAGTGATAAAATCCATGGAGATGTGAGACTAGGGGCGTTGCGGGATAGGCAAGGGATGTAGAAGGCCGGCAGGGCACCAATTAGAGGATTTCTGTTGAGCACAGACTGGGCAAGCTTGTACAAAAGATCGGACCGCTCTTGTCATCTCTGGCCACCAGAAGCGTCTCTGAATAAAATCCAACGTCCTCTCAGTTCCTGAATGTCCAGCAAGGGCAGAAGCATGCCCCCACTGGAGGACCTTGGATCTTGCTTCCTTCGGCACAAACAAGGATTCATCAGGAATGTGTACACCACGTAGAGCCTCACACACTGTATCCTCAATGGACCGCAAACTGGTGCAAGAATGCAGTCTCTGGAGATAATGAATTCTGGGGTACGGTCCCTCTGGGAACAATCATACTGGCGTGACAAGGCATCAGCCTTAACATTTTTGGATCCAGGTCTGTAAGAGATCACAAAATTAAAACGGGGGGGGGGCCCACCTGGCCTGCCAGGGGTTAAGGCGCTTTGCCTGCTGTAGGTAGGACAAGTTTTTGTGGTCATGTCCATACAATAAAAGGATGCTTAGCCTCCTCCAGCCAGTGGTGCCACTCCTCCAGTGCAAGTTTCACAGCAAGGAGCTCTCGTTACCCACATCATAGTTTCTCTCTGCTGGCGACAGGCGTCTGGAAAAGAAAGAACATGGATGGACTTTGTCATCTGGGATAGACCTCTGGGAGAGCACTGCTCCAACTCCCTCTTCTGATGCATCCACCTCCACGATAAATGGCAATTCAGGGTCTGGGTGTTCCAGGATAGGGGCAGAAGAGAACAGTCCCTTTAACCTGTTGAACGCCTGCTGAGCCTCAGCAGTCCAGTGATACGAGCGGGTGATCCCTTAGTAAGTGTGGAGATGGGTGCTGCAATAGTGCTGAAATTGCGAATAAACTTCCTGTAGAAGTTGGCAAAACCAAGAAATCTTTGTACCTGCTTTAGTGTTTTGGGCTGGGGGCAGTTGGTGATGGCAGATACCTTCGTTGGTTCCATCTGGATGCCTTCTTGTGAGACAACATAGCCTAAGAATGAGACTTGGGGCACATGGAACTCACATTTTTCGAGCTTTATGAAAGGTGATTCTCGAGAAGCTTCCTCAGGACCTGTTGGACATGGTAAATGTGTTCCTGTAGAGAGTCTGAGAAAATCAGTATGTCATCTAGATAGACAAACAAAACGATTCAACATCTCCCTCAAGACGCCATTGATGAAGCTCTGAAACACTGCTGGGGCATTAGCTAACCCAAAAGGCATGACTTGATTTTCCAGTGGCCAGTTGGGGTACTGAAGGCTGTTTTCCATTCGTCTCCCTCCTTTATTCGTACCAAGTTGTACGCACTTCGCAGATCTAACTTCGAAAAGATCTTAGCTTTCTGGAGCAGTTCAAAAGCCAATGACATTAGCGGGAGAGGGTAACGATTCTTAACAGTCACTTTATTGAGCCCACGATAGTCTATACAGGGCCTAAGACTACTGTCTTTCTTAGGGACAAAAAAAAGAAACCAGCACTAGCTGGTGAAGATGATGGGCGAATAAAACCAGTACTCAAAGCATCCTGGATATATCCATTCGTGGCCTTAGTCTCTGGGGCAGAGAGGGAATATAGGTGACCTCTTGGAGGGAGTGCGCCAGGAAGGAGGTCAATAGCACAATCATATGGTCTATGAAGGGGCAGCTTAGTAGTGCGTTGTTTGCTGAACACTTCTCTCAAGTCGTAGTATTCAGGGGGCATGAGTGTTAGATCTTGTGGTTTATTCAAGGAACTGGCACTCACCTCTTCAATAGCTGCCAGAATTTCTTTACTCCCGACCACAGTGGAAGCAAGAGAGATACAGGAATCCTCGCACGCAGAGCCCCAACAGAGGAGAGTTCCAGAGGTCCAGGAGAATTGAGGGTCGTGAAGCCGCAGCCAAGGGTAACCTAGAATAAGGGGTTCTCTGGAAGATTTGATCAGATAAAAAGAGATGGTTTCATGATGGTTAGTATCAATGGTCAAGCATAAAGGAACTGTTCTGAACTTGATTATTCCAGACCCTATCGGTCTGCCATCTAGGGCTTCAACCTTCCAGAACGAAGAGCAAGTCTCATAGGGGATACACATTTTCTTAGCCAAATTAATGTCCATAAAGTTATCCGCTGCACCGGAATCCACAAATGCTTTCAAAGTCAGTGTCTTCTCATTGATGTCCCCCCAAGTAAGAGTAGCTGGCAGCAGTAAACGGGAGTGAGGAGTGTAAAACGGAGCAGTTCCACTCGCTAAGGATCCCACTCCCCTTAGCGAGCTTTGGCTTTTACCGCTAACTCAGGGCAAAAAGAGAGCAAGTGGTTAGAGCCACCACAATAGAAACACTGACCTTCTCTCATGCGTCTTTCTCTCTCCTTAGGTGAAAGGCGGGGTCCTACCCAGCTGCATAGGCTCTTCCTCTGTCTGTTGAGTTAAATGGGAAACTTCTGGGGCGTTGGGGGATGATAACATGGGCATGTCTCGGGCAGTGCAGCGTTCTCTTCTTCCACGAATACGGTTATCAATTCGGACAGCCAAAGTTATGAGTTCCTACAAATTTGTACCCCAATCTCTACTGGCTAATTCATCCTTAACCCCTTCAGAAAGGCCATGATAGAAGGTTGAAATGAGCACCTCTAAATCCCACTTACTCTCAGAAGCCAAAGTATGGAACTCAATGGCGTAGTCGGCCACAGATTGATGCCCCTGATGTAGGTCTAACAGTCTCCTTGCCGCCTCACAGCCATTGACTGGATGGTCAAACACTTGTTGAATAGTCTCTGTGAACACTTTTAGATCAGAGCAGATGGGGGACTGTTGTCTCCAGAGGGTTGAGGCCCAATCCAGTGCACGATCACACAACAAGGAGTTAATATATGCAATCTTAGCCCTCTCAGAAGCAAAGGTGGCTGGTTGGAGTTCGAAGATGAGTGACACTTGAGTCAGGAAGCCCTTGCAGGTTCCAGGCCTCCCACCGTAGCGCTGAGGGGTTGGAATCTTTGGTTCTTGGGGCATTGGTGCAGTTAATGGTGGGGTTTCTGGTGCTGGTAGTACCACAGGTTCTCGAGGCAAGCGTACTTGTTGCAGTGACTCCCCAATCTGGTTCACAGCATCTGTCAGTCTCTGGAGCTGTGTCTCATGTGTTCCAAGCAAAACTCCCTGTTTGCTAATGGCTCCGTGAATCTGTTCAGTATCTGCCAGGACCATATCTTGTTTGGCTCAGTCTTGCTGTCAGGTCCGGATTCGAACCCAGAGTGTGTTGCTTGAAACCCAAGGTTCTAACCACTGCTCTACTGGGGCAGTGTGGACCCAATTGGCAGATAATCACAAGAGGCAGGTTTAGAAGGGAAAAAAACAGAAAGTCTTTACTTAGTATTCTTGAGCAAACACAAAGGATCCAGCATCAGAGCTAGGTTGAGCAAGATACAAATCCACACTGGATGATGCAGGCAAAATATACATCTGTTAACACTCTAACAAGCTAGGCACAGGTGATTTAATTGAACCAATAACGAGCAGTGAATTAGGAAGATGTGGAAGGTCTTGTGCTCTCCGTCTCCCTCTGCTGGACAGACCACGGTGTGACAAATATATAGTAACTTTGACCACAGAGCATCTCTAAATAAGACTAAATTTAAGTCAAGGGATTTATTTCACCTGCTTTATCAGTGTTGGGGGTAACGCATTACAAGTAACTTAAGTTACGTAATCAGATTACCTTTTTCAAGTAACTGAAGTCAAACCAAAAATTATTCAGACACCAGATATAATTTTTTACTATTGGGTGCAGGACACTATAGTTCATTTATGTATGTAAGTGAGGATAGCAAAATAAAGTAAACTGTGACATATTATACACAAAAATTCTTCATACAGTGGACTACCAGTAAAACTGATAAAAAAAATTGGGACCAAAATTATTCAGACACTTTGACCTGACCATGTTTTGCTTAAGTGTTTTTTCTTTAATTGCTAATGCGACCTTTTACACCACAGACTGAACAAAATTAAGCATTGCTTGGTAATTGGTATTATCTAAATTTAACAGCTGACAGCTGATTGGTTGATTGTAATCCATTACATACCTTTCTATCAAAGTTATCAGACATTATCAAGATGAATTTGTTCTGACACAGTTTAACTCTGAGTTCTTGACATATTTTATTACCAACTATAGCGAATAAACTGTAATAATGTGAGAAAATGTTGAAGGTGTCTGAATAAATTTTGGTTTGACTGTAGACGCATTACTTTTAAATTTACAACAAAATATCGGAGTTACTTTTTTCAAATAAGCAACGCAAGTTACTTTGTTTTTCCATTCATTGACAGACAGCTCTCTCGTCCCCATGTTGAGAAGAATTGGGAGTAAATGCAAAGGCGTTGTGTGTAAACATGATGGTTATTGTAGTTCTAGACTAAATGTGAGCATACATTTACTAATCTCATTTGCACAAAAAAGATTCAGTATTCCTCAAAATGAATAAAATCAGTGAAATGCAAAATCAGAATACTACGCAAGTTTTTATGCATTTAATCTCATTTTATTGACCAGTGTACTTGCTGCTGACCTTCGATGATTCAGTTAAACCATAAGCAAAAATGACTTCAGATTTTTTTGTTTTTATTGTTAAACTTTCTTCTTCTGCATCCTATTCTCCTGCAATCCAGAATGGCAGCACAGCTGAAAGGTTTGTTTGAGCTGCGCCCTCTACTGTACAGATGTAAATTTGCATTTCCTTCAGCCTTATGTACAGCTCTGGAAAAAATTAAGATATTACCACTTAACATTGATTTCTGAACTTGAAATGGTCTCTTAATTTTTTCCAGAGCTGCATATATATAAAAAACAAGCCCAGCCCAGGTGAGAAAAAGTAACGCAAAAGTAACGTAACACATTACTTTTCTTAAAAAGTAACAAAGTAACGCAATATTGTAATGCATTACTTTTCAAAGTAACTTTCCCCAACACTGTGCTTTATCAACCTCCAGGCCAAAATCACAAGTTATTTACAAAAGTAACACCTCAAATCTCCTCAATAAGCCACATGATTTCATATAAATCATGTCCATAGCACAAATAGTGCAAGAGGAGTTACACTGCGAAGCTTCATACTTGGAACTAATAGTATAAGCAACAGTAATAGTGATGCTCACTTTAGTAAAACAGGTACTAAATTCCTCTATTGCTCTAAATAAACATGCACACGGAGGCCACTTGCTGTTTAATACGTCTGTATAAAACACCCCCTTCGGCTGATTATTGCAAATCAAACATGGTTTCCAAAACACTTTATTCAGACTGTCTTTATGTAATGTCATGGCTCAAAGGAAATCCATTAACACATCCTTTCCTGTACATTCTTACACGTACTGCCAATGATAGAATAGATAACAGAAATGAGAAAGACGACAAACTGACAAACATGACACAAATAAGCTTATAGCAGGTCGCTATATCTGAGCCTCTGGTTTGTTATGGGTATGAATTATATCCACTTCACTGGCATTCCAACAAAAAAACACAAACACAGGGGTTTCACCATTTAGGAGAAATATAGCAGAAACCAAATAGTTCTTAAAAAAAACTGCAATCATGTCCAGAGCTATTTGCTCCAAGCAGGTGTTTCCTGATCACAAGAACATTCAATTTCTAAATAAAGGTATGTTCTAGAAGCCGCATTATTCCGCTTTTCGTTGTTTTGCATTCGAGCTCAAACGCTTTCATTTAAGTGGAGTTAACCAATTGTTTAAGTGATACTCTTCAAGTTTCAAGTTTAAGATTGTGATTTGAACACCTGATGTCTTCTTACATGCTTAACATGCTTCACTTGAAACTGAAAAACTTGAAACTGTAAAATAGCAAAATAGTTAACTGAAATAGCATGTTCCAATACGACTGAATTGCACACAGGTTTTCTTACTAGTTTAAAAGTTACCATGTGTGAGCACAACAGGACTGCATCTAGTGAGTGCATCTGTAGGCTATGCTGTACATTATAAGCAAAAAAGGGTTAAAATACATTACAAACATTACATCAACTAAAACTAAACAGTTGATTGCTTATTATTTTAAAGCGGATATTAAAACGACTAAATTAAAAATGATAATAAACAACAACAAAAAAGCAAACAAAACTTGTATGAGGTATGAAGAACACATTTATTCACTCGTCTGAACATAGTTATATTAGGCTACATTAATGGGCAATTGTACCTTCACTGTTACTGCTCTCATAAATATGATTACTTGTGTTACATGTAGAATTTTAAGCCTATACTTAATTTCTAACAAAAAACCCGGGTGGGGTGGGGTGGGGTGGGGTGGGGTGGCGATGTGGGCAGAGTACTAGCAACATGTGAGAAGGGCCGGTGTTGAGCCGAATTTCTACTGCCTGCCAAATTATTACCCCCCTTGTTGAAGTCGCTACCTGATTGCCTAATCCTAACCACTCCCCCACAACTAATCCTAAACCTACCAATACTAGGGGGATAATAATTTGGTGGGGATCAGAATTTGGCACAACACCAGTACGCAAGAAAAAGGGAGGGTACGCTACAGATTAAAATAGTCCAGAGTATAGGTAGATTCAGTAGCGGCTTCTGGCCATAAATTCTGGGTCTTAGTGCTAGTTTATGATAAACATTTTGTAAGCTTTATATCCTAATCGCTGAACACATCAGACACACTTTTGGCAGAGGTTGCGTTATTCAGCCTGATGGTGGCACTCTAATATTGACAGACTTTAGGACACACGACAAACACATAGAATGCTATCTCAGAACTGCCTTAATGTAGTATTTGCATCCGAATGTTGTTTGTAGAATGTTACAAGTTGTGTAGGAATTCCAGTGAGTAAAACAAAGTCATGTCTATTCTCAGAACAAACATAAACACAACTGTAGGCCTATATAAAATATATTCACATGAGCATGTTAAACTAAAGGGTTTATACTTTCTTTCATTTATTCGATACGCTACTCCACATAGGAAGAACGGACATGCCAACTAGTTACTGACCTGATGCAGACACATAGCTGAAGCGGACTGATATCGTCTTGGTCTGGAGCGAGGTTAGGCTACGTGAGGTACAGTGGGGAGAACAAGTATTTGATACACTGCCGATTATGCAGGTTTGCCCACTTACAAAGCATGTAGAGGTCTGTAATTTTTATCATAGGTACTCTTCAACTGTGAGTGACGGAAACTAAAACAAAAATCCAGAAAATCACGTTGTATGATTTTTAAGTAATTAATTTGCATTTTATTGCATGACATAAGTATTTGATACATCAGAAAAGCAGAACTTAATATTTGGTACAGAAACCTTTGTTTGCCATTACAGAGATCATACGTTTCCTGTAATTCTTGACCAGGTTTGCACACACTGCAGCAGGGATTTTGGCCCACTCCTCCATACAGACCTTCTCCAGATCCTTCAGGTTTTGGGGCTGTCGCTGGGCAATACGGACTTTCAGCTCCCTCCAAAGATTTTCTATTGGGTTCAGGTCTGGAGACTGGCTAGGCCACTCCAGGACCTTGAGATGCTTCTTACGGAGCCACTCCTTAGTTGCCCTGGCTGTGTGTTTCGGGTCGTTGTCATGCTGGAAGACCCAGCCACGACCCATCTTCAATGCTCTTACTGAGGGAAGGAGGTTGTTGGCCAAGATCTCACGGTACATGGCCCCATCCATCCTCCCCTCAATACGGTGCAGTCGTTCTGTCCCCTTTGCAGAAAAGCATCCCCAAAGAATGATGTTTCCACCTCCATGCTTCACGGTTGGGATGGTGTTCTTGGGGTTGTACTCATCCTTCTTCCTCCAAACACGGCGAGTGGAGTTTAGACCAAAAAGCTCTATTTTTGTCTCATCAGACCACATGACCTTCTCCCATTCCTCCTCTGGATCATCCAGATGGTCATTGGCAAACTTCAGACGGGCCTGGACATGCGCTGGCTTGAGCAGGGGGACCTTGCGTGCGCTGCAAGATTTTAATCCATGACGGCGTAGTGTGTTACTAATGGTTTTCTTTGAGACTGTGGTCCCAGCTCTCTTCAGGTCATTGACCAGGTCCTGCCGTGTAGTTCTGGGCTGATCCCTCACCTTCCTCATGATCATTGATGCCCCACGAGGTGAGATCTTGCATGGTGCCCCAGACCGAGGGAGATTGACCGTCATCTTAAACTTCTTCCATTTTCTAATAATTGCGCCAACAGCTGTTGCCTTCTCACCAAGCTGCTTGCCTATTGTCCTGTAGCCCATCCCAGCCTTGTGCAGGTCTACAATTTTATCCCTGATGTCCTTACACAGCTCTCTGGTCTTGGCCATTGTGGAGAGGTTGGAGTCTGTTTGATTGAGTGTGTGGACAGGTGTCTTTTATACAGGTAACGAGTTCAAACAGGTGCAGTTAATACAGGTAATGAGTGGAGAACAGGAGTGCTTCTTAAAGAAAAACTAACAGGTCTGTGAGAGCCGGAATTCTTACTGGTTGGTAGGTGATCAAATACTTATGTCATGCAATAAAATGCAAATTAATTATTTAAAAATCATACAATGTGATTTTCTGGATTTTTGTTTTAGATTCCGTCTCTCACAGTTGAAGTGTACCTGTGATAAAAATTACAGACCTCTACATGCTTTGTAAGTAGGAAAACCTGCAAAATCGGCAGTGTATCAAATACTTGTTCTCCCCACTGTATATAGGCCCTTTTGTTTGTCATGTTGGTGTAATTTACTTGGATGGAAAGAACTTCCGATTAAAAGAAGAAACTATCATGAGAATAGTTAACTTGAAAGAGAAAACACTGAAAATACAAAGTATACTTGCATTATGAACTGCGTTGCTGACACATTTTGTAACTTTGTGTAAAGGTGTCTACATCTGAGTGCTGCAACACAATATAAAATAGAGTTTCACTTTCACACACCCTACGACCTTGTAACACCACCCCCATTGTGCAAAAGTGCAAACTGTGTGTCTAATTTCACAAATTGAGCTTGCATAGCCAAATATTATACGCTTCAGGGGGGTACTCCAGAAAGCAAGGTTGATTTACCGTCACATATACCCTGAACTCTCGGTTGATTAACCAAAACCTTGCTTACTCGAGGTATGCTGGTTCCAAAAACGAGTCCGGGAGTAAGTTCAGTCAACTCAGAGTATGTTCCCGGTTAACACACAAGACACTCTCAACAGAGTGACGAAACGACGAGTCACTATGGAAACAGACGCTAAGAAAAAGCGCGCCATTCTACTTCCTCCTTCTTTGTTTGATGGCAATTTACATGACCTATTTAGTGCACATCGCCACCTGGTGGTTGTGCAATCATTTTTTCAATCTTTTCGTTTAATAAGTAATCTTTATTTACTGAGGATAAGGATTATATTGTTTGTTTGATGCCAAATAATTGAATGCAGATCCATGTGTGATGACAAATAAATAAATATATTTGAATTGAATTAACATTTAAACATTGCCTTGTTATAATAGTGCTTTAGAATTAATATATAATATTGTATATAATATAACTGTAACTATGTAACAAATTTAGTTATATTAATATAAGTATATTAATTATATAATATGCATCTGAATACCTCTTAAGCAAACTAACCCTGGAACATAACCTGCTCTGGAGTATGTTCAGAGAGTGAGTTGCTATGGCTACTTAAATACCCTGAAAGTTACCTCCGTTTTTGGAACCGAAAGTTGAGGTTATCTGCTTACTTACTCTTAAACACATCCAGGTATCTCACATAACCTGCTGAGGTTTTTGTTCTACAACGTACACTGCACACACTCACACTCCAAACATTCTTATCTAGTTACTTATTAAAAACGTTTTCAAAAATAAACATAACTGCTTCAAAATTTGCGTTTTCGCTATGGGTGTGTGTAATTTACGTTGTAGAACAAAACGTCAAAGTATTGTCAAGTTATGTTTACCACCGGCTTTATTTTACTAATAACTATAAAACCCATAGGAAAATCTCGAAGGAACCAGAATTAGACTTACGAGTTCTGATGTCATACCTGCACCCCTCTATTGCTGTGATGATCCAACCATCCAATCAATTCCCGATGGACAAATCAAGTTCCATCCTAAATTTTTTTTTTGTTCAAGAAGCTGTTTCCCTAGCATATACATCACAAAAGAGAAAAAAGGCTATCACAACGACTGTTTCATGCAAACTTTAAAATATGTTGTGTGCGGCATCCTGTGTGTCCAGTCAATGTTGTTGCAATTTATACCATAGAACATAATACAAGGGTTTCAGTGTGAAATCTTGAAACCTGACTGATCTATGATACATCAGCCAAATCTGTCATTTTTCTGTCATTACAATATTGGCATTGGCGATTAACATTTCCAAAATTGGTGACATTTCCATTTCTCAAAGATTTTCTGTTTTTAATCTCTTCAATTATGTGGAATATTATAGCAAATATAATATAGTCCTACCTCATTTTTTTAAACTATTTTTGTGCTCCTGCATGTACCATCGTTAAATTGTTTTATTTTTGTAATAGAAGAAAATTAAACAATGCAAATATTACAAAATGTGACAGTAAAAAGTGTAAAAGTCACTTGTTTTTAGTACCAAGTACCACTGTCCAACAGCGACACAGCAGGTGAAGTTACAGCAGGAGGAGTCCGCATCTCTTGCCTCCCCTGAGCCCATTGACTTTTAACAGAAGTGGGTGTAGTGGGGTGTAATTGAGAATGAATGGGGGAAAGTCACATGAGAGGAGGCAATGCCTCCATCGCACCATGACTGGATATTGAAAGGGGCGGATTCTGCAATCCACTGCCGCTTCAATATACCTATATATATCCTAATTAAATTTATAATCAAAGCATTAATCAATATTTATCCTCCTATATTATTATAATGATTTTTAATGATTCTTTCCAGTTATGATATTACTTAATCATTAGAACCACTGATTGTTTTGTTTCTTCATATATGTTTTCTAAAGTTTGTATTTGGTCTCTGAGGAATATTGAATATTGTCTGTACCTCTTGAAAGCACGTTATCAGTATGTTTTGGGAAACTTTCTGGTTAGAACTGGAGCTCAAACAACTCCAACCTTGGAGAAACTGTGTATCTGTGTATGTGCACAGTATTCTGTGTTGCTGATCAGTATTGGAGGTGGATTACGGGCATCCTAAGAGATGGGTGGACTTCTTGTTCTGGACAAGCTGGCGCCTGCTCCAGAACTGGAAGGTCACTACGTGCCTAATTCCGGGGTGAAAGCGTCAACAAGTGATCTATGGACACGTGCATCTGATTAACTGACAACGTGGGGAAATTTGCTATGACTA
The DNA here is from genome assembly GCA_039654105.1 of Coreius guichenoti. Lineage (NCBI taxonomy): Eukaryota > Metazoa > Chordata > Actinopteri > Cypriniformes > Gobionidae > Coreius > Coreius guichenoti. The sequence continues at coordinate 37,189,692 of CM077171.1, forward strand.
TCTATTTTCTCTTAGCCAATCAGAATCATTCAACTTGCAGTAATGACGTGGCTAGACCAGTATAACTTGAGAAATTGTGGTACGAAAAAATCTGGTAGAGAGGGAGCGCGGCCTACGAACTCCTAGTGAGACTTGAAAGTGAGACTGCTGATGAAACTGCAAACTATTCTTAAGTAAATTTTTATTTAAATAATTGCACTCATGACTCTTGGTCTTCATTCTTCACAACTGGTCTTGGGTCCTAAACTGTTAGATATCACCGCTTTATGTCACGTCAAAATCAAACTTGAAATGACCTGAAAACATGATGACTGTGGGGGAAATTAAATCTTCGTGTCTGTGACCAGTGTGTAAAAGCTTGATGACTGCTGAAAATAAGTCGACTATTAAAAGAAAAGCTGAACATTAGTTCAGAAATAAAAATATTGTTTAAATTGTTACTGCCTTTAGTTATTATTTTGGAATAGGCTAAATGTAAAAATAAATAATTGGTTTTTTTACTATAGAACATTACATAGACCTAATTAGTGTAAAAATACAAAATAAAATTGCATTTAGTCTCTCTTTTTTTTATGTAATATTTATTTAACCAGGAAGATTAAGTGTAACAAGGACATAAATTTACATTTGATAGCCCATTTAAAAATGTGAGGAATTTGCCTCATTTTAAAACACCACCACGCACTCTGTTAACTAGGTCTTGGTTAAACATGTAAAACATGCAAAAGCCCATTTGATCAGTAGGGTCTAATCTCTATGTAGACAGCTCACAAAGTGCACTTAAGTAATTTAACATTACCGATTGAGATCTAAACAACGTCCTCAAACCAGCAAAAAACGAAGCAAATCTCTCTCCAGCACAGCTTGGGTTAGCAGTTAAGTATCTTACCTGACAGACAGATATGATCTCCCCATGCTGCTCCTGCATGTGTCCGTCAATTCGTTTGTTCTCACTGTATGTAGCGTTTCTCTGTGTTTGCGCTCTTCGCTGTTGACTACACTCGTCAAGAAACTAACTGAACTCGCTCAAGCTCGCGTGCGCCCTGCTTAAGCACGAGGACTGTGAACCCACTACAGTGAGCGCGACTTCCTTGCAGGTAAATTATATTCGAATCCACACCCACCATCTCCTTATAACAATTCGTTCTCTCTCTTTATGACAAGTTTCAGTGTGTTTTGTTGAAATGAAAAATAACTATTGGTCTGGGGCGGATTCAGGTGTTGTGCTAAATTCTGTGACCGACCGAAATATGTTTCGAGAATCGATGTTTCAAAAACTCCCAGTCCATACAGTAGCCTATTTTCAATGACACGATAATAAACGCGGGAGATGATGCACACGATATTCCGTAGTTCACACGATAGCAAATTTAGGCTACTCTTAAAATAAAAGTGCCAAAAGGGGGTTTTCGCAGTGATGCCACAGAAGAACCATTTTTTATTTCCCGAAAGAACCTTTCAGTGAAAAGTTCTTAAAAGGTCATTCTTAAGATCCTTTTGTTCAATGGAAAGGTTCCAGGGATAAGTTTCTTCATGGAACCATAGATGACAATAAAGAACCTTTATTTTTAAGAGCGTTGGCTCATTTATTTCTCACCACTATCCACATCTAAAAAGTTTCTAACCTCTCCAAACCATACAGGATATTGCAAAAATATAATATAGATTAGAATATTATAATATGTGCACAATATTCAACAAAGCTCTGATAGGCTACTGAAAAAAAGCAAAACAGTAATTCTTTAAATTCTATACACCTGCAGCTCATGGGCCCAGATACATAGATCGATCGATAGATAGACAGATGGATGGATGGATAGACAGACGGATAGATAGACAGACAGATGGATAGATAGATGATAGATATAGACAAAGGATAGACAGATGGACAGATAGATAGGTAGATAATTTACAATAGATAGACAGATAGATGATAGATAGACAGACAATAGAGAGACAGACAGACAGAGATAGACCGATGATAGACAGACGGATAGATAGACAATAGAGAGACAGACAGATAGATAGACGGATAGATAGATGACACAGACAGATAGATAGACAGATAGAAAGACAGACAGATATAATGCAGATGCATAGCATAAACAAACATCAAATGAAGCTGTATTTTCACAATCACAAATAAATACCAATTCAATACCTTACTCAATGCAAATACATGTTGCCATTTAGCCAGAGTGACATTTGCACTGTCACTCATGACTACGAGTCTGTACGAATCAGCATTAATTCATTGTAAGATGTGAGTGGTCATTGAGAGCCAGTCTCAAGACTTTCATAAATGTGTTCTTTGGCTTGTCAGTCGTGAAAAACATTTCAAATTTAATTTCAAAATCTGACATTTTAAGTAATGCAAATGAACGACACCAAATTTTGCACATTTTTAACTGAACTTGCCGGGTGGCTGATAAAATCTTCATCTGGTATACCACTTCTGCAAGAGTTACACCAAAATGTTATAGCTGTGTTGCTAAATTGCGGAAACTTTTGGAAACTGGTTAAACAGTGCAAGGTCCCACAAGTGTGCAAATAATTTGAAAGAATGTTTATCCCTTTATTTCATTGGTGTTATTAATGTTAAAAACAAGTTGTGGATTAATCAGAGAAAGATGAAAACATATCAATTGTGATACACTTAAAATTGTTAAATATCAAATTATAAGTTGTATTATTTTAGTCTTTATTCATAAGATGTAATTAGCAAAAATGTCGATGTCAAATACAAACCCGATTCCAAAAAAGTTGGGACACTGTACAAATTGTGAATAAAAACAGAATGCAATGATGTGGAAGTTTCAAATTTCAATATTGTATTCAGAATACAACATAGATGACATATCAAATGTTTAAACTGAGAAAATGTATCATTTTAAGGGAAAAATAAGTTGATTTTAAATTTCATGGCATCAACACATCTCAAAAAAGTTGGGACAAGGCCATGTTTACCACTGTGTGGCATCCCCTCTTCTTTTTATAACAGTCTGCAAACGTCTGGGGACTGAGGAGACAAGTTGCTCAAGTTTAGGATTAGGAATGTTGTCCCATTCTTGTCTAATACAGGCTTCTAGTTGCTCAACTGTATTAGGTCTTCTTTGTCGCATCTTCCTCTTTATGATGCGCCAAATGTTTTCTATGGGTGAAACATCTGGACTGCAGGCTGGCCATTTCAGTACCCGGATCCTTCTTCTATGCAGCCATGATGTTCCAGATTTCCAGATGTGTAAGCTGCCCATGCCACACGCACTCATGCAACCCCATACCATCAGAGATGCAGGCTTCTGAACTGAGCGCTGATAACAACTTGGGTTGTCCTTGTCCTCTTTAGTCCGGATGACATGGCGTCCCAGTTTTCCAAAAAGAACTTAAAATTTTGATTCGTCTGACCACAGAACAGTTTTCCACTTTGCCACAGTCCATTTGAAATTAGCCTTGGCCCAGAGAAAACGCCTGCGCTTCTGGATCATGTTTAGATATGGCTTCTTTTTTGACCTATAGAGTTTTAGCCGGCAACGGCGAATGGCACGGTGGATCGTGTTCACCAACAATGTTTTCTGGAAGTATTCCTGAGCCCATGTTGTGATTTCCATTACAGTAGCATTCCTGTATGTGATGCAGTTCCGTCTAAGGGCCCGAAGATCACGGGCATCCAGTATGGTTTTCCGGCCTTGACCCTTACGCACAGAGATTGTTCCAGATTCTCTGAATCTTTGGAAGATATTATGCACTGTAGATGATGATAACTTCAAACTCTTTGCAATTTTTCTCTGAGAAACTCCTTTCTGATATTGCTCCACTATTTTTCGCCGCAGCATTGGGGGAATTGGTGATCCTCTGCCCATCTTGACTTCTGAGAGACACTGCCACTCTGAGAGGCTCTTTTTATACCCAATCATGTTGCCAATTGACCTAATAAGTTGCAAATTGGTCCTCCAGCTGTTCCTTATATGTACATTTAACTTTTCCAGCCTCTTACTGCTACCTGTCCCAACTTTTTTGGAATGTGTAGCTCTCATGAAAACCAAAATGAGCCAATAATTGGCATGACATTTCAAAATGTCTCACTTTCAACATTTGATATGTTATCTATATTCTATTGTGAATGAAATAAGTTTGAGATTTGTAAATTGCATTCCTTTTTTAGTCACAATTTGTACAGTGTCCCAACTTTCTTGAAATTGGGTTTGTACTTGACAGGAGTTAAGGGAGGTAACTGATCAGAATTAACTTAAGTCATTAAAAGTTATTTTAAAGAATAACCCAATAATTGGGTTATTGCTATGGCAGCAAACACCTTCAAGTGAATGAGTGAAATTGAGAAAAAAAGAAAAAGAAAAAAAGTTAGGCCTTGATAAGAAATATTAAAATCAATTCTGTCACATTTAGAACATTAAATGTACCAAAACAAGAATTCCTTTGTCTCCTGTAATATACAGTCCAATATTTACCCTCAGGCAATACAAAATCCATTAAAACATTAAGATAGTTCAAGTCACAAAAGTTGCGGCTAGCAGGAAAAGCATGAATGGACACAAGAAAGTCATTTAATATTTTATTCGAGGACCATGCAATAGCCATTAATGGCCCTTGACATTTTTACAAGTGTAGATCCTTCATTACCTCTACATAGTACAAAATAACTTTAAGTTACTAAAAAAAAAAAGAAATACAACTAACAAAAAGGGGGAGGGCAGGGGGAAAAAAATATCCTGCACAGCATGTACATTTTACAACCTGCTTTGAAGAAATAAAGTTACAAGAACAGAACAATTAAAGATTAAGATTGGCTAAATGAAACTGCATTTACTGAGGGAATGCAGGAGGGGCCATGGGGAACGGCATGGACTGTTGCATCTGTTGGGGGTTAAAGGGGAACGGTGGAGGGTGGCTCATGCTGTTCTGAACGCTCCCTTGATTGGGACCAAACTGTTGGTTCTGATAGCCTGGGTTTCCATAGCCACCAGACTGATTGCCAAAGTTACCCTGTCCGTTATTGCTGTAACCCCCATTAAAGCCGCTACTGCTGCTGCTGTTGTAGCCGCTAGATCCGTTTTGAGTCTTGTTTCCAAACACCTTCTTTTGCCCATAAGAGTCACCATTACGGTTGTCCTGGCTGTAGCTGTTGAAGTCCCGCCTGCTGCTGGTGTGGCGATCCCGGCGGTCGTCCCTATACCCCCCACCTCGCCCTCCCCTTGAACGACCTGGAAGAGAAATTAGGAGTTAAACTAGGCTTCACAAACAGATCAGAAGCTAAATCCAAGCCGTACCCTTTTAGAGAGATTATGAAGGACAAAACTGTGCAGGTAAACCACAGTTCTTGTATCTCACCAATTGGATTTACCTCCTCTGTCTTCGGCCATTTGGATGAGCTTGGGGTTTATGGCTTGGTTGGCCTCCCGGAGGACAGAGACGAGGTCGTGAGCCTGTTTCATGTTGTTGGGCGTAAAGAAAGTGTACGCCGTGCCAGTTTTCTGACTGCGAGCCGTACGGCCAATGCGGTGAATGTAGTCCTCGGAATTGTTGGGGTAGTCATAGTTAATGACAAATTTGACGTCTTCCACATCTGTTAAGAGAAAATGGACGTGCCATGGCAGGAATAGAGGAGTGCAGGTGCACACCGCCACAGCAGCGAGAATAATAGACGTTAGCAAGGGAAACAAATGAATGATAGGTCATCGACTTACCATGCTGAGGAAAGGATGGTTAAAAATCAGGACTTTAAGGATCCAAATGACAATTAACATTGTCCTCTATTAAAAGTGACAAGACAAACTGCTGCATCTTGCCAAGACTCAACTTGCTCAAAAACAAGACCGATTAAGGGCTTAAATTTAAGGCTGACGCAAGCTTTCCAACCAACCGGTGCTCACTTGAAAGAAAATATGATTCTCTTTGGCAGGACTCGACATGACTGAAGCCAGCAAAAGGAGGGCACGCATCGACCAGCCGGGTAATCGCATTCAGTGCGGAGGCATGTAGATTAAAGCAACTGCTCTCGATGGCAAAACACTAAAATTTTATACAAGACACTTCCTATTACAAAAACACCCAGTCCTTAAACTTAAAAGTTCAACAGTTCAAGCTGTTGCGCGAGAGCAGATGCGAGCAGGACGCAAGTGCGACCACCCAACGGCGCCGCACTCCTCCATGGTATGCCGCCCCTTGGATTACGCCCCAATCACGGAGCTCCGACCACCTCTGAATGCAATTTGATTGGCTGGCAGACAGGCAGAACTCCACAGAGGAGCTCCTTACCCCCTCCTGGTGAACCTGGACGCGTCATGCCAAGGTCCTGCCTCCAAGACTCCACCTTCAGGTGAGAGGGGCTCAGAAAGGCACAGCAGTTAAAAGGAAACGGCAGAACTTCATAGAAAACACAATATGAAATGTTAAAGGACATATTGAGAAGGAGTAACAAACCTAGTCCTCTGGAGGCGACATCTGTGGCAATGAGGATGGGCGCTTTTCCATATTTAAATTCTGTTGGAAGTAGGAAAACAAGTCAAATCAAGTGAATTAACCAAGAACGAGTCGATGATCTGAAACCTTTATGACGAACACGTACCATTGAGCACCCAATCTCTTTCCTGCTGGCTTTTGTCTCCATGGATGCCCATTGCTGGCCACCTGCAATATAAAAAGCCAATGAAATTACTCCATTTAAAAGCCAAACAAAGCAAATAGTAACATGGCAAAGCAAAGGAGGACATCTTACCCATCCCTACGCATCCTCCTAGTAAGATCGTCACACCTCCTTTTGGTCTCCACAAAGATAATGGTCTTGTTCTCCTTCTCGCTCATGATTTCCTCCAGCAGACGTATCAGTCTGGAAAGGAATGAATTCGTCGTCATGCATTCCCCCTCACACGACCATCAAAACCAAACTTTAGGTCACGCCTAATGTTCCCAGCACTTACTTGTCCTCCTTCTCGCCATCATTGCAAACGTCGACAATCTGTAGAATGTTGTGGTTGGCGCTGAGCTGCAGAGCACCAACGTTGATCTGTACATACTCCTTCAGGAAGTCCTCAGCCAGCTGCCTCACCTCTTTGGGCCACGTAGCACTCCACATTAGAGTCTGTCGGTCTGGCTACAGGAGGAAACGATTTAAAAAAAAAAATAATATAAATTAAATAGTAACAGCTATGCATAGATTAAAATCCATCAAAGCAATGCATACTCTAATTTGGTCCAAGATTTTCCGAATCTGAGGTTCAAAACCCATGTCGAGCATCCTGTCAGCTTCATCCAGCACGAGATACGTGCATCTGCGTAGATTCGTTTTTCCGACTTCAAGGAAATCAATAAGCCTTCCAGGTGTGGCAATACAGATCTCAACTCCTGAAAAAGCAGTAGAAACATTAGACACATTTAACACACTATTAAAAACAAAAACTATTCGAAAGATTCAAGCTTCATACCCCGTTCCAGGTCCCGGATTTGTGGTCCTTTGGGAGCGCCTCCATAGATACAGGTGGACTTGAGACGAGAGGCTTTGCCGTACTCTGCCGCCACCTGCTGGACCTGCTGTGCCAACTCTCGGGTGGGAGCCAACACCAAGCACTAAAGAGAGAAACACCCGATTAAAATGCTGATTGAGACACCAATTCAGATTTAAACTTGACAGATTGTTGAACTTACAATGGGGCCATCTCCGTGCTCCAGGAATGGTTGATGGTTTATGTGAACAATAGCAGGAAGCAAGTACTGTAGAAGAAAACTCATTAAAACCTGCTAAAATAACTCATAACTAGAAAATATGACAGGATGGTTCATACCGAGAGGGTTTTTCCTGAGCCGGTCTGTGCAATGCCGACCATATCTTTGCCACTAAGTGCAACTGGCCACCCCTGAGCTTGGATAGGGGTTGGATCAGTCCAGTTCTGTTTAGTGATCACATCCATCACATAGTCTGCATAAAACAGAACAAATGGTTAGTTTAACCTTGCAAAACTCAATACTGAACATTTATAAAATATAACACTCAGCATTAACTTACTTGGAAAGCTTGCTTCATGGAATTTCATGATGGGTTTGGGACAGTCTCTACCCTTCACTGTGATCTCTTTGCTTCTCCTGTAGTGCTCAACATCTTGCTGCAATACAAGACAAGCCACATATTTAAAATCTCCAAATAAGAAAAAAAAAAAAAAACCCACAATTTTGCGTTTACTTACAGGTGGCCTCCGAGAAACTTCATGGTGCTCCTGGTAGAAATTCTTCTCAAACTTAGGGAGCTCGTCCAGGTTCCAGTGCTTTTTCCGCAGACGGTCACCTGGATTCCCAAACTTCTTGCCCGGAGGAGGTCCATTTCTGCTGCCTCCAAAGCGTGGGGGGCCACTGCTGTAGCTACTAGTAAATAAAGGGCATTTTAGAACATTTTGGCTCAAATTAATTGGTGGATGCCAGTGTATGTCTGTCTGTGAGATATATAAATCATAGAATTGGCTTTGTCATGGTTCCAACTCTCAATACACTAATACTTTAAGTGTGATGCACATTTCAGTGTTTTGGGTGGCGACATCATTAAATAACCCCCCAAAAACACGGAAATTATGTGTACTAAACTTACAAAGCAAAAATATGGTAGTACCATAGTAGTGATGTCAAATGGCCTTTCCGTGGCACTTTTGATAAATAAGCCATACATAAAAGTCATGTAGCATATCATTGGTACACCATGGTAACGTTTAAAAAAAAAAAAAACATGGTACATGTACTTTTGTACATATTACCGGACAAAAATAACAAATGACCGGTAAGCAAAATACAAAATGTCTGAATAAAAGATGACAAAAGCTCTGGTTCCGATTTACATCGTGAATTCTTGTCTGCGCCACGTTTTAACGCCGCTGCCATTTTATTTCCTACCGGCAGGAGACAAAGAGGAAAAAACCGGCCGGCATTTTATAACATCACAGCCACATGGCCCGACGAGGCCTTTTAACGATATAAATCTACGAATTCATGTTAAATGTAACATTAACGCGGCTCTTTTCGACGTTTACGACATATTTTACAAGTTAACAACACCAGAAACGCTTTTTCCACGACATTTCTATCGTGAAAACGGATAACGTTACGGACCTACGCATCGCCTAATACACGAACACACATTCGGTAAGATTTAATCCCACAACAAAACAGACAGTAAACTGATTCGATCCATCTTGAAAATAATCGATTAACAGCCACAAAAATCAAACCAATTACAAAATTCGCAACGGATTAATATTTTAAGTGACAACAAATCTTCCTACAAAAAAACATAAAAACCTCTTACCCTCTGTCACGACCGCGGTCTCTGTCGGAATATCCAGGCATATTGTAATCTGAGATTATAAATTAAAAAATAAATACTCGGACGTTCTTTTTCCCCAGTTATGCGCAGTGACGGTGCTTGTGAACGCCGATGAGAATGTGCACTCGCCTAGCTTTATAGGAAGAGGAAGTGGCTTCCGGAAAACTGCTGACGTCTTTCTGACGTTCGCGCGTCCTAGTCGCTGCGCATGCGCGTTTGGAGATTAGCCTTTAAGATGCATGTGTTTTAGGATAAGATTTGTTGTTAAACACCCTGTAAAAACTATGGTTAGGGTACCATGATAAAATTATGGTATCAGATGGTAATGCATGATTTATATAATCATACTTCATGGTATTTACATTTAACTCTTATCATGGTACATGTACAAAAACAGTGAAAAGTAGTTAACAACAATGCAAAACTTTGAATTTAACTGGCTCTAGTGCTTTTAGAAAATCTTTTAAACCCAGTGAAAGTCTCTCCAACCACAGGCATTATCTGATTTATAAATGCAAAACTGTTATCTTAAAAAAAGGGAACGAAAGACTTCCAGGTTTAGGACTACAAACTAAACAACTCTTAGTTTCGTAGACTAAATAAATTGGCCCTATGTATGTTAATTTTATACTATAAAAATACTTATATATATATAGTTGTTTGAGAGAATAAAGGGGAATAAAGTTCACATATACAGAATATGGTTTTTACATGTACATTCATAAATTTGTGTTCATTTGTGTCATTTCATAGCTTTGATGATTTAACTATTATTATAAAATGTGAAAAAGTAGGTGTGCACAAACATGTGATTGGTAATGTAAGCTATGTTATAGTAAGAAACAAGCACTCTATTGGCAATGCACTCATTTTGGGTTACATTATCTTGTGTAAAAGGTAAAAAGTCTTTGGACAAATCAAGTCTGACACCTAGAATACTTGCTAAAAGGGGAATGTTTACACCTTCCCCCACTTTTCAAGATGGAGAACAATTTCTTTCTTATTCTAATAGCGGCATCAGGTCCCTTTGTTCCAAGATGACACTTAACGGCCCACTTTGGTGTCACAAAAAGATTGTGAAGCACTCTGATACTCTTTTGCCACAATACCAAACCTGATACTATAGCATTTGCAATCATTCTTATTGCAGTTACAAGGATGTAACCCCTTTTAACACAAAATCCTCTTTAACTCAATTACTGAAATTATTGGTTGATAACTCAGTGAAGGAATTATGTATTTTTTGCATTATTTAGACACAGTCATACAGAACCAGGCGGCCACAGTGATCCCATCAGGAAGGCAAGTTTAATCAGATCTAATTACACACAAAAATAAAACACTCTTACAAAAAATGATAGTGTGTGTTACATTTAGCAAATTGCACCGGTCAGCTATGAAAGTTAAAAGTGTTGCTAGTAAATCATGCTATAAAGGAACGACCCTCTCAATCAAAGTCAACAGGGCATCCAGTTTAAATGGAGGCCTATTTACCTATACAGTTAAAAAAAAAGAAGGTTAAAAGAACAGAAAACGAAGAGATCTTTGTGTGTGCACCAGATTTAAATGAAATATATAATCATTCAGTCCATAAAGAGTTTGGTAAATAGATTTTTTGCCTATTATATACAGCCATTATATAGTGTGTGTGCAAAAATGTATTTTTTTCTTTAAATCTAATTAAATTAAAGATAAATGACAGTCAGTGACCCACATATATGAACAATATTCTATAACTATACAAAGCACCATCTCAGAATATTTAACTGATCCATCCAGAGTCTTTATTATTTATTTTTTTCACCTTCTTTCACACTCAAATTTATAAAAAAAAGTAACAAAAGATGTATAGCTCATTTTCAGCGTATGCAAACTCTTAACAACAGTCCATGGTCATAGAGGATTGCTATAGACAGGCAGCATCTCAGAAACATTCAACAATATATATATATATATATATATATATATGTATATATATATATATATATATATATATATATATATATATATATATATATATATATATATAAAACTGCATTTGTTTATTTATGCAGTTTCTTTTAATAATCCTGAAGAAACAGGGTTTCAAGCTGTGCATTTAGGAGGCTTACAAAGAGCACATTAAACATGCTTTTGCTTTTTTTTTTTGCTAGATTTACACCTAAAGCTGATGTATTTCTATAAAAGATAGAATTGCTTCTTGTTCTTTAGTACAGCGATGCTCCTTGCAGTTCGTCTGTAATGCTCACTGAAGGCCAGTGACATTTTTGCATGGTAAAAAGTTCAATAAATTGGTACTACAATGGGTTAATAATAAATCACAAAAATAAGTTGATACAGACACTCATCTCCCTTGATTTCCATGAGGGGTAAACAATTGCATTTACTTCTTTTATGAGAAAAAAAAAAAAAACGGTAAGAATATAATGAGAAGGTATGAAATGGAAGACATTTCACATCTCATTAACATGCTCATACATATTCATCATATTTAAATCTTTTAAAGGGTTCAGTTGACATCTGAGACAAATTAGAATTCCATTACCAAAAAAGTGGACACCAATAATGCATAATAAAATGTTTTTTAGTTTTCTTTAAAAAAGAAAAGAAAAGAAAAAGATGGAATTTGTCTGACATTCAAAGCAAGCCAATGCCAACGTCACTGAAGCCTTTTTCAATGGGCACATCCTTTTTTAAAACTTCATTTTTTGCTCTGGAAACATCGGCAACGGTTCCTGCGACGTTGCCAATATATTATATCTGTATAATTTTATCCTTTTAACCTTGTCCTCTCACACCGTATAAAAATAAAGCTAGACTACCTACCTACCTACCTAAGAATTCATGTATTCGTTCGTTCACTTTCAACAAGCTTATGAGTCAGACTGTGGATGCCACCAGCCTCCAGGAATGGAGCACAGGTAGTCAAGATGGTGTCCGGTGTAGGGCAGCCCAGAAGAGGCCAGCGGAGCCCAGTTCCCTGATCGAGAGGAAGGTCATCTCGCGGCTTGCTAAAGTCCAAGCGGGCCGAAGATCAGCACCCTGTGCAACAAGAAAAGTTTCAAGTCCCAGATGAAAAACTTTGCAGTTTTTTTGTTGACATTGGCATCTTCCTCTCGTCTCGTCTTCGGTAAGGACAGTAGTGCTTCTACGTTAGCTTATGCCGGAACGCTTTTGCTCTACGTGCCCTGCTAAAGTTCGGCCTCTCCTAAAGTCAAGTCTGTGAAAATGCTACATGAAATACTGTTAATATGTTGTCTTAATGCTAAAAATCAAAGTATGGACTTAAAAAAAATTTTAAAAAATAGTGAGTAAAAGAGTTACTAGCAGCTGAAAAGATCCACTGTTTTCTTCTCTTCTTTTCAAATAATGCAGAAAGATCTATATAGCAGCATCAGGCGTTGAGTGCTGCGGTATAATCCACCCTTTCGTCTGAGCTTCCTCGTGAGGCCCACACGTCTGTCGGCTGACTGACAGGTCTGTCCCGCCTGGAGAAAGGTTCCTCTGCGAGCGCCAGCCGTGGACCATCATTCCACAGCGAAGCCGCAGGTCTCCTCAATGGCCGTCAGCAGCTTGTCGTAGAGTTTATCGTAGCTCTCGTATGGAGGAATGTCAATCCGGTTGAAGCTGAGGCGAAGTTGAAAAGAAACAAATAGCATCGGTGAATTAGTGTGTTTGCGTGCAGAAAATGACTGATTTATTTACTGTTTAGTATTTGACATTTGAGATCACTGTATCAGGTGAAACCATTTAACACAAGTGTTAGCTCTTCCTTGCATCGGCTTCAAAATCTACGGACAGCTATGTCAATTTCTGTTTTCAAATATTTTTTATATTTATACACTACCATTTCAAAAGTTTGCGGTCTGTAAGAGTTTTTGAAGGAAGCCTCTTATGCTCACCAAAGCTGAAATTATTTGATCAAAAATACAATTAAAAACCGTAATATTGTGAAATATTATTACTATTTAAAATAACTGTTTTCAATTTTAATATATTATAAAATGTAATTTTTATCTGTGATGCAAAGCTGAATTTTCAGCACCGGTCTTCAGTGTCACATGATCCTTCAGAAATCATTCTAATATGATCATTTGCTGCTCAAGAAGCATTTTTTTCTTATTATCAATGTTGAAAACAGTTGTGCCGCTTAACATTAAGGAAACTTTGATTAATTTTGTTGAGCATTCTGTGGCGAATAAAAAGTAAAAAAAAACATTTATTTAAAATAGAAATTGTTTGTAACATTATAGATGTTACATCTGTCTTTACTGAATAAAAGCATGAATTTTTATGCATGCATTTGACTGCAAATGTTTGAATGGTAGTGTATAATACTTTAAATAGTTCTATAATTTAATAAAAAGGAAATAAGAACAAAATGATAATACAACTTTGTATATGTCGCGCTGCTCTCTAAATATTGCCATTGTCCTTTGAAAAACCCATATTGCTTGACCACTAGTCTATAGAAATGTGCTTACCAAGTGTGTGCTTTGGGCAGGTTGTTGGTGCTGGCGTCAATCTGGTGAATGGTGAAGAGACGTGGTCCAGCAGCACCTGATCATACAGCGTTTTAGTACAAATACATATGTGTGATTTCAAGTAACTAAGACACTTTGAACTTGACCATATTTCCAGGATAGACTCTAGTTTAAAACCATTGGGATAATAAACATATGATTCGAAACCCTAAGCCATATCTATCTATCCATCCATCCATCCATACATGTATCAAATTGAAGTAACTGTAATTGATATATCAAACTGATGTAACTGTACACAAGTCTGAGCTTCCTTTCCAGATCCTGAATGAGAAACGGGTGACCTCAGGTACCTTGCAGGGCTTTGAATCCTTGCAGCGGGACTCTGGAGGAGCCGGTGACAAACTGCAGCAGCCTGGCTCTTCTCTCCTCGTCGTACGACTCCACGGCCCGCCAGAACCACTTCACGATGTTACTGTCAGGCGTGCAGTGCTTCAGACGGGTGTTGGACTTCCAGTCGTTGATATCGATCTTCCCCAGTCCACACACAATAAGCTGAAAGCAAGAGAAACACTTGAACCCTGCTCATTGTTAAGGTTGGCAATGGTAATTTTGAAGGACTGATGTGTTCATACCTCCAACTCTTTCTCATCAAACGCCTTGAGTAGATGCTGTGGGATGACCTCATTAAACCCTTTCTGCAGGGCTAGGAACTGAGCCTCAATGCCTCTCAGGAACCGCCAGTTCACATACAGCCTGTGCAAAAACAGGCACAAGACGTTACAGCTTAATGACATCTGCAGAACGGGAGGAGGACGGTGTTGAAGGACAGCTCAACCCTATGCTCACCTCACATACTCCTTCTTGGTGTCCTGGGTGACGGGGATGCTCTTGCCGTTGGGTTTCAGCTCATGCTGAATGATTTCTCCGTATGCATTGTGTTCTACGCAGAATGTGTGGTCCAACACCCCCGTGATGTCATTATCTCTAAATACACACATAGAAGAAAAAAACGGATAATTATTTTTATAGACAAAATACGACTAAATGTAATCAAAACTGGCGATTAAAATTATCAGTTGTATTTTAAGTAAAAAATAGAAACTTTTCCATGTACATTAATATTAATGAAATTTTATAAAAGGTTTGTTTTTTTGTCAACTATCTATATACCTACAAACAAATATAAATGTTTTTACTTATATTAAAAATACATGCATGTAATTACATCTGTAATTAATTTCTATAAATAGCATACCACAAAACCTATAACCACATCCCACCTCAAAAGCAGAAAATGTGTTTTGCATTACAAATATGAACACAATAATACCTAACAATTAATTTTTTAACACAGGTACATGGTAGTTAAAGACACCTAATATAAAGTGGGATCAACTCTCCATTAAAGAAACAACAAAAATCTCTTTTTCCCCCCATGTATGCAGTTGAATTTAAATTACTGCATATAATTATAACATATATAATTATAATGTACTATTTTTTATTATTATTATTATGAAGTATAGTCATATTTTTCATGAATCATTCCAGCCCATCTTCTGCTGAAAATACAGCGAGTAATAATTGTATTACAGGTAATTTTTGAGTGCATATTGTAATGGATAGGGGTGTAATGATACGTTATATCACGATATAAAAATGCGACGATATGTATCGTTGATGTAAACGATATCATCTGTGATATAGAGTTCGTTTTATCCAAGGCTCAGTTTACTGTATTTATAAGGTATAATTCACCCAAAAATGTAAATTCTGCCATCATGTCGTTTCAAACCTATAAGATTTTCGTTTAACTTCCAAACACAAATGAAGATATTTTTATGAAACCTGAGCGATTTCTGTCCCTCCATTTAAAGTCCATTCCTCTAAAACTTTAAAGATCCAAAAAATGTCATAAAGGCATCATAAAAATAATCAACTGAGTGGTCTAATCCAAATCCAAGTCTTCTGAAGAGACACAATGGCTTTATATGATGAACAGATTCAGCTACTGTAGTAAACACAGACGTTCAAAAGCGTGAAAACAACACGAGAGTAAGTAAATGAGGAATTTAAATTTTTGGATGAGTTAATCATTTACAGTTTGGGAATAGTCATTTTGACATGATTTCTTGCGATTAGAACTGTGATTGATTGCATTGATCATTTGAAGCGCGCCCTCCTCAAAGTGAAAGCGCAAACATCATTTCAATCACCAGATCACATTTAGTTTTAGTAGTATGATTATTCAAAGCATTTTAGATAGTTTATTCTTATATGTGTATAGTGCATTAATAGCTGGAGAGGCAGGACATTGCGAGCATTGGGAGAGTGTGTGTCCGTGGCTTGTAAGATGTCAGATTAAGTTTACGAAAAAAAAAAAGAATGTTTATGGAGTTTTAGTGACATTACTACATTAAACTGTCATATATAATTTTGAACATAATGTATAAGAATGCAATGGGGAAATATTTGTGGGTCCTGATAATAATATAATAACAATAATATTATTTTTAATAATAATAAAAAAGTAATAATAAAAAAAACTCTTTATTTTGGCTTAAAATATTGTTTTAAGTATCGTATCGTGAGTTTAGTATCACGATTTGTCTCGAATCGTGACACAAGAGTATCGTTACACCCCTAGTAATGGACGTTTAAAGCACACTGACAGGATCCAAACGAGGCTGTTGTGGAGGTCTGGATCCACCGACTCCATGTCATCCAGAGTGATGGGTTTCCCTAGCAACTGTTTGTAGAAAGGCAGAGTGAAGCCTCCGTCTATATAGTGGCCGTGGAAAACAGCCATTCCCATAATCCTCCCCACAAAGTGGAAATAGGACAAATGCTCCTGAAAAAAACAAGTAAAAGATGAGCATTTTTGCATTGTAAAGTGCTTGCATTTAAGGAATATCTGCTTTGACTCCAGGTCCACTAACAGGATTAACGGCAGAGTCCGGGTTGATCTGTAGCGTGTAGATGTCGTCTCGTGAATACTGGAACAGTCCGTAGTATGGATTTAACATCTCGTGCGACAGCAAGTATAACCACTCCCTATGACACAAACACACATATTGGCACAAACTATTAACAGACATCAAGTCTAACATGGCCCACTGTAACATTGTTATACTCCAATTCTACCACTAGATGGACACACAAGCTTTAAAAGTCAGCAGGAAACTGCATTCATAACCCATTTTACTGCCATACTATGATACATGTATTAGTTGAACAGGATACCATTCAAAAATGATTTTATCTATCTAGAATTGATTGGATTGTGGAAAGTGATAAACAGGTGGTTAATCAACGGAAAAGGAAAGTCGTTTCAGAGTTACAAATGTGCATCTTTCATCAAAATTACAAAGACATTTTTCTTTTGAGTAATGTTTACAGATGAATCATTCACAATAAGACCAGGGACATGTATTAAGAATGAGAACATGCCAATTTTGAGTTCACACTCAGCTTTAAAAGGCACACTATGTAACTTTTTTGTTAAAAATGAACAATTTAAATAACGAGTCAATACATCATCAATCCTTCTTCCAAAACGTGTTTTTGTCTTACCCAGATTCACTATAGTAAGTCTGTTATAAGTGGTTATATTTTTTTGCTGGATGGTTTTCATGGGGAATTGCGTACATACATCATTCGCCCGTGCGTGTCTCGTCATAGCTGTATATAGTAAAAAGTGGCTCCGAGTCCGACTACTTTGACGTGTGTACGGTGTAGGAGTGGCATAGGTTAGTTGTCAAGAAAGGCTGACATGGAGCAGCTAATTCTTGAACATCTGGCGAATCACCCATTTAAAAAAAATACAGAACAGAGGAAAGTCTGCTGGCATAAAAAAAACACGACAGCTCTTACTGATACCAGAATCAACATTGGCTTGGCTTTTTGGTGAAAGGGATTTGAAATGTTGTAATTTCTAACCACTAGAGGGCCAAAAGTTACATCGTTTTTGCTCAGAGTCAAACTCATACCTAGCGACTCCACCATAGTCGAGACCTTCCTCTCCTCTGAACTTGACCATCAACCTCTTCCACAGGTCCTTCGGCCTCATCTTCATCACCTGCCGATATGATTCCTGAGGAAATAGTAGA
Source organism: Coreius guichenoti (assembly GCA_039654105.1). Classification (NCBI taxonomy): domain Eukaryota; kingdom Metazoa; phylum Chordata; class Actinopteri; order Cypriniformes; family Gobionidae; genus Coreius; species Coreius guichenoti. The sequence goes on from CM077171.1 coordinate 37,207,607, forward strand.
GAGACAGAGGTGAAATTTATGAAGTTACAGAAAGGTCACAAATCTTTCACTGCTGCACTATATAAGGATGCACCAGTCATGATTGAGAAAGTTCACACTATAGGCTTGGTAAATACTTTGTTGTCAAACTTCTTTTGCTTCACACAACTGTCAAGTGTCATAAACAATTTTTTTTACATATATATTTTGTGTTTTTGTCATTTTTATTAGTTATTGTTGTCTATGTCTATATAGTTTTTATTCATTTTTATTTTAGTTTTAGTTATTTTAGTACATCAAAATAAACTAAATGAAAACGAGAAATGATTCCTTGGCAACTAGCTGAAATAGAACAAGTTTAATACGTTTTACACAATTTATTTCATTTTAGTTAATGTTTATTTTATTTCAAGTTAAAAAACGGTTTAATTTTAGTTAACTATAATAACCCTTGTATATACACAAGAGCAGAAAACACAAAAGAGAGCAGCATGTTGGAATGCAGCATCCAGAAATGCCTGTGCCTATCCAGCTCAACACCCTTAAAACACTTCAAAGCAGATGACCAGACAGACGCACAGACCAAATATCACTTCAAGCTGAGCGAATGAAGTTTAACATCATGTCTGATGCATTATGGCTTTTTCCACGTGCAAATTGATTTGTGGGTAACATCCAACAGAGTTCAAAGGCCTTATACGCTAAAGGTTTACCAGGCCTTTGGGCTTCATAACCGTTCTCACAGGCTGGTTCAGACTGACAGGTGTTACTGGTGCGACTAACACCCTCGAACAACAACAGAGATCCCATCTGCCTCCTAGCTGACGACACGTCTCAGAGCTGACAACTGAGTCACCGTGAAGGTGGATTCTGCTGCTTTGTGATTGGTTGAGAGGTTGCGGAGTATGCAAAAAACAAACAATCAAAAACAAACAAACAATACAAATATTCCAAAGAAATGGATAAATGTGAGAGTTTTAATTGTTTTGGCCACGTGACTCTATTGGATAGACATGCAGTAGAGAGAATAAAAATGTTGGTGAAAAGAAGCAGGAACGGGACGGTGAAAAAGATCATGAGGTGGATTTTAACTTTAGCCATATGGATGATGACTTGAGTATAAAGTATAAAAGTATTTTAGCCTTGTTTTACAGTAAAAATTATCTAAACATTTTACATTTACTTGAGAAGCAAAACAACACAAGATGAATCTAATGAAATTTAGGAAGGTTTATGCATTTTCACATTTTTTATTTGCCAATGGGATAAAAAGTAAACTTAATTTAGTTGGTAAAACATTTATTTTTCATAGATTACTCTAAGAAAAATATTTGATGTCTTTTTTCTATTTTTTAGATATTTTTTACAAGAATAGACAAAAATACTGATTTAAAGTTTTTTTCATAAACACTTTTTGTTATTCTGATAGAAAGTCTGTTCACATCCACATAGCAATCAATAATAGAAGTGGTTTAAATATTAAATGTAAAACATGTACATATATCTTCTGTGGAAGTCTCAGGACCAAAAATGTTCGTCCAATCAATGCATTCAGTCCGAATGCAATGATATGATGTCCTACCTGCCTGTCAACACATGTATTTCCATACCTCCGCGCAGACATCACATGTCATCAGCGCATTTCATGTCACCGAGCGCCACAAACAAGCAGAAGCCGCCTTTTACAGTTCCTCCTGAACCAAAACAATGAGCTTATGCTGTGTTCACGCCATGTCGTAGCCGTAATTACGAGATGGCAACCTGTGACGTTCTGTTGTTCGTGTCAACCCAGCTGTTCATGTCCTCAGACTCAGATGTATGCGTTTCTATGTCAACACTATCAATGCCGAAATGAATCTGCAGTAGTCATGTGGTACAAGTAAAAGCTCTGTAAGTTGTTAATGTTCATTATTATTGTAATGTCATGTGCTTTGAGACATGAGGTGGTTTAACGCTGTCTCTTGTGATGCTTTGCAGACTCTGCTGTGTGCGCTTATGTGTTTCAGAGCAGGCGTGGCCTTGGAGATGCTCTGAAGGCAGGGTGAGATCTTATGTTTTCAAAAATAGCTTGCTATTGCTAGCCTCTCAGAACTTGCCAACCGTATAATGTTTCAGTGAACTGATTCAAAACTCATTTGCATCACCACCAAAATGTTCACAGAAGTCTCTACATGATATTGTTCATATATTAAAATGTTTTGGTAATATATTGGTAGGCAAATATTGCTATGTTTTGTTGCATATAAACAAAAATTATTCAATATTCCTTCTAATGTGAAAAACTTAGACTTTTAACTAGATTTTTACTGTGTTCTACTTCCAAAATTAAACATTTTGAATCTATGTGGCTACAATGGCTGTTGGGTTGATATGATTGCTCCTCTGATTTTAAATGTTTTTGAAAGAAGTCTCTCATGCTCACCAAGGTTGCAGTTATTTGATCAAAAATAGTAAAAACAGTAATATTGTGGATTTTTTGTCCAGATTTTTTCAGGATTCTGTAAATTCTATAAATGTCTGTGACTTTTGATCAATTTAACGCATTCTTGCTGAATATTAAGTATTACTTTTTCAAAAAAAGACAAAATCTTACTGACCCCAAACTTTTAAATGGCAGTGTAGATACATATTGGATATTGTCAAAAAGCTGAAATATAACCACGTCCTAATTATAAGCGATTTAATGTTTGCAAATATATTTCCAAACTGATTATTTGCTGCTGTATCTTCCTTAAATAAAAAGAATCCATTCATCAGTATGAGTTTGGATTGTTTGGACGGATGTCCATTCTCACCTCAAAGATCTCCTCACGCGAGACCTCGATGCGACAGTGGCCCGCCTGAGGCTGCTGCTGGGACAGCTCCTGTCTCAGGATCTTAAGTTTTTGCACCAGATCTCGCTTGTACTTGGGCACTGTGAGACATTCAGGGTCCTCGGGGAGATTTCCGGGAGACATGACAGACTGAGCCTGCTCCTTTAGCTGTCCGGGGCGACTGCGGAGAAAGAGCGAGGGGGGAAAAGAGAAACGGGGAGAATAAAAAGACGAAACATTCTGTCAGCATGCATGAATTAACACTGATGTCTGACCCCGTCTTCACCCTTGATGCCAGAGCAGCGTCGCCCATTCAGTGCCATCTCACAGGTATGTCACGACAGAGCCGAACAAAATAAGCTTCTAAATACAGGAAATGAGGACACAAGTTCACTTCACAAGCTCCAACACAGTCCTGAACTGATATAATGCTAAATACACAGTCGGCTCCAAAAAAGTATTTGGACACTTTTGCACACTTAACAACACTTAAAATGTTTCAATGTCATTGCATTAGAATACTGAATGTCAAACAATGAGGCATTGGCAAAACAAATACTGCTTGAGCATAACAGACTTCACAAACTTCAGTGCTTGACAAATAAAGATGGAGTGAGAGGGCAGAGGTGTGTTCATATGTACAGATGAAGCGAAGTGTGCATACATTCATCTATAAACAACACATTCCTTTATATGAAAACACACACTCACTTCACATATCACTCCATACACACTTCACAGCCACTCTCAGACTCATTTATCCAAGTGACACCATGATCCTTACGCTCGTTCTCCGTCTGCACGTGACCCACATTCCTCAAATATTCCCTTCCTCCCATTCTTTTTCCTTGACATGCAGAAACTCACTTCTCTTTGCCTGCAGTTTTACAGCTTCATGCTGCATTTACAGCACTATACTGATCTAAAATCGGATGTGAATCTGAATCAATGTGTAAACAGCCTAGATCAGTTCTTGCTGTTACTTTGTAAAAACAGCCTGATGTTCGTTATAGTATACAAGCAACAATAATCCATGGGTCAATGACAAATAAGGATGTCTGAGAAGATATAAAAGAGAAAAATCTAGTTTAAAACAAGTTCTTAGAATCCTCGGGGCCCTATTTTAACGATCTGCGCACATGGTCTGAAGCACATGGCGCAGGTGCACTTAGGGCGTGTCCGAATCCACTTTTGCAACGGAAAACACGGTCAGCGCGCCAGGCGCATGGTCCAAAAAGGTTGTACTTAGTCTCTTAATCAGTCATGGGTGTGTTTTGGGCGTAACGTGCAATAAACCAATCAGAGTCTCATCTCCCATTCCCTTTAAAAGCCAGTTGTGCTTGCACCATGGCGGATTCGCTATTTACATGGAGGAATTTGTGAGCGGAAAGACTAAACGCTCGAGTGCAAAAGCGCGAGTGCATTTGCTATTTAAACAACGTGGCGCTGGACATGAAAATGATAACTGCGTCAGGCTGAAACTAGCAAAAAACACTTGCGTTGCGCCTGCCGTCGCATTGCGCCAGGTGTATGATAGGGCCCTTAATCTTAGAATCTAAAGTTCTTAATCATGTTGATGCCATTTTCATTAAAAAAATAAGGTGGCGGAGTGACTATCCAGAAAACAAGTAATAAATATTTCCATACACCTTGAATTCACTTGTAAACGTTAATCATTAATTTGAAAAATTTTGCATATATTTGAAGGCAAAAAAAGTAAAAATACCTAATATAAAAAAAACAACAACTTACTAACACATGGCTTCCTGCAAGTGACACTGACTTTGATTTGGTGGATAAAAGTTTTTCAAATATTAATATTTTTTATATTAATATTTGAAAACTTTTATCCATCAAATTGTCTTCACTGCTTGCATTATTTAAAAACAAACAACAATAAAAGATCATGCCAAATTATTTGTGCCAAATATAATTTACAAGCATTACAGCCTTTTTTGTCATTATAATCTCAGATAATCATTTTGCTATTAAATATCTTACAATCATTTTTTAACATTAAAGGGTTAGTTCACCCAAAAATGAAAATTACCCCATGATTTACTCACCTTCAAGCCATCCTAGGTGTATATGACATTCTTCTTTCAGACGAATACAGTCGGAGTTATATTAAAAATGCCCTGGCTAATCCAAGCTTTATAATGGCAGTGAATGGCAGCCCAAATTTGAAGCCCAAAAAAGTGCATCCATCCATTATAAAAGTAATCCATACGACTCCAGGGGGTTAATAAAGGCCTTCTGAAGCGATGCGTTTTTATAAGAAAAATATCCATATTTATAACTTTATAAACTATAATCACTGGCTTCCGGTAACGGCCGTACACGAGTCTAGTTCCGCCGGAAGAGTGACCCCTGACCTGACGTATGACGTATTGATGAATGCAGAAGCACAGAGGATAGAGAAAAACAAAACACCGGTCACAAATTAGAAGTCTAAAACGAGAATTTTTAAAGAGAAATGTCAGAGGAGCTAGAGTTTGTTTCCCAGCCCTATTTATTTGAACCGCGAGAGGCGTCAACTCTCACGGAAGCTTACGCTACACCTACATCCTATGTTATGCATCAGGTCAGAGGTCACTCTTCTGCTGGAACCAGACTCACATACGGCCGTTACCGGAAGCCAGTGATTATAATTTATAAAGTTATAAATATGGATATTTTTCTTACAAAACTGCACCGCTTCGCTTCAGAAGGCCTTTATTAACCCTCCGGAGTCGTATGGATTACTTTTATGATGGATGGATGCACTTTTTTGGGCTTCAAAATCTAAGGTGCCATTCACTCACATTATAAAGCTTGGAAGAGCCAGGATATTTTTTAATATAACTCTATGTTTGGCTGAAAGAAGAATGTCATATACACTTAGGATGGCTTGAGGGTGAGTAAATCATGGGATAATTTTCATTTTTGGGTGAAATATCCCTTTAAGGACATTAAATCTACATTAAATAAGAGATTTACTCATTACTATATGTAGGAATTGAATATTTCATGTATTCTTGAATAACTGAACAGATTCAAGCAGAAAAACACTTTTTTGACTGTAATCCATTAGTGACCGTTGAAATGCTGGATGTGGATAATGAGGGTGTATCCATCAAAAGACAACAGCAGCTCATGCATGCACACACGCACAGCCATGACAATCACCCACACACCCGAAGCTCCCATCACGCACTTGATCGTGAGATCATGAAGCCATCAAGGCTGAGAAGAAAGCACACAGCACAGAAGATTTCTGCCAGATGACAGAGAGGTGAGAATTTCTGCGCTGATATAAGGCAGATGTTTCGACAGATATCCACATAATCTATCTGATGCCTTTTCCAAAAGTGAGACAACTGCAGCGCCAGGAACGTTTACACTGACTCACTTTGACAGTTAGTTTGCTTGAGGGATGATGTCTTCATGCAAATGATCTGTTTGGACTGATGTCTGGTATCTCTTTATGGCAAACATAGCGCTACAATATTAAATCAATATGTAGGTAATTATACGATAATATTGTGGTTTTAATGTTTAGTGTATAATTATTCAAAGCTGTGATATATTGCACACTTTTACTATTTGTTGCTCTATTATCTGCATTACACTCGTAGCTCATTCAGAGTTTAGATTTTGGTAAAATGGAAATAATTTAGTGTGTGTGCTGACCTAAAGCTAAAGTGCATTTTGGACTTGTTTCACAAAAATATAAAATAATCATGTGAAAAACATCAACTAAAAACATTGTATTTTTGAGTCATGAATATTATGTAATTTTCTTAGGACTACTCCATTTGATCTTGTAAAAAGGTCAATATCTAATATAAAAAAAAAACAACTTAATAAAAAAAGGCTTTCTGCATGTGACACTGACTTTGATTTGATGGATTTAAAAAAAATATATATATATTACTATATTAATAAACTAACCCTAACTAAATCAAATTTTCTTCACTGCTTACATTATTTAAAAATAAACGTTAATAAAAGATTATGCTAAATTATTATGAGCCATAATCATATCCCACAACTTTGACTTTCTATTTCACTATGTGACTTTATTTCTTGTTTTAAACTTTATCTTTTAAATTTTTACTTTGTTAATCTTTATTTTGTAGTCTTTATTTCATACCATTGGGTGATTAACAGATGTTTAAGTTTTAAAGTGAGAATTTTAGGCACATTTTGATGCTGCAAAATGTTGACAATGGCCATTGAAAAAAACCATATTGATTAACATCAATCCAAACATCCCAGTTGACAGGTGGATGCTTCACGTTGCCGTGAAGATACTATGCATGAGCAAAGATTAATTTGCGAGATCCTACGTGAACTGATATTCCCCGACTTGTGAGATGCCATTCATGCATGCCGTACCCCACTGAATATTCTTGTTACTGCAAGAACAACATGAAGTGGGAAGACGGAATGTGGGACACGTCCTTTGATCTGTCAGGACAGGAAAAGGGAAACTCGATCTCTCTCCATTAAAGCATTCCTCTGGCTCACACGACACACACAAATACACATGCACAGTCACGCGCATGCAGATGAAAAATCGATAAACTGCTCCAAACTGCAGAGAATCTGATTCATTTCTCACCTGCTCTGAGCTTCAACGGCACCACGGGAGCCATTCGGACTGGGACTGTTGGGGTAAACATGAGACACAACGGGATGAGACTTCAGCAATACGACTATGTCTTGCACATTTCAGGTCTATTTTATGTCTCTAGTAGCTTCTAGGTTAAATGGTATCTGGTTCTTTCTGATGAGGTTGAGAATGACTCACTTTAGGACGAGGTGCAGGTTAGCGGAGAGACGCGGGTCCGTGAATTGTGTGGTTCGGTTGTTGTGGTCCACAAAGTACACCCGTCCTGTGGCAGTGTTCCTTATCTCCCAGCCAGGAGGCAGCGGACCCAACTCCTCACAGTTCACATTACTGAGATCCCTGCAGAAAGAAAGATGGAGAACTGTTTATCAGCTCTAGCAGTAGTTTTGTCCCTGATGAGATAAGAAATTGTTATGATATATGTAGATAAGTTCACAATTGGACATTACTGTATAAATGCACATAGTGCAAGATAATATCTATAGTATATTTTTACTACTTAAGCAGGAGGATTCCCCAAAAGGGAAACTTTATATTTTTATTACAAATATTTTCATAATTTCAACTTGTCTAGGAAACTTTTTACCATTTATTTCGGCGACTTTTCAAATATCTTTTATGTACAGATTTTTATTGTTTTACCCTTACCCCAGACTTTTTTAAAAGACATCTTAAAGTATAAAAAAATATTATTTAATAATATATATATATATATATATATATATATATATACACACATAATTTCAATATTTATTGAGTGAAAAAACTATAATTTCAACATTTCAATATTTATTGTGTGAAAAAACATGTCATGATGATTGTGATTTGATGGAAATTAAGTTTGTTCATGATGAAAAATCAATGCAAAAAAGTGCTAAAACAGTTTAAATATATTGTAACATGCTCCTTAGAAAGAGCCGTCTGAGAGAAAGACAAGAACAAAGCAAGAAAACAGACAAAACAAAGGTCGAAAAGAGAGAAAATAAAAAAGAACGAGACAAAACAAACTTCAAACTAACAGAGCAAAAAATGTGCAGCGCTGCAAAAATGCTCAATGTCAACCCATAGCCACATTTCATTTTTTCAATCATGTTCCGCTCTCTGATAAATGACACGCAGCCTCAAATGTAGTTCTCAAATAAACGTACCCCTCATAAAGATTCAAGTTTCTCCAAGTTCATGTCTTCTCAGTTTCTGCCCTAACCAGTTGCAACGGTCAATAGCATTGAGCTTCGAGGCATTTTGAAGAATAATGCTCGCTCGCAGTAATATCTCATTGGTCAAAAACCACACTCTACAACATAGCTGTATATTAAACAGCCATGTTTTGAATGTTAAAAAGAATGACTTCATGCGTTGCATTTGGTTAGAGGTGCAGGTTTCCAACCAAATTCAGTATAAAATATTAGTTAAGATAAGATAAAAAAATTTTTAATAATATTGAACATGTCAAAGACACAAAGGTAAAGGAGGTACCTGGGCACTCTGGGGTCATGCCATGTGCTGACGCCTGTCTGCGTGTGCAGGAAGTAGACCTGGCCCTGCTGCGTTGTCCGTTGCTCTGTGAACAAACACCAGGGGGCACCAGCCGTCATTTACAATGTGAAAAAATTATAAGAGGGTTGAATACTATCATTGTTTTTGTGTTCATGTGTGTATAGTAGTGATACTTTCATTCTTTCACTTTCAGTTTGATTTATCGTATGCTCATCTGGTCCATGACTGTAAACTATGTCCCTCTTCACACAAACAAATCAACTTTAAGGGAAAATAATGGCTAAATATAAACAAGCAGATTCATTTTTAAATTTACGTTAACATGATATATAGCTCGCAAAAGCACAAAGATCGCATTAACCTTCCTAAATTAAACCCACATCATGCTGGCGTTAAAGGAGGACATTATGAATCTAGCTATATAGACCAAAAACACTTTTTGTACTAGGCTGTAAACATATTTTTTTCTGCTGTAAAGTTGGGCATTTTAACATGGGGGAGATACAGATATGACTCCCTTTTGGAGCCTGTCTCTAACGGCCAGTTGATGAATTGCATTTAAGTCACTTCCGTGTTGGCTTCAAGAGAGACCGCGGGAGGTTGCCGCTTGGTTCTTTTCAAGTTAAAACTAACTTTAATTTAGCAAATTTTAGCGAAATATAAAAAAAGTTTATTAGTGATATTGTGGATTTGATTTTAGTTTTTTTCAATAAATATATATATAATCGATATCGATTTATCACAGTCTCATCTCATCTCAGTCTTTAAACGATGGTTTAAGTCCCTGTTCCACACATGTACTTGACCTGTATCCATGTCTACAGATCCACATTTAACTACTTGAGCAGAGGAGAGCACACAGAGCTCTATTTAACCTGTGTCTATAACCTCTGCCCTCTAAATCTCTCCACAGAGTTACACACATGCACACAGACAGAGGGATTTCCAGGTCACCCGTCTGACCCTGCAGCTGGTGCTGACGGCACGTCGGAGATATTTCAGACAGGTTCCTTTTCTACAGCTCAAGAGACGTTTTAATTACTCTTGCTGCAGCACAAATTTCCATCGCAAGTGCATGTGTGTGTGTGAAATGTATGTTGCAGGGTGTATTTTTGACCTTTGCAAGCTGGCCAGTATTAACGGAAAGAACTGATGTGTGCATGTGTTTGAACGAACCATATCCCTCAGGCAGGTCGGGCGGTGTGTGTAGGTGAGTTCTGCTCATGTAGTTTCTGTGTCTCTGAGAGCGAACCCTCCGCTCCTGCACCCGTGGGTCATCCGTGGGTACGCCCGCTGCCCCGTTGGGCGTCATGATGGGCGTGTTCTCATCCACCAGGCAGCTGAGTGGCCGGCCGGGACTCGAGTACTCGGACGCAGGCCTGTGAGTGTGAAAGAAGAAATGAGAAAGTATGAGATGAAAGACTACATTAAAAAGGTTTAAGCATTCCTACAGTTCGGCACTAACAACTTTAAGGTCATGGGATCGATTCCCAGAATACCAGGCAACATATACACTTCGAGCGCAGAGTCGCTTTGAAGGAAAGTGTGTGCTAAATGTGTGGAAGTAAAATGTAAATGTGAAATTCAGAAGAACGGAAGATTACATCATAACAAATATTATAATAATGAAACATCTTCATTTTTGAAAACACCTAGTTTTCTCAGACTGAGTTTCTTCAGAAAATACAAAGTGAAATAAAGTCTCAGCATCATTTCCTATGGCCCCTTCCAGTTGGTTTGCTGATCTTAACTGGTGAAAAATGGCCTCCGATCCTAAATTGGTGATTTAGTTGGGTGGCCAGCTTGTCTACCAGCAGAAAAAACATTCAAGTTCCTTTTAAAACCATCCAATCTAACTTACTGGTCCAAACTAAGACCAGTTAGCCATTTTAGGCTGGTCTTAGACCGGACAGTCCTATCCAACAAAACCACCTCCAACCCAATGACCTAGATAGAAATTTGGGCAAGCCAAAATGCCTTGATCCTACAAGACTTTGAGTCTAACAAAGCTAGACAAAAACACCAAAATATTTATTTAAATAAATAAATAAAATAATCTGTTTTGAACTGGTCTCTCAGTCTAGCTAAGCTGGTATCCAAACATCCAAAATCCCTCTAAAACCAGCCAACATACCAGATTAAGACCAGCAAGCCATCTATACTGTTTTATTTTTTTTCAGAAGGATCATGAAAGACTTTGTGGCTCTTCTGGGTTAGATCCATATTAAAACAGTGCAAACAGGCATTCGTTTTGGAAACCCAAGCACACAATAGTGTGCCCTTTGGTATGAGATTGAAATCTCTATGGTACAAAATATACAGTTGCTTTGGATACTAAATGAAAAATGTAACGGTGTCAGCGCCATACAGTCTCCGTAGACAAACACTGGCAAGCAGAACGGTGTACTGCGATGAGCTGAGGGACTGAAGTCACAGACCTGCAACCTCTCCAAACAAGGGAGTGAAATTTCTGTCCTTCTCCGTCTGCCCAGGTCGACCGTAAGTGCTGTTATTGTAAAGTGGGAAAATCTAAGTGCAACAGCAGCTCAGCCGTGAAACGGCTGGCAACACAAGCTCACCGAACGAGGACAAAGTGCTGAATCATGTAGCGCATAAACACAGCATGTACTCGGTTTCAATATTCCCTCTGTTCCACTCGGTTTTAACACTTCAGAGGTTCAAAACTGCCTTTGGAAGAAACGTCAGTGCGAAAATGATGTTTTTAAGAGCTTCCGTGGCTGTGAATTGTAATGCGTGCTTCACACTAGGACTAGTCGGCCAATGTCGACACATAACCTCACTAACGTGCTTGTGGCTGAATTGAACCAAATCCCTAAAGGCATAAACTAACATTTTGAGGAAAGACTAGAAAAACAAAGGCTGTAGAGTAGAAACAAAAGAGTACATGGGTGTTTTTTTCCAGCTATGGGTACTTATGGCTCTGTTTTTGATATAAACCTTCTATTATTTAAGGTATATTCATTGCTGTTGGACACTTACACTGCCCTTGCTGACCTGAGCTGCATTTCCCAAAATAATCGTAAGCCTAAGTAGATTGTAGAGACCAAAACTTTTGGGAAATGCAGACCAGACCAGTGTTTTTCTAGATCTTCGTCTTGGAATGTTGCCTGGAATGTTTCTTGGTCTTTATGGTTGAGTGTTTCCTTAAAAATTCATGAAGTGGGGATGCTCCCTGACATGGCTTTATATCTTTCAGCTGTACTCTGGATAAATTTGGGTCAGTGTCTGAGATGGCAAAGGAGACAGATGTGGCCGACGCCCATTTTCCTTTTGTGCAGCACACGCGTACACACACACAAAATGACCATCCTCCTATCCAACAAAACCACCTCAAACCCAATAACATGGACACTAATTTGGGTAAGCCAAAATGCCTTAAACCTACAAGACTTTAGTTCAGTCTGCAAACCATTCACATCTCTAAAAAACTTATATTATATATATATAATATACATTAAAATAAACAAATAATTAAAAAAATATTAAAAATAGATAAATTAAAATGAAATTACGATTAAAGATAAAATAAAAAATAAATAAAATAAAAATAAATAAAACAAAAAAACAAAATACAAAAAATTATACTTAAAAAAAAAAAAAACTGGGACAACAACAAAGTAAACCTGACCCCACCTGGTAGGTCTCTCCCATTGGGTGCTGCGTGTGATATGATTGAGATACTGGATCCGGCCAGATGCAGTTCTCCTCTCCTCCCAGCTGCAGACAGAACACAAAGAGGACATTCATACAGATGAACAGACAGACAGACAGACAGACAGACACACGCACATGGCTCAGGAACAAACAACTGGGTCGGATAAGAACAGTGGCTGTTCAGTATCCTCTAAAGATAAAACAATGTTTTATATACAAGCGCTCATTAGGGAGTTTTTTTGGGAGTTATTTCACATACCCATCAGGCAGGTCATTGTCGAACAGACGGCTGCAGTCGACGACTGGCCCTCCTGTGCCTATCCTGTCCCTGGACTGAAGACTGACTGTTGACACAAACACAAAAAACATGCTGTTAGATGGGTCCCATCTGTGAAAGGTTTGTGCGTCATGGATTGGCTGAGACTATGTGATAGCCATGTCAAGGTGAGTGTAAGACATGCCTAGCATGGATATTTTGCCATTTTAGGGTGGTGTGGCAGAACTGAAAAGTCAGAACTGGCAACCGTGAGGTTGTAGCTTTAATCCCCACAAAATAAAATCACTATAATCACCTTGAACTAGCAAGTTCCTTCGCATAAAAACATAATTTAAATTTTTTATAAAATTTTATAATATTACATATGGCATGTGACGAGATATATATTTAGGGTTAGGGGTTTGTTCAAAGTGTTTAGTATAACGGTTGCCTTAGGGTAACATAGAGTTAATAACTACTTGCTTACATTCATCATCAACCGGCAACTGTGACTCATCAAAACAAATGTGACACAAAACTTGATGTGACATGAAGACATACAGGAATATAAGAGTGTTGTTTAAAATTCTCAGGCATGGGAAAGCATTCATCTTCTGATGAATGGCTGCTTGTAAAACCTGTGGTGTGGCCATGGGACGAGCAAACCAGGGCGCAAATACATCACCACCCCACAAAACTCTTTATTGATGAAGGAACAATGCGGCTCTTCGAGCGCATGAAAGAAAAAAAAAAAAGAAAAAAACACGCAGTGAAATATCAAAGAGAAACAGATAAATCAGGCAGAATGAGGCCGTTTTTCCCCCTATGCTCCCAACCAAGGGACGTTTTTAGGGCGTTGAAGGTAAATGTGTGGGTTTAACCATCATTAATGAAAAACTTTGAAGCTCTAGCGCTGGTGTGACTCATGGGATAAATGGCAGATGTGGCAAAGAAAGGAAATGGAGGAGCTCTCCAAATTCCTGACAGGTCATTCTCTCGAACGAGCAAAGCTTGTGACTCACCTACTATCTGTCCCCTCACGGTATCGCTGTCATTGGGCCCCAATTTGTTTAGGTCCAAACGCTGATCTGTAAATTTAGGAAAGAGAACAATTTGTGTCAGGAAATAGAAAAAGTTAATGTGAGAAACCAAAGACCCTGCATGGCGTTTGAGTCGTAACCTCTGACCTCCTCATTTGGTGAGCCATCTGAGACTTAAAAAAATCCTAAAACGCTCCATATTTCATGTGTGAGGTCACATACATGACAGCGCTCTATATCAGTGCGTGTGTGTGTGTGTGTGTGTGTACACAGAGGCTGCTCTATTCCTCTCAGACTGTAGATGTGCCGTTAGGAGTGAGGCGCTTCCAGAAACACGCTGGGGCTCTCTGTCATTGCCGGAAAGAGGGAGACAGGAATAACAAGTAGCCTGCAGACATTAGAGAGGCCACTATCTGTTCTCACTCTCACATACACACACACACACACACACAGATCAGGATGCACAGCTAGACTAAACAGGGCTGGCTGGATGATTGTTCACCCATCCCAAAACACTCAACTCCCATTTAAACCCCTTCATATGGTCAAGCACCTGTGAAAAATGAACTTTTACTGAAGACTAGGGATGCACTGATATAGAAATAATAACAGTAACTAAACTAAAAACGTAAAAAAAAAAACCAAAACAAAACTATTTATAAAAATAATTAGCTGACCAGACCAGTTAAAATAAAATGTCTTCTAATTTTTTTTGTATTTAAATATTTCATAATGCAGTTGTCGTCAATGTATTATGCATCATATACACTTATCGTAATGTTGGCAGATACCAATATAGCGGTCATATCATATCATAATTTAAAAATAATAAATATAGGCCAATTCTGATACAGTAAAGTATGTAGTAAATTTATACTAATAGTAAGAGGAAGAGCAAGAAGAGGAAGATGACCAAAAAGAGTGAGGATGAAGATAAATAGGAAGAGGAAGTAGATGAAAATGAAGAGGAAGCCCAAGAGCAAGAAGAATAGTTTTTTGTGAATTTATCTGAAATATAAATATATTTTGTCTGTGTGTGTGAATTTATAAAAAAAAAATTATATATATATAAAATAATAATAATAATTTAATTTATTGGCAGAGACCAAAAAAAAATCCTATTAAAGACCTTAATTACTAGCGATAGACTGAACGGGAGAAAGAGAGAGAAAGAAAGAATGATGGCAGAGAGACAGAGGGGTGCAACAGGAAATGGTGAACTGAATCACTTCCAGCTGTAGGAGCGGCTGTGGGTTTCCTGCGCTTATCCAGGACAGTGGTCATGCTGGAGGGTTTCTAGGGAAAGCCTGCTTTTAAAATCGTCTTAAACACAACTGTGGAGCTGGAACACAGCCAGACAGACTCTGACAGGGGCCATCGTACCCTAAACATCCTGACTAAGTTCACAAGCAAAAAACACCATCTTGTATAGCCGACAAGAAAGTGATACACAAATAACAGGACGTCATTTACCTTAGATTGACAGTGGTCTCCAGCCAATGTAAGATATATTATTGTGTTCAAAACCGTTGCTGTTGCACATTTTATTTAAAGGTTGCACACTTAAAACACACAGCCATTGTAGCACATACTTACAACCTCTATGAGCCAATTATACACACACACAAGTACACTTGAAATCGGCCTGAGCCATATTTTCTGAGCTAATTATACAAACAAAAACACGCACACTTACAGCCTGTGTCCTTGAGTCGATTAATGGAGTTGGAGAGGAGTCGTACACATCCCAGGAATCCTGCTCCCTGCTTCTTATGGATCTTCTTATGGTTCCACACGCTGATGGTGATGGAGTCCGACTTCCCGATATACCTGGAGAAAGAACAAGAGATGCCACTTCAAATTAGACTTCAAACAAATGCTCTATTACGATGCCTTTAAAGCAAACCAAACTCAGACCATCTCAGTCTTGACAGGCCATGGTTCAGTTTGCTTAGAGCGTACATTAGATTACATGCAGTGGCTCAGAGGAGAAGATCAGCTGCTATTTTCCCTTCTTTATCATCTTCCTTTTCTTCTCTTTCTCTTTTTCTTTGTCAATTGTACTTCCTCTTCCTGTTTGTCATTATCTTGCTCTTCTTTGTCTCTCTCTTCATCACCTTTTTTTACTCTTCTTCATTGTTTTCATCTACATTGTCTTCTTTAATCTTTTTTTATTGTCTTCCTTTCCATGCCATCTTTCTTTGCAAAGGGGCTGAAAAATGTAGGTACATTTCCAGAAACTTTCCAAAAGTTTCTAAAAATTTCCAAAAAATCCTGGAAAGTTTCCAAAAATCCTGGAAATTTTCTGGAAGCTTTGATGAAAAAGAAGAAGACAAAGTTGATGAATAGGAGGAAGAAGAAGAAGAAAACTGGAGGAGAATGACAGAGGAAAATTATAAATAAGAGGAAGACAACGAAGAGGTGGAAGAAGAAAGTGCTGAAGGAGAAAAAGAATCTGACAAAGGCGGAAGTCAAAGTAGATTAACATGACAAAGGTAGAAGAGGAAGAAGAAAATGAGGAGGAAGACGATGAAGAAGTAGAAGAGGAGGAAGAAAATGAGGAGGAAGACGATAAAGTAGAAGAGGATGCTGACAAAGAAGTGCAAGATGACAGAGGAAGACAAAGTAGATGAAAACTATGAAAAAGAGGAAGAAGGTGAGGAAGAATAAGATTACAAAAAGAAAGGAAGAAGGTGACAAAGAGGAAGCAAATGAAGATGAAAACAAAGCGGAAGAAACATAAAAACATAACAGAACTGGGTTCTTTTTCACTCTATTGACGTCTTGGTCCACTTAAAGAAGACTCAAACGGGAAAAACACCCCAAATCTTCTCAGAATTTCAGCAAGATGAACCAAGAAGAAGTTCAAGAACTTCAAGCAATCCAATGCAGTTCTCTTGTTCTCTTACCACTGTCTGTATTTCATCAAGTCCTACATAAAAACTCAGCTGGTTTGTCTGAATGTTTTGGCATGGCGTTAGACAAAACAAATGATTCCCTCAAAGTTGGGGAACAGAAACACCTCGAGAACTTGACATCAAAAGGAGCTAGCCTGTCAAAAAACATCCAAGCAAACTCTGAATGTTCTGTAAGCCTGCCAATGGGACAGAATCCCTGGGCAAAAGATCTTGTTTGGACTGAAAACCAATCGAAGTGATAGAAAAGTAAAGAGAGAAAGGGCAGAAAAAGGGGTAGCGATGAAAGAAACAAGATGACAGAATGCCAATGACTCTGTTCTGACCAGATTGAGCCCAACCAAACCCAAACAATCAATGGACTTTCTGATCTGGAGAAACTTTATCAACCGTCTACAGAGCCAAACACCAGCTCTGAAGTCTAAGCTCATAACAGCCCTTATTTATTCACAATATGAATGAGAGTCTTAATGCCAAATTTGACTTATACCAGAAAAGAGCTTGCAGTGACCCAACCGGACCAAAGAACAAAGCAAAAGTCAAGACAATAAACCCGAAACCAATGCTGTCAGCACTTAACAACAGATAATTATGGTTTTGTGCATTTTAAGTTTCTCTGATAACCCTTCATCAAACCCGAGTGATTGTTTCTGAACTTTCCCAGGAAATACCAACAACCTTAACCCTGTAATTGAGTTAATGACAAAAAGATATGGCCAATATAATGAAAATATATTTATTTTAAATTTTATTTAAAACATATGTGCCAAGTTTATACAAATGTAATCTTCGTATTAACTTTTGAAAAAAAACATTTTTAACGAACCTTGATTATAACCTTGATTTCACATGTCTAAAAACGTAGTGTAATATTAAAAAAAATAAAAAAATAAAAAAATAAATAAATAAATATATATATATATATATATATATATATATATATATATATATATATCACAAGCAGTGTTGGGTAAGTTACTCTAAAAAAGTAATTAATTACTAGTTACAAATTACATCTTCAATAGTGTAATTAGATTACTGTACAAATTACTCTCTCCAACAAGTATTTAGTTACTTATTACTAATTACTTTCTAAATCCTATAAAGACATGAAACGGCTTTTAATTCATTCAAACAAATAATATAAAACTACATAAATTATTCTTATTGAATTGACCAAAGTATTACAAATGTGAGAGGGATACATAAAAACATGCATTTTAAAGTTAGACTTTAAATTTTGATGTTAATTCCACTATTGTATTATATATAATTGTTCTACAGTCTATACATAGTATTTAGTTAAATTACATCAGAAGTAACTAATTAAATTACACAGGAATTTCAAGGCAAAAGTAATTAAATTACAGTAACTAATTACTTGGTAACAAGTTACACCCAACACTGATCACAAGTATATACATATGTGTGTATCAAGAAGTTTAATATGTTCAATATATATACACTTACTTAATACTTACGGTGGGGAGAACAAGTATGTGATACACTGCCGATTTTGCAGGTTTTCCTACTTACAAAGCATGTAGAGGTCTGTAATTTTTATCATAGGTACACTTCAACTGTGAGAGACGGAATCTAAAACAAAAATCCAGAAAATCACATTGTATGATTTTTAAATAATTAATTTGCATTTTATTGCATGATATAAGTATTTGATCACCTACCAACCAGTAAGAATTCCGGCTCTCACAGACCTGTTAGTTTTTCTTTAAGAAGCCCTCCTGTTCTCCACTCATTACCTGTATTAACTGCACCTGTTTGAACTCGTTACCTGTATAAAAGACACCTGTCCACACACTCAATCAAACAGACTCCAACCTCTCCACAATGGCCAAGACCAGAGAGCTGTGTAAGGACATCAGGGATAAAATTGTAGACCTGCACAAGGCTGGGATGGGCTACAGGACAATAGGCAAGCAGCTTGGTGAGAAGGCAACAACTGTTGGCGCAATTATTAGAAAATGGAAGAAGTTCAAGATGACGGTCAATCTCCCTCGGTCTGGGGCACCATGCAAGATCTCACCTCGTGGGGCATCAATGATCATGAGAAAGGTGAGGGATCAGCCCAGAACTACACGGCAGGACCTGGTCAATGACCTGAAGAGAGCTGGGACCACAGTCTCAAAGAAAACCATTAGTAACACACTACGTCGTCATGGATTAAAATCCTGCAGCGCACGCAAGGTCCCCCTGCTCAAGACAGCACATGTCCAGGCCCGTCTGAAGTTTGCCAATGACCATCTGGATGATCCAGAGGAGGAATGGGAGAAGGTCATGTGGTCTGATGAGACAAAAATAGAGCTTTTTGGTCTAAACTCCACTCGCCGTGTTTGGAGGAAGAAGAAGGATGAGTACAACCCCAAGAACACCATCCCATCCGTGAAGCATGGAGGTGGAAACATCATTCTTTGGGGATGCTTTTCTGCAAAGGGGACAGGACGACTGCACCGTATTGAGGGGAGGATGGATGGGGCCATGTATCGCGAGATCTTGGCCAACAACCTCCTTCCCTCAGTAAGAGCATTGAAGATGGGTCGTGGCTGGGTCTTCCAGCATGACAACGACCCGAAACACACAGCCAGGGCAACTAAGGAATGACTCCGTAAGAAGCATCTCAAGGTCCTGGAGTGGCCTAGCCAGTCTCCAGACCTGAAACCAATAGAAAATCTTTGGAGGGAGCTGAAAGTCCATATTGCCCAGCGACAGCCCCGAAACCTGAAGGATCTGGAGAAGGTCTGTATGGAGGAGTGGGCCAAAATCCCTGCTGCAGTGTGTGCAAACCTGGTCTAGAACTACAGGAAACGTATGATCTCTGTAACTGCAAACAAAGGTTTCTGTACCAAATATTAAGTTCTGCTTTTCTGATGTATCAAATACTTATGTCATGCAATAAAATGCAAATTAATTACTTAAAAATCATACAATGTGATTTTCTGGATTTTTGTTTTAGATTCCATCACTCACAGTTGAAGAGTACCTATGATAAAAATTACAGACTTCTACATGCTTTGTAAGTGGGCAAACCTGCAAAATCGGCAGTGTATCAAATACTTGTTCTCCCCACTGTATATAAGTATAATGAGCAGGTTCTGTGCAGATAAAGCTGAATAACTAACTAACCAGGATTAAAGGACTGGTCACAGCTTAAAGGATTCGTTCACCCAAAAATGAAAATTCGGTCATTATTTACTCACCCTCATGTCGTACCAAACCCGTAAGACCTTCGTTCATCTTCAGAACACAAATTAAGATATTTTTGATGAAATCTGAGAGCTCTCTGACCCCTCCATAGACAGCAATTTAATTACCACTTTCAAGGTCCAGAAAGGTAGAAAAAACTGTTTAAAATAGTCCATGTGACTCCAGTTGTTCAACCTTAATGTTATGAAGCAACGAAAATACTTTTCGTGCACAAAAAACAAACAAAAATAACGACTTTATTCAACAATCTCTTCTCTTCCCTGTCACTTTCTTGCGCTATTCACATTGTTGGGCTATTCACACAGTGCAGCGCTTCCGGGTTCTACGGCAGAACGCCGGCTCACTATTGGCTGAGCACCACATGCATGCGTTGTGGTGCTTACGTGAATCGTGTAAGAGAGTGACACGGAAGAGAAGAAATTGTTGAATAAAGTCATTATTTTTGTTTGTTTTTTGCGCACAAAAAGTGTTCTCGTCACTTCATAACATTAAGATTGATCCACTGGAGTCACATGGACTATTTTAACAATGTCTTTACTACCTTTCTGGGTCTTAAATGTGGTTGTTGTGTTACTGTCTATGTGGGGTCAGAAAGCTCTTGGATTTCATCAAAAATATCTTCATTTGTGTTTCGAAGATGAACGAAGGTCTTGCGGGTTTGGAACGACATGAGGGTGAGAAATTGATGACAATTTTCATTTTTGGGTGAACTAACCTGTTAAGGCTAACTTTATTCAAGAGTTTCCCTCCATGTCCATGCATTGTTCTTTTTACAAGTTTTAATTTCCAGAAGTACTGCATATTTCTATTGCATAACTTTGATCAGTTTCTACAGACGAGCATCTCTAAAAAGTGGTTCTGACCTAAATATCTAGCGCATCTTCTCTTGCATTCAACAGTTTCCTTACATTTAGGTTAATGTTTTAATCTTATTGCTTATGTTGCTCTATTGTAGGTCGCTTGGGATAAAAGCATCTGCTAAATGCATAAATGTAAATGTTAATCTTTGTTCGTATTGTTTTTGTCCAGCTTGACTGACTCCGTACTATTGTTCATTATGCACATTAGCAGTTATCTTTCTGTTCAACATGCAGCCTTTGGAGGTTTTCAGTCCTGTCAATCTAAATGATTTTGACATTCTGCTTGTCCTGACATTCAACAAGAATAACAAAACTACTAAATAGCTTGATAACCTTTCAACAATGGCTAGATTTCAACTGTTTTCCCCTGCCAACAAAGAGACAACTGAACCCTTGTGATGTGCATTATGGGAGTACATAATGCAAATCACAGTATTACTAACATATAACTGGAGTTCAAAAGTACTTATTAAAACCCTGGTTGTTAACAGAAATCCCAGTGTACTTTGAGTATTTAGGATGTGGGATTTAAGCAACATCTCCATGGTTTTCTCTTCCCCACCCATTATTCTGGGTTGCGGGGAGGGCTGTGGAAAAGGCGGCCTATTTTCCGCTGACAGACGTGACATGTTTGGCTAACTCGACAGCCGTCCTGGGGGGTGAGGGTTAGTCTACCATTGCCCTGGCAACCAAACAAACGGAGACGTGTGCTTTCTCTAGCTGCCGGCTGTCAGCTCGACATGAGAAGGGGACTAGTATTGGAAATCAGGTCGTTTTTTTGTCGACCTTCATTGTATCTCGCTCTCTTATGCTTTCCATCCTCTCTTACATTTAGCTTTTGGCCTGTGGGAAAAGTGGCAGGCCTGCGTGGGGGGAAAGTTTCTATTTTTATTCCAGTTCATACTCGTAGTTGTTAATAAAACCTCTTTAAAAAATGTAAATAGAGCTAGAAGCGTACGGTATAACTAATGGATATGGGATTTTTCTCCTATGCCCAAACTCCCATGGAAATCCGCTCTGTGATCTCCACAGATAGAGCCGTCGACTCCAAAGGAGGTGACCTAAATCCTCAAAGCCTGAAGGATGCTGGAAGCTTTACTGATGCGCTACACTGATTAAGAGATTGGAAGAAATCGTACACCACTGGTTCAAGAAAAACTGCAAAAAAGTGCATGTCAATGTGTTAGTTCAACCCAAAATTAAAATTTTGCCATTATTTACACACCCTCATGCCATTCCATACCTTAATGATTTTCTCTCTTTTGTTAAACACAATATTTTGAACGAAGAGGACCATACAACAAATAGGTAAATTTATTGTTGAGCTTAAACAAGGACAAAAAGCACCATAAATGTGGTCCACCCAAACAATGGGTCTCATTCAGTAACTTTGCGTATGCACAAATTTGTGCATGAAATCAGCGTATGAACGTTTTCGCGAACAAATCATGATTCATCAACAACTTTCGTTCTAAAATTTATTTTAAATTTATGCAAAAATGTAGGAACAACTTAAACCACTCGTATGCAAAAATCAGATCTAAAATATATTTCATCATATATACACATTTCATATATATATATATACACACATACACATACACACACACACACACACACACACACACACACAGGGCTCGACATCAAGTTGATCGGTCATTCACTTGTCCGAGTCAAAAATTTGCTTGTCCGGAATTTTTTTTTTTTTTTTTTTGTGTTGTAAATATAATTTATTCTTTATACAACTGCATTAAATAATGTTATGAGATTGCTTTGAATATTTTTTGAATATACAAATAAGAAATGTTTGAAAGAATGATACTTTCAATGAATGATACATGAAACTAAACCACCAGTAGGTGGCGGCAGGTGATCGTCTTAATGAGTGTGTCATTCATTCAAACGATGAAATGAAGTCAGTATCAAATTTTAATTGTGATGGTATTCAGCACTCTTGGTCGTGTGATGTTGCTTAACTGTATCATATGTAAAAAAAATATATATAAAAACTCCACATTTTGAATGTTTACCGCAGTAAGTTAACAGAGTTTCTTTGTGTGAGCTGCATGCGATTTCTCCTTGAGAGGCTGTGCAAACCTCAACAGCGCAACCTTGTTACCATCAGTACGTTATATATTATACATTATATTATTATTCACTATCAATCGCCACTTACACTAAATGAATGCAGAATCATTCTCGTGTTTTGGTGACTCCCTAGTTATTTTTGTTACTGACGTTTTAATCAGGCTACTTGTCCGGTCGGACAAGTAAAATTCTCTTTCATTTGCCCCTCCAAAGCATTAATGTCGAGCCCCGACATTATATATACACTGACAGAGTTCCAACTCTTTCATGAACACCAGATTCAAGGACTTTCAATGACTTTTTAAAGCACCTTTTATTTTATATAAAGCCCAATAAATACGATAAAGGTGGGTTTGTTACTGCCAATCTGGACAGTATCAAAGACCTACTGTACATGTATTTATCACTGCAGTAACGCTAAGGCATATACTGACAACTAAAATAAAATTTTAGGGGCATGTGACTTTTAAAATCCAACGAGGAAAGAGGCTGGTAGAGTGTACAAGAGAGGGAGCGAGTTTTAACGAGAGATGCAGTTTGCAGCTCTCTTATTCCTGCTTTTAACATTTATTTCACACTGGTTTTAGTTCTTTTTTACGAATCATTACTTAATTAAAACATTAATATAATATTACATACATTAATTTTCCAATTAAATGAAAAGATACGGATAAGTTAATTGCTAGGCATTAATAATATGCAAAATTATTTATTAATCACCTTTACATGGTACCTTTTTAAAAATCAATTTTAAGGCTTTTAAGACCTGCACAGGATGAGATCAGTGTTTACTGAAACATCCTAAACCATAAAATGACTGTAAAAAAAAACAACAAAAAAACCCGACAAACAACAGTTTAGATAAGTTGACAAAAACTTCACATTTCAGCCTTTAAGCCATTTTGAAGAAAAGGCAAGAATCCAAATTATAAGTGATTATACGTAATAATTTAAAATATGATTATACTTAATATTTTAGATACCTTATTATTCTACATTTTTTAAAAGCACATTAGCTTCTCATCGATCCACCAGTTAACATTTACAACTCTGTGTGTAAGCTAAAAATATGGATTAATATGCATTAGTCTGAACAAACCAACTGAGGCTCTGGAAATTTCACTCTTTGACAGTAGATGGCGCTTATGGAACAGTAGAAATATATTGGTTTCCCCAGTAACCTCTGTAAACAAAGGAGTGCTGTGCTTATAAACACTACTTTATTAGGCGTTATTTGTTGGAACTTTGATAAACCGATTTTTATGTAGCTCAACACTGAGCCAAGCATCACTGAATTTGCACTTCCCTGGCACTAAACTAGTTAAAAAGCTCCACGTTATGTGCTCATTATGCAGAGCTGGCTGCACGTGATCACGATCCATCCGCTCACGCAGCATTTTTCAGGTTTTTCCCGCTCCCTCCCCAATCAGTAGCGCTGTTCAGCGCATAAAGGCCAATTTTTGTAATAGCACCATGTTACTCTAACAAAATGTATTTCATGCTTAATTCAAGCACTTTCAAGGACCTATGTTTGTTTTCAAGTACTTTCCAGTCCTTGAATCCATGTGTCTGAAATTCAAGGACTTTCAAGTACTTTCAAGAAGCGTGGGAACCCTGACACTGAACAAAATTATAAACGCAACACTTTTGTTTTTGCCCCCATTTTTTATGAGCTGAACTCAAAGATCTAAGACTTTTTCTATGTACACAAAAGGCCTATTTCTCTCAAATATTGTTCACAAATCTGTCTAAATCTGTGTTAGTGAGCACTTCTCGAAGTTGCAGAGCATCCCAAACATATTCATATATATCCAGCAACTTCACACAGCCATTGAAGAGGAGTGGACCAACATTCCACAGGCCACAATCAAAAACCTGATCAACTCTATGCGAAGGAGATGTGTTGCACTGCGTGAGGCAAATGGTGGTCACACCAGATACTGACTGGTTTTTGGACCCGCCCGGACACCCCCAATACAGTAAAACTGCACATTTTAGAGTGCAATAATCTGTGCAATAATCATGCTGTCTAATCAGCATCTTGATATGCCACACCTGTGAGGTGGATGGATTATCTCGGCAAAGGAGAAGCGCTCACTAACACATATTTAGACAGATTTGTGAACAATATTTGAGAGAAATAGGCCTTTTGTGTACATAGAAAAAGTCTTAGATCTTTGAATTCAGCTCATGAAAAATGGGGGCAAAAACAAAAGTGTTGCGTTTATAATTTTGTTCAGTGTATATATTAGTGCTGGGCAATCGATTAATCGCAATTAATCACATCCAAAATAAAAGTTTGTGTTTACATAATGTATGTGTGTATACTGTGTATAATTATTATGCATATATAAATACACACACATGGATGTATATATTTAAGAAATATTTGCATGTATATACTGTATATGTTTATATAATTTATCTTATATATAAATATAAATATTTTATATATAAATATAACATTTTTCTTAAATATATACATGCATGTGTGTGTATTTATATATACATAATAATTATTAGGAAGAGATGATCATCATCACTCGTGCGCCGCACTGACCTGCATATACTGTGATCTGTCACGTCAGATTAAAGAGCGTCAAAACGGCATTTATCGTTTAAATTTCGTGATAAAATGGACAGAATACTTAATATGTTCGTGTGGGAACTCGGATTGAAGTATGTTCCGCGCGTAAAACAAGCCTACTGTTAACTGTTAAAGATTGCATTCGTACCGTTCGGTACACACGTGCACCATACCAGAAGTCCTGCACTGAAACGGTTCGGTACGAATACGTGTAACGTTACACCCCAATATATATATATATATATATATATATATATATATATAAATATAACTGCATTACACTGCTACACTACTTCTTCCCATAGTGCATCCTGGTGCCATGTGTTCCCCAGGTAAGCGACGCACACACACCCGGCCATCCATGCGATGTAAAAGAAAACGGGATTCATCAGACCAGGCCACCTTCTTCCATTGCTCCGTGGTCCAGTTCTGATGCTCACATGCCCACTGTTGGCACTTTCGACGGTGGACAGGGGTCAGCATGGGCACCCTGACTGTTCTGTGGCTATGCAGCCCCATACGCAACAAACTGTGATGCACTGTGTATTCTGGCACCTTTCTATCAGAACCAACATTAACTTCTTGAGTAATTTGAGCTACAGTAGCTTGTCTGTTTGATCGGACCACACGGGCCAGCCTTCGCTCTCCACGTGCATCAATGAGCCTTGGCCGCCCTGTCGCCAGTTCACCACTGTTCCTTCCTTGGACCACTTTTGATAGATACTGTCCACTGCAGACTGGGAACACCCCACAAGAGCTGCAGTTTTGGAGATGCTCTGACCCAGTCGTCTAGCCATCACAATTTGGCCCTTGTCAAACTTGCTCAAATCCTTTCACTTGCCCATTTTTCCTGCTTCTAACACACCAACTTTGAGGACAAAATGTTCACTTGCTGCCTAATATATCCCACCCACTAACAGGTGCCGTGATGAAGAGATAATCAGTGTTATTCACTTCACCTGTCAGTGGTCATAATGTTATGCCTGATTGGTGTATATATATATACAGGTTCGCTGAAAGTGACGAAAGAAAAGGTTGTGCGAAAAGCCCTTTATATGGACATGGTTTGGCCGTGTTTTATGCAAATTACTTGCCTCGGGCACGCATTCGCTCATTTAGATTACTCCATATTCATTAACGTTATAATGAGGTTAAGAATAAATTCATGTGCGTATGCACTAGGGGTGTAACGGTTCTCGGTTAAAAAAATAAAAAATAAAAAATAAATAAATAAATAAAAATATATCGAACCGTATCGTTCTCCGCCCATGGTTCGGCACGCACTTGCACCACGGTTCATCTCAAATCTGATGGCGCATCTATAATATGGTTGTTGAAGATAACGCATAAACGGACAGACATGTTTCTGTCGATGGATACACACTCTGGCTTCCCAATACATTACAACAGCGATGATCAAAAAGCGTAAACAAAACAGTCACTCTTGTATGCGAGTGTGAAATAGAACTTGCGCGCACTGAGAGAAGATTTGTGTGTGTGTGTGTGTGTGTGTTTGTGTGTGTACTCATCTGAAGCGCGCACACGGCTCGTCACAGATATTACGCAAATATAGAGTTCTCTTTTAAGTCTTGCGCTTGAACGGACAAATTCACACAAAAAAAAAGTCAACATGCCTGTCGTGGCGAGTATCCCAGCAAACATAGTAGGTTATGTCTTAAGTAAAACGGTCGAGAAAGACGTGTGTTCATGTGTAACAGTATGTTCTGGATCTGTGCATTATGTCTTAAAGGGAAAGAAGCCTATTCCTGCTGTCTGTGTTTTTAATGGTAATCAATCAACAAATGACAAAGAAATCACTCACTGCTCTTGATTGAATAGATTTGGTAACTTCAATAATGATTAATCTTTATTTAATTTATACAGTGAAGATTATATGCAATGTTATTTTATATTTGATTACTTTATTCAATTCCTGTACCTGAAAACTACTGTTAGATACCTGAAAAACCTGAAAAGCACTGTTTATTTTATATGCATCTTTGCTCTATTGTATGTATGTGCTGTTGCTTGTAGTTTGATTATTTGTTCTTATTTTGTTTATTTTTATTTGACAAATGTCCTAATTACCCTGAACATAGCACATACCGAACCATACTGAAACCGTGACCCTAAAACCGTGATAAAAACCGAACCGTGAGTAATTTGAACTGTTGCACCCCTAGTACGCACGTGTTGTGAATTAGGCGGAGAATTTTCCTGAGAATGTTGTGAATTTTCCTGAGAAATTTTCCTCCTGTGCAAATGAATACAAATAATCCATAATGACATGAGTAATGCAGAGCGCTATTGGTTCCCAAGTGTCACATGACTGATTGCATATTATGCAGGAACTCAAAAGAGATTGTAGAGGTACAGTCGAGGGGAAGATTTTCAGTGCATAATGAATAAAGTTTGGTTTATATAGCTAAAGTTTTGGCATATAGCTTCAGAAGACTTGCAATATATTGCAGTCGTATGAACATCTTTTATTATGCATATCTTCCTTTCTGCTGTTTAGCAGAAATATATATATTTAGCATCCACTTATATTGTATGTAAAAACAGCAGCTCAGACATTCACCCAAATATCCCCTTTTTTGTTCCACAGAACAAGAAATAAAATCATACAAATTTGGAACAACATGATGGTAAGAAATATTCTATATTATAGAAGAATAATCTGCTTTTTTGTTTCCTTTTCAATCCAAATGTTTTCAACGCGGTGACCCATAATCTATCAGCACACTTAAATGTGATGTCAAAAACAGGCTCAGTTTATATGTGGTGACTCACACAGAAAAATTACCAAAATGAAACCACACGAGGTGTCTAATGACACAGTCCGACAGCACTAAAAGCCTCAAACAACCATGATGGCCATGTTCTTCAAAATCAGTCTGCTTCAGAGTTGTCTTCTCCTGGATTCTGGTTTCTAAACATTATTGGTTTAGGATTATATTTCAAACTTTTATACTGAGATAGTATCAAGTTTAAAGGAAATCAAGGTGTGACAGTGGGTGTGTGTGTGTGTGACTGAGAAACCCATTGAATGCAATCAGACCAGGAAGAGCTCTTACAGGTCATAGTGTTGGTTCCATTTGGGGTCCAGAGTGTTCCTCACTGTGTCCGTCGAGTGGCACTGCCCTGAACCATCCACCACCACCTTAGCGAAGGGGTCTGGCAGCCCTGCAAAATACAGAAACAACATCTTCTAAGCTGGAATTGAAGACGGCGTTGAATACAAGTCATAATGTAGTTTGAAATTTATTTGTGAAACCTGTAAATGTTGCAGCAGAATCCAAAATACTAAAGCTCCAAATCCTACAGAGGCATTAACACTAGAAATGGAGACTGTCAAATTATGTGTTGGATTGTGTTATTCCCACACAATATTATATACCATTTACAGTGCATTCAGAAAGTATTTAGGTCACTAAATTTTTTCACATTTTGTTATGTTACAGCTAAAATACTTTAGAAAATGATTAATTTTTAAGTCATTTTTTCTTTTTAATGAATGGGTCTGAAGACATACTCATTTCACTGTATATAACTTATTACTTTTATAACCAATTATGCAACGATACTGCTACATTTTCTGTTTTTTAAGGATAGTTTGAATTTATTTTTGATTACAATGCGAGCAATTAAATGAACATAATTGATGTGGGTTTCTTATTTGAAGAACAGGATTACTTTTCTCGTTACTTCCAAAAAGTACTGTTACTGCATTACAGCCGACACTGGTGGTCATTTAATATTTGCATTCATAAAAATAATTGGACTGGATTGAATACATATATAGTATTATAGATTGGCACTTTAGTACTGATGCTGTTTAAATTAGATTTAGATGTTGGTTATTTCAAAATAAGCAGTTATCTATATTTCATAATTTACATTATAATATTGTAACACTTACGCATCAACACATTTTTAGATTTTAGCCGTTATATATCAGTTATCAGCCATTACAGGAAAATAATTATTTATTAGTAGATTATTAGCCAGAATTATAATATCATTATATCCCTATTCCTAACACATACTTTACCCCAAAATATTGTTTTTTCCCCCTTTTTTTTATTATATTTTTATATTCTGTTATTTTGGCTACACCTGAATCAACAGAAATCAGATCTGTGTGGCTTTATGAAAATTAATTGCAGGGTGAGAAGGAGGGGAAAGATATGTATGAAGGTTTACAAAGAGAAGAGAGTCTCTAGTCTTCATTCAACTCCATACAGTCTGCCAAACATCCTCCCTCTGCCAACATCACATTTCTGCTCCTATATTTTTTACTTTCTCCTCTTTTTCATCAGACTTGCCTGGTACCTATCTTCCCACCCCCCAACGTTGTCTCTCTCTCTCTTTGATATCTGATGAGAGTTTCAGATGCGGGCTTGGTTGTTTGTGTTTGTCAGGGTAGACAGATTTGAGGCAGAGAAATTGTGGCGAGTATACATGCGTCAACCAGCGGTTGCTTTGTCTCCCCGAACTGACCCACATTTCTGCTGTCTCATGGGGGAAGAGCACTTATCTTTCTCTGCACTTTTAACAGATGAACCCCTGCTAAAACACCACACTTAAGACACGGTGACAGGAATAGAGCGCTCTCACAGTTCACACACACACACACACACACACACACACACACGTTCTCAGTATTTATGAAGGCTGGATACTTACGGAAAAAGTCTTTCTTCACCAGGTTCTTTGCGCACAGAACTGCAGAGAGAAAAGAGGGAAAAAACATCACTACCCGGACGTTTCAAAATAGATATTTGCAAAACATCTTAATCACAACAGTTGAAATACAGTTTTGAGTCAGACTGCAAAAATATTTTTTAATCAGCTGTTTACAATGTTTTCCAGTAAAAATCTAAAAATTCTTAAATCAAGATTTATTTAAATTACTAAGTAAAACTGTGTAAGATACAAAGACTTGTTTTCGCAAACTTTCCTTTTTTTTATTTAGGTTTTTTTATGCTTAAAACGACAATTTGCCAGTGGGATAGACACAATAAACCTAATTCAAGATATATTCTCTGAAATGTATAACATAATATGTGATTTTTGCTTATCAAATAATGTATCTATTTTAGAAAATGATGAATAAAATTATTTTTTGTGCAAAACTTTTGATTTAGGCCTCGTAATGGCTGACAGGACAGTGCTGCATAGATATGTTTTTAATTTCCAAGTTCTGTATTTTTAGGATCTCAGCGTGTTTAAACCGCCGAGAAAATGTTTAAATCCATAGCACGGCTCTTACGGCGCTCAGCACTCCCAGATCAAGCTCACAATGTATTAGAGATGCAAAGCAAAAAAAAAACCCTCTGATCCTCATCCCACCGCTGGCCTACATTCAGCTTAACTCAGAGTAAAAAAAAAAAAAAAAGTTCCCCCCCCCCCCCCCCCCCCCCAAACTTCTGACTTCAATCTGGCCTGGGCTGCATTTCCCAAAAGCATCACGAGCAAAGTTGATCCCAGTGAACATTTGTGCCAATGGTCTTTACAATCAACTTGGGCTCACAAAGCTTTTAGGAAATGCAGCGCTGAGCTGTCAGCTAACACAAGAAAATTGAGTTTAAAGCTTCCCGTACGATACCACAGGCAAATGCAGGGAGATCTTTATTCTTCCTTTGACAACTGTGAGAATGTCAAAAGGTTGAGAAATACTTACGAATAATAACAAAGCTGAAGAGCGCTGAAGATCAAAATGATCAACTCGTGAGGCTCATAGCATGGACTGAGGGTGAGAAATGTACCATTTGTGACAGAGAAACCTTTCAAAATACTGATTATCAGACACAATCCAAAATTGTGCATTTGGAGACAATTACCATGGACTGAAGAGAGCAAGAAATTAAAATTCTTTGCTATTTCAAAATATTACAAACTGTAATAAATCAATTTAAATGCTAAAAGTGAATTTAGGCATTACAACATTATAATGTGCAGAATAAAAAAGGATATGTATTTAGAGATAAGTAATTACATTTACAGGATTACATTTAACGGTGTAATTAAATTATTAGTGTTTTTTAAAGATTAACTAAGTGAGCGTCAGTTGACAAGAAAATGTAATCTAAATGTAAAAATGGGAAAATGAGCATGGGCAATTAAATATCCGATACACATATGCAATATCGATTAAAAAAAACTCTAAAAAAATCAGACAATAAATACAGTCTACCACTAGTAAGAAATGAAAGAGAGACAGAGAGAGACTGAGTGTGTGTGTTATTTAGAGAAAGAAAAAATGTAAATGAGGGCAGACAGATATTTGATGGCGAGACGAAAAGCTAAAAAAGGGAGGACAGACTGCAGGAGAAACCGTGAAGACATGAATGAAGGGCGACTAGAGGGCAGGAGGACCGCATTCGAGGTATTCAAACTAAAACTAAAGCAGTTCACCCCACCAGATGTACGAAAGCTGAGACGGTAAGAATAACTGGAATGTGTGGAGGAGGTTAAAGGGCAGAGAAAATGTTCATGTGCAGGTGAGTCGCAGACTTTACTTAGCAAATCCAAACAGACTTGGAAACACCCATACTGAGGCTGCTATTGATTCTGTCTGCGGCACGACCACGGCTATTCCTCAATTCACACATGCACCATGACAATTATACATACAAACTACATACAGACACATATATGAAAAAATACATGTAAAAAACACATATATAAGAAAAAAATACATGTATGAAAGGGTTGGGAAAAAATACATATAAATGCAAATAATGTAAGCATGTGTATTTTTTTTCCCCAACCTAGGCATGCATGTATTTTTCTCAAACATTTCAGAATATTACTGTTTTTAAATGTATTCCTGTGATGGCAAAGCTGAGTTTTCAGCAGTCATTTAAGTGTTAGGGTCATTTTGACCCGGAAAGGATTTTCTTTTTCCCGAAAATGCCAGTTAACGTTATCACATTGGACTAAAACTTACTGACTTTACTCACCTAGGGTATAACTACTTCCCCCCAATTTTTTGTGAATTTTTGTAATTTCCCCCCCACCCACCTTGTTACACTTGTAGTGTTCCTGGTCAAAAATGACCGGCCTACAAAAAATAGCTTATAAATCTCTCGTCTAGCGATATTATCAACAAATATTGGATTCAATCTTTTTGTCAACTTGTTTTTTTTTTTCCATGAAAAAGGTTTTGTATTTATTTTTTAACCTGACTGATTGTAGGCCTCATTGATCTGAGCTTAAATTTGTAAAAAAATTACCATCCATTAAAAACGAATGGGGGAGATAAAAAATATGAGAATCATTTAATGTTCAGGAGCATGTTAATCATGTTCATGTTCACATATTTACATGTGCTGCTTGCAAAGATTAAGGCATCGGAACTCGCTACCGCGCACACACACTTGCACACGTTCATGTACACAAAACATTTTGAGTATTACAGGCTTTCTTTTTCACAGAGATGAACTTTATCCTCAGATCAATGAGGTTCAGATATAAAAAATAAAAAATAAATACAAAACCTGTCATAATTAAAAGAAAACAAGTTCAAAAAAAGATTGAATCCAATATTTGGTGATTTGGTTACCTGTTAGCTGGGGAAATAAACATACAAGAATAAAAATGATCAAGCCACTGTGTCAGGAAAAGTGAAGAGACTTGTGTGAAGGGTTCGAACAGTTGCAGCAGGTGACGATAGCGACAGTCTGAATCCAAGAAAAGGCGAGAGAAAGAGGAGAGGGAGGGATCGGATAAAAGGAAACATGCTTGCTTCGCAGTCAAGGAAGAATTTCTCTCTGCAAACATCCCTGGAAATGTTTAACGTTCCAGTGAAACCCACCTCATCATTCCACCATCTGGAATGTATCTCTCTCTCTCTCTGTATGGAAGTCTCACTCACACACACACACTCATACTCTCTCTCACACACACACACACACACACACACACACACACACACGGCCTTCAACACCTCGTCTGCACTCAACTCCATTAATTACTGACATGAAGCAACAGTGTCTGTATTAGAGACAAATTAGAAGAACAAGTGACAGAGCATTTAGGAATTAGTACAAACATCGAAAGAACACAATTTTAAAAAGCAAATACTGTGAGTGAAAACAACTGAATTATGAGCATAGTAGCATTTTAGTATTTGTAGCAACTGGCCTTTTAATATACTCAGAATAGACACCATTCTTAATTTTAAAAGTTGAGACTGAGGAATGAAGGACATTACTTTCACTATCTTGTCTCATCTTAATTTACATGATGCATGTTTTCTAAAAGTTTTTAGTCCACTTGAAATGTAAAAGACATTTTTCTAAGTTTTGTCGACTGAACAATCAACACTCATGTATACAACTACACTGTAAAAACAGCTTAATGTCATAAATAAAACAAACACTATTGGAGTATGTTTTAGAAGAAAATAACTATTTCAGTCTTTAAAAATTTCACATTTAATTTAATTGAATGTGCTACTTGCTGTTATTATTAATTATTTGTGAAATTTACTAGCAAAATAGTGAAAATTGTTTCAAAGTAATTAGTAATTGTTTTCAGTGTAAAGGATTTTATCCCTCACAGCCTCATTTTAATTTGCATCAAACTGAAACATTGAGCGATTTTACTTTCATTCTCATGTTACGCAGCACGTTCGAGCTTCAGCAAGAACCAATGAGGTTTGTTCTTGTGTGTCAAGCAGGTACAGTTGAGCTTCTGTTTATTTATGTTTGCTGATCAATGTTTATATGTGAATAAAAGCATAAATTCAATCTGTTCATCATATAAAGTGACCGTGTCTCTTCAGAACATTTGGACTAAACCACTTGATTCATATGGATTAGTTTTATGATCTCTTTATGAACTTTTTGAAGCATCAATGTGGTAGTTGCTTAGCTGTCAATGGAGGGACAGAAATTTCTCATATTTCATTAAAAATATCTTCATTTGTTTTCCGAAGATGAACTAAAGTCTTACGGGTTTGGAACAAGATGAGGGTCAGTAAATGATGACAGAATTTTCATTTTTGGGTGAACTAACCCTATAAGAGAAACTTTGGTAACAACTTACAATAAGATTTTAATTTTGACTTTAAATATGACATCCCCTCTAAAGTCATTTATTCATTGAAGAGGTTCCAAGATCAGGAACAATACCAAATTCCCTGAGTGAAATGCACTCAAGCTAACAAAACACACCATCAATCTCACGCAGAGAACTAGTTCATAAAGCACCATTCCTCTTGGTCTGCACTGACAGATCAATATTTCTGTGAGACGTATAGTGAACTGGCAGCATGTAATGTAACCAATCTTCATTCCTACAAATCAACTGGCTGTGAATCACTTGCAGAGTGAAATTCTGACACATCTGTCCTCCAGGCAACAGCATCTGCCCCAACACAGATGTTAATTTATAAATGGAGTGATTCACAGCCACCAACACATGCTTATCAATTCATCAGACGTGAAACATCAATGCGTAAGTTCATATAAATAGACAAGACACTGCTGTACTGGCAGCGAACCACAGATAAAAACCTGGCTTAGATTCTGTCAATGTTTATCTCTTTCCTGTCTCAAAGCAAACTAAAAAAAGGTTTGACTGGTTTCTGTGACGCTCTCGAAATGTGCAACACTAGTTTAGTACGTCAGATAACGTCAGCTACTCGAAACCAAGAACACCAAACACTTAAGAGCAGTACTTTACCTACTGAGAGAAAAGAAAGGACATGCAGAACTGAACGCTGTAACACAAATGCTATAAAGTTTTAACTCAGTGGCTGAACTAAAGATTAAAATAAATAAATAAATAAATAAATAAAAAAATCACACTAATTTCATTGTTTAATAAAGACTAGGGGTGGCAGAGAAAAAAAAACAGTTTGGCTTTGCAATATTGCCAAATATAAATTTTTAAACTACTACTAATTTAGCATTTCAAAACTTTGACTAAAATGTATTGTTTCTAAACTATTACACTTCGCAATTGACATTTTCGTACCTTGTTAAAATTCGAGAGCTTTGCAATGCTTTCTGACTATTGAATTTACATTATTTTTTTCAGTCACATGCAAGGACTTTTAAAAATAACCATAAGACATTTCTACCATAAGAAATATTTAAAATATTTTTTCAGTAAGGTTCAATTTGTTAACATAATTACTTTGTTAATTTGTCCATTTGTTAACATTAAGTATCACAAAAAAATTTACAGAATTTATCAACCTAAGTTGATGTTAATTTCAAAATATAATACATTTTCAACATTTTAAATAACCAAAAATTAAGTATAATACATGGAACAACAGTAATAGAGATGCTTGCCTTACTAAACACCATTTGTTAAACAATAAATCTAGCAAAAAAAAAAAAAAATCAAACAATTAATATATACATGGAAATGTACCTTAATACACAGTGAACAGAATGATAAAAAATGAGTTACAGTGCCTGGTTTCTCACAGTTCTTGGATAGATGATTAGGCTACTCAACGTAACTGACTAACTGAATGTCAAAAAAGCCATTTTCAGGTCCAACTGTGTGTGGCTTTGTGTGTGTGTGTTCAGCTCCAGAGGGCAAGATAGTAGTTAATTTAGGCTGTAGAAGCAAAGACAGCGGCAGTTTGAGGGTGACAGAGAGCAGTCTGATACGGGTAAAGGGAAGTGACACGGTCAGTACCAGCAGCCGTCACTCTACCCTTATCAAGGGACCTAGAAGAGCCGGACAAAGCGGCTGCAATGTGCATCTGTGTCCGTCACAAACACCTTCTTTGCGTCAAGAATGGCTGAAAGACAAAGATAGGACTGAGATGTGATCCATAGAGCTCAATAGAGAGACAGAAAATGAGAAAAAAATCCAGAAAGCACTGATAGAATGAAGGCAGGGAAACAAACACGCAGATAGACAGCAAGAAGCTGAAGCGCTCAAGGACTGCTCTTCCGCAAAATCTCGAAGGACTTCTGGAAAAGTAAGGACTTTCTAAAGGGCTTCGTTCCCACAGACGATGAGCTTCCAGCTCTACAGGATGCATACATTATAATTCCCATGACACGTGGCCCTTTTCTTCCATTCTGCTTTTCTTTTTCTGTGTCACGTTCGTGCATTCTTGTTCTCTGAATCACATGTGGACTCTGTAAGTGGCGAAAGGACGGCTTTTCTGACGTTTTATCATCTTTGAAGTAGTCTTAAAATGAGACAAAAGCAAACATGAGAGTGAAACCCAATTTAACAAAGCCCAAACGTGACAGCGAAACCAAAATGAAGGTCTAGACTATAACCATCATGCTGCAAAAACTCTTGAAAGAGAAACTCTGAGACAGTTAACATCTAGACATGTCCATGTCCAAATAACTTCCCATCTAGACTATTTAAACACAACTGAAAAACAGGATGTACTCAACTCATTTTGACTTTAACCCAGATACCAAGTCGTCAGCTCTCTCTCTCTGGCAGATCGGAAGCTCAAAATAGCATTGAAGTTCAGATGTTATCACTCTTCGTGTCTGGTGCAGCGGATGTCGAATGACTAGACAATTTTCTGAGAAGTAGATCACGACTTTCTTTGGAAAGACAATATAGGTGATCACACGTACAGGGCGGCACATCAATATTTTATTGGTCTTGCTGGGAGTCCTGTGTCATGCTTTCTGTGAATGCACGTATAAAAGAGGAGAGGTGAAGTGGATATGATTGGACCCGTCGGTTGAGCAAAAAGACAAATATTAGCTGTCAAAAACACTTTTGTACACTGTCAAAACACACCAATCATGGCAAATATGGCACAATGGTCATTGTTCTTGGCTAATCCCAATTGTCTTCACAAAAGTCTGGGAATTTGCCATACCACAATACACCAAATCCCATCTTTTCTTTGAGAAGGGTTCCCCAAAAGTTTACAAAGCTTTGACTACTAACAAGCTCAACTGGTTTAGTGCGATGTAAGTTTGTCCTAATGTCTGTTTGATGAAAAACTGCACTTCCAACAGAGAAAATGGAGGGCCTGATATATCATCTTGTCTACCATGCTATGAAGATGTCAAATAATATCTAAATCACCAAACTCAAGTCTAATTCCCATCCACACAGCTCACATACAATACTTAAAACATTGATGGCAACAATTGCAAAGTTGTCAACCACCAATGGACTGCAAAGGAGTCTTTTCCCATAAAGGTTTGATAAATGGGAAAGGCCGTAAGGAATTGTGAGAAGATTTGGGGGTTGACAAAAATGAGGTGGTTAGTGGTTAAATAATGTGAAAGCTGCGCAATGGAACGCAACTGTGGAGAGGAAGTGGGGGTGTGAGAGAGAAGGCACCTTAAAATGAATGTTGTTCAGATAATTAATACTTTGGTATACAATCTGAGATGGAACTCTATCTTTAAGTTTTATTGAGAGTTTTCCAAACTTTATGCCACAGACCTCCCAATATAATGATCCCACCCCTTTCTAACATAAAGGCCGCTATGTATTTTCATGTATAAAGACTCATTAATACTAAAAAATGTTTTTAAATATTACATGAAATATCTACCCACCAAAGTAGAACCATAAAAACTATGGTTATCAATAGAATAAAATAATTGTGATTTTCCAGTCATTTTTTAGAAAGCACAATGAAGCAGTAATAATGCCAAATTAATAAAATTTAAACTTTTTCAGATTATATTTTAAACATTTTTATTTTTAGCATATATAGTGCTGTCAATCGATTAAAAAATTAGCAGTGATTAATTTCACCTAACATTAAAGTTTTTAATATATTTGTATATTGTAATAATTTCACATTTAATCTCCAAATTAATGTAGAAACAACATAAAGACAATTTATTTTAAATATTTGATCTAAGAGGTAGGAAATATAAAGAAATTGAATTGAAAATTCAATTATATACAGAAATTGAAAGTTATCAAACACTTCAGAGTATTCACTGCATAAATTATAAATTAAATATAGATTAATCCTTATTAAAGTTACAAAAGTTCAGTCAAGAGCAGTGAGTGATTTTCTCTCTTTGATTAACATTAATGACATCACAGCAGCGGGTTTATTAGGCTGCTGTCACTTTAAGATCTTAAGCACATGACGCGGATCCGGATCTGACACGCATCCGATGTCCTCACTCTTTGCGTTCATTTATGACTGTGCTTACGAAGATACTCGACAAAGCAGACATTCTGGCATACTTTTGTGAGTTTTTGTCTGTTCAAGCGCGAAAGAGAACTCAACACGGCCGTATATATATATATATATAGTATAATGTACAAATTTCAAATTTTCATGGAGTCTTTTGTAGTGGAACAAAATGGTTGACTGACTGAAATATCTGCCTGTGAGTTCATCCACGACTTTCTGAATGTATAATCCAGTCACTCCAAACAGGCTGAGGCATCTCACTGGAATGCAGGCCTCCTTCCTCCCCGTCTCTCTCTCTCTTACCCCGCTTCCCCTCACACTATCTGCGGACCGGCCCAGCCTTGCCTTGCCCTGCCCGTCTGAGCCATGTTTTGTCTCCAGCTCTAGGGCCACATGCTCTTATTCACAGCATTGTTCGTCTATAAACAAAAGACTTCCTTTCTCTCCGCCACTCCTTCCTACTTTGCTTCTTAAAACAGCACGGGAAAGACGGCGGAGGAAAGGAGAGTAGGGTGGAGAGGTCGACTCGTTGTTAGTGGAGAGCTAGGTGTAATCACAAATTCGCTTCCTGCTACCGCACTCTCCGGTTTCCCCCCTTTCGTGATTTTCGTGAGTAAGGAAGGATTTAGTTTTGCTTTCTCACTCACTGGATTGGTATCTCATTCATTAGGCCGCGTCTTGGCATCCTGTTTGGCTGAGCTCACATCTGAGTCAAGACGTGCACTTATCAACGGTGAACTCAAATGACCATTTGAGATATTACTGCCATAAGTGCAAAGACATTATCGGATCGGATAGGATCGGAGTTCTGAAATCAATGTTCCACAACCAGTGTATGGATCAATCTCTTAGTCATAGGTCAGAGAGACCTCTTAGTCACAAATAGTAGGCCACATTAGACTGAAAGAAGACTTAAGGACCATCAGTGGCTATCCCAGAATTCTTCCATGCTTGCCACCTCAGACTGTGCATCATTTATTTTGAGTCACAAATCAAGGGATTGGCCTGCGCTGATACTGAAAGCTTGCGTGACGGAGAACATTTACACCTTCAGTGAATAATTTACCTGGTGGAAAAGTGTCTGAATCATGTACATTTACAATTTAAAACTATAGTTTACTGTCAGAGACACGAAATAGCAGAAACACAAAAAAAATTGAATTTACAAACTGCTTTGAATAGCCAGCGCCAAAATAAATTTTTAACTTTTTATTCGTTGTAGATGTATGTTTGCAGTTGAATTGAACTGGACAAGATAAATGGCAACATAATGCTAAATAATTTTATATTGTGTTGTCTTTGTGCTGCATGCAAAAACAAACAAAAAATGCTATCAGTGTAGTCCAATTCACAAACTAATAGGGATGCACGATATATCGACCACTATAAAGGTATAGGTTCATTTTTAATGTTATCGTTATCGGCCCGATAAGAAAATTTGGTCGATATATTAAAGCCGATAAATAATGGATTTTTTCCTTCAGTGGAGACACTTCAGATACGGACTGTTTGCCATGATGGATTTGAATGGCTTGAAATATGATTGGAATCACTTCGAAACAGGAAAATACAGTTAAGTGCAACATGTGCAGTGCAAGTCTGTCATACAGATACATCAAAATATAATGAGAACATTATAATTAAGTGATTAGATCATGGCTTTTAATGGTCAGACTTTTGTTTTTGTAATCAGGCTCTCAAAAATTATATAAAAATTTGGATTTATTTAGATTTATCGGCCAATATATCGGTTATCGGCTTTCAAATATAAAGAATTATCGGTTATCGTACTGGCCAAATTTCCATATCGGTGCATCCCTACAAACTAACTCTTACTCTTGTGAACTGGTTCTTTTTACTAAATCATAAGTTATAACATAAAACAATGCACAACCGGCACAGTCCGATTCATGAACAAACAACTCGTATGAACTGGTTCCTTTTAAGTAATCACTCAAAAAGACTGACAAAGCAAGACAAATCTTTAACTGAATCAATTCATTTACTGAATTGCAAGTTATCATTACTTTCCATCTTTTCCATACTTTCCAAATTTTTGAAGTGTGGACAAAAAAGATCTGTAGGAATCACTGCAACAAAGCCAAATCAAACTACATTAGATTTGATCAACAATTTTAAAAATACAAAAAATCTTTGCATGATCTATGAGACAAGAAGGTCAGCGTTCCTCCATCTTGA
This sequence comes from Coreius guichenoti, assembly GCA_039654105.1. Lineage (NCBI taxonomy): Eukaryota > Metazoa > Chordata > Actinopteri > Cypriniformes > Gobionidae > Coreius > Coreius guichenoti. The sequence continues at coordinate 37,248,479 of CM077171.1, forward strand.
TGGAGAAATCAAAATCGACAAGCACGTGGTTGTTTTCAGCAACAACAACAAAAAAAAACGACTGCACACATTTTCTTGAAGGGCTTTACTGTTGGTAACATTTATACATTATGTGAGGCAAAACCTCCAGGAACAAGATTTCACTGAACCAAAACATTTTGGGAGGAGTACACAAGAAATTTTGAAAAAAAAAACAGATATTTGCCTGATTGTTTACACTCAGGTTGAATGAAAGTTTAAGTGTAGTTACCTTATGATTAACTTGATGACCTTTATTAATGAAGGTATGTGGATGCTTCATCTAATCACACCAGGAAGTATTTTGCCAAATTGAAAGCTAAATCCACCCAACCCACGGCAATGCCCTTTGGCTGCCAAAAATAAAAAACAAACAGCTAATTCTCTCAAGTGCAAAAGGTTACACGCTTTGTTCTCATATTCATGTCATGAAAATGAGAAATGAGACAACAACGAGAAGACATATCGTACATAACGTTCTCTCTCTCTCTCTCTCGCTCTCTCTCTCTCTGTTTCTCTCTCTCTCTCTCTCTCTCTCCTGAGGTATATGGCTGAAAAATGTGGCGGGGAAACCCAAAGATCCAGGCCATATAACCCAGACCTCTAACACTTCAACAAAAAGGAAAAATACTTTGTGCACCGGTGGAGGAAGGTCTAGGGTAGTGGGCTCAGACTAAACAACACAGACCTCAGGAAGCCTGGACGTCTGCCTAGGTGCACTTGGAGCTGCGTCAGGTAAACATTAAGATCTGTTCCCAAATGAGACCACTGCTGTGTGTGGCTCTGCGGACGGACCCCGAATTTACCTGCGAGTGGAAAGTTCACGTCTGAGCTGAGAAGTTTAAGAGAGCAGAAAAATGAGATGAATATGAGGTTTGCATCACTTTTACACAAGCTATATTATGCAAATGAATAACTGAAAACAAATAATTATAAAAAAACAATTAATTAGCTAGAAAAACTAGCAAACAGCTTACATATTCCAAAGCAACTAGATAAGTAGGATTTTCCGGCAGGGAAGGTTTAATAAAATCTACTGTATGTCAGGAGAAGACGTGTATTTTAGTCTATTGCCATTTATCAATTTAATTCCCACTAGAGACAAACCCTGGCATGCTTTTCCAACTGTAAACCATTAAGCGCCTCTATCTGATCAACAGCAGTACTTTCCCATCTGAATCACTCATAAACAGCATGTAGTTTAGCTGAGTTCATTTTCCTAACAATCCATCAGTGTCATCTACTATAAACAGCACTGCTCTTAAAGATCCTATGAATACAATGAAAGAGCAGAAGAGCAACATACTGACCACAAACGACCAATATCTGGCCATTTTAAACTATCAGCATTGGCTAATAATGGCACTAGGGTCTTAAGATGGTTAGCATCTCATCCAACAACCGATTAAACTAAAAAATATTGATATTGCTTCAAAGAACATATTTATGTTTTATACCCCATTTAGCAAATGCTTCATTTTCTTGTTTTAAGCACAAATCTGACTAAATTTATTGAGGTTTATTCTTAAAACAGAAACTTGCAAAATTTGCGTAGTTAGTTTCTTAACATTTAGCTACTGACTAGTGACTACATGGTTGAAACTCACAAAACCTGTCTAGATTATGTTTAAATGTCACCCCAAAATCAAATGAAAAAGGAATCACATTGTGCTTAAAGAAAACAATTGGCAAACAAAAAGAACAATTTGTTAAATGGAGTAAGAAAAGAAAATTACATCTTGATATATTCTCTGAAAACGAGTCTAAGGTTGCAATATGAAATTAGGCCAATATTTCCTAACAAATCAATAACGTGACCTCCAACACAGCTGTAGGTCTAAATACAAGATGAGAACCAGACATTCAGTTGAGGTGAGCATGTTAAGAGATCAGGCAGAGGTCACAACTCCGCTGTCAAACACAGACAATTAGATTAAGTGTGCTTATATTAGTTGGCATGATGTTTCATGATGTCATAAGCTTAAAGCATGGGTGTTAAACTCGGGCGGGATTGGACAAAATGTCACCTTAAAATAACATGTTAAACCTGTGTGTACTCATGACACCTGCTTGTCTGGACCTAGTAAACTCCAGAATGATTCACATTATGCTGCGTTTACACTACCAGTGACTTTGTCGCTGCATGTCGCCAGTGGCTGGCAATGAGGTCCCACTACTGGTTGCCTAGTGACGTTTGTGAATGACATTCACGGATGTTACTCCATGTTGTTGGCAACAAATTAGTTTTCTTGCTACTACAAACAAATTTAATTTTGGAAGCAAAAAGTCTAAATATAAATGGAATCAGTACATAAAATGCCTAATATTAAAGATGAATGAAAAACAGCGAGTGTTCTTTGCCAACGCGACTACTTATCTGCAGCAAAGGGGCAAATGCCGGTATATGTGGCCTCAAGAAACCATTCAGGCTCGGAGTCAGAACGGCGAGTACCACCGTATATGTACACAGAGACATATCATAAATAATAGGACAGTGGCTGACCGCTAAAATGAGCTTATCCATCTAGCCTTGGCACTGAAGAGCGACGGACCACATGCGTTCCACTGATTTCACTCCTATTGGTTGGCGCTTCCTAAAGTCACTCTTCATTTGGAAAAAGTCGAACAGATCTCAACATGTCGTGTCGCTGGACATGCTCCATCCAGTCGCCAACGGTCCCTGTTGCTCGTGCTCGCTGGAAATCGCCCACTCTCCATTGAAATGAATGGGATCGTGTCACTTTGTCGCCGCTAGTGTGAATGCGGCTTTAGGCTTGCAGTGGTAGTCTGTGTTACTGGTGTTACATGGTGTTTGGCCGCACACCAATTACATTACTTGCCCACTGCGGCACCGCCCCCACTGTTGTTTTTCTTTTTTATAGAAATAAAAACCATTAGGTTCAGATGGACAACGGACCTATATACCTATAAAGCCCTATATACACAAGGTACACGTGATTACGAATTTGCAAGCAAGCTTTCATACCCCAACCCAATCCAACACACCCCCCACCACCCCGGTAATAACAGTGTTGGCACAAGTTAATAAACCGGTGTGAAAATTTCCTCAAGCAAGCTGCTTTACAGTATTAAACATGAAAAACTATCTGAGTCTTTTTCACTTAGACTTAGAACTTCAATTTCTACTATAACGCGGCTCTTTCCGGAAAGTTCACTTTGGCAAGCTGTTTTAAACTCCCGAATTGGACACCAAACACACTTCGTTTTGCCCTGATTTTGTTCAAAAAGGCATCACACCAGTTCGTTCGATTTCTCTTGAAGTATATCAGGGCCTAAATAACCACTCAGTGGAGACCTGTAAACAAAAACTCACCTTCTAATATTTGTAATATTCTGTTTTCCTCCTAAAAATGTAACAACTTGTACAAAGTGGGACTGAACTGGGTTGCTCTGGGACAGCTGTGTCACTCACTGATCAAAATCGGCAAACTCGCTGAATGAATAATTAAAAGACGTTTCTGCCACTGTAAGATGCAAGCTATAATGTGCACAAACAAAATGAAGAGCTAAAACATAATACTATGAATATATCATATTGACACAATAAAGTGGTTCTTTCTCCACAAGCTGGACTGGTCTCGTCTAATATTGACGCAAACAACCAGGGTGAGACAGCAAAAAGAGAAAAATGTAAAGAAATTGAGGCCCAGCCTGTAACACAAAGAACGACCCCCTCAAAAAATGTTATCCCATGTTCATTTTATCAGAGTCCCTATGCACAGATATATAAGTTAAACATCCAAATGTTTACCATTAAAAATCATCCTGCCTGACCACAAAACCATGTGAATTTTCTTGAAAGCTGTTCTTGATCTATAGAATTAAGGAGTGCTAATGAGGAATGTCTAGTCAAATGTTTTCGTTTTCAGCCAGAAATGCGGTAGAAGTCATACGCAGACTTGTCTCAGCTGGCATCGGACCACAAGCCAGTTTCTGATCCTGGATCACATTTCCCCCAGTCCAATCTGGTCAATCAAGGTTTAAAAAAAAAAAAAAAAAAAAAAAAAAAAAAAAAAAAAAACAGACAGCATTATTGCTCTGGGAGATGAAAAACACACCTAAACACTTCTAACATCTTCACACCTGGTCTGAACTATTGCACAGGGCAGCAGTCAGTGCAGTTGGGTTTCTTATTTAAAACAGCCTGCGTCTGCGTTTCTGTCGCAGCTGTCCTGTTTATCTGGCCGTTACAGTTCAGATGCAGTGGCTCGTAAGCACAACTGTCTCGGTCTTTGCCTTCCAGCAGAGCAGCTGAACCAACAGGAAATCCAGTCTCAGTCTATTAATTGGTGGAACAATTTCAATCATTTGAGGGCTTTCAGTCGGAGAAGAAAAACGCTTACAAATGGTGTGCAATTATTGCACTTTCTTTTCGCCTGCTTTCGATTTGTTGTTTTTTTTCCCCTCCTGCCCTTTAAACTCTCTGCTAGAATGCAATTTGGAAATTTGGCAGCCGAGACGACAGCCATATGCAGCTAAACATGGTGTTTTTACCAGCCGTTCCGTCTGGAGGCCCACATGGCATTCCATTAACTATTACATCACAATTAGACAAGAACAACTGTCTGATGCCAACAAATAAAACACTTTACTCTGAATTTTCAAGTCAATGTCTGAACCCCAGCTATGGATGAGAAATTTTGTGCTGGACTAATACTGCATTGCATTTGCATGCTTACAGTCAACATAACCCATTTCACTTCAGCAAGATGACATTTCTGAGAGACACAGGATATTCAATGAGAAAAAAAAGTAGTGTTGGACTTGACTGGGGCCAACAAGGATAGTTTTTCAGAGGCGGAGCAGGTTATTACATTTTGATGAAAGAATATGAAGCCAAATGTTATAATAATTAGTAATTTGTTACATTTATATAGCTGTTTTCTGGCTACTCAAAGCACTATACATATGGAAGGGGGGAATCTCTTCAACCACCACCAATGTGCAGCATCCACCTGGTTGTCTTTGGAATAACATGCACAACATGACAAGGAATGCGTATTAAGAAAGAAAATGGAATACACATTTTATTTAAAATGTATCACCTTTCTATACAGTCTGAGAATAACAATAGAAGGACCATATTTACGCTAAAGCATGTCCAGACAACTGTAATTGAGATATACAATTGAAAAAGGGAATAAAGAAAAAAAAGGGAAAAGAACGAGGAGATGCCAAACCACACGGTGAGTCACACAGCAAGATGAGATGAGACAGTGAGATGAAGGGCATTTCTCTGACAGTAAAAATGATGGCAAAGTTAGTCACATCGAATGCATGAGAGACGTGATGGATAACTCAAGGGAATTGCATACGGATAAGTCCTTTTCTACTGCATCTTCTATATCTGTTAGAAGACAAGAGAGTTCAGACTTTTCACAATCAAAAGGAAAAAAAAAAGAAATTATATTTCGCATAAAGTAAATTAGGCCTATTAATTGAGAACATTTTACATTCCAAAATTATTTTAATGTCAATTAAACATGTTCTCCTCAAATTCTCATTACTATAATTCATCCAGACTTCTTCTTTAATTCCGAATATTCTCAATGGTGTATGATAATTTCAATAATATATCAATGTAATTTTTTTTATGATTTGCAGTAATGACAATTATTTTTATTACTTAATTTGCTTTCAATCTGATACCAACTACTAACAAGGACAATATCACAAATATCAATACCACTACTGATAAAGCTATTAAATGGACATTTTTAGCAGTTTCTGAGGACAAAATGGGTAATAATAGCCATTTAATATTATATTTGAAAGCTACTCTTTAGAAATCTAATAGGCCAAAATTACTAATACTTAAGGACCAATCCATAATTATTTTACATTAGAGTAATGAGAGTTAATAGGTAAAAAAATGCTAATAATTGTAATAGCTCTAAAAAAAAAAAGGCTTTATTTCCTTTTTGCCCAATATAATTCCTTTCTCATTTGATTTTGGGATAAAATATTGACTTAATCTAGACAGGTTTTGTGACTTTCACGCATGATGTTAGTAGCTAAATGTCAAACTACTACATAAATACAAATGTTGCAAGTTTAATGGCAAGTGCACGCAACTAAAGAACTAAAGAAGAGATCCTGAGATCGCAATCCTGGCCTATCACCATGGTTACTCCTAATACCTGGTACGATTTTGGGTTGTCCAAAAAGATGAGCAATCGTGGCGATATCTGTGGTCGTGGCTCCCAAACGGTGGTCCTACACCGTACAGTGAGAGAGGTTCAAAGACGGCCGTTGTCATGGTCTTGCGGCCAAAGATAGCCTGCGATAATTTTCTGACAGTGTCAGAAATGTAGCATGATCATCTCACAGTGTGTTTGCTGCTACGACCTACGACTACAGACTAGCCAATAAAAATGCGACATGAAATGGCGTATTGATTGAAAACTACTTCCTCAAGCTCCATTTGCAAAATTGGCATGGCAAGTTGGCCTCTTTTCCCTACCCATAACTACATCCATATTCTCCTCTTTTACTTCCTCCTCTTTTTTTAGGCGCACAATTGCCAAAGTGCGATTCATCTTGCTCTGTTTACCACTAGCACATGCTGATGACGTTTTATTCTTCTATACTATCTTCGTAGCCTATGATTCAATAGGTGTCATCATCGTACAGGCTACATACATGTCGTACCCAAGTTTATTAGATCCATGTCGTACAGTGTGATTTGTAATGATCTTATAGGATTGCCGAAATTGCACTGTAGCCGGCATAAGGGATTGGGCAGTAAAAACAGGTTGATGAATCTGAATCCACACAAGAAATTTTGTTTTGATAAATTTTCTTTGAGTCTGCAAAGAACTGAATGCCATTAGATCCTGCTAGAGTCTTACTTGATAATGGTATACTTGATCCTTGCACATTTATTGATAACCAAGCAATGATATCAGCTTATTAACATCAGAAACCAACATTGAACAGTAGTCTCCGCAAACATAAGACTACAGCTCGAATCGTCCTCTCCTCTCTAGCTCATTCCATCAGACACAGTGTGATCTTAAATATTTAATTTGGCTGCTCAACGAGTGGAAACGCAACAAGTGGAAAGACTTGGAATTTGCCGGAGTGCTGATCCTGGAGGCACATCAAACATGGCCGCTGTCATCTGCCTCAACGTCCACTCGTGTTTGTTTAACTGTTTGTATCGAAACCACTCAAACTAAATAATTGTGACCTAGAGGATTGTATGTTGAGCAACAACAAGACCAAGATGGGTTCAGAAAGCATGAGATCTTCATCACCTTCAACATGATTCAGTAAACAAAAATGAACTAGCTAAATTGTTCCTAACTGTTTCAATAATGTTTAATTAAAGATTTAGCTCACTTAAAAGTTAAAATTCTGTCATCAAATTCTCACTCACTCTGTGCCTTTTCGAAAACTGTATGACTGTGGAACACAAATGGAGATATTTACAGGAAAATGTCCAATCTGCTCTTTTCCAGTCAAAGTGAATTATTTATGACCATGACTGTAAAGTAAAACTTGCTGTAAATGATGACTTCAATTTTTATTGCTATTGTATGGTTTTAGAAGTCACTTTTTATGGTGCATTATGGGGATTTTTCTTTTTGCATTTATGCCTGCGTTTGAGCTTGACCTTCTGAAATGAATTTAAATTTTTGGGTCAACTATCCTTTTAATAGGTCTGCCCCAGACTAAAGATTTTTCTAGTCCACTAGTTGTGGCTCATTTAAGCCATTAGTCGACTAGTCGGACGTTTATAATATTAATTTATTATTATGATATTAATTGAATTATATTTATACTTGGGTTTGGGGAGTGGCATTGGAAAATGATTTGAGTTTTAGGACTGAGAAAGAATATTGTATGTAACATTGTTCTACATTACAGAGAAATACTAAACCATAAAAATAAGCATTTAAAATATAAATTAAGTGCTCAAGCACATGCATAAAGATTGCCGCAGTGCACCGGCAAAAGTAGTGATTATGAAGGTGTCTGGAAAAAACAGCAAGAAGACCGTCTGAACATTTTAACAATTTATTGATAAACTAGTGTATTCTGAGTCAATGTCGGCTGCAAAGATGAAGTTAACGACACTGACTCTCATTTGCTCAGTATAGTGGATGCGTCTATAGAGAGAAATACACGTTAAGTTAAACATATTAAGTATGAAACGTACTAATTAAACTTCCACACTCCGCACAAACACTTATGCATTTAATTATAGCACAAATTTATCTAGGTTAATGTTAACTTTGAGCGAGAGGCTGTGTAAAGTGGCTAATGTTTGGCTACTACTTATATATTTGCCATGTTCTAGGTCGATGAATGATGAATGTTTGGATTTCCTGCCCAACATAATTACCACATGGATCAGCCGTGGAGTTTTTTTCTGCTACTGACTAATTCAAATTTGGTTGACTAAGCCTCTTTTTGTCGACTAATGTTTAGTCAACTATTAGGGGGGCAACCCTACCTTTTAATAAAGCATAATGACTAAATTGTACAAAGTCATGAAAGAAGTAAGATCACTAGGAAGTGGCCATCATTAAAAGTGGGCTCACAGATCACAATTTGAACAAATAGTCATATAGTCGGGCAATAACAATCCATTAAAGCCATGAACCCTTTTCACATTTCTGGGGTTCTCTGAAGCATAAGTCGTCATTGTTGGGTAAACTTTGATAGCAATGAACGGAAACGATAATATAATTTTTGCATTCCTATTTGCTCCAATAGCAAAAGAAAAAGAAAAATCGAGAAAAATATTGAGAGATTGATTACAATGGTCAGACGAGAGAAATTTCCCATGACTCCCTCAGCTGTATTATAAACACTCACACAGCATTAAGTAGATTTCTGTGTAAATGTAATTTTTTTTTATGAAATCAGAACACTGCGCTAGATTTACGACATTAATAACTGTGCAAATGTTCTCTGACATTCTGTGAAAAGGGTTCATTAGCCAAGAGAAGGTATGCTTTTCAGTGATTTTACCTCAGAGGTGTCTTAGGCAAACCATGGTCACTGTAATGCACAGTTTTTGATGCCATTGCCACTGAAATGGCTTACATTGAATGGGGAAAACATTCTGTATGCATGTACAGCAGCCACTGTGAAGCTGTCTTCATAATAAAACACATCAGATAGACATTAAAACGCTTTCAACCAAAGAGGACGCCTTGATTCCTGAAAAATGAGTTGCACTGTGGTACAACTAGGTTAATCTCCTATATAGTGCAGCACTGGGAACCGGTAGGAAGCTGCGAGATGACAGCAGGTCAGTCACTGTAAAAACGTTATCCTCATTCCAACCCACAGTGCAGTGAAAATAGCTCATTTAAGGGTGCAACAGCAACCAGGGAGGAAAATGAGCTCTTTCTATATGTGAGAGCCAGACATCTCCAGAGCCCCACAGACGAATCTTCCAGTCTCACAGACTGCTGCTTCCTCCCACAACCACACTGCTGGGTCATGATGAATACTAAAACATCCAGCTGCATACTTGGAGGCTGATTTCACTGCACAGTATACTTCATTGTGGAAAGCATTCCCTGAGGTCACGAACAGAAACTTTTATTGAGAGTGAGACAGACCAATATTTTTCACCGATATTCACGTTTTTGGTTCTTCAACATCGGGTCTCATCGCCTTTTGGTGGGTCTTTAAAGAACGCCACTCAACAACACAACCGAGAGTTCAACAGGAAACAGCAGTGCTCACAGGAAACGCAACTTACTTATTGTTTGCATAAATTACTTATCTTTTTATGTAACAGCCATTCATTCTGATGGAAGAAATGAGTAACATTTTAAACTTAACAGTGACATAAGCCAAATAAACATATAGGCGCTCATTATAAAAATATTCATAATGCATTTTATGTCTTTATTGTTGTAGTCAAATGATTAAGCTATTTATTAAATGTCAAAAATATAAATGAAACAATAATTAAAAATTGGACATGTAAAAAAAACAAAAAAACAATCGTAATGGTTGATAAAATAAGTAAATTTAAATAGATATTTTGCTGATATTGTAAATAATAATAGTTTTACAAATTATCGATCAACTTTTTTTTTATGTCAAAACCAATTTCTTCAAGATTTAAGTTTCAAATAGACAAAATGTAGAACCACAGAAATGTTTTTAATTGTTTACTTTTTAACAGCGATAAATTAGAGTACAACAATAAAAGCATAATAATTATGGATATTTTCATAATAAAAATAAACAAAAAAAGTGTACAATATCTCAGGTTACAAAGTGGACAAAGCTCTGAGCAGAGATTTGGAACAAATTTTTGCCATTTATCAGTAAATCTACTATATATTAAAGGTGCAGTAAGCGATTTCTGAGAAACACTGTTGATATTTGAAATAAACCCAAACAAACACACCCGTCCCTTCATTGCTCCGCCCCCAAAACGCACAAACACGCAATGGAAGTGGATGTCTCTTTATCATAGCTGAAGCGAAGCAAAATTATGCTCCATGAAAAATAAAGCGAAGATGACGAATGAAAGAACATTTTCTTCAAATCTCCCTCTTGCGCTCTCTCTCTCTCTCCTTCCCCACCATGAGAGGAAACGCCCCCTACTGCTGATTGGCTACAAGTGTGTTGTGCTGCTCGGTCTGATCCACTCTCAACAACGTTTCTCAGAAATTGCTTAGCGTACATTTAAGACTGATGAAAAGTTACAATATTAATATCAATACAAAAATATCGGTAAAACCAACTATCAGACAATATATGAAGTTATTTTTAACAGTGCAGCCTATTGACTAGGGGTGGGGGAATACAGCAGAGCACAGTATCATGATATTTTGCATGGGGATATTGTATCAATACACCAAGACACCAAGTATCGACCTTTTCAGTGCCTTAATTTCAGCTCGGGATTGCGAAAATTGTGCATATTTTACCGTAAATACCACGCTTATAGTGGCTTTCATTTAGACTGCAATTTCACAAACAGTACAGGTAAATCAGCGCTACAGCATCTCCCTCTCTCTCTTCCATGCGCAGTGAACTATGAGAAAAGGAAGCACGTTCTTGCATATTTCTGAGTTAAATCTGTTAATTCAACATGCAAATGCCATCACACCACGTCTGCACTGCAAGCCAGCTATTCTTTTTTTTATTATTCTTGTGTTATCGTGTATTCTACTTCACAATGGGAAAAAAAAAACATAGCACTAGCTATCATCTAAATTGTACACTTTTAAGTATTTGTTAATGGCAAATTTATGCATCTTCCTAAAAAACCACAATAAAAATATGATTCAGCACATAATTACATTTCATAATTGAAATGGAACTTAAAGAGTGTCACGTGCTAATTCGGTGTGAGTATGGCTGTTCTTTGTAAAACTGCTTAAAGCAACAATATGTAATTTTTCCTCGCTAGAGGTCACTTATTCAAAACAAAGGCGTAGCTTGATGACGCCTTGATTTCACAGAGCTTTTTTATGCCGCAGACGACCACTTCTTCCTCTCATGCGTATGTGGGGTAACACAGCGCTGTTTTATCATATTAGATACATTTGAGTGTGTTGAAAGTTATGTTATAATGCTACTCTGTGCGTTCACTCAGCGGCTACTATCCAAACAGTTGCTCACCTGTCTAATAAAACACACAATATATCAAAGCGTCTTTGGTGTTTCCATGTTTTCTACAAAATCAAGGGTATGATGTCATTGATTAGCGACGCACGGACATGGTCCGTGTTCTGGTTAAAATTGCTTATTTCTCTGGATTTAAACATTTGGGAAAATGCCAGTACACAAGTCAACAAAATATATAACATTGTTCTAGTGGTTTTTGGATATTTTAATCCAAAAATCTTACATATTGTGCCTTTAGAACAATATGTTTTTTAAAAATAAATACACTGAAATTAAGTTTGCATAAATTGAAAAGTGCAAACACTTGTTTAAAATCTGTAATTTTTTAATAAAATATATGCCTACAATACAATAGAAAGGGATGGAGGAGATGGATATGAAGATGTGAAATGAACAGACTGAGAACTTTATCTTATTGCATAAAAAACAACTTTGTCCACATATTTCTTTTGGGACATTTGCAATTGAAAAAAGGGCAATAAATACTAAGCATATCGCAAAATGTTTATAATCGCAATATTATCGTGTCGTGGTTTAAGAATTGTGATAATATCGTATGGTGGGGTCCTACTACTGACAGTTGTTTTGAGTAAAAGCGATACTACAGGCTCTGTTGCACGCTTCATTTTCAAAAAAATGTTTGTTTAATCCCTGCTAAATGGCAATTGCAATGACTATGGTCAAATAGTTTACCAGTGCCACATGGTGCAAAAATTTGAAATACAACGAGATTAAACACTTGCAGACTAGGATTAATATAATTAAAGCAACATGATTTCTTAAAACGCGCATCTTGAAAACTGGCTACATAAAAATACACGTTAAATGTGCGCGTTTTGTGGATTATTACACTGAATGTGTCAATGAGCCATATCATTCGTGGAACCAATCGCCAAGTATTTATAAAAAGCCTTATGCATATGTTGGTGCGTGTATTCGCTTTAAAAAGCACATTAAGGATACTCGCAACGCAACTTGGAGAAGGTAAACAATGAACGCATAAGAAATATAATTGTTGCGTTCGCGCTCCATTGAGGCACCATTATGATGCTATCCAGCCCGCAACGCTGCAAAAACGCCAGTTTCGCTCATATATTCGCCACAAAGCAAAACAATCATTAATTAACTTACAATTAAACACACTAGAGTGCATTTAAATATAAGTCTACATGTGAAGAGTCAACACCACAATGACTTACAGCAATAGCCGTTAGCCAGCTAGCCAGTTTCAGATGAAACTGTAAGATGTCGCAAATCCCTTACCTGTTAAACGCAACTTGACGGGCCCATTTCTTCTAACTCCTTGATTAGACATGTCCTTGTCCCTTATCCAGGATGACTATTACTGAAAACGAGTCGAATGTGCTATAGAGTTGCGTTTTTGGTTCCTCACAACGCCAGTTTCACAGTGAACAGAAAATAATGGAGTCACGATCCTATGGCCCGGATGTGCACAGCCCTGCTGCCATGTCTACATAATACATACGCTCGCGCGGCGGCTTTAACGTGCTGCTCGTATTTCTACTCTCTGCGAAAGTAAATCCACGACGTTCCCTAAAAAGATCCGCTTAGAGACCCCATGAAGTTCTCCGCATTTTCCACGAACGACCCGCACTCGTGCTCTGCTGCCATTCCAAGGAGACCTTGAAGGAAAAGTTGTATCGCTACAGGCGACTGAATTGAGGAAATGTGGTTTGTTAGGTGTCTGGCATCTGCTGAGCCACTAAAACCGCCCAAACAGTGACATCAGACCCACTTGTTATTCATAGAGCTCTGTAATCCATACTTATATCACATATGGCTTTTGGAATCACTAATATTTACTTTAAGACTTGGATAAAGAAGATATATAAAATGAATATATATATATAAAAAAAAAAACTTGTTCTTTTACAATTTTTTTTATTTACAACAAATAAAATTGAAACAGATTCGTATGTACAACTCAGAACATGAGGTCCTCACAAAAGACTAACATGAAAAAGACAGGTGGTGTGCAGAAATGATCAGAACAATCATACACAAAACAAACATACAGATCAGATATTTAGAAGTTGAAAGTGCTTTGGTTTTCACTGATCTGGAAAGCATAGCCATCAGTTGTAGCTTCAGGGGCGACACATTCATCCTCTTCCTCCTGCAAGACAGAAAGAAATCAGGCATTTAGGAAAAGCAGGTTCTTTACAACAGCTAGACAACACTTTTCAAAACAGATGTTGAGATGCTTTTTTTGGCTAATATAACTGAGCAAATTATTAATACACAAATGTATCAAACCTACACAATGCCAAATACATCACTAGAGATTTTAAAGTTAACATTCAACCGACCTCTCCAGAGAAGTACTTTTCAATAAGGTTGAGGGAGGCCTTGTAGACCATTTCGTTTTCATGCGACTGCAAAGCTTCGATTTTGTCCAGGCCGCCACATTCCTCAATCATCAGGGACAGCTTATCCACCTCACCAATCTTCTCACCAGCCTTTAAAAAGAAAAAGGGGTCAAATAACAGGCAGGTTTGACACAGAACATGAAAAATTTGAATGAAATCCCTGATGAAACAGAAGTAGCAAAATATCTTTTTTTCCATATTATGAACAGTCAAGTGAAAAAAAACAACAAAAAAAAAACAAAAAAACATAGGAAGCAGATGAGCTTGAAACAGAAAGATTTTAGCAGATTAAATGATTGAAGTCCTTAACATTACATGGTCCAAAAACAAAGCAAAAAAAAACCCTAGATGCATTTAGAAAATAGATAGGGTGAATTTATTCCATGCTGCCTTTAAAGGAATCATACCAAAAATATATTGGTGATCGCATCCAAGATGACAAGAATAGTTTTGCTGTCCTTAGTGGAGAGCAGGTTCAACAAGGGCTCTAGTATATTGGCCTGAACAAGGTAAATCACTTGCTCTACTGTGCCCCCGCTGGTGTAGTTTGTCACTGCCCATACGGCTTCCTTCTGGGTCTTGTAGTCAGCCTGCATAAAGTGTGAGAGAAAAATAGTTAACAAAAAAAAAAAAAAAGAAAGCTTTATGGACAAGTCTTATATTGTGTTCTACTGTGGCAACATACCCGTCTGAGAACTTCCACCAGGTAAGGTACAATGCCAGCATTGATGACCTCCTGAATCTGATAGTCCCTGCCAGCCGTGATGTTGGACAAAGTCCAAGAAGCCTCCTTTTGAATGTTGTTCTTGTGGTGGCGCAACAGAGCAGGGAACATGGAAAGAGCACCAGCATTGATCACTGCCTGGGTCTGTTCATCTGTGCCAGTGACGATGTTGCCGATGGAACGCAGTGAAGGCGTCTGTGGGAAGAAGAAATAGAATTCTATATACATATACACACACACTCCTATAGCTTCCCCATACAAGCACTACTTTCCACCAACGTACCACAATGGAAAGCTCCCCTGATCCCAATAGCTGCACCAGTCGAGGGACCACGCCAGCCTGCACCACCACCTCAATTCTTTCATTGGGCCCATCGGTCAGGTATGAGATGGCCCAGCAGGTGTCCGCCAGAACTTCTTTATCATCATGATGCAGAAGGCGGATAAGTGTAGGCAGTATCTGTTTCACGGCCTCTAGAGGAGGTGCAGGGTTCTTATTGCGGCACAGGTTTGACAGGGTCCATGTGACGTTCCTCAGGTAACCAGACTGCAGAAGACAGACTGGTTGGTCAGGCCAAAAAATTATAGTTTTGATGCCACCTACTGGTAAATTATGCTCACTACATTTTAAAACAATGGGAGTAAAAAAAAAAAAAAAAAAAAACAACATGAAAGTTTACCTTACTGTGACAATTTATTGGGAGATATAGATTGAATGTCATGGCACAACTTTAATGACTATCAGCTCATGATGATTATGTATGTATGCATGTATGTATGTATGTATGTATGCATGCATGCATGTAATCATTCAATAAATACTCATGAGCTGATAGTCATTAAAGTTGAGCCATGACGTTCAATCTGTGGTTCTTAAATCATTTCACACTATCCAAAATTCATTCATTAATATATCAAATTTGAATTTAGTATTCACGTTGCCCATTTTTGAATTGTGACCACCCAGTTGAGAATCACTTTAAAATTCTGTTTATTTAAAATTAAAGAAATAAAAACTGTAGCTGCGTCCGAAATCGCATACTACGCGAGTAGGTACTAAATTTAAATTTGAACTTTGCGACCATTTAAAAAAAAAAAAAAAAAGTATGTTCTATATAGTATGATTGTAATCCAGACGTACTACATTTGCCATGTTATCATTATGTGTACTACCAGCATCAGTTGCGTCCCTTCACCTCCATTCATAAATCCTCTCTCACGGCCTCATGGGATAGTAAAGTGTCTATCGTATGCTCACTTCAGAAAATTTAGGACATACTACTCTGTTGGCACACTGTTTCACATACTATATAGTAGGGAAGTATTCGAATTTAGACAGCTTTTCTGCATGCGCGCATATCTATCTATCTATCTATATATATAAAAAAATACAAAAAAAAAAAAAACTCACAGGAAATACAGAGAAGTCAGGAACAGCCAGCAGAGCTAATAGGGGGGCAATCGCACCATGCTTAATGACTTTATCTCTGTACGCAGAGCCGTCACCTAAAAACAGAAAAAGGGCAAATTCAACCTCATACAACCATTTATATTTATTTTATATATATATATAAAAAAACAAAAACACACACAGCCCCCACACACACACAGCCCACACACACCCCACACACACACACACAATGCATCTAATTGAAACGAAATGCTAATGGCCACTTACCAGCAATGTTTCCAAGGGCCCAGACTGCCTGCTCACTAATATGAGCATGCAGTGAAGAAATGAGGCCGATGAATGCTGGGATAGCCCCTCCCTGAACCACAGCGCTGGTCTGGTCAGATGTTCCAGATGCAATGTTAGTCAGAGCCCAGGCTGCCTCAAACTGTATGGGAGGAGAGTCTGCCAGGCTCAAGAAGTTCACAAACTTGGGAATCAGACCAGCGCTGATGATACGGTCAATAGGTGGATGCCTCTCTCTTGATAGCAGCTTCCTGCATTTCAATAGCACAAATCATAATATGAAAAACAATTGATATTAATGCATATTTCTGCACATGTAAATGGCATCTTTTAGGCATTACCTAGCAGCTTGGGTTGCCTGGACTTGAGTCTCCAAGTTATTACTGTTCACACCATTTACAATCTCCTCCACAGTCCAGTGCTGAGCCTGATTGAACAGAACAATTATCTTATGATGTGTAATACCTAAAAATGATTTTTTTTACGAATTATGCAATAAAGATCTACATACCTGACAGTTCTGGCTTTTCTCTTGAAGGGGAGAGGTGGCCTCATCCGGTAGAGTGCTCACGTTTCTCCTTTTCAAAATCTGCTCGTCTTTCTTTGCTTTACGAAGTTCAACATTGACTTCGATTCTTCGACGTCTCAACTCCTAACGTTACATTAAAGTATATTCATATTACATTTATAATATGAAACATAATTGCGGCACACTTGAAAGAAAACACTCGATATCGGCACTTTTTGTTGTATCAGCATGTTTATTACTTACAGTAGCATCTTTTCCTTTGTTTTTGAACTGAGTGAGTCGTGCAGTGTTCTCGTTTGCAGCAGACATTTTAATGACGTTTGATTAATCACAGTATATCGCAACCTGAAATAAACACGTTCGTGAAAAGAATTACATAAGTTTGATCACAATCAGTTCACACTTCAGAAACAGATATTTTTACTAACTAATACTAAAACTATAAAAACTACATTATAAATCAACTAAAAAAAGAAGGAACTTACCGCTTGTGACCAAAGGACTGTGAAGCTGGAAGTATGAAACAGACCTTTAAACACGCGCTATGGAGAATCTGATTGGTCCGTTCGAGCAAAAGCACTTTCCCATTGGACCGTTTTAAAAAATCACACCGCTGGCGTGGGGACGTGGTTTACGTATTAACGCGAGATCTGGCGAGAATGCCAAATAGATTGCTGGGAATGAATGTCAATACATTACCTTTAAAAAGAAATGACATTCAAATCGCAATATGTGTATGAATACCAAATATATAAAGGTATAAATATTTACACATGTCTGTGACATCTGACCGAATTAATGTTCTCTATAAATATTTATATAACGTTATTTTTATTTTATACACGACTTTAAACAATACAATATAATTGCAAAACGGTGTAAACAATATGTAATGTTATTATTAATTAAATATATTGTTTCTGTTAAAATGCATATAATCATAAACAAATCGGTAGAAAGTGCTTTGGTAGAAAGGAATGTACGTGTGAGAAATGGGCGGGGCGAAACAGCTCTAAGTTTATTTCTCATTGGTCAATGGCGACAATGCCGGGCTTTCTGAAATTTAAAATCCATGGTGGAAGAATGTACGGAAGAGAAGCCATTACACAACGTGCTGTAGTATACAGAACGCATATATCATCGAAAAAACAGTCGGAGGAAGATATATATTGTGCCTTAATTCAAAAAAGCAATTAGTATTTCTGTAAATCAAATTATCCGTCTTCGGAGTAGGCTACTCGTATTTATAATAGAAAATTATTTGTTTGATAATGAAAAACATCTGGTTAATGGTGACACAACTTTCAAATTGTTAATGAACATTTTAATTGATTCATTAAAGAAATTCATTATGACTACGATTTGAAGATCACAGTACGTAAGCGTAAGATTGTTGTCTTGAAAACAAATCCAAAGTATACAAACAAATAAGAAAAATAAAAAGACTTTATAGAAGTATTGTAATTCTAATAATATCAGAGATTGGAACAAAACATGGTTTTTCCATAAAAATATAACACTATAGTTATAAGTATATCCTTAACTATAAACAGGAGAAAATATGTGTGGTTTATTTTGTGCCTTTTAACACAGTTGCCTAGACAAAATATAATAATTGTGTTAGATCATTTATGTATCGACAAACACAACATTAAAAGAACAGAAAAAAATCCAATATGAATTTCAAATCTAAATAGCCAGATTGTTTAGAGGTCTACTGAGGATGACATTGTTATTTTCAAATGAAGAGAATATAGAGACATCTTAATCAATGTAGAAGAGAGAATCCTGTCCCCTCCATTTATTTGTTTCATATACATCAATATTTCTTCAGTTGTAATACAAAAAAAAAAAAAAGTTTAAAGACAAGTTATACAAACAGAAAACCTTCTCAACTAGTACTTCCATCAGTCCTCAAACGCATTCTTAAAGCAACACCTTCTTATTTTAGGTAACTTGTTCTACCCCATTGCTTAAAAACCAATTGGCCAAATGCGTCCACATTCCACTTCTGAAGTAGTATGCTGAATCGTATGAAGGAAAAAAAACAGGTGCACCCATGATAGACTCCTGCTGTCCTGGGTAATGCGAACATGATTCCAGAGGGTTTTAAAAACTCACAAAAACATTTTTGTAGGCATTTAATCCACAAAGAAATCCATTAGGAGAGCATCCCAGTCAAAACTCATTGCTTTAGCAATCAAAAATGTAAACCGTCCATTCTTGATCCAAACCCACAGCTTTTTATGTCCAATATTCCACCAAGCGCTGTGGCTATGTGCGATGCTGGCTGACTGGGATAGAGTTCCATCTTGAATTAAATGTTCAAAGTTTATTTAGAACAGCATGTGGTTGTATTCTATGAGGCTGATGACTGTAGTTTGTTGTTATGAGACCTAGAGAATACAGAGAGAATGAGGTTAAGAGCCCTTTGGTTTTATTGAATATTCACAAATAAAACGCGACAAGTGGGAAATGAAATCTGCAGCATGGAAACACAGAAAAATAGCCTTTTTACATTTAAAAGGAATGGCAGCCATGTTGGTGTAATACACCGGGAATGCCTTTCAGTGGTTTAAATTGGTGCTGGTGTCAGATTAAATTTAGAAGAGATGAAAAACAAAGCAAAAAACATACAATTTCAACTTTTTTTGAAAGCATGGTCCTTTATTTCAACATCCTAATAAAAGGATTTAAAACGCTTTATTTCGCTTTATACTCAAGCAACTGAAACCGTGTAGTTTGTGCACAACATTTGCACATTTATAAAGCTGCACTGTATGCATTCTGCAAAAACTACGCATTAATCAGTAAATTCATTAATCCTCTCAATGAAAACCTGGACAGATCAGCGAACAAGCTGAAACAAGCATGTTGTTAAGCACATTACAATAAAACTGAACAGAAGTATTAAAATGTCTTTAATCAGCCAATCCATGTGATAAATATGATCATGCATCCATAAACATCATAAATAACATCATGTGACCAGCAAACGTAATGGAGGGAGGGAAAAAAAAACAAACAAAAAAAACAAAACAGGTTCATGTATGCACAGACAGCATTTCCCTTGATTTTTGTGTTCACGGTGCTTCAACATGGCTGCCGCTCTCTGATTGTCAAAGGCTTCACTGGAGTTTTGGCTTTTTTGACATGTTTTTCGATCTCCAAACAGTTTGCACTTAAATGTACACCGGTTTCCGCTGTTAATAAAACAGCAAGTTCCATGATTCTCTAATAAAGAATGACTCCGCCCCTTCAGCCACTATGACTTATGACATCACAATCTGCAAGAAAGGACAATGGTTGTATGAATGACATGCATGAAGAAGCACAAACACAAAAAGTTATGTTATCAGCATACTGTAGTTGAAATAAGGACAGGAATAAGAGGATGAGATGCCAGCCAGAGAAATCAGAGGTTAGATGATGACTACTGCTTCTGAATTAAAAATCTATTCAAAGCAGAATCATTCATAGTGTGAAAACAATGTGAATGGAGACTAGATAAGCAGGCACAAAACAAAACTGGATGTATAGAAGCCAATGCAAATGGAAAAGACAAAGGAAAATTAGCGCAAACTACATACTACACTACAGTGGCAAATTTAGTACAGAAAAACTAATAGTATGGCAAGAAAACACCTAAGAACATTTTTACTTGCGGTAAATCCACTGTAACACACAACCTTTTGTGGCTTCAACCGATAATCGGTTTGACCATTTTAACCGATATTCACAAACTATTTGGTTAACAGTTCTTCACATCATTTGATTGGTCATTGTAACATATTTAATGCATTGTTTGGATAATTACTCAAAATATGCAGCGTAATTAAAGCATAGATGAACAGAAAATATTATTTTGCATATTATTTTACTACTGTAATTATAGTAGAGATACCACCGATACCGATAGCAGATTATTCCGAATGATATCTTCAGATACCGATAGTTTGAATCTCCCAACTAAGGCTGTAAACTACACAGGGAACCCTCTCATTTTGTACATTACTATAATATTAGAGGTTAAAATTATCAACAGAGTCCAAACTATTATATTCAACTGCTATTTATTTTCAGATATAATAATTACACAAATAAAAACTGAAACTCATCTGCATATAAGGTAGTTTTCATAAACACTTGTCTTCATGGCAAATATATTCAAATATATAACAGTAACCAAGTTCCTTTCTAGTGTTTTTATAGGTAACTAACGAACTGTGAACACTGGATAACGTTCCTGGTGTAAATGCAACGTTAAGTGACAGTGTTCAAGCGGTTTTATTAATGTCTTTCCACGGTTGAAACACTGATTGGGCGATTACATGACACATGATAAGTTGGCACTGTATCTTTCAACATACCTTTTGATGTTCATTAATGTTTTTTTGTGCTATAACTATTATTAAAGTGGTGCTACAGCAATCTGTCAGGCCACATTTAAGAGCGCCAAAACGGCATTTTTTGTTTGAATTTGTGATAAAATGGACAGAATTTGAAAGCTGAGAATTTATTTCTTATCAGAAGTATCAAAGCACAAAGCTGTTTGCTATTATTGGATGGGAGACGCACTACAAATAATGTTTGGTGTAGTGAAAAACCGCAGACCTGGCGACCCTGGCTTAAACTACAGATGATTCATACGGTCAAATAGAGTTTGCTTTAATGTCGCTATTTTTTTTAACTGGTAATGCGTTATTATCACGTTAACTTCAACAGCCCTAAATTCAACACAAGGGACGTTTTCTTCACACACAGTATGAGTTGCAGTCTGACATGTTTTCCCGCCCCCTTTTGATTGACAGGATATAATCAGCCCTGATCAACAGTTCTTTTTAAATAATCGGCAGATACAACTGTGCATCCCTAAATGATAGTTTTAAATTATTTATTTGTTTAAAAAAGTAGGTGGGGGGGGAGAACTATTTAAATCAGTTCAGCATAAACAGTTATTAGACACCCAAACATTAGAATAATCTATATGGGTATTGGTCATAAAGTGATGTCGGTTTGCAACAACATGAGGGTGAGTAAATGAAAGAATTTTAAACATCCTATGCTGCTCTATTGTATGTGTGGGAGCAGACGTTACCTGCTTGCTTTGAAAGCTTTGAGTTTCTGTACAAAGAAAGACTCCAGGAACTCAGCGCACTGGTAAAAAGGCGAGTCGCTGGGATTGTAGTAGCGGCAGTTGTCGAAGATTTTGGTCATGTCCGCTACGAACTCTGTGAGTTTGCTGTAAAAGCGTTTCTGTATCCTCTCCTCCATTGTAGAGAGATCTGCAGATAACAGGCACACAAAGTAAGGGCAAAATAATTAAAACAATTATTAAAAGATAGAAATATGATTCAACATTAATGCATGATCAAAATGGATGTAATATAGTATAATAATTTAAGAACTACCACATTAAAATGTAAACAGAATTGTACATAGAGAATATTATACAAATCACAAAATGATTCTGGTCATACAGAAAAGGAGGAACCAAAACTCATACCCATCGGTTCCTTAATGATCCCATAATAATCTGGAGCATCATTCGGATCCACTGGTTCCAGGAATGGCCACGCCATTTTATGGGACTAACATACAGGAAACATTTACAATGATTACAAAATTCGCACAGTTTCACAGTGTTTAAATTTTTGGACCATACAATGGAAATCTATGGAAACCGCAACCACAACAGCATTGTATGACTGATGTATAGTTTATATTTCAGCTTTCCTTTATTCTTCAAAATATTCACAAACTGATATTCTGGGCCGGATTCACAAAACATTCTTAAGAATAAAATTCTTCTTAATTGCCAATTTCTTCTTATTTTCTAACTTAAGAAAAAAAGATAGGAATATTTTGTATTCTCAAAAACTTTACTTAAGAATGTTTTTTTTATCTTTTTTCTTAAGATTGCTCTTAAGATAACATTTAAGAAGTATTCATATTCCCAAAAAGAATGTTCTTAAAAATCATTGTAAATAACTTCTTAAAGTTAGGATAACCTCCAACCTATCTTAAATACCCAAATGTAAGATGTTTAATGAATTTATTGGGTTGTTTCAAATATTAACCATTACAACATAACAGTAGCTAGCTAAATATAATATTATTAATAGTACCATGAATATGGACGAGTACTCTGAAGTGACATGGATCGATCTTTTTACACGTATGATGCGCTCACTCAAGCTAGAACTAGCGAGGCAGCACAACACACACAGATACCAGACTAGGCATGTGACGGTATCAAATTTTCATGTTGCGATTAATTGCTGAAGCTTTTATCACGGTATGCGGTATTATCACGATATTGAAATAAGTTGCAAAAAAAGTGTTTTCATACTATAACAGGTTCAATAACTTTTTCTTATAACAAAAAGAACTGAACATTTAAATACAATAAAGCAATACACAAAAATGTATAAAGTAAACAAATGTTTCAAACAGATTAAAGTGCAAAACAATTATAAAGAACAATAGGTAGGCTATCACTTTACAATAAGGTCTCACTAGTAGTTAATGTTAGTTAATGCATTAACTAACATTAACAAAGAGCAAATAGCTACATGTGTTACAAAGTTATTATTCTTTGATAACGTCAGTTAAAAAATACAACTGTTAATGTTAGCTCAGGTCAATTAAATAATACAGTAATACAACTTTTGATTTTAATAATGTGTTAATAAATGTTTACATTTACATTTAACTATGATTAATAAATGCTTTAGCAGTATTTTTCATTGTCAGCTTATTAACTAATGAATTAACTAATGTTAAATAATGGAGCCTTATTGTAAAGTGTGTGACTGAACAATAAAGCATCAGAACATATTCAAACAATATCTAGGGCATGTAGTCCAGATTAAAATATAAAATGTTTAAGTTTGAAAATAAATAGCCTTAAGTCTTTAAGTATTTGGTGATGTGATGAGCACCGTAGCGAATACAGAAAACTGAATGGCTGTTTGAAACATTTAAATACTGTTTAGTAGCGCGAGTCTGGTTTGTTTACGAGGTTTTCGGTGAAACGGCGGCATTTCTGCTGTTCCATCAGCGCCATCTGCTGTCAGAGTGAATGTGCACTTTCATTCGTTCCGCCATGCGCTGCTCATGCGCGTTGGGTTTGTTTACATCAGTGCGCGTGCATCTTTATTGCAGCATACGGCGTTGTTCATTTTAAACGGTAGATGGGTAAAGCATTTTTAAAATGCATTCTAAAAATCTGAATAATTCGTAATAAATAATTTCCCGGGATTGCTGTGTGAAATGGGCTAATGTCTGATTTCACATATAACAACCGATTTTCCTTGCACAAAATCTGAAAATACTCAAACGGACACAGGCAGAGTGAAAGACTGGATTTTTTTTTCGATCAGGTAGGGTACAAGTGATTTCAAAACATTTTAGCCGGTTCTAATGTGATTTTTTTATGCTGTGGACATGTTTAGCTAAAAAGACTGCCACTCCAGTTTAGCGTTTATTGTCGTCTCTGCAGTTAAAAAGACAAAGTTGACAATTCTGGCTATACTTTTGTTATTTTAATAATTTATTTATTTTTTATTTTATTTTTTGATCACTCAGGGTTATCTAATTTAACTATTTGTGGCTTATGTTTTGAATATATGTTCTTTAGGCATTTTGCACACATTTGTTCTGCACCTTGTGACTTGATTCTGACTTATTTCATTTTTTATTTTTATTTATTAGATATATAGTATATTCTGTTCAAATTTAATTCTGT
Source organism: Coreius guichenoti (assembly GCA_039654105.1). NCBI lineage: Eukaryota > Metazoa > Chordata > Actinopteri > Cypriniformes > Gobionidae > Coreius > Coreius guichenoti. The sequence goes on from CM077171.1 coordinate 37,273,220, forward strand.
AAATTAATTTTTGATTGTTTTTCGGTGCATCGATGATGTTGGGCTGTACTTAGAGCGTGCTCGCACGGGCAATTTAGCCGATTTAATTAAATTTGCCGACACGTGAAATGCAAATCCTGTCTGCAGTTTGGCCTTTCTGCAGTTATTTATTTGTTATGTTTTAGGTTTATTGATCCAAAATGTTTTTATACATTTTCTTCTATATTTTTGTGTGATGTTCTGTACATCGTTACATCGTGGCATCGTGTCCCCCCCACACACGATTCGACTATACGCAAGACTTGACAATTCTGATTCGACTATGTAAATCCTTATTCGGGGACACCCCTAATAAAAACCCTATTTAAGTAAACTTCACGAGTTTATAGCAGTGGCTATTTATAATAAACTTGCATAAGTGAACAGAGAACTCTAGACAAGTATCTTACTCTTACCTGACACTGATATTAAAATGGGCAGTCTTAGCGATTTGGCTTTGTTTATTGATTGTATATGTTATCTTTTCGTCGGATACCATCCAATTGAAACTAAATGAAAGCATGCCGACTCAGAGGACCATCGAGTTTGCCCGAAAAACAGTAGGTCATTTGCCCTGGAATTTTTACAGAGGTTGTCTGAGAAAAACGCTGACTTGGCATATTTGGACAGGATTAAAATTGCAAAGTACACCTGTGAAACATGAATTTCTCTAACATCCCCCTGGAAAACGAGTGCCATCCAAATAGGGCTTAAGTGAATGTGTTTCTTTGTTTAAACTCCTTTTTAATGATCATGTTAGTTTGCGCCGCAATTCAGAGAATCGCATCTGGATCAGCTCCAGCCAACGCATGAAAGCACATTTGAATTTAGCAGCTGATCACGTGACTCACTAAACGTTCTATTCACACCGGTGTGATCGTACGCGTCAAAGGGTTAAAGGTGAAGCCGATTACAACAACAAAATCACTTGCTTTTGTGATGATTATCTAACCTAACCACAATTAGAGTTAAAACTGTAGGGAACAATGCATGTACCAATCAAATAAATTTGGATTGTGTTCCATTTCCAGCTCTAAAATTCAAAACAGCCATGAAACCGTATTTGTTTTCATACAAACCTGTAAGGAGCGCAGGATTCGCTTCAGCCCCTCATAGTCTTTATCTGTGAGTGGCGTCAGGACCGTCATGGCATCCTCCGTAGACTGGCACTGGGGGCACACATACTCGTCGATGTGTGTGGCTTCGCTCTGTAGGATGCCCACGCAGCGCCCATGGTACCAGTTCTGACAGCGATCACAACCGATGTAGAACCTAAAGTGGAAGCAGGCGCAATCATATCAGAAAGCACGCTTCCACATGTACCTTTTGAAATAAATCCATTGAAATAGCAGATGCGTGATTACTGTGACTCGTCGTATGGGGTTCTGCAGATGCAGTAGAGCTCCTCTGTGCTGCCCTCCTGAGCTCGTTTACATTCTGAACAGATGTAGTCATCCATCTTCTTGGCCTCTTTCTCGGTAATGCCCACACACTCGCCATGATACCAGTTAGAGCAGAGGTCACAACCAATGTAGAACCTGCATCAAGAACATAGCAACATTAGATTGATATTACATCCATTTGATTTCCTTATAATTATGTCTTTTATCTTTCAAAACCATAGTTATATTTGTATGGCTTCAGTAGACAATTCTAACATTATTTACATTCACATTTCTGCAAAAGCTGTCTGAGCTACGGAAACTAATTAAACAAAGTGTATTATTTGACCAAAACTGGGAATTAAAACTGAATTCTCTTACATAATAGTTGCAAAGTAAGCAAAAACTAAATGTGAGGTTTATCAATTTTTTACTGTTAAATATTCAAACCAAGTAACAAATTTAAATAACTTTTTAAAAATAGCTTAGCTCTCAACTCAAACTAACTACACAAAACAAAAGTATAAAATATCCACAACGTATAATAATTTTTCACACCAGATGTATTCATATCAAGTCTGATGCACCAATTAAATTCACATGATTATATTTCGAATTCTCTGCAAAATGTTTCCTTAATATCTTATTGTGTTTACATTTTTCATATCATAATAATAATAGTAATAATAATAAAAACAATTACTAACAGATAAAAAAAAACACCTGAAAAAAGGGATATTCCTGCCTTTTAAAATCTTATTGTATGTTAATATTCAAAATACTCATAATAGTTTAACTAAAGAAAATAAATAAATTAATAATTAAAGAATAAATAATTAATAACAGATAAAAAAAAAAAAAAACATGACACATAGGTGTATTGTTTATAAATGTAATTAAAGAAAACAAACAAATAAATAAATAATTCCGGTAATACTTTAAAATAAGGTTCATTAGTTAACATGAACTAATAATGAACTGCACTTCTAAAGCATTTATTTATCTTTGTTCATTTCAACATTTGCTTATACTTTAATAAAATCTTACTGTGAACTAACATGAACAAACCATGAACAGCTGTATTTTTATTAACTAACGTTAACAAAGACTAACAAATACAGTAACAAATGTATTGCTCATGGTTAGTTCATTAACTAATGTTAACTAATGAAACCTTATTGTAAAGTGTTACCATAATTCCTAACAGATAAAAAAACATGATAAATAGGTGTATTGTTTTCTTATAACAAAAACTTTTCTTATAAAGTGTATTGATATTTTTTATCGTTTAAATTATGTAAAAACACTCATAATAGTGTAACTAAAGAAAACAAATAAATTATTAAAGAATAAATGAATGAAAAAAATAAATAATTACTAACAGATAAAAAACATGATAAATAGGTGTATTATTTATAAATGTAATTAAAGAAAACAAAAAATAAATAAATAATTCCTAACAGATAAAAATTGTATTGTTTTCTTTTAAATTCGTATTGCATGTATGTATTTTCAAAATACACATAATAGTGTAATTACAATAAATACATAAATAAATCCTAACAGATAAAAACACCTGGCAAATAGATATGTTTCCTTTTAAAATCTTATTGCACATTTTATATTTTAAGATAAAAATGTGAACTAGTAACAACTGATGACCACCTAAAATTAGAGGACAGTAAAGGTCTCATACTTAGACTCATCATAGGGCGTCTTGCAGATGCAGTATAACTTGATGTCCCTCTTGCTGTCCTTTGAGGTAGTGGAGATCATCTTTTTGCGTTTGTACTTGGAGGTGTCTCTCTCCTCGTCCCGCTTGCGTTTGTGTGCGGAAGAGGGTGAGGTGACCGTCGGCGCGTACGAGGGGAGACCGCTGTGCACGTGTGTGCTGGCGGCCGCGGCAGCAGCCGCAGCTTGTGCAGCCGCAGCCTGAGCTTTCTCCTTCTCCCGCCGCAGTTTAATGAGATCGCGCTTCAACTCCTCCTGCAACAAAAAGAAATATGTAAATGACTCAACATACGCCGTGCAGCGTCAGCTTTATTTGGCAACACTGATGCGGTGTTAACAGAGTGTGTGTGTGTGAGTGAACAAAGCTGAGATATGTGTGAGAAATTAAAGCACACATCATCATTGCATGAGTCAAATGACTCACCACGGCTGCATTTATTTGATCAAAAATACAGTAAAAACAGTAATGTTGTGAAATATTATTACAATTTAAAATAACGGTTTCCTTTTTAATATACTTAATTTAATTTATTTGATGTCAAAGCGGAATTTTCAGCATCATTACTCCAGTCTTCAGTGTCACATGATCATAATATGCTGATTTAATGCTCAAGATACATTTCTTATTATTATCGATGTTGAAAACAGTTGTGCTGCTTCATATTTGTGGAAACAGTAAAACATTTTCTTCAAAAGAACAGCATTTATTTGAAGTAGAAATCATGTCTAACATAAAAGTCTTTACTGTCAGTTTTGATCAATTTATTCCATCATCCTTGCTCAAAAGTTTTAATTTCTTTAGAAAAAAAAAAAACATTGAAACCCCTAAACACATCTTGAATGAACTCAAACTCTCATATCAGTGCAAATCAGTAAAAGTAAAGTTTCCGCACTTCCTGTTCCTCTCACCTGCACTTGCAGCTGTAGTTCTTTATCAAGCAGCGCTCTTTTCTTCAGGATGTCAGCCTTGAGCTGCTCTTTGTGTTTGAAGAGCAAAGCCGACAGCTTGCTGGCGTTCTGCTTGCTGCGCTTTTGCTCCACAGACTCCTCCCGTTTCCTCTTTTTGGCCGCCTGCCTCTCGTCCTTATCGATTTTATCCAGGATGAACTTCATCACCTGGTTACAAACAATCATTCTGCCCAGACAGACAAAGAACAATGGATTTGGTTGATTAAATAAGACCTCTAAAATACGGCTTCAGTGGCTTATGGTTTATCTGTGGTGCACATGTAACAAATATAATGAGACTGAATAATGCTTCATGTTTGTTGGAATTTAAAATCACTAAAGTCAATAAAACTTTAATAACTTGGAAAGGAATAAATGGGAAAGAATGGAGATTGACCGCGTTTACCTCTGGTTCTCCTCTCTTTCAGCAGGAGTCAAGGTTTTCTTCTGTTTTAACTGCTCTATGGCCACATTCTGCTTCTGAGCCACCTAAGCGAAAAAAAGAGTGTGCTTAACATCTTTAACTCTCTATACAGATGGAAAAGTTTCAAAACAACATGAAACAGCACCAATAAAGATTGTAACTTCTGTAAATGTCTCATATTATCTAGTAATCATGTAGGGCAGGACTTGAACTCCCAAATCCATGAGGATTTGATTGGATAGAGTTTTTAAAATCAAATTTAAGACCTGCACAAATAAAATGAATACTGCATGTCTATAAAGAACAAATCCACACTATCACACATTCAACTGCAAGTTTAACATACTCAAGATGCGTTTTATTCAATATATACATATGCATTTATTTACATATGTATTTAAAGGTGCAGCAAGCAATTTCTGAGGAACGCTGTTGAAAGTTGGTTTAGACCAAGCACCACAACACACACTTGTAGCCAATCAGCAGTAGGGGGCGTGTCCACTCATGATGGGGGAGGAGAGAGAGAGAGAGTGAGCAAGAGGGAGATTTGAATAAAGACTGTAGAAAGAGAGAGGGCTGAGAGACATTACAAAAGAGAAAAGCTCAGAGGAATATCACTGGAAAAAGAAGGGTCATGATCAGGCAAGAGCTTTAGGACCCAATTTAATATTAAAAGTTAAAAATTAATATTAATATTAGGAGAGACCAAAACAGGAAGGCCTGAAAACAGACGCCGAGTTTGTTTCTGCTCCATGTGTGAGTAACATTGGTTTTGCTATGTTTTACAGAACCAAGATATGCTGTGTTTGTAATGTTAGCTCTAGTTTTGAGTGTCAGTGTTTGTCTGGAGTTGCTGGCGATGAACAACCAACACTTGCTTGTATATACTCTTGTGTACTATATGTTTATTTTTTGTTCTTCCTTGTCGTTTATTTGTCATCAATATAATATTGATTATATTGTTCTGTACAGCACTTTGGTCAACCTTGGGTTGTTTTTAAATGTGCTTTATAAATAAACAATGAATGAATGAATGAATGAATGAATGAATCTTCACATTATTTTTGCTTCGTTGCACATGTGTGCATTTTGGGGGCGGAGCAATGAAGGGAGGGGGTGTGTGGGTTGATTTCAAATATCAACTGCGTTTCTCAGAAATTGACTACTGCACCTTTAATTATAGCTTCATTGATATTGGATTTTGCTGATACGATGATGATGTGTTTAACACTAGAACTACCAAGGCAGTCATTTTGACTGTTTTTAAATTTTGCAATGTAATAACTTTATTGAAATTAAACCCATACAGCTATAGTACCCTGACTTTTCCTAAATGTGTGTATATTTTGTTCTAATACTGTTATTTTATTTAATTTACAAAAGACAAAAGAGTTTTGAGTATTTCTACCTAGAATGGCCATTAACGGTCAAAATGACCGTATGCATTACAGATGGCATACGTCGCGTATTATTTCAGTGTTTGCTAGTTTTCCCCGCCAGTGGAGATGTGCGTCACTGATGCTTAGCAACTTTCTAGTTGTTTTTATATGCTATTGCTAAGATAAAACATAGCTTTACCTTTGAAATGTCAGCAAGAAAGAGATTGTCTGGCACAAAGGTTTTAACCTTGCTTCAGAGCCTTGATGCTGGTGGCTGCATAGGATTGTTTCCGATTTGTGTGATCCAAACATTTCCAATAACTCCAGAGTGTTGTAAAGTCCAAAAGTCAAAATTTATTGAAAAAAAAGATCTAATAATTTCAATAATTCACAACATCTTTTTATCTAACAAAATATTCTTATTTAGTCCATATTTGTTGGCATTTAGACTTTCAAAAACAACATTTTCACTGCGGTGAAAATACTTTGCTCTCCCACTTGCCACACAAAGCGAGGCACGCACCTTTGGGCGCGATCTAGTAGCTCTTACACAATTATATATTATAAAAAAGATCGTAATATGTAGACCTATCTGCATCCGTTTGTCACTCTGTGCTCTATTTAATCCATGTTGTCCGATTTTATTCAAATTGAGGATTTTGTTTGAGGATTTTGACACTTTTTACGGCGATGCCGTCATAAAATATGACGACAGACATATAAAGCTTAATTCTTAAACCTCAATAGAATCGTCGAATGTAAATATGACATGACAAAAATGACATTCGGTGCAGTCTAGTACGATCGGTCAGAATTCTAGTAGTTATAGAATTCCGGTAGTTCTAGTGTTAAAGAGTTTTCACTTAGAAACTGCAGCACTCACATATTTTAATATATTAACGCCTTTTGCAATTAATTAAAATCACAGTACGCAGTACACAATTCCTGATATATTTAAAAAAATTTATGAACTAAAATTTGATCAAACTGAATTTAAGACATTAAGACTTTTTAAGCAACTGTGGGAACCCTGGAAAAGTTGGCTTAAACACCAAAAAGTTATCCATAGTTTATTGTAATATTTATTACAATTTGTCCATTACGTGTATAAACAATATTATGTATTATTCCTAGGTACATATTCTCATATTTACGTTATTGAATTTAGTGTTGTTTTTTGTTGCCAAAACTAAATTGTCCCTTGGGATCAATAAAGATGTCTGAAATATTACAAAAGATGACACGTTTTAAAGGAATGAAATTCAACTTTCATTGCTACCAAAAAGCATTAAAATTACAATAATAAAATTTGCCTCTAATTGAAATAATTAAATGTTTCAATCAACTAAGGCTTATTTACACATGCATAACCAAGTAGTCCGACTTCTCTCATGGGTACTGCCTCTAACCATAGTGAGAATTAATGATAGCAAATATCCAACCAAACTCACTCTCAAAATGTGGTTGCAAATTCTATAAATTTCAGATCAAAATCATTTTGAACAGAACCATATTTAACACTCCAATCATGAACAACCATATACTGCTGCAGTGTGAGTGTAGCCTAAGGTTTACATAATACCCCATCTTTCTTAATGTCATTTGTGACTCGTGCTGGCAAAAGGAGCCGGAATGCGCAAGGGATAATTTCGACTTCGACTTTGCTGACTATCAACTTCAAACAGGTGTAGCTCAGTCATTTTGTGTCCGATTCCAACAAATCATACATCATTTTGTAGGTTTTTTGAAGTAATTTTGACATTTTTTGGCAAATATTGAAAACAACAATAACTAATTTTTGAAAATGTGCTCATTGCGACTAATTTTGCCAGCACGGGTCACATATTTATAACTAAATGAAATTGTGGAACAACATGAGTCATATTTGGTTCCTGACCTGTTTTTGAATCAGGTCGCTCTGGCTGACGTGCTGTTGGGCCTGCTCTCTCTTCGCCTCCTGCTGTTTCTTCTTCTGCTGCTGCTGTTCGCAGAGCTGCTGGATCCGCTGGAGCTGTTCCTGTACGCTGGCCGTCTGTATGGTCACCAGATTCTGGATCTGGTGCGCTTGGACTTGCCCTCCGCCCTGCTGCTGGATCTGAATGGGCAGTTGCAGTTTGATCTGCTGAGGCATCCCGGCTGTGGTCCCGACCTGCTGGACCTGAGCTTGAATCTGGGCCGCTACCTGACTCTGGATGTGGGAGATGACCTGCTGCTGGAGCCCGGGGACGCTGAGGAGCTGTGGGGGGAGCTGGATCTGGGGCTGGACTTTGGTAACTGTGGTCTGGGTGACAGGGAGGGTGGTGACCTGCTGTGGAGGTGCGGTGGCCGTCACCTGTGCTATCTGAGGGGCAGGAACAGGTGTAGGGGGTGGGACCGATGTTTGAGGAGGGACTTGGGGCTGAGGTCGGAGCTGAACAGGCGGGTGGGGTTGTAGAGATGGAGTCGGTTGGGGAACGATTGCGGCTGGGACTGGGGTGGGTGTGTGCTGGGCTGGCTGTGATGGAGGGAGAGATGATGTGGGAGGAAGTGTGGTTGGAGGTTGGGGCTGGGGAGCAAGACGAGTAGCTAGAAAAAGAGAGAAAATACATTGGAACTCAAAACACTCAGGGCTGCGTTTCTGACGCTTGAATGGACAAATACACACAAAACTTTTAAAAATGGCCATCTTGGCGAGCATTCTCGTAAACACAGTCGATTATGTCTTAAGTGAAAGTGAACAGCTGAGACATTAAATGCATGTTTGTCAATATATCGGATATGTGCATTAGCTCTTAAACTAACAGCAATCTAACGTTAATCAATCATTTATGTTAATCAAACAACAAAAGATTCACTCACTGCTTTTGAGTGAATAACTTTTGTAACTAAGAAATGAACTGATATTTAATCATGCAGGTGAAGACTATGCAGTTAACAATTTCAATACTTTATACTCATAACTTTATTTCTTCACTTGCAAGAGCTCAACCCCAAATATTTTATTTGGCAGAAAAGGAGGCCTTTAAGTGTCTGTGACAACAGGTTTACAAAAGCTTCATATTACAAAACCATGAAATGTTGTAATCATCGTTGTAAATTATGCAAATGTACCAAACTCCATCTCTGCATGTGCACCGTGCACCATATACGCTTTTTCACATTTACTGTGAACCGAGCCTCTCTGAGACACTGAAAACACTGGATCATGAGCTGCTTGCGTGTAAGAACACAGTGGACAGATGATTACAACATTTCAGAGTTTTGTAATAATAAGCTTTTGTAAACCTGTTGTCACAGACACTTAAAGGTCTCCTTTTCTGCCAAATAAAATCTTTCGGGTTGAACTCTTGCAAGTGAAGAAATTAAGTTATGAGTATTGAAATTTTGTTAATGTACTTATTATGAAATATTCCTTTTTTTACAGTGCAGTTGTATAACAATAGTAATATATTTCTGATTCATTCTGAAACATGCAGTGCAACGGACTACATATTTAAAATACACACCGAGGTGTGTGTGAAAGACTTAAGAAGAGAGCGTGATAAAGCGCAGCTGGTAACGTTGTATTGATACTGCAGAAAATGAGTAATGAAACCGTTTCAAATATTCATAAGTGGCATAAGTAAATTTAGTAAAATTTCAGTAAACTCTTTTGGAGGTTATTAAAATCAGCTTCTGTGTTTTGCTGGCTTGAGAAGTTGTAACACTGCCAGATAAGTTCCATATTGATGCTGTGTGTGAAAATAGAAAAGTGTCTAATGAAGTCTCACCTGGTTGAATGGGTGCTGGAGTTGTGCTGGTGGGGGCAGCTGGTGCAGCTGTGGCTGGGACGCCTGATGGGGTTGTTGTGGTGGGGGCAGCGGGGGCAGACACTGGTGCAGGGGCCATGGGTGTGAACAAAAAACGCTGGACTTGGCCATTGGGCATGGCTGCCTGCATGAGCTGCTGACCGGGCCCTGGAATGACCGTCACCCCCTGAGGAATGACCTGCAGCTGGCCTGTGGTCTGACCTTGCCCTTGGATCACTACAGTCAACCCCTGGTTCCCTCCCTGAAGAGCAAAAGCACAAGTTTATTTCAGTAGTAATATTAATCAATAACCAGTGCAGCCTAAGCTTTTACTTGTCTTAAAAAAAGGCAATTGCTAACAAATGGCTAAATGTGACTACAGAAGTTAAACGTCATTACAACTAACAGGTAAACATCTACTTACAAGTCTGCTTTCAGTCTCATTTTCTTTATAATCGTGTTCTTGCAAGCTATTCTAACCCAAATTTTCAAGTTAAAAAAAAAAAAAAAAAAAAGACTGAAGAGAGTTGTCGGAAGCTTAGTTTTGGTGATGTTCATGTCATGCGACCGTGAACGTAGATCGTTCAGCCTACGTTTAGCTTTTTACTTCTGCGGATTGTATTTATGCTTCAAAATTTCTAAAAGTTGTGTTTCTGTGAAGAATATCATAATGGACAAAACATGTAGGAATCATAAACGTTTGTTTGGTCACAGAGCTTATTTTCGGTAAATAATCCAAAAGCCAATGGGAAAAACCTATTGGGTTTTTGTCGATGGAACCAGGATGATGCTAACTTCCAGGTTAGCCAACAAAAATACATAACTGCAGCGCTCTATAATGTGCACAGATGATCGATTGGGTATGCATTAAAAGTAGTAAATAAAAGTCCATTTGGATTGCATGCTGATTTAAAACTGGTACAAACCTGAGCCCCTTGGGTGAGCTGTGTGAGCTGGGCCAGAGTGAGTTTGACCTGACCCTGCTGTGGTCGGGGAGAAGAGGGCGTCTGTGGGGTCTGGGGTTGGTTTGGTGTGGAGAGGCGAGGAGGAGTGCCCACCACCTGAGCGCCTGAACTTGTTTGCACTGGCTGTTGCACTTGACCTGTGTGACATAAATCACATTCACACTCTGAATTGTCAAAAAAACAAAAACAAAAAAACAAAAAAAAAAAAACAAAAAAAAAAAAACTGTGGTGTACTCAACAGAACTGGCCATAAGTTACTGTGGACATCACATGGTCACAATGTAGCAATCTGCTGTCAAATATTTTGGTTTAATGACCACTAACTGAATGAGACCCCATCAATTCCTGTCTCTTATCTACTATCCTACAGAAACCCACTAAAAACAAATCATTTTGTTATGTTGAGAATACCTTGTTGAACCATCAGGGGTGTGCGAATGATAGTCTTCCCCAGGGTGGTGGCCTGTTGCAGGGGAGAGCGTATCACAGTCATCCCTGGTCGTAGAGCGGTTCCAGTTGCAAGGACCTGGGCATGAACAATTAAATAAAACATTATTGCAGGAACACAAAATGTTGAGCTGACTAGAGCAGATAATTTTAGTGAGAGTTCATGCCTGCTGTGTAGAGGTGGTTGTGTTGGGTCTGATGTTAATGGTGGCCGTACGGGGCTGGAATGGAGGGAAGGACTGTGCGGTGCCCGCTGTGCTTGATGGAATGATGCCCACCACCTTCTGCTGTACCTGTACCAAACCTGTCGAGACCATGAGTAGATTTAGTTTGCTCCAAGAGTACTGCATTACATAGATACACAACTGTTCAAAAGTTTGGGGTTAGTAAGATTTTTAAATGCGTTTGAAAAAAATCTCTTATGCTCACCAAGGGTACAATTTATGATAACAAATACAGTATAAACAGTAACATCATTCTATTTTAGATATATATAAAAATGTAATTTATTCCTGTGATTCAAAGCTGAATTTTCAGCATCATTACTCCAGTCTTCAGTGTCACATGATCCTTTAGAAATCATTCTAATATGCTGTTTTGGTGCTCAAGAAACATTTATTTTCATCAATGTTCAAATTGGCTTAATATTTTAGTGGAAACCATTATGTTTTTCAGGATTCACTGATAAATAGTAAGGTTAAAGGTAAGGTTCAACTTGAAACAGAAATTTTTTGTGACATTAAAAATGTTTTACTGTCACTTTTGATTAATTCATGCATCCTTGCTGAATAAAAGTATTAATTTCTTTCAAAAGACAAAAAATATCTTACTGACCCCAAACCTTTGAATGGAAGTATATTGATATCAGAATATGAATATTTGATTTGGAATATTAAGTTTAAGTGTTAGCCAAACAGAACAACAAACAAATTAGCAAAAAAAGAAAGAAAGAAAGAAAGAAAGAAAGAAAGAAAGAAATCCTTTGTATTTAACAACGACAACTGACTGAATTGAAATTAAAGCTGTAAAAAGGACATATAGCTCGTCCCATATTTTATGGGATGTTCACAATGACAGCAATTAAACTGAATGTTTCCTTCAACTCTCAATGAAACTGAATGACTTTCAACTGCTCTGTTGCAGCGAACTGCTGCCAGTCTGAACAACCTTTTAGATTACTAACAGGCTGCATTAAGTGACGCATGCACACTGTATGCTGTTCATAATTAGAAACGGAAGTAAAAAAAATCCGTCATTTAAGAATATGGTGCCGATATTATGCCTCTCTGCGAGTCTGCGTGCAGGCAGGCCTAACTTAAAACAAAAATCACATGCCAATGATGTTGGAGGCCTGCAGTACCTCCTTGCGTGGTTGGCACGTTCACTGTGACTATCTTGCTGTTGGCTGGAACAGGTAGTTTAGCGGTGATGACACTGCCGGCCATCGACCCCGCAGCAGCAGCGATGTGGAACGTTTGCCCAGACGTGGTGGCGCTACTCGCCGCCACAGTCACAACCGAACTGGTAGAGACTGCAAGACACAGGTCTGATCACCACCCTAACACATATATCTCAATCAGGAAATACAGCAGCGGTTGCATCCAAGTACGCCACGGACAACGAACGTCGATGTCAAGCACTAAACACACCACCACAAATAAGCTTACCCAAAAAAACAAAAAAAAAACAAAAAAAAACACTCATTTCCAATCAAATACACCGACGTGCAAAAACACACTACAACAACATCTAAAAAAAGTCATCAAGCACTATAATTAACCATGTATCCCACATAACATTGTAAAGACTGACCTGTATTGCCTTGTTGGCCCTGCTTGACCCAGGAAGCAAAGGACTGCTGGAAGTTCTTGTTTTGCTGGAATGTCACCGGAGAGCCCAGCTTGGTGGTCATAACCACTTTTGGCGCTGAAGTTACCTGACCGCTAATAGAGCCCACCACCACCTTCTGAGTAGTGGTCCCAGGGGTCGTAGGGGTACTGGTCAAGGTGGATGGGGTGCTGGTGCTGTTAGGTTTTTGCTGTTCCAACCGTTTCTGCAATATAATCATCGAAAAATTCAACAATATAAACAAAGACACTAGGCAATAAGATAAATGAACAAGACAAAATCAGCCAAAACAAGATTCTCAAAATTAAGAACACACCCAACCAAACTGAGAGTTAAATGATCATTAAAGGAAACAATCTATTAAAAGGCCCATTGGGAAGAACACATTTCTTTCAGCATTGTGCCCCTGGTTAAGAGGGGCGCCCCAGGTGGGCACATGTCTACATTCCCACCTGTTGGGCTGCCAATCTCTGCTGCTTTAGCTGAGCTTCCAATTGGGCCTTGACCTCCTCTGCTTTCTTCTGCACACTAACCTTAGTTGGGTCAGCCGCTTGTGCCTTTTCCCTCTCAACCCTGTGAAGTCAGAAGGTTTAAAAATATTTAAAAGAACTGGGACAAACTGACCATTGGGAAATTGGTAATTGTGTAAACATCCACAGGAAATAACATCCTAAATTTATCATGATTAAAATATGAGCTAATATATGAAAATCCATATATCTGCAACCATCCTTCGGCCGAAATCTTTCACACTAGAGAGCGTTTGACAGATGAGTATGCAAGGAATTAGTATGTTGTGTTGTGAGGCTGTGCAAATTCACAAATACAACGGGAAAAATACGGAATTCCCACCTTTCTGTAAAGGCTCGAATCTCCCAGAGTTCCAGGTCTTCCTCGGCCACCCAGGTTTCAATCACAACAGGACCTGTCTGCTTAGCCGGTTCTGGCTTCTTTGGTCTCAGAGCACTCGAACGAAGGCCTTTCCTTTGAGGTGTGGGTGTCTCTGCTCAAAAGAATAATGGACAGACCAAATATCAACAGTGTTTCTGGTCAATCAAGCCTAGCATTATAGAAAACTATCCATGTCTGAAAACAAAGGACTAATCAGTCCTGGACTCTTTTGAGTCGCTGTTACCTTTGGGAGTCTCAGGCACCCCAAGGGGACAAATTATCTTCCTGATGCAATACTCTGAGCGAATGCCGTAAGGACCAACATCTCTCCGCTTGATGATCTCAGTGGTGGTGATATCAGTGTCAGATGTCTCTGTTAAGTTACACAAAAATGGTTGAGCACTGGCTCTTTAAAGTTCTTCGTGAATGCCAAAGTGATATTAAAGCGGTTAAGCACCAACCTGTTCGTGTTGTCCCTCCTGTGGGTGAGGGTTTCACAGACATGTCATCCCATCTGAGGCAGGCCCAAAGAAGCCGTAGCATTAGGCTCACTCCAGCCAAAGACCTCACCGTCTGGAGTCGGTATCTGTATGAAAGAACCGGCTCATTAGCATCACAGAAATGTTTAAAAAAAAAAAAAAAAAAAAAAAAAAAAAAAAAAAAGGTATTCATGCAGATCTTATAGGCCTATTTGGTCTTTTGGTGACTAGTACTGTTCTTGAAAATGTTCATAAATGGACAGCTTGCATCAATATCCCGGTCTCTCCTCTGGACACCAAATTAACCTTGAGGAAAGATTTGAACACTAATTGGGACCAAAAACAGTAGTAGAGAAAAAGGCTACAAAAAACCTTAAGGAAAATAGTAGATTAACTAGATCCTAGTTCTAGTTCACATTCACTGAACAAAAGTGAGTGGTTCTTGAAGCGAAACCTGACACCAAAACTACTAAGGGGTTGCCAGGGCACTGCAATAAGGTTGCTAAGTTGTTCCAATTAGATTTGAGTGCATTGCTACATGTTGCCAAGATGTTCTCAGTGGTTGTAGGACATTGGGCCTGGGCTTAGGGCTAGACCTAAATTCTGCTGGAAAGTAGCCCTCTAGGAGCAGGAATGAACACCCCTGCCCGAACCTCAAGTATAAGCAATAATAACAGTGATGACTGCTTTATCAATTAATTCAAAGACAACATCCAACAGGGATGACCAAAATCAGGAAAATAAAGTGAAGATACAGACCTCCATGTGATCCCAAATGTTGGTCGTGGAGATGGGTAGGGCCAGATGTCCAGGGCTGGCTTGGCATTATAGTTAAAGATAGGAACTTCACGGATACCACCGCGCCTTGCGAGTTTCTTCAGCTCATCATTAGGAAGCACAAAGATGCTCTTCTTGCTACTCTTGGTCACAAACTTGCGGTACGACGGCAAGGCTGTTCCGGACCGCGTTTTCTTGGTGCGAGAGAACTTTAACAGTCGTACCCTGTCCCTGGTGGAATATTCATGACTCACTGTCATAGATTTTACAGTGGAACCACTAGGACTCAACTTGGTATCAGTCAATGTTTTTGTGACAGTGGTCAAAGACTCTTTTGTTAGAGTGGCTTCCTGGGATGAGTCTGTAAGCTTTGTAACAGTAGTGGTAGTTGTAGTGGAGAGTGTCGAAACAGAGCTGGCAGACTCCAACTCCACAGAATCTGTTGGTACAGGTGTACTGATCCCGTTATTGGAAGCAAGACCGTCACGTGAGGTCAACACCATGCGGGACTCAGTGGATACTGTGGTTGTAGTTGTGGTGACTTGAGTAATGATGGTCGTAGTCTCGCTAACACTGCTGCTGTTTTCAGTGAGGTCACTACTTAAGCTAGACTCTTCTGCTGAAGGGACAGGAGAAGGAACAGGAGGCTTTGCCTCCTCAACTTGCATCGGCTCTACCTTTGAGCTATGACTAGGCACCTCGGATTTTGCATTCTGCTCGGAAGCTACAGAAGAAGGTTCAGGTACAGCGGAAGAAACCGAGTCGTCTATAGATTCTTCAATGTTGTTTTCCAACTTGGCCACTTTCTGAGGCGGTGGATAATCAGGGTCATGCTTGGTAACCCCTTTATCCTCATCCGAATTCACCTGAGGAATCGTGCTATTAGTCCATTCTTTAAGACACTCTTGAGTGGCGTCACCATTCATTAGCGACTTCACTGGTTCCTTTGGTGATATTGCTTTAATCTCCTCCACAACGGTATCGGTTAGCTCCTTTGTGTTAACATTATCAGTCAAATTCTTACATTCTGGGTCAACAGGACCATCCTTCCCATTTACTTGAACAGGCAAAGTTCTCTTTACGTCTAGGTCATTCTCATTGTTTTCAATGATGTCCTTTCTCTCAGAGTCTTCAGGAGGACACGCAACTTCTGTAACTGTTTTATCAGGTTTAGCGTTCAAGCTGAGGCTTTGATCCAGACTTTGAGAGTTTCCATTAAGCTCAGACATTGCTACCCTACTGGCGGTCTTGGGTTCTGGTTCTGACAACTTCTGCTGATGTTCTTTAGGGGCCAAGTCACCCTCATTTAATCTGACATCCAGGATGTTCTTCTGTCCTGAAGTGTTTGTCTTCGCCTGTTCATCCTCTTGGTTAAAATCAAGCTTTTTGACCACATTGTCTTTTTCTTGGATCACTAGACATGCTACCCCCTCAGTCTGTCTAGCCTTTGGAGTTTCAGAGATAGTTCCTTCAATCTTAACCTTCTGGTCTTGAGCAGCAATGGCTGTCTCTTTATTTTCCATGATCTTTTCTGTAGAGGGTTTAGAAATGGTTCCCTGCTTGAGTTTCTCATGCCTCTGCTTCTCTTCTATGGTGAACTGTTTGACCCGCCTTTCCAAAAGGCCATCTAGCTTTGATGCCTTGATTTTCTTGTATGCTGTGCGTAGCAAGAAGCCTTCGCTGACGTTCACAACATCATGCCAGAAGGATTGCTGGGGTTGATTAGGAGCACTATCCTTCGCCATCTCACTATCCGAAGGCTCTCCTTTCAAAGGAGAGGCATCAGATGAGGCATTTGTGATGTTAGCTACAACCATAAAAAAAACACGAGACACATTAGCATCTATGTTCCACATTACAAGGCAACTATTTTTACACATTCAAATACTAGTTAATACATGCTATATTAATTATGATGTACGGTTCTTGGTACATAAAAAAGGGCTGTGAAAATGAAGAGTTAAACTTTGCAAATACCTTTTTCATCATTTACAGAGTTAGGAGTGCTGGTGTCCATTTCTTCCACCGATCCATTTTTCTCATCGCACTTCTCTTTAACCGTTTCATTCTCTTTTTCATCTTTTAACACATGATCATTCTCCAAAGATAGCTTTTCTTCAGAAGAATCCAGTGATGTGTCCTGGACGTTATCCTTTTCAGGCACACTTTCAGATGAAATTTCATCTGTTTTAACCAAAGTTTTTGGTGTTTCTGAAAGAGATGCCTGATTGTCCATTCCAGTTTTAGCTGCTAAAAAAAAAAAAAAAAAAAGAAGAATCAGAAGAATTTTGCCAAAAACAAGACTTGTTTTGTTTCCCAGATTGTTCAATTACATTTTGTAGTATTCTGTACTAGCAAACAACATACCCTCAAGTGCTTTCCGGTAATTAACGTTGGTGTTTCCAGGTAGCTTTTGGACAAAGCGATGGACGTGCGTCTTACTCACCCAGCTCCAGCCTCCATACCCAGTTACTCTGTACTCCTCACCTTTCTGCTTCCACACCTGTAGAAGATGTTTGAACAGTTACTGAATGCCTTCAGCTCAAATGCTGAAGCTGATGTTATTTCCTAAAATGTTCAAATAAAACTCTCAGCTGGCAAGTGTTCAGACATACCTGGTGTTTGATGGGGAAAGTGTACTTCACCCATGTGGCCTGCTGCATGGTCTCTTCATCTTCTAGTTTTTTCTCTCTCTTTTTCACCTTCTCCTTCTCTTCCCGCTCAACAGAGGTCATGCGATGAAGCCTGCGGAAAGATGAAGCACAACAAAAAAAAGAAAAAGATCACCAAAACTGGGACATAAAGGTGACTCATTGTACACTTTTGGAAAGAATTTGCTGAAGTACACACATGGAGGCTTTTGTGTTTAGAAGCAACAATGTGCAGAAATAATTTACTGGATTAAGGTATTGTTATCCACACATGCAAATAAGCATTTAATTTCCCTGACAATAAACTGCACAATTGTGCTGGCTTAACAAAGCCAACATACTGCTATTGTGAAAACTTGGCTGTGTTGTTTTTTGTTTTGTTTTTTATATACAAAATCCCTAAGCCCTTTCTGGCTGCAAATCCTTCCAAAGCTTTCAAGCTACATCCACCAGACATGACTTGGGTTATTATTTCCTTAGCAGAATATCAAACAAGCCCAAAATCCCATAGACTTCCTCATCCACCAAACTCAGCACAATCCTTTAGCCTATTCTGATTTATTAATCTTTTTTAAAAAAAAATCAAACTGCATATCTCTGAAAATCCCACAGATGTAAATTGACAATGTTGGCGTTGACTTCAAACTCAAATTTAATCTCAAACACTTTAAACTGCTATCTGTCTGGCCTGTATAACCTTCAAACTAGAGGTCGACCGATAGTGGTTTTTACCGATACCGATAACTAGGTTGGACTGTACTTGCCGATTACCGATTAATCAACCGATAGTTTTTAAAATGGATACTGGATACATTTTTTTTTTTAAAAACATAACACAGTGCTGAACTTTATTGCAAGAAATAAAATAAAAAGTACAGTACTGAATTATGAAAATGTGCTAAATGAAATGCATATATAAATATGAATATATTAAAATGAGGATTTCTAACAGAACAAATTCTACAGAAAATAATTTAAACTAAAATATTACAGGTCAAATGTGTTTCTTTAGTTATAACCTAGAAACATGCATGTAAATTTTATAGGTAACACTTTGCAAGTTGCATTTGTTAACAAGGATGTATTAGCTTACATTAACTATATGCATTAGGCAATATACATTTTTACAGCATGTACTAATATTTGAGCAATTCAATTGTACCTTGATCATTTAGGTTAGTTCATAGTGCATTAACTAAGGTTAACAGATAAAATAAAAATTAAAACTAAATTAAAAAAATGTATTAGTAAATTAGTTGAAATTAACAAACTAACAATGAACAATACTTCTACAGCGTTTATTAACCTTAGTTAATGTTACAAATGGAATCTTATTGTAAACTGTTACCTTTTCATCTAAATCCAAAGTCATGCTTTTTTAGAACACTTGACGGTTTTCTAATCAATATAACAAAATATGTATTGAAATCGAATGCGTTTCTGATTTGTTTATATTTCTGTCGGCTGCATGAAGATACAGTTTTCTTTCTCACGTCACTAGTTTTATATATACAACATTTGGTTCGGACTTGTGTATTTTTGTCATATTTTTTTAACTGCTTGAGGTACTGCTAATGTTAGTGTCCTCTCAGCCCGACAAAGTACATAAACACTGCTGTTCTTTCCCTGCTAATGCAGCATCTAGTCAAAAATTAATTACTTTATAATGATTTGGCAACATGTACTGTAGTGTTCTGTAGTCATGTTTTGGCAACATGTACTGTAGTGTTCTGTAGTCATGATTTGGCAACATGTACTGTAGTGTTCTGTAGTCATGATTTGGCAACATGTACTGTAGTGTTCTGTAGTCATACTGTTTCGCTGTCTGTGTTTTAAACGCGCATCTGATGTGTCAGCGCTCTCTGTGCAGCCCAGCCTCACGTGCCAATATAAACGTCAGTGAGTTTTTATTTCGCCTCTAGAGGCTGCTCTCGTGCTATATAATGCCAGCAGACCCTTCTCAACGTACTGTGTAATGACAGCGCATCCTTCTTAGCTGCTCCAGCAACGGACGCAAACCGGAAAAACTATCGGTATGGATTTTTGCCGATAACCAATTGTTCCACCAATCATCTATCGGTGCCGATTAATCGGCAAAACCGATGAATAGGTTGACCGCTACTTCAAACTACAACTTATAAGCTTTTTGATGTTTATATAATACTTTTACATGTATACTTTAAAGGATTAGTTCACTTCTAAATGAAAATTTCCTGATAATTTACTTACCCCCATCTCATCCAAGATGTTCTTGTCTTTCTTTCTTCAGTCAAAAAGAAATTAAGTTTTTCTGAGGAAAACATTTCAGGATTTTTCTCCATATAATGGACTTCAATGGCAACCAAAATGTTGAAGGTCCAAATCAATGCAGTTTCGAAGGGCTTCAGAGGGCTCTGCATGATCCCAGCCGAGGAATAGGGTCTTATCTACCAAAACAATCGATAATAAATAATAAAAAAAAAATAAAAAATAAAAAAATAAAAAAAAGTATATACTTTTTAACCACAAATGCTTGACTTCTGTGTTGTGCTTCTTCACAATGTATAACGTCATCACGTCGGAAAGGTCCTACGTCCGTGACGTAGGTGAAAGTACCGACCCAGTGTTAAAACCAACGTGCAAAGACTAAATCAAACGCCGTTTACAAAAAAAAAAAAAAAACAAGGATGTCGGACAATTTTAAAGTTTTTTAGCACTGGGTCGGTACTTTCACCTACCTTTCTGACGTGATGACGTCATGCGTCGTGAAAAAGCACAACACCGAAGTCGAGCAATTTGTGGATAAAAAGTATATACATTTTTTTTTTTTTTTTTTTTTTTTTTAAATGACCGATCGTTTCGCTAGGTAAGACCCTATTCCTTGGCTGGGATTGTGCAGAGCCCTCTGAAACTGCATTGATTTGGACCTTCAAACCATTGCCTGCCATTTAAATCCATTATGTGGAGAAAAAACCTAGAATGTTTTCCTCAAAAAACAATTTCTTTTTGACTGAAGAAAGAAAGACATGAACATCTTGGATGAGATGGGGGTGAGTAAATTATCAGGAAATTTTCATTTTGAAGTGAGCTAATCCTTTATTTTATACTTTTAGAGGATTTGTAATGGCTGCTATTATACGAAGACTTTCAAAACAGCTATAGCATCAGATGCCTTAACTAAAGCGACGTTCAAAATTAATAGCAATGAAATTGAAGGAGTTTCTAAACTGTTAGTTGTTTTATATATATTTTTTATATTTTCTATCTTATCCAGCTCTAACAGGCAAGCAGATCGTGTGAGCTTCACTTTCTGCACTCGCATTGGAGGTCACCATATTGCATTCGTAGTATAATTCAGTATAAATTAAAATTCAAAGCATCAATGGTGGCTGTTTTAATATTTGTATTCATTTAAACTGACCTTGTGTGACCCAGAGAATCCTTCCACATAGGGAGCATGACCACTGGTTTGATTGCACACTCTAGAATGGCCAAAGCTAAAGCGAACTCTCTCGCCTTGCTGCACATTTGGACAGCCTTTATCCAGTTTGACCTACAGCAGTGGGAAAGGTCACAGGATGACACGGTTAAATGCTTCTTCAAGGAAACTTTAGCACATTTAAAATAAAAACAAGTCCTACTGGTACTTGTAAGTCTTTCACCTGTGTGATGCCCAGTTGGGATGCAAGAATGGAGCAGGGACATTGTTCTCCAGCTGGATGATGGTTAATCTCAGAGTGGACACAGTCAGGGCTTTGGAGCCGTACAGCGATCCGTTCCACTTGAACTCACCAGCAGGTGTCATGCAGAACTTGTGGGAAAGATGTCTGCGTTTGTCATGGTCCTCACGGTGTTGGTGCTTGTTCAGGGCAAGTGTGTTAGTGCTGTACTGGTTGTGGTAGACGCGAAATTTGCCCTCCTGGCCCAGTTTGAAAAAGCCACTGCTCTTATTTGAATCTCTCTTAAAGGAGCCAAACGACGACATTGGGGGAGTCTGAAATATCATTGACATGATTTACAGATTTGATTTAGAATTTTTACAGTATATTACAAAGCAACTATGTAACTTTTTTGTTGAAGACCTATGGTACCATTATAGTATTATTGATTTATGCCTTAGTAAACACCACCAAATGACCAAAAATCTATTTTGTCATCAAAACATCAACAACCTCCATCCATAGTTTTCACGTGATGTCACCTGGAGGGCAAAACAAGGCAATTGACCTCGAGTCATTTACCAGCTTTGTAGTAAGCATTAACGTAGTAAGACAGTGATATTAAAAGACCAAATTCAATATACACCTTATTGATGATGCATACTTTGTACAGGTAAGCAGATGAACACAGAATATAAAAATGCAACAAGGTTTCTCGTTAAGTGTTTTTTCCATCTAAATCCATTATAAAGAAAACGTTCATATTCTGGGCTCATCTGCTCGCCTGCAGAAATGAATTTGATCTTTTAATATCACTGTTTTAGTATATTAAGGCACTTTAAGGGTGGGTTGCACTAATAACGATTCTTTAGCCTGGCATCGGTTCACCCTCCCCCTATGCTGCTTGATCAGCCCTTTAATTATTTAATTAACGCTCTTTCTACGTAGTTAATCTGTGTTTAAAATTAAGTGGTGCAACACAACTAGATTTAAAAAAAACCCATATCAACAAATCCTTGATTAGTGTTTAACTTTGATTAATTTAATCCTTATTGGTGCAACATACCCTAAGTGTTTTTCACGTTAAGCGTTTTAGAATGTCCCACTGTTTTTAGTGATTGAAATACTGCAGCAGGTGCTGTATATGGATCACAAGTGCCAAAAAACTTGCATCTTGTTCACATAATTTTGTTTTTATGATGGAAAATTGACAGGCTTGTGCTGCAGTTCTATGACTGTTTTGCCCTCCAGGCCTCTGTGAGAGTCACGTGACTGAAAACTATGAATACAAGATATCACCATTAATAAAGACAACAGTCTCACCTCTTTAAGTGCTCTGCTACCATCCTGAGAGCTGCCATCTTTGTCCTGCATGACCTTGCGTTGGCTTAGCTTGCTATCAGGGTTCCGGAGTCGTGTAATCATGCGTGAAGATCCTGTCTTTGAGCCATCTCCATTAGCTTTACCCTCACCTAAGAAAAACAATTATATACTGTATATAATCCCAAACTTTTGAACAGTTGTGTGTGTGTTTATAACAAATTTTAAAAATATATTCTGTGTGTGTGTGAGTATGTAGGTGCGTAGAAACCTGTGTCATCTTGGCTGTTGAGAGAAGACTGTGAAGATCGGTCCACCAGGTCAGGCTCTTCTGGACCTCGCAGGCATTCAGAGATGGAGAAATGACTGCTGCAGCTGTTCTCATCCACTGTCTGTGCAGGTTCAGTCTCTAGTACAGAATCCCCATCACCATGAGCTGCAGACTCTGAGCTCTTATCTAAAGGAGAAACAGTGACAGAAGATACATGAGACACATTAGCTACGGCCATGTTGAGAGCTGAATACTCCCATAATACACATACAATTTTTGAAAAAACAGTAGGCAGCATTAAGTATACAGAATGCAGTACACTAGCATTTCACTCTAACCACAGCCAAAATAATATTGTAGTAAAGCATTAACACTGCAGTACATATCAGTACACTATTATGAACTTTGTTAAATCCAATTCAAAACAATCTAGACAGGCTCTATACTCTCAGTAAACATAATATACCAAAGACGATGGCAAAGATCCAGTACTGCTCTATAGACGGCACTGTTGAGCAAAGGTTGCTGGGCAAAGTAGATGGTCTCTTGTGCCAGGAGGGTCTTTGTTTCAGAACAAGAAAATGGAAGATCTGTTTCTAGCTTGGAAATCAACTGCAACTAACTAGTTAGGACTGTCGTAATGTAACAGCATGTGACTTGAACATTGAAAAAAGAACTCGCTGTACCTGCCAACTCTTTCACCCCATCAGTCCCATCCCCTGCCTCCTCACCACTGGAAGACGATGTCACAGCATTCCCTGTGGGATTCTGGGAGTCAGTTTTAATCTGAATGGTTGAGCTGGATGTCGCTAGCTCAGGAACATTGGTGCTGCCCACCTCATCAACTGGGACCGCTGAGACTGAAGCTGAAATTTGACAAAAGAGACCGTGTTTAGTGTTTTAACACTAACAGATGAGAGATGCAAAATATTGGTTATAGTTTCAAATGCAAATTATGAGAATTAGAGCTGCGTTTTTTAAGAGCAGTCAAGATTACCACATACAAGTATTGCATTGAATTCTGTGCATCACATTTGAATACAACGAGCTGGAAAGCTTATTCAAATATATTTTAAATCCAGGGTTTCCAAATGTTTTGACTAATGATTTTTACATGGCCTGTCCAGCCAATTTTGATGAAAATGTTTCAGTGTTTCTAAAAGAATACTCACTAGGGTTGTATTTATTTGATCAAAAATACAGTAAAACAGTAATGTTATTTGTTTTTATTTTAATACATTATAAAATGTGATTTATTCCTGTGATGCAAAGCTGAATTTTCAGTCTTTAATGTCACATGATCCTTCAGATATCATTCTGTTTTGCTGATTCACAGTGTTGAGGAGTAACTAGTTACATGTAACGGAGTTACGTCATTTAATTACAAAATAAATGTAACTGTAATCAGTTACATTTACTGAGAAAAAAAATGTGTAATTAAATTATAGTTACTTATGAAAATGTTAATGATTACAAAGGGGGGGTTACATCTGAATATGTTCTGTAAAAAGCTATACATGTTGAATAATATTTGTTGCTTTGTCTGTTTTTGATTTGCACGAAGCCTCCTGCCATTTAAAGGCTGTTTAGAAAAGCGATTATATTCTGATGCTTTTGATTGGTTCTCGTTTAAATTTGCAGCGCACCACATCTGCCAATTCAACATCAATCCACATTGCCGCTGAAAGCTTTAGGCTACAATCTGTCTAAGAGTTGCCATCATGGCGAGTGATAAAAATGCGTTCCAGTGCTGTAAATTAGAAAAGTAATCAAATGTAATCAGTTACATTACTTTAATAAAGTAATTGAATAGTTACACTACTTATTACATTTTAAATAGGGTAATTTGTAATCTGTAACCTATTACATTTCCAAAGTAACCTTACCAACACTGCTGATTTGATGCTCAAGAAACATTTCTGATTATTATCAATGCTGAAAACGGTTGTGCTGCTTAATTTTTTTTGTAGAAACCGTGATGCATTTTTTCAGGATTCTTTGATAATTAGAAAAGTTTTGAGTTTTGAAATCTTTTGTTGACATTATGAATGCCTTTACTGTCTATTTAGATCAACTAAATGTGTCCTTGCTTGATAGAAGTATTAATTTCTTATTAAAATCTTACTGACCCCAAACTTTTGAACGGTAGTGTAATTTGCAAAAATTGCTTTGATTCAGATCAATTCGCTAATGAATCACTCACAACTGGTTCGTGACCAATTCATCAAAACAACAATTCGATCACAAATACGACATCACTATGGCTTGCAAGCAAGTATAAAATATCTCTACACAAAGGTAATATCTTAATAATTAAAAAATGTAAGAGTAGAGGAAAATTAGAGGAAAAAAAAGGGAAATTCATCATAGAAATTCCCCCAAAAGAATGTAGGCCTGAAAAAATATTTTAAAATTTCCTGATATTTCCATGTTTTTAATGACAGTGGGACTCTTGTAAATTATAAACGTCATTCTAACATTTTATCAATATATTGAACATGGTGTATGCGTGATATGATAAACAGCCCATCACAAACAAGACAAAATCATAAAAAAGAACAAAATGTAATTACTACTAAACAAATCACAAGTGTGCCTGAATTACTTCTATTATAAAGAATTAAAACTGACATCAAAAACACACAGATTCATGTAAACACAGCGAATAGAGGCATAAAAAGATCTCTAACCATCTGCAGAAGTTTGCTCATTCATCGCATTCCCATTACTGGAGTCTTGTTGTGGACACGAGCCGTTCGAGTTCATCTGATCGGTTACAGCAGGTTCACCAGATCCCGATTTCGATTCCTGTCTGGCCTTCTCAGCCTCCTCCGCTGCCCGTCGCTTCACCTCCTCAAGCTCTGCCTCCTGCTTGGTCTTCAGGCGGTCCAGGATCACATCTGGAGGAAATGCATAGAAGAATATTCTCAAGATCTCGGCCACTTGACAACACTAAAACACCGCATCAGCTGTCCAATGAGTTTCTCTAAACAAATCCTAATTCCTATTAACATCAAATGAGATCATCAACATTTCATAAGCCTATAGATATGTCAACTTGTTAAGCTAGTTAATCACTGACATACAATGGCCTACAAGTTTTTTGTAAGTTTTAAAAAATAACTACTTGTAACTTACCTGTCCCAACTAAGCATTCAAAGTACCACATGAAAACAAAGTTTGCATGCAGGAAGTAAAAGATATGCATGAAACATCTGTAGCTTGTGAGATACTTTCACACAAAACCTTTACAAGATGAATCTCACTCAAGTGCAGGTGGAGCAGTTTTTTGCACTGCTAAAAATAGCCGAGCGGAAAGACACCTTACAGTCATTTGAATTACATCCGACTTCATCATTTTGAATTCCTTCATTAACTATTTATTCAGACAGTCACTGTATGCTCTGGAAGGATTTTTGCAACTTTTTAGTTTGTGACTCAATTTAGTTCATTAAAATAACAATTCTTTCCACGCTTTCTTTTTGACACCGCTAAAGTACACTGCAGGCAATCACAATAAATTTGTGAAATGGAAGTCCTTATTTGCAATGGGACATGTGAAAAATGTTGTTTTACCATAACCGTGTATATGAAAATCCAGATTCATGTTGCTGTTTTTTTTTATTTTTTATATTTCATCATCCATTCATGTTGTTTATTTCATTTAGTACTCTACTTTAAATATGTCTGCTACTTGTTGTATGCCAGGAAAAAATATATAATTATATAAAATATAAATAATAATAATAATAATAATAATGTAAAAATTTGCAAAAAATGTGTAATGGTATTATCCAGTAATGCAATGCACTAATTTTTTTATACTAAAATAAAATGAGTATTAAAAAAAGCAATTAAAAAAAAACTGGAATAAATGGAATTAAGTTCGTTTAACATAACTAAAACAAGTCAATTGAAATAAATTATATTTGTTGAAAAGGCTTAATTTAATTATGTGCAAAAGTCATGCATAATTTCATTATTCTTCATTTTTGAGTGGATTTATTAAAGTTGGGTATTAGTATTGGAATCGTAAGCTGTCATATTATATATATATATATATATATATATATATTAGGGCTGTCGATTTAACACGTTAATTAGATTAATTAGTTACGGTAAAAAATAACGCGTTAAAATTATTAACGTATTTAATGCACTTGCTCCACCCCAGACCTACTTAGGTCATCTTACATTTCATACAGTTGATTGATGAAGATGATGATGCAGGGCAACAACTGACTGTGATGAAGCTCATAGAATGCAGTTAGAATGTCCCTTGTGGCAAAAATGTTACTCTCAGGGCGTTTTTACACTGGGCACGTTTGTTGTGGTCCGCGTCAGAGCGTGATTGTTCCCGCCGGTGCTATGCGTGAATACACTTGCAGGCTCACTCTCGCTCGTATCCAAGGTAAATCATCAACACTATCATCCCTTACATGTGTTTTATTGAACTAAATACATCGTCATCTGATAAAACGCATGCGCAGGTTACTTTTCTTGCGCACCCGTCCGTTTTGCTTTCACATTCACGTGAATCGCGGCACAGTTCGAACGCAAGTTGCGCAAGCGAACTCAGACCACATCCTTCAGGCAGTCCCGAATTTGGTACCCCTGAGCTCAGCTCACCCGGGTCCGCATGACAGCTTTCACATTACCAATTTCATGTGAACCGTGCCCCGTTTCAAACTAAACCGCCAGTGTGAAAACAGCCTCACATTTACATCATGATATACAGTATAAGCAATATCACATGAGTAACAGAATAGCACGAGACAAGTGCAAATCCGATACTGACCTTATACAACAGTTTAATAAAATAGATAAGTAAGTTAATATTGTGTTGTTTTAGACACAATATTGTCAGTTTTGCCAACGAAAATATAAAGACAAAGCACAACTGTTTGCCTCCGACTCAATACACAATACAGCAATACACAGTCAGTTGTGCTTCATTTCTGAATCCGCGTTTTGAACGAATCGGGTGAACCAATGATTCAATGGACCATAAAGAGAACCATTTACATTTACTATTTTCATAAAGAGAACCATTTACTTCACTCCTAAATCAGCCATTTGAACGAATCGAATGAATGAATGACTCAATGACTTACTCCATTAGACATTTACCGCCACCTACTGGCAGTTTTAGTTACTTATTTAGAGTATAATTTCATTAAAAATAATTTCATATTTCCATATTAATAAAAACAAACATTAAAAGGTATAGTTAAAAATATTTCTTTCTGAAGCTACTTTTTGTAATGTCTATTTGATGTTTTACACAATAATGGCTTTAAATTATCTTTTGGGAGTAATTTCTCAGCCAAATTTGATTTGCGATCATCGTGTAATTAATTAGATTACAAATTTTAATCGCTTGACAGCCCTAACATATATATATATATATATATATATAAAATACTTCAAAAAAATGCCCACATACTTAAGGAAAATAACTGCAGCCATTTCCATACAAGAAAGCTGAAGGCTTAACTTAAAGAAATTAAATGAGTCCTACTTCCACAGAGCAGACAAGAGACCAGCAGTGTCATGTACTATTTAGAAAAGGGGAAAAATGAGTGTGGGTTGCTAAAATGACTAGTTTCCAAAAAAAAAAAACCCAAAAAAATAATGTTGATTCAGACAACACGTGTGTCCATAAATAAGTCAATCAGTTAGTCAGACATCAGGAATGATCAGGCATCTGCTTAAAAACTCAACTCAGAAATGAGACAATGAGGAACATAACGTTCAGTGGTTGTGTAAGCTGTATTAAAACAACTACTAATATTCATGATTCCCAAAGGAAATGAGTATATCATAAACACGAACAGAATATTAGCATCTTCTTTTAACATAAAAAAAAAAAAAAGAAAATGGAAGAAAAGAACTTGATTTCATCCTTGCAAATACTTAAAAGTTAAATGAAAAACTTATCAACGGTTTGTGGTTGTCTCACTTTTAAAAAAAAATTGTATTTCCAAGATGGTAATAAAAATGATATATATATAAGCTTTGATTCATATATTTTCTTACCATTGGCAACAGTGAGGTATGCCTTGTTATTCCCACGGGCCTTGTTAGTGAGCTCTTCAGTACTGTCCATGTGAGAGTGGATCTCCTCTCTCATCTCCTCCAGCACGGAGCACAGGTCATTCTCCCAGAACCCTTTATCCAAAACCTCCAATAACTCCCCTAGCTGGACTTTAGTGCTGTAGTACCAGGTCTGCTTATTTTCATCCTCGCCATCTTCCTCTCTGAAATGGATCAGGTTACATACATTAAACACAAGCACTTTATGAACTTTTAACCATATTTGGTTATACTTTATTTGGTTACAGTTTATTTTAAGGTGTCAACATTACAGTGTAATTATATATTTAAGTACTGAGTAATATTAATTAACTACATGTACTTACTATAGGGTTAGGGGTTGGTTGAGGGTTAGTTGCATGTAATTATGCATAATTTACTGTTATTACTATGGCAAGTACATGTAACATATGTAGCAAGGACTCTGTAAAATAATGTGTAACCCTTTATTTTAAGGTGTCCTTGTTACAGTGTAATTATACGTTTAAAGGGTTAGTTCACCCAAAAATGAAAATTCTGTCATTAATTACTCACTCTCATGTCGTTCATCTTCGGAACACAATTGATGAAATCCGAGAGCTCTCTGACCCCTCCATAAACAGCAATTTAATTAACACTTTCAAGGTCCAGAAAGGTAGTAAAGACATCGTTAAAATAGTCCATGTGACTCCAGTGGTTCAACCTTAAATGTTATAAAGTGACTTTTTATGCACAAAAAACAAACAAACAAAAACGACAACTTTATTCAACAAATTCTTCTTATCTGTGTCAGCCTCCTACGCAGTTTACATTCTAAACACAGTGCAGCACTTCCGGGTTCTACGTCAGAATGCCAGCTCACCATTGGTTGATGCTGTTCACGTGAGCACCATGACGCATGTGTGTGATGCTGACGCAGGAGCTGGCCACCGGTGAGCCGGCGTCCTGACGTAGAACCCTGAAGCGCTGTACTGTGTTTAGAATGTAAACTGCACAGGAGACTGACACAGACGAGAAGAAATTGTTGAATAAATTTGTTATTTTTGTTTGTGTTCTCGTTGTTTCATAACATTAAGGTTGAACCACTGTAGTCACATGGACTATTTTAACGATGTCTTTACTACCTTTCTGAGCCTTGAAAGTTGCAATGACGTTGCTGCCTATGGATGGTTCAGAAGCCTCTCAGATTTCATCAAATATCTTAATTTGTGTTCCAAAGATGAACAAAGATCTTACAGGTTTGGAATGACATGAGGGTGAGGAATTAATGACAGAAATTTAATTTTTTGGGTGAACTAACCCTTTAAGGTGTCCTTGTTACAGTGTAATTATACGTTTAAGTACTGAGTAATATCAATTAACAACATGTAGGGTGAGTCTGGTTTTCAGCTAAATGTACGTTTAATTTAGTTTTTGGTGTTTTGATAAAAATTAATTTGGTGCATCACTATGAAATGTCGTTAACTTTCTTCAATTAATTAGTTGAAAAGTAACAATCATTATTTATTCAGTGATTATAGCAATAATGAAACCCATTGTCAACGCTGTCCTATGATTTATCAATAAAGTAACAGTTATAACAAGATTTTTCTACTTTTGAAGTAGCTACAACCCACAGCTTCACAATAGAGACGGTAGGAATAATTGACACACGCAATCGCTCTCTCATTAATTAATTCAAATAAATGTACACTTACTGTGCTGTAATTTAATTTATCTGTATCTAATACAGATCGAGCAGAAATCTGTAAGAAATGTTATGACCATAGACAAAATAACTGATGAAAGTGAGCTGTTAGAGCAACAGCACTGTGGATATGGAATTCCAAAGCTGCCAAAATAATACATTTGCCGCAGCTGTACACAATGCGACCCGAGTTCGAGTCCCGCTTTCAAGGTTCTGGCTTTCTCAAGCCAACATCAAAGTTTACTCACAAACTTTAGCCTCTAGTTATAACAATAATGTTCACATTATGTCAACAACATATAAATGCATGAACGATAGAACCAAGTCCTTAGAAAATATAAAGTTAAGTGATCATTTTATGGTAACACTTTACAATAAGGTTTAATTTGTTAACAGAAACTGACAATGAACAATACTTCTGCAGCATTTATTAACCTTAATCTCAATATTTACTAATAAATTTATAAGATCAAAAATTTGTCAACATTAGTTAATGCACTGTGAACTAACATGAACATGTTTATTAAAGGGTTAGTTCACCCAAAAATGAAAATTACCCCATGATTTACTCACCCTCAAGCCATCCTAGGTGTATATGACATTCTTCTTTCAGACGAACACAATTAAATAACGTCCTGGCTCTTCCAAGCTTTATAATGGCAGTGAATAGGGGATTTAATTTTGAAGCCCAAAAAAGTGCATCCATTCATCATAAAAGATATCCACACAGCTCCGGGGGTTAATAAAGGCCTTCTGAAGCGATGTGTTTGTGTCAGAAAAATATCCATATTTAAAACTTTATAAACTAAAATAACTAGCTTCCGGCAGACGGTCATACACATCGATTTACATATTTACTTCTGACCTGCCGTATTGACGAACGCATCAAAACAAAACACCGGTCACGAATTAGAAGTCTAAAAATAGAATTTTTAAAGAGAAATGTCGGAGGATTTCGATATAAGAGAAGAGTTTGAGTTTGTTTCCCAGCCCTATTGTTTGAACCACGAGAGGCGTCAAAGCTTACTCGCGACTCCTACATTGCGTCAAGAGTTACTCTTTTGGAGCAAGCTGAGCTGCGTAGACCGTCTGCCAGAAGCTACTTATGCTTATAAACGCATCGCTTTGCTTCAGAAGGCCGTTATTAACCCCTGGAGCTGTGTGGATTACTTTTATGATGGATGGATGCACTTTTTTGGGCTTCAAAATCAAATCCTCCATTTACTGCCATTATAAAGCTTGGAAGAGCCAGGACATTATTTGCATTTGTCTGAAAGAAGAAAGTCATATACACCTAGGATGGCTTAAGGGTGAGTAAATCATCGGGTAATTTTCAATTTTGGGTGAACTAACCCTTTAACTAACATTAACAAAGGTTAATAAATGCTGTAAAAATATATTGCCCATTGTTAGTTTATGATAGCTAATGCATTAACTAAGGTTAACTAATTTTATAGATCCTTTAATACACGTCAATAATGAAACTGTGATAATTTAAGAATGGCTTTATAAATGGCAATTTTTTTAAAAAATTTACACCAGATCCTCTGAAGTTTGTATCCATATAACTGCAAATACTCACACAACGATCCTCCTGTTGAGAAACCAGTATTTTCTTTGATGTCGGTCGTAACCAATGGGCTCTTGCCGGATGTATGGCCGGCTCTTCTGGAACTCTGTCAGACAGTCTGTTACGCCGGGCACTTTGTGCGCCACACAAATCTCACACTGCCATTCGTCCTCGGGCACCTCCTCCAGGGGAGGCTTCACGCACTCCAGGTGATACACGGCCGAGCAGGTCTCGCAGCACAGGAGGTCGCCAAGCCTGTGGCAAACCCGGCAATGGTCGTCGTACTGAACGACCCCCTCGGACATGAGCTCCTCACGGGCGAGGTTGGTGGTGAGGAATTGGTCCACCAGGAACTGCAAGACCTTGACTTTGCTCTCCAAAGGGCTGAACGGGTAGTCTTCGCCCTCCAGGTCAGGGAGCACGTGGTGATACTCGGGGTCGCTTTCGCAGTATGAACGCACCACTTCTGGCCAGGTCATACCGTCAATGAAGTAGAGCGTGGAGTTGATGCTGTCCTTGAGGTCCGCGGGGCCGAAAGTGGTGTTGGAGGTGTCCTCCTCCCGTAAGATGGCCTTCAGCAGACAAATGTGCGTCTCCGCCATCAGCGTGCACTGCTCCTGTCCGACCAGAGCAGCGCAGAAGTCCTCAAAACGGAACGGAGAGAGACGCAAGACGGTGCAGAAACTGCGAAGGACCTCATAGATAGCTGATGCATTGAGTAGCTGCTCGTTGGGAATGAGAAGGTCCTCGGAGGAACTGGGCAGCTCCAGAGAAGGAATCTCCTTCTGCTCCAGAATAGGAGAAGGTGGTCGCCTTGGTCTTGGCCTTTTGCGACCTACTAAAACAGAAAGAATCAGAATCAGTTTTGATTGCTGGATGTGACTGCTCTAATGAGGAACAAATTAAAGACAACGTGGTTTTTTCAAGGAGGAAATTCTATCATGTAATATAGAAACTTTGACTCATTTTATGTTTAAAAATGAGAGAAGGTCATGTTAGAGTTCATAAAAACAATGTGCATAAATATAATAATGTTGCATGCACACAAAAGTTTAAAATAAAATCAGGTGACTTGTATTTAATGCATGTACAGGATTGCATCTAAATGTGTTTTAAATTTAAAAAAATGGAAGCAACAACACATTAATCTGCATACGGTATACTTAAATTCTATAAAAATATATTATAAATCTCTGAAAAAAAAACTAATATTCACAGTACTGTTTAAAAGTTTGGGTTCAGAAATGAATACTTTTATTCAACAAGGTCACATTAAATTGATCAAAAGTGACAGTAAAGATATGTATGATGATACAAAAGATTTCTAACATCATACATGTCTTTCTTTTGAACGTTTTTATTCATTAAAGAATCTTCAAAAAAATGTATCATGATTTCCACAACTGTTTTCAACATTGATAATAATAAGAAATGTCAGCAAATGTCAGAAATGTCTCTTGATCAGCAAATCATCATATTAGAATGATTTCTGACGGATCATGTGACACTGATGACTGGAGTAATGATGTTGAAAGGAGTAAATTACATTTTAAAATATACACAAATAGAAAGCCACTATTTTAAATTCATGTTTAATACATCATGCATCACTCTAAAAATATTTCAGGCCTAATTATCTCTCATATGGCGGGTAAATCATCCTAACAGAACCAAAACCTTCATAAACTACATCATAAATGGCATTATGACGTCATGCGTGAGCATGACACAGTAGCGGGTCGAAATTAAACTTCCTCCCCGCGTCAGGTGCAAAGGCACTGGCGCTGGATTTCAAAACAATCGGCTGCATGCTGCCCTGTCATTAGCTGCACTTCAGCTTTGGTGCTCCAAAACACCAGTCAAACAACCATAGCCTCATGCAAATGAGGGTGGATAGTAAGTAAAACACCTGAATATAACACTCGACCGAACTTTTAAACAAGTTTATGGAATATGCAGATCATTTTATTAATAAATTACCTTATCAGCGCGAAATCAATTAGCAAGATGACGGGCTAACTAACTTTTGGTGTGCTCATATGTGAGGTTAAAAAGTGATCCCGTTACAGTCTAAACCCGTTAAAAATATATAGTCATATAACAAGAAAAATGATTTAATAGTGTTTAAAACACAATACAGAGGGTGTCTGGATTTAATACGCTAACATGCTAACGTTAGCAAATACATAATTGACGAGTGAAGCTTACTTTTTTGTTGATATTAAAAACTGCTTTACTGGTGTACCATGACATTTTACAGTTTAGTATTTAATTCCAAGGCTTTTAATATCTCGTTAACGTCCCGCAATTGCAATTTCATCACAATAAATGGGTATCGCGCTAAAGCTAATTGCTAAACCCCGCGGCCTTTGCCAGCATAGAAAAGCACCAGGATCCATTTTGAGTGTTTTGGTCAACAAAAGAGCGCTGGTTTAAGCCTCGTTCGGCACTCATTGCAGCACACGGATCAGTCGGTGGTGAGATCGATGAAGATGGTTCGTACCTGCGTTGCTGCCGTGGCTGCTCTCCGTGCAGTAACTCGCATCGTCTTCATCCAATTCGTCCAGTTCCTCCAGGTAGTCGGACTCGTCGTTGATGGCCTCCTCCTCTTCTTCTTCCTCCTCCTCTTCATCCGTCAGAGGCTCCTCGATTAATTCTTCCTCCTCTGATCTCAAACTAACCGCATCTTCATCATCATCATCGCTCTCGTGGTCGTCGTAAACCACCCCGCTCGCGGTGCTCCGCCGCCCCCTGCCTCTGGCCGTTCCCCTGCCTCTTCCTCTGCCCCTCGATGCCGCGGATCGCGCTTTTCTCCGGCCTCGTGTTGAATGATGATGGGTCCCTCGTTTAGGGGTGACATAATCATCGTCGGAGGTAACTTTCACCTTCGCCCGCAAGCCCCGGCGGGGTCTCAGACCGCGCACCGGCCCCGTTGAGGGCTCCTGCATCAGTTGCGCTTTGGGCGGCCTGCCTCGTCTCCCCCTCATTATGGATAAAAATCTATTCTCTTCAGTTTCGCGTTTTGCCTGCACTTTACACGCACCAAACCCGGAATTTCGGGCACCACCGCAAAGTTGATCCCGTGCAGGCGAGGATGCACTAGTCCCGCGGAGCCCCGGTCTCGGTTAACGCGAGAAAGCTCAAAACGAACGCCCGGCGCCCCGCTTCAGGTCGCTCGTAGCCGCCATGTTCTTTCCTCCCTCTCCGTCCGCTGACAACAGACAGCAGGCCTGTGCTGGAGTCACGTGATCAGCGCTCCGACTCAACGCTGGCCACTTTCACCACGATGTTTGTTGCATTTTGCGATTGTCAACACGCTTCCAGAGCGCATGTTACTATCATTAGGCTCTTAAGCACGTGAAAATGTGCTTCTGCGTGTAGATTTGTGGGTTTTAGTGTTGTTCTGAGGCAATGGCTCTTGTCAGCGGTTCTCCATTTTCTTCTACGTGCTACCTTCATTCGGTTCATTGAGATGGAGGGTTGACAAAAAGATTTATCCAAGTTGCTACTGAATAAATTAAATTAGTATTGATATTTCAGTTACAGAACATGTATTAGGCTATCATGTTTCCTCTTTCTTTCTTTCTTTCTTTCTTTTTCTTCAGTTAATTTTTATGGCTCCCGAAGGAAAAAATAAGACAACATTTGCATGCACTCAACAGCTTAAAATAAAATCAGGTGAATCTTGTATTTAATGCATGTACAGGATTTCAGCATCTAAATGTGTTTTAAATAAAAAATGGAAGCAACAACACAGAAATCTGCATACGGTATACCTAATTTCTGTAAAAATATATTTTAATCTTTGAAAAAAACTGTAATATGCACAGTACCGTTCAAAAGTTTGGAGTCAGAAATTAATACTATATATATATAATATTTATTCAGCAAGGTCACATTAAATTGATCAAAAGTGACTGTAAAGATATTTATGAAGAGGAAGAATGTATCACGATTTCCACAAAAATATTAATCAGCGCAACTATTTTCAACATTGATAATAAGAAATGTTTCTTGAGCATCAAATCATCATATTAGAATGATTTTTGAAGGATCATGTGACACTGTTTTGGAAAATTACATTTTAAAATATACTCAAATAGAAAAGCCATTATTCTAAATGTATGTTTAGTACATCATCCATCACTCTAAAAATATATCAGGCCTTTTTATCTCTCATATGGCGGATCATCCTAACAGCACCAAAACCAGTTCTTTCTTTCTTTCTTTCTTTCTTTTTTCTCATGTGTTATGCAAATAAAATTATATGATCAGTAATAACCATATTTGATTTTTCATGCTGAACTTAAAGGACATTTCATTTAGCCTAAATGATTTAATAAGTAGCCTAAGGATTTCTGAGATAATAAAAAAAAATCTAGTTAATGTAATCTACATTTACGTTGGTTCCATATATTTAAAAAAGTTTTATTCCATTTTCTACAAAAAAATATTGATTCAATAAACTGATTTTTTTTTTTGAAATTTCATGTGGTGTAGCCACAAAAAAAGTACTGAAAAAAAAACTTTCCTTGAACCTTGAATTTGATTTATATATATATATAGTATAAACAACACTTTTCCAAAAAAAAAGGCAGTGTTGGGTAAGTTACTCTAAAAAAAAGTAATTAATTACTAGCTACTAATTACATTTTCAACAGTGTGATCAGATTACTGTAGTATTGCATTACTTATTACTTTCTAAATTCCATATCAACCTCGAGCAGTTGAACAATACAAGGATAGACATGAAACGGCTCTTTTAATTCGGACAAATAAATAACATAAAATTGCATAAATGATTTTTGAACTGACCAAAGTATTTAAAGGGAGAAGGTTACATTAAAAATATGTGTTAAATATTGATGTTTAATCCACTATTGTTGTCTATAGAATTGTTCTGTAGTCAGTATTTAATG
Source organism: Coreius guichenoti (assembly GCA_039654105.1). Classification (NCBI taxonomy): domain Eukaryota; kingdom Metazoa; phylum Chordata; class Actinopteri; order Cypriniformes; family Gobionidae; genus Coreius; species Coreius guichenoti. The sequence goes on from CM077171.1 coordinate 37,310,407, forward strand.
CAATTACATCAAAAGTAACTGTAATTAAATTACAGAACAATTAAGTGTAATCCCTTACTTTACTTTTTTCAAGGGAATCTTACCCTAATTAAATTAAGTAATTAATTACTTAATGCATTACACCTAACACTGAAAAAAGTTACATATTTTTCAGGTAAAAATAATTAAGTAATGTATGCTATATGTTTATAGGTAAAAATGTTTTTTTAAGTAACTGAGGATTGTCTTGTCATATGGCAACAGAATGGCTTCCTTGTTGGTTGCAACACTTACTTTGATATGGCGGAACTGCAACATTGTGAAAATCAACACTTCCACTGTCTTTGAGTGATTTTTATGCTCTTACCCCTTTCAGGGTTATCATTTTGCCCATCATAAAAGCCTAGGGATGGCATGATGTCATAACCACATATACACTGATTTACTTTTATTCATTTTGATTGAAATACAGTTAGCTTTTTTGTTTGTATATAGCTGTGTGCTGCATACTTGTATCAAGGCCTGGTTTCACAGACAGGGTTTCGACTAATCCAGAACTAGGCCGTAGTTCAATTAGGACATTTACTCCCCGGTTTCACAGACAAGGCTTAAGTCTAGCCCCACACTAAAATGCATGTTTGAGCTGATTTAACTGAAAGTAACTTGCACTTACATATCTTAACCTATGTCAGTGCCATTGTTTTGTCTCAAGATGCACACCAGTAATGTTTTATTCTAAGGAACGTTTATAAAAGCTACTTAAATGTCCTTATTTAACTAAGGCCTAATCCTGGTTTAATCTAAGACCTGTCTGTGCAAATATACAATTGCTTTCAGTTAAAACAACTCAAACAGGCATTTTAGTCGGGGACTATAGGTTTAAGCCTTGTCTGTGATACCGGGCACAAAAATGCCAAAACCGATTAAGTCCAACAAACAGATCCACTCAACACAATCCAAAACGCACAGGTCTGGAACAACAAGCACTAAAGACATGAAGATATTCACATCACAACAGTCTAAACAGAGATCAGGGTATTCATACAATGCAGATTAAGATCATTACTGGAGTGACAGTGACCTCTGATGGTTAGGTTGGGATTGTCAGGTGAGAAATGACAATAAAATGATGATCCGTCTGAAGTAGTGGCTTTGCCCTTCTAGTGTGTAACACTTTGTACAACAGTACAGATGCAAACAGTCAATCAATCCAGTTAAAGCTGTAAAATATGTGATACATGTGATAAATATGTGTGTCGTTACAAACCTATCAGATCTTTTATTCGCTCTTTCTGCTCTCATTTTCAAAGTTGACATAAAAAGCAAACTGCGCTCGAGCTTCTTCTCGAATTTTATTTGAATAGTCGGAATGAAATTATTACAATAAAAATAATCATTAATTCGTCTATACGTAATGTACTTCAAAAGTATCGGGGTAACCGCGTTCATCTCATGTAGTCGTGGCCGAGTGGTTAAGGCGATGGACTAGAAATCCATTGGGGTCTCCCCGCGCAGGTTCGAATCCTGCCGACTACGAACAACTTTTTCCATTTATTTTTGCATGAACATAGGTTTACTATATTAAATGTAAAGATTATATAAACTAATTGCTTTAATACAGTTAAAAAAAAAAAAAAAACATCCTGTCCCGGAACAATTGTTAATAAAAAACATAAATCAATAAAACAAATAAATCCTGTTTTATACAATTTAAATTATATTTTTATTTTTAGCTTTGGAGTAATAAAATCCCTAAAACTTCTCATTGCTTCGTGTATGTGTACATTTTAGATTGACAAGGTTGGCATTTGTAGCTAGTGGTAAATAAAGAAAAGTTGTCAGCAGGTGGAGCCTTTGTGTCATTTTACTGCGTTAAAACTGTGGGACTCAATCTTAAAGCGATAGTTCACCCAAAAATGAACATTCTGTCATCATTTACTCACCCTCAAGTTGTTCCAAACCTATACAAAGTTCTTTCTTCTTCTGAACACTAAAGAATGTTGGTAATGAAACAGTTGATGGTAGTCATTGACTTCCATACTATTTTTTTTTTCCTACTATGCAAGTCAATGACTACCGTCAACTGTTTCATTACCAACATTCTTCAAAATATCTTCTTTTGTGTTCAACTGAAGAAAGAAACTCATACAGGTGTGGAACAACTTGAGGGTGAGTAAGTGACGACAACATTTAAATTTTTGTGTGAACTATCCCTTTAAGATTATTGTTCATCTTATTGAGTGGTGCAGGTATGACATTAGCGAGTTAGCATTTTAGCACTTCCGGTTCCCTCGTCCCGAAGTCAATGGGTTTTTTGAATGGGATTTTGGTTAAATGGCTGAAATAAGGTCTGTGATGAACACAAGCTCAAGACACTTTCATGTTTTATTCTACGACATAAAATACATCAGTATTACCCCACTCATGATTTCTTGAAGCTGTTACGTGTCTAGAAAAAGGCGGTTGCTAACAAGTGGTTAATGGGACCACAGAGGCTGTCGAGGAGATTAATCGTCATCACGACGAACAGGTGAACTCAGTCCACTTTCACAGCCTCATTATGCTCATAATTGTGCTCTTATAAACTAGTCTAACTCAAACGTTGTGGGAAAATACTGCGAAAAATGAGATAACTGAAAGAGTTGTCGGAAGCTTCGTGATGGTGACGTTGAATTCACGGGACTGTGTTGTAGTTCATTTATTGCCTACCTTTAGCCTTTTACTTCTGCCGACTGCATTTAGGCTTCAAAATTAATAAAAGTTGTGTTAATCTGTGATAATTTTCTTGATGGACAAAATGTGTAAGTATCATAAACGTTGCTGATCACAGAGCTTGTTTTTTGCGATAATCCAAAAGCCTATGGGAAAATTTATTGGGTTTTTCTCGAGGGATCCAGTGTGATGCTAACTGCTGGTTGGCCTACAAAGTGACGTCATACCTGCACCACTCTATATTTAACTGTCACCCCCCTTTTTGAGAATAGACGTGAAAATGCACCATCCAAATTTAAATGGTTGTAATTCAAGAATGCTTTGGAATATAGACCTTTCAAAAAATGAAAGTATGAAAAAGTTATGGAAGTTTAAATTTACTGTTAATCAAATATAATGTACTGTTAATCAAATGTACTGTTAATCAAATGTAATCAAATGTACTGTTAATCAAATGTAATCAAATGCACTGTTAATCAAATGTACTGTTAATCAAATGTATTTAGTCAAATGTAAAATTACTATAAAATCAAAGCCATATATCTATCTACGTTGTGTTCCAAATTTGAAGCTGGTATCACAAAAAATGGAAGTTCCTGTGAGATTTTGTTGAGGTGCTGTACCAAAAATATCCACCGGGTGTCATCCACATTCCATTGATTGTTTTGATGCATTATCCTGTAACAAATTAACAAATACAATTCTGTCCAAATATCACTTCCATCACAAAATAGTCACCAAATATGGAACCTTGAGACTCTGACCTTTACGACAATATGCGTTTTGTCAAGATTAGAAGAGGTTTTGATTATAAAGTAGTTAAAATACATTTTGTAATATGAAACCTGACACCGCGCACTAGGGGAGGAGCTAGAAGAATTTAAAGTACCGTTTCCATGGTAACGCAACCTCCGATTTCAAAATGGTTTCACAGGTTGAATTTTGAGTTTGTAAGCTTTCGAATGATACCTAATTTATGATTACTAAAATGATATGGCAATAAAAAAAAGAGCATGGTGTTAAATATATTTTGTACTCTCCATATTAGGGCCAAAAGGACAGTTCACCCAAGAATAAGAATGATGTCATCATCTACTCACCCTCATGCTTTTCCAAACCTAGATTTCTTTGGATCATCAAAAATATGTTAGAGAGAATTATAGACATTTTCGTAGCATCTTTTTTCCATTTAATGAAAAATTGCATTTTTGAAACACGAGAGCAACTAATGAAGACCCTTTTTTGGGGTGAACTATCCTATCGTTAAGTATAGTAGTGCCTATCCTTTTTTTTTTTTTTTCAGATTAAGCAGTTCTATGGAAGTTGAATTAAATTAATTGGCATTTAAACTGATTTTTTTATTTTAACTCAAAAGATATAATCAGTTTACCATTTCGGATGGGAAGAGCTGAACGTGGCAAAAAGGAAACAGCAAGCTGATGCAAGATAAATGTGTTTGACACGGAAAGTCCAGAGATCAGCGTTTGCATTCTGGAACACATTTGCATATAGGGCGCGGCTGAAGAGTTTAAAGCCAACAGGGTTTTCTTTGTCTCACCCTATGACATCACACAATTCGGAAACTGCATTTGGACACTTTGCCTTCCAAGATACTGTAGCACTGATCACCTGGAGCGACCCGAACATGTGTCCTCCGTTCACACAGAGCGATACAATCAAGAGGAAAAAGACATCTGACTTCATCAAGGACTGGCTTCTGTCTGTTCCTTATGTAATATCTCCACAGGTTCAGACTGAGCTGTGAAATGTTAAGATCATGTAGCCAAGAAAAGGTTGCTACTCGTTCATAAGTTTGGGGTCAGTACGATTTTTTTAAAAACTCATTCAGACGTGATAAATTAAATTGATCAAAAGCGACAGTAAAGACACTTATAATGTTACAAAAGATTTTGATTTCAAATACAGGGTATCTGCAGGTTTCACCAAGACAAATTTAAGACTTTTTAATACCATTATGAATTAAATTTAAGACCTATATCACGCAATAAAAAAAAACGTACAAAGGAAATGCAGAATCACAAAATTACTTGCAAAGCAAATTAATTTATTCAAATTGAACAAGGTATTAATAAACGTGCACTTCCTCATAGCTCAATCCCCACCACGATTTTTTTTTAGATCAAAATGACTGATTTTGTGGTGGTCATTTCCAGAAATTTTTTTTCATAATTAGGATGCCACATTTACCACATTATTATGTTAGATGCACAATAGTCACACATGACAATACAACAAACAAAATGCATGAATCTTGTTTGGTATTACAAAAAAAGGCTGGTCCAGTAGTGTGCTATCTAGCTTTAATAACATGATCGCTTAGGGTGGGAAATATGACCGAAATCTTACAAGTAAACCAAAGCAATAAGCATTTGCATCATTAGTAAAAAAAAAGTTATCAAGTAATTAAGTAATCAAGTAAACGTTCAGTAATAAAATAAGAGCTTGTAAACAAATGACAATAGGACAAATAATACATAAACATAACATTACAACATAAAATTAAAATTACAACATAAAGATACAGATACAAACAGTGCTTTAAGTTTAAGTACCGTTTTCCCGTTGTTGTTTTTTGTTTAACATTAAGGACACAGACAGGAGCGGGTATAGGCTATATTAGGTTGCTTTCACTTTAAGACCTACAGTACTGCGCAGATCCAATACTGACACACGTCCCAAACTTTTTTACACACGACATGACTGCCAATATGGACAAAGGCATAATAATGTGTGTATTTGATCGTTCAAGGGCAATAAGCCTAGAAATATAACACATTTCGATATACTCGCGCGAGCGCTGACAGGCGGCAAATCCGCAGCCAGTCTGACATCGGTCCGCGTGTCAGTACCGAATTGAGTTCGTGGTTTACACTGCTTTTATGCTTTTAATCAGGCAGATCATACCTTTATTTGGTCATTATGCGAGATGGCAGGTGAGAAAGATTCGCCTTCGCTTTCAACTGTTAGCTGAAGAATAAAATCCGTTTTATGTGTCTGTGGTACGATCCGAAAGAGACTCGCGCCAATAACACGAAAGCTGATTGGCTGCAATATAAGATGCATGTTGGTCTCATTTGTAGTTGTAATACAGCGAACTATAGTTGGACTAGCGAAAGAAAGAACTACAACACCCCTGAATATACACACACACACACACACACATTAAAGTGCTGCGGGAGCATTTCAGTGAGCAATAGAGGAAGCGTTACATGGACGTAGGAAAATTAAGACCTGTTTTAAAATTATTTAAGACCTAGAACTCAATACTTAAGCGAATTTAAGACTTTTTACAGCCTAAAATTTTGATTTTGAAATTTAAGACTTTTTAAGACCGCGTGGGAACCCTGAAATAAATGCTGTTCTTTTAAACTTTCTATTCATCAAAGAATCCTGAAAAAAGTACACGTTTCCACACAAAAATTTAAGCAGCACAACTGTTTAACACTGATAATAATCAGAAATGTTTCTTGAGCATTAAATCATATTAGAATGATTTTTGAAGGATCATGTGACACTGAAGAATGGAGTAATGATGCTGAAAATACAGCTTTACATCACACACTGTAAAAAAAATAAAAAAAAAACTTTAAAAAAATAAGGCAATTTATCGAATTCAGCTTTTTAAGTTAACTCAACTAATTCGCTCCAGTTAAAATCTACTTAAATACTTTTGTTGTGCTTCTCATTGCAACTTATTTGCCCGGGTGAAATGGGTAACGTGTGTCTCTTGTTTTAAGAGGCAAATGATGTTCATGTTGTGTAGATGGAAAAAAACAAGGATTGTAGCTGCTTGCATTGCTAAACTTTCTTAGGTTGTCTTGACAAGAAGTTTTAAGTTAAAAAAAGACTACCTGTACTCATTAGATGAACAAAAGGTTTTAAGCTGACTTAAACTGGAGAAAATTAGTTGAGTTAACTTAAAAAGTTGAGTGCGATAGGTTGCCTGGTTTTTTTCAAGTTGGCTAAACTTGTTTTTTTTAGTAGTCTTGACAAGAAGTTTTAAGTTAAAAAGACTACATGTACTCATTAGATGAAATACCTCAGCACACAAATCTCAAACATGGTGATGATCCACAATTGTAATTCAGTAAAAATATGAACTCTGAAACATATGACAGATAAATAACAGTGACAACTGCAGCAGCAGCATAAATCAAACCAGTTAATGCAAATCAATAATAATTTTTTTAATAATAATTACCTCTTTTTTTTCAAGCTGCAGTGCATGCTGGGAACTGGCTTAACTTGTTAACAACAGTTTCTTCTAACACATGTAAAAATAGATTGAACAAAAATTATTTATGATGAGTCAGTTTATTATCTTGAGTGAACTAAACAAGAATGCTCTAAGTTGCTAACAAAAGTTGTTTTGTTGACCTTACTTAGATTCTCAAGTATTTGTCCAAAACTTGTCTCAAATTGAGTTATCTGAACAAAATTGTTACATTCAGTGCCAGTTCCCATGCATTGCAGCTTGAAAAAAATTATGTGGTAAAAATTATTATTGCTTTGCATTAACTGGTTTGATTTATGCTGCTGCTGCTGTTGTCACTGTTATTTAGATGTCATGGTTCAGAGTTCATATTTTTACTGAATTACAATTGTGGATCATCCCCATGTTTGAGATTTGTGTGCTGAGGTATATGTGCTTCTCATTGCAACTTTTGCAACTTATTTGCCCAGCTGAAATGGGTAAAGTGTGTGCCTCTAGTTTTAAGAGGCAAATGATGTTCATGTTGTGTAGTTAACTTTGAAAATCAAACATGGTGGTGAAAAAACAAGGATTGTAGTTGCTTGCATTGCTAAACATTGTTTAGTTGCCTTGACAAGAAGTTTTAAGTTCAAAAGACTACCTGTACATTTCACAAACAAAAGTTTTTAACTGGAGCAAATTATTTGAGTTCACTTAAAAAGTTGTGCGATAAGTTGCCTTATTTTTTCAAGTTTACTCAACTTGAGCTTTTTTTTTAGTAGTCTTGACAAAAAGTTTTAAGTTCAAAAGATTATCTGGTACTCATTAGATGAACAGAAGTATTTAAGTTAGCTCAACTTTATTTTTATTTTACAGTACAGGAATAAATTGCATTTTAAAATATTCACATAGAAAACTGTTGTTTTAAATAGTAATATTTCACAATTTTAGAGTTTGTTTTACTGTATTTTGATCAAGTTTTTGATGAGATTTAGTGAGCATAAGAGGCGTCTTTAAAGAAAAAAAAACCTTTTGAATTATAGTGCTTATTTGTCATTGTAAATAATGGTTTAAATTCCTTTTAAAAAACTAAATGATTGAAAATGAAAAATGTCTGTATATTAACAACGGTTTCTCTTCAGTCAAAATGTGTTGCTTATTTTCAAAAGGCACACTGTGAACTTTAAATTAGTTTGGACTTTCTGTGCTTTTGTGGGTCATGTTAACCCGTTTTAAACTTCAGCACAGATTTATTGCAATTAAATGTCAACTTTTAACCTGAAACTTCCTGACATCCTCTGCATATGTGATTTAAAATGCTTTTACTATCACCATGTTTCTCAGATGCTCAATAACAAACAGAAAATGGACTTTATTTTGTCAAGTTGGGTCAGTTTGACCTGGTAAGATCCATCATGGATGGGCCTAAAGTGTAGCTTTATTCAATTTGGCCGCAAACAAATGGCCAGCGAAGCAGGACATCCCAGAAGTTTAATCAATACATAGAACGGCAGTTCACTTTTGTGCTTTAATCACTATTCTCAGAAGAGTTCAGCTCGAGAACACCACACATCTTCCCCGATCTGTCGTGTATTCTAAGAAGCAATATAGTGCAAGGTTGCTACAAGCTTAGCTTAACATACACAGCCACTACAATCATATTAAAGCGCATTGTAACGTCACAGTCATTTTACAGCTGCCCGTTAAAACCATCTTACAAATCTAATAGCAGTGCAGCTAACTTCCTATAATCAACCAGCTGGATAGCCAGAAGGGCTGTGACAACACCATATAGATAGCGTGAAACACAGAGATGACCTGTATCTCACCCTCAGCAGGAAGTGGGGGTTTCGGCGAAGTGTGTAAGTGTGCAATTATCCAGCCACAATAAAACGACCTTTCATCATATGATGGCCAAGAGCGGCAGAAGTGCTGCAGTGAACAGGTCTTCGTAAGTTCAAGTGCTTCTGACGGTGACTTTGTGATCGGTTCATTGTGCACCAGAAAATGTCAGTGTCTTAACATTCTCACACTTCTTTCTGCTTTGATGCATCTAGATACACATGCATCCGCTAATACACAACTCGCTTGCTGTAACTTAGGGTTTTCCAGTCGTGATATTTGCAAAATAAAGGCGGTCACCATAGATCCCGACCGTTGTGAGTTAAGAAAACTAGACTGAACAGACTAACAATGTTTTTAAAGCCTCAGCTACTCAGTGTAACAGGGATTTAGACATGCATGAAAATTATAAACTATTTCAGATATCTATTATGTGTCGGTCAATTGAAGCACAACAATAGCCTCATTTAAATGATTCTAAGCAGTCCAGATTGGTTATTGATTATGTGATTTCAAAAGTTGTCAATGTCATTTTTCATACAGTGGCCTCAAAAAAGTATTTAGACACTTAAATCACACTTAGTAACCTTCACTTGATGTAAATTCACAAAATGTAAACTCAAGTGGCATGCCTTTCAAACATTTCACACACACACAAATGTTTTAAATGAATGAATGTTTTAAATGGGAAGTGAACCAATTTTATTTAAAGGAATTATTTAATTAAAGGATTAAAAGGGATTTAAGGGAATAAAGAAAAATAAATAAGAACAATCTATTGTAGTTATGAAGTAATTAACTGAAATATTTGCAAATAATATTTTATTTTAAAATGTGCACACTTTCACTCATATGTCTAATAGCCTATATGTCTTGTCACATTCAGTTATGAATTAGGCTACATGAATCATGTATTGACACATTTCACGATTCGATTCGATTATTTTGGATATATATCAGGTACAGTACATAGCAAATTTTCTCAAGGAAAAAAATCTCAAATAATGCTGTAAACTATAGGCTACATGGGAGTTAGTTGGTAGGTTACTACTGTTAAAATAATATTGAAGGTTAAAATTAACTTTCTCATTTAAACATTCAAATTAGACTCAGTGTACACTCAGAAGTTTTTTATAATAATAAAGTTATAATAACTTTACAATTACATATATTTCTACTCCAATTCGTTTTTTTTGAAATGTCAAACATGCATTATACATCAAAGAACATAAAAAATTATATTGAATATGTAATATGGTGCATATATTTAGCAAAATGCTCCTCTCTAGAGTTGATTTTTCTGACTAACGAGTTTATGGTCACTGACTATGTTTTTTTCTGAGGTAAATGTGACGTTACATGGTGTTTACAAGCTGTTTTACTGACGTCTTTCCGCGGTTGAAACACTGATTGAGATTACATGAGACAAGTTGCAAGGTGGGGCCTCCATGGATCGGGCTATTTGTTCAGCACATCCCACAGATGCTTGATTGGATTGAGATCTGGGGAATTTGGAGGCCAAGTCAACACCTCAAACTCGTTGTTGTGCTTCTCAAACCATTTCTGAACCATTTTTGCTTTGTGGCAGGGCGCATTATCCTGCTGAAAGAGGCCACAGCCACCAGGGAATACCGTTTCCATGAAGGGGTGTACATGGTCTGCATCCACATGGATGGCAGGACCCAAGGTTTCCCAGCAGAACATTGCCCAAAGCATCACACTGTCTCCACCGGCTTGCCTTCTTCCCATAGTGCATCCAGGTGCCATGTCTTCCCCTGATAAGCGACGCACACGCACCCGGCCATCCATGTGATGTAAAAGAAAACATGATTCATCAGACCAGGCCACCTTCTTCCATTGCTCCGTGGTCCAGTTCTGATGCTCACGTGCCCACTGTTGCCGCTTTTGGCGGTGGACAGGGGTCAGCATGGGTCTGCGGCTATGCAGCCCCATACGCAACAAACTATTGTGTATTCTGGCACCTTTCTATCAGAACCAGCATTAACTTCTTGAGCAATTTGAGCTACAGTAGCTCGTCTGTTTGATTGGACCACACGGGCCAGCCTTCGCTCCCCACGTGCATCAATGAGCCTTGGCCGCCCATGACCCTGTCGCCGGTTCACCACTGTTCCTTCCTTGGACCACTTTTGATAGATACTGACCACTGCAGACCGGGAACACCCCACAAGAGCTGCAGTTTTGTAGATGCTCTGACCCAGTCGTCTAGCATCACAATTTGGCCCTTGTCAAACTCGCTCAAATCCTTAAACTTGCCCATTTTTCCTGCTTCTAACACACCAACTTTGAGGACAAAATGTTCACTTGCTGCCTAATATATCCCACCCACTAACAGGTGCCGTGATGAAGAGTTAATCAGTGTTATTCACGTCACCTGTCAGTGGTCATAATGTTATGCCTGATCGGTGTATAGAATAGTAAGTGTTAGTATTAATGGGTCAAGTGTTGCCGTTTTCAAGAAATGGATGAAGACTCAGCAGCTCAGGTTGAGTTAGGCAGGTCATTCCACCAGTAGGAAACAGTCATGGTAAAGGTCAGTGAAAGTGATTTTGTGCCTCTTTGGGTTGGCACAAGGTGCCGTTCACTTGCATAACGCAAGCTTCTGGAAGGCACATAGGTAGTAGTGAGTTTAGGTATAGCGGTGCAGAACCAGTGGTTGTTCTGTAGGCAAACATCAGTGCCTTGAATCTGATGCGAGCGGCATTTGGCAACCAGTGCAATTTTGTGAGGAGAGGTGTGACGTGCACTTTCTTCGGCTTGTTAAAGACCCCTTTTGCTGCAGCATTCTGGATCAGTTGCAGAGGTTTGACAGTGCATGCTGGAAGGCCTGCCAAGAGAGCATTACAATAGTCCAGTCTGGATGGAACAAAAGCTTGGACAAGGAGTTGTGTAGCCTGCTTCGATAGGAAGGGCCTGATCTTCCTAATGTTGTATAAGGCAAATCTGCAGGACCGGGCAGTTCTAGCTATGTGGTCTGTGAAGATTAGCTGATCATCAATCACAACTCCGAGGTTCCTGGCTGGAGTTATAGTTGATGAACCTAGCTGAATGGAGAAGTTGTGATGAAGTGTTGGGTTTTCTGAGACCTTAAGTAGTACTGTCTTTGCATGGTTTATTTGTAGGTGGTGGTCTTTCATCCAGCAAGAAATGTCTATCAGGCAGGCTGAGATGCGAGCAGCTACCGTTTGAACATCTGGCTGGGATGAGAGCAGTAGAGTTGTGTCATCAGTGTAGCAGTGATAGGAAAAACCATGTTTCTGAATGACAGATCCTAGTGATGACATGTAGATGGAGAAGAGAAGTGGACCAAGCACTGAGCCCTGAGGCACCCCAGTAGCTCGATGTTGCCAACGTAATACCTAAAATGGCTAAAACACTTTACAGCTCAAATAATACACACGTTTTAACAGAAGAACGTCATGAACTACACTCACCTAAAGGATTATTAGGAACACCTGTTCAATTTCTCATTAATGCAATTATCTAATCAACCAATCACATGGCAGTTGCTTCAATGCATTTAGGGGTGTGGTCCTGGTCAAGACAATCTCCTGAACTCCAAACTGAATGTCAGAATGGGAAAGAAAGGTGATTTAAGCAATTTTGAGCGTGGCATGGTTGTTGGTGCCAGACGGGCCGGTCTGAGTATTTCACAATCTGCTCAGTTACTGGGATTTTCACGCACAACCATTTCTAGAGTTTACAAAGAATGGTGTGAAAAGGGAAAAACATCCAGTATGCGGCAGTCCTGTGGGCGAAAATGCCTTGTTGATGCTAGAGGTCAGAGGAGAATGGGCCGACTGATTCAAGCTGATAGAAGAGCAACTTTGACTGAAATAACCACTCGTTACAACCGAGGTATGCAGCAAAGCATTTGTGAAGCCACAACACGCACAACCTTGAGGCGGATGGGCTACAACAGCAGAAGACCCCACCGGGTACCACTCATCTCCACTACAAATAGGAAAAAGAGGCTACAATTTGCACGAGCTCACCAAAATTGGACAGTTGAAGACTGGAAAAATGTTGCCTGGTCTGATGAGTCTCGATTTCTGTTGAGACATTCAGATGGTAGAGTCAGAATTTGGCGTAAACAGAATGAGAACATGGATCCATCATGCCTTGTTACCACTGTGCAGGCTGGTGGTGGTGGTGTAATGGTGTGGGGGATGTTTTCTTGGCACACTTTAGGCCCCTTAGTACCAATTGGGCATCGTTTAAATGCCATGGCCTACCTGAGCATTGTTTCTGACCATGTCCATCCCTTTATGACCACCATGTACCCATCCTCTGATGGCTACTTCCAGCAGGATAATGCACCATGTCACAAAGCTCGAATCATTTCAAATTGGTTTCTTGAACATGACAATGAGTTCACTGTACTAAAATGGCCCCCACAGTCACCAGATCTCAACCCAATAGAGCATCTTTGGGATGTGGTGGAACGGGAGCTTCGTGCCCTGGATGTGCATCCCACAAATCTCCATCAACTGCAAGATGCTATCCTATCAATATGGGCCAACATTTCTAAAGAATGCTTTCAGCACCTTGTTGAATCAATGCCACGTAGAATTAAGGCAGTTCTGAAGGCGAAAGGGGGTCAAACACAGTATTAGTATGGTGTTCCTAATAATCCTTTAGGTGAGTGTATATGACAAGAAACTGGAAAAGCCTCATTCACTCAATATAAAGTATCTGACACAACAGAGACTCTTTTTTATAATTTTCTTTTTATTTATTCAAAAGAAACAAGGAAAAAGGCAAAAAAAAAAAAAAGTTAAGAAAAAAGGTGAGACATTTAAATAGGAGCGAATGTGTGCAGGTGTGTTCAGGAGGAGGAGGGCACACATGATTTCTCACTGCGGTTCTGACGAAACCCAATGCTCAGGCTAAAGCAGCAAGCCAGAGACACTGTCACACCAGAGAAAAAGGCACTAATCCAGAGAGAACAAACAACATCACTGAAAACCGGGGGATAATACACAAGGAGGGAAACAAAATACATAAAAAGAGCTAAAACATACAACACTGAAAAGACAAAAGAGGCAGGAAAACCAAAAACAGAATGCATCACATTAGTCGATGTGACAAATCATATCTTAAAACTCTCTGGTTTCTTACTTCTTACTGGCTTAACCGGCATCCGCCAGTTTTTCGACACCAAATATCGTGATTTTAAATGTTTAGTTACAAATGCAGTACGTGAACAGCTTTTTGACATTTTGACACCATTAATAGATGCGTCTCTGAAATCATGCAACTGCGGTTCAGCTCTCCACTCTGAAGTCCCTCATGATGATCTCTACAGAGTGATGTCAGCTACATTCACAACCCAATACAAATAAAAAGTGGCTGCAATAAATACATTGGCTTAAAATGGTGGCTAGCCGTGTGGTTTTTCACATTAGAGATCAACTCCTGCACGACCGGAAGCTCCCTGGCGATAAATCGCTATTGTCAAGGATCCACTCACCTATTGGTTCTAAAACAAAATAAGAATGATGTCAAATGGAATACATGATGCGTTAAATACTACGGTGTTACGACTGGGATGCTCAGAAAATGAGCATGTCCCAGAGCTACTCCGTTCCATTCGCCCTCCCCAAAAAATTAACATAATTTACAATTGGAAAAAGAAAACAAAAATGTGTTGAAAGGTAAAACTGACAGACACATACAAATATATAATATATATATTCTTAAAAAAATGGATTCTCTCTATAGGTGTTTTTTTTTTCCACAGCCCAGATGTACAATGCATTTGCATTTTTTTACTCTTACATTTTTATATATTTTTAGAATGTTTTTTTTTTTTCCTTTTTAAAAACAGCTTCAGGATTTACTATTATAAAGAGATCTAAACATGCAGCCAAAACAAAAAGAACAAAAACAAACAAACAAAGTCTAATTATAGACTAGAAAAGAAGCCAGAAGCAGCAGGATGAATCTACAGATAGAATCATTGTTGTTTTAATTTATGCGTTGTTTACTATGCTAAGATTCAGCCTTTCCTTCGCCCTAAATGCTCAGTCTGGACTGCAAGCGTTCATGAAGACATCACGATTCTCAGGAATAATAGTTTCGCCCGGGCACCACGAAAGAGGTGGAAACGTCCAGCCTCTCTGCTACGTTTTTTTCTCTCCTCGATTTCAGTCACAATTTCCATTCTTCTGTGCCGCTTTAGATTTCACAGGACTTTAAGGGTGTTGATGGGGACATGTAGGGTAGTCTGATTGTATGTGAATGTGAGGGGCCGATAATTACAATTTATTCACTAATCACTTCGTTTTTTTCCTTTACATGTTCCGGTTCACAGGCGTGACGTAGTTGCGTGGGAACATGCCCGTCTGGCCGTGACAGGCGCCTTTCCACCAGTTGGGGTCAGAGTTGTCCAGGACCTGAATGAAGTCTCCGCGTCTGAAGCCGAGCTCTCCGTCCTCCTGAGGGTCGAAGTCGAACAGGGCCTGCACGTATGTTGGATGCTGCAGATGCACAATAGACACGTGTGTAAATAACATGATGGCATGTTTAGCATCTAACACATACTCTATACAAAGTTTTAGTGTCAGTAAGATTTTTCTAAAAAGTTTTTGAAAGAAGTCTCTTCAGCTCATCAAGGCCGCATTTATTGATAAAAAAAAAAATACATCGAAAGCAGCAATATTGTGAGGTATTACAATTTCAAATAATTGTTTTCTATTTGAATATATTTAAAAATGTAATTATTCATGTGATCAAAGCTGAATTTTCAGCATCATTACTCCAGTCTTTAGTCACATGATCCTTAAGAAATCATTCTAATATGTGACCCTGGACAACAAAATCAGTCATAAGGGTCAATTTTTTGAAACTGAGATTAGGATAGGACAATATTTGGCCGAGATACAACAATTTGAAAATCTGGAATCTGAGGGTGCAAAAAAAATATTGAGAAAATCACCTTTAAAGTTGTCCAAATGAAGTCCTTAGCAACACATATTACTAAAAACAATAATAATTTTTTGATATATTTACGGTAGGAAATTTACAAAATATCTTCATGGAACATGATCTTTACTTAATATCCTAATGATTTTTGGCATAAAAAGAAAAATCTATAATTTTGACCCATACAATGTATTGTTGGCTATTGCCACAAATATACCCGTGCAACTTATGACTAGTTTTGTGGTCCAGGGTCACATATGATGATTTGATGCTCAAGAAACATTTCGTATTATTATCATCAATGTTGTGCAGCTTCATATTTGTGGAAACTGATTTTTTTTTTTACAGCATTTATTTGAAATAGAAATCTTTTGTAATGTAATAAATCTATTTATTGTCTAATTTGATCAATTTAATGCAGTCTTACTGAATAAAATTAATTTCTTTAACAAAATCTTACTGACGGTAGTATAAGTGAACTTAAATAATTGAATATTTTTTAGTGTAATAAGTAATTTTAAGGCACTTTTTATTTGTCCATTAAGTTTCCTAAAAACCACACAAAAAAAACAAAAAAGCAAAATTGTTGAGTTAGAATGTTTGATTCATTTCCACAAATCAGTTCTGGACCGTCTCAGTCAATTTGTTCTAAACAATGACTGAACGCTTTAGCCTTGTTCACACTGTCAGTCCAAATGTGATTTTTGTGCATATCCGATTGGAATCGGTTCATATTAGCAAGCGTGAACGGCAAAAAATCCATTTCGAGCTACATTCATGCGTAGTTTGAAATCCTATTCAAATCGCATTTCTAGAAATCCGTTTCAGTCTGACCACTCTAATCAGTGGTTTATGCAACTTTCTCACACCACGTAAACGTCAGACATTGTTATTGGTAGAGATCTACAGTACTGACTTTTTATAAGTGTCTTTTTTAAATAGAAGCTTTGATCAGGTAAACAAACAGATAAATATAGCATATAAAAATAATTCTAATAAATTTAAAAAAATATATATTCTAATCAGCCGGAATACAAAACAGTGCTACTTTAGTGCAGCTTAATACTCCCAGTTGCATCTTTTTATTTATTACAACAGCAGTAACATTAACAAGAGGCAAAATAAATTTACAAAGTCAAATGTTTTCAAATGGAGAACATAAATCAATGTCAGGGGAGTTTGACATTTTACACAGAAGTTTAGTTTACACAGAACTTCTCTCACGGAGATAAGGTGATATAGTAAATGTTAATGTAATTTAGGTAGTTTTAAACAAGTGCATCTTGTTAGTTACATATGGTGGCCATGCTGGAGCATTCCTGAACCTCAACCCAGTGAGTGAACGGGACTATGAATGTGATTTTACAAGACTAATGAGGAACAGACAACAGAGAGGGAATTAAATTCAGCGCTTTTATTTCCAACACGCATTCATTCATAGCTGTTTTATTTAACTAATGTTAAATTACATCTTTATTGGGACATGACGGATTACGTGACTCCGCAAGTTTAAACTACATATCAAGCATGTAACTTCGTTACGTCAAGTCGTCAGTTAGGAACCTGGGTGTGCTCTTTGATACCAATATTTCATTTGAAAGCCACATTTCTAGCATCTGTAAAACTGCATATTCCCATCTTAAAAATATATCTAAATTATGACATATGCTCTCAATGACAAATGCAGAATAGTTAGTTCATGCGTTCATGACCTCAAGGCTAGATTATTGTAATGCTCTACTGGGTGGTTGCCCTGCACGCTTAATAAACAAACTCCAGCTGGTCCAAAATGCCGCAGCTAGAGTTCTTACTAGAACCAGGAAGTATGACCATATTAGCCCGGTTCTGTCAACACCGCATTGGCTCCCTATTAAACATTGCATACATTGTAAAATCTTGCTAATTACTTCCAAAGCACTAAATGGTTTAGCTCCCCAGTACTTGAACGAGCTATTAAATCTAGACTAAAAACACATCTCTTTAACCTGGCATACACAACACAGTATCACATTTCTATAATTCAAATCCGTTAAAGGATTGTTAGGCTGCATAAATTAGGTCAACCGGAACCAGGAACACTTCCCATAACACCAGATGTACTTGTTACATCGTAAGAAGAATGGCATCTATGATAATATTAGTCTGTCTGTCTCATCCTTATCCTGAGGTTACTGTAGTCAGCCAGATCAGAGTCGTATTCAGATCAGATGGTGGACCTGCACCTAGACATGACCTCATCGCAGCCCTGAATGTCAGCAGAGACTGTGTCTACTAGAACAATCCTCTGTGAAGGCCTTGTCGACATGACAGCCATCAGCAAAGACCACAAGAACCAGACAGGTCTTCTGCACAGACCCTATGGTCAGCTTTGGCTCCATATCTAATCCAATCTTCAAGCAAAAGGAACTGAATGAATATTTGAATGCTACCGACCCCGATCTGAATTCTGATGCAGCCTGAATCATAAAAATCACACCGTGTTCGTTCGTTGGCCAGAGGCTTTTTCTCCATTCTGTCACCTGATGGAGTTTTAGTTCCTTGCCACTGTCGTCTCTGGCTTGCTTAGTTGGGGACAATATTCCGCATATATTAATATTCAGCAATATTATTGATCTGCCTGTACTGATGCTGTTGTATGAGACCGGAACGGAGCCGGATGATGACATCACTGTTTTCTCCAGAGCTGCTTTATAGATGAAATTAACTAATTTCACAATTGATGTACTTTACACAGTTATTGAACCGAAATTAATCAACACTGATTACTATTGTTATTTTAGAGTTGCTTTACAGCAGAACTGAATTATGTTTGCATCATTGAATCGTTATGTTCCTATTTATCACTGTAAAGCTGCTTTGAAACAATCTGTATTAAATAAAGCGCTATAGAAATAAAATTGTGTTTTAATTTTGCACACAATTTTCAAAATGGCCACAAGATGGTGCCATTTATCATTGAACCCGATATATCAAAATCTGATTATGGAAATATATCAGTTGATCACTAATTATAGGAAACATGGCAAAAGTTGCTGCAGAAACAATGTGATGTTGCAAAGTGCCGGTAGCGCAAAAAATTGCAATATAATGTTGAATTTTGAGACCGGCAGAGACAACAAAATGGAAGAAAGCGCACATACCAGCCTCCTATGTTTCTGCCGCTGCCTCAGAAGACGTAGTATAGTATATAGTATAGTATAGACATAGTCTAGTGCAGCAGCTACACATAGTCATGTTGTAAATAAGACAACATTTGGATTTGGACTGACAGTGTGAACATAGCCATTCATAGCCTCATCTGTTATAAAATATGTGGCGTTTTCCCACCTTTCCGATTTTTTATGATAAAATAATGGTCTTCATTTTGTGTGTATAGCATGCCTTTTCCCCTAAAGTTATTGTGAACAATTATCCTACTGCAGTTTCTTCCAAAGAAAAAAAAATGTCTTTATTCAGAAAGTAGTAATTTGCTCTTCCCCTGAAACTACTTTCCTGTCACTCATGCCAAATATCCTGTTTTACTTGAAAAAGTGTCGCACAGAAGTCATTCACATAGACTTTAAGGATTAAAAAGGTAAAAACTGGCATACAGACCTGAGGCACCTGCTCGATGTCTCGTAGAAAGATCTGTTGGTTTCGGGAAACGGAAGTGGTGCGGTGATAGTCCACCAGCTCGTTGAGAGAGTTAAACTTCACGACCCAAAGGAAGTACTTTCCAGCCCCGTCACGCAGCACTTTGAAATGCTGTACATCATTGCCAAACCTTAAACAAGAAGACAGACACAACACTTCACAATTGATACTGAAGAGATAGACATAATGCACTCCTTTGTATGCCATCATCCAAAAATAAAGTATTACATAAGCGAACAGAGGTCAGAATGCATATTAACACGTGTATGCAAACACATGCGAGACGGGCACGATAGATGGTGATCGCCCTGGTAATTGCCCTGATGTCTATCAAAGAGCTCGGCCTGACTGAGACAAGAACAGCCGTGACTCACGCAGGACGCAGTCAATTCACATGATGACATTCAGCCACATGTCTTTACATCTACACTACGAGTTTTTTAATGCTTTTGAAACTGACATACTACAATTTAAAAATGGTTTTCTATTTTAATGGATTATAAAGGGGACCTATTATGCCCCTTTTTTACATGATGTAATGCAAGTCTCCAGCGTCCCCAGAATGTCTGTGAAGTTTCAGCTCAAAATACCCCACAGATCATTTATTATACCATGTCCAAAATGCCCCTTTTGGGTGGAAGCAAAAACACGCTGTTTACATGTGTGTATCTTTAAATGCAAATGAGCTGCTGTTCCCCACCCCCCTTTCAAGAAGAGGGCTGTGCCTTTACTGCTCGTGCCTCGGATATTCCGGCAACAACAAACCGGAAGAAACAGTATGGGGCCGTATCCACAGAACGCGTTTTTCCAGCCATTCAAACGTAAGGTGTCGAGACTTTTTAAACTTCAAAACAAACTTTTTTAACTGGACTTATGCGTTTTTATAACGCCATTTCCATTTCCTGTGCAAGACATTGTAAAAGATACAAGACACGAGAGCATTGGTCAAACATTGGAATGGAAAATGTGTTCTGGGTTCGTTGACTTAGCCAACAACAGAACATTTAGACTGTTTATCACAAAGCTGAGACTTGTGTTCCCACTAACTGCTCTAGCGAGGAGATAAACATTGCAGACTATGTACAGCTCATGTAACCGGTCCTACTGGACTCGCTCCGACTGGGATTCGAACCAGGGTCTCTGGCGTGGGAGGCGGGCACACCAACAAAGACGCTAAAGACCGCAGATGCGGAACTTTGCATAATAGGTCCCCTTTAAAATGTAATTTATTCCAGTAATAATATCAAAGCTGAATTTTCAGCATCATTACTCCAGTCTTCAGTGTCACATGATCCTGCGGAAATCATTCTAATATGCTGATTTGCTGCTCCAAAAATATTTCCGATTATTATAAATGTTAAAAACAGCAAAATTTGTGTGGATACCGTGATATATTTTTAGTAAAATTAAAAAAAGCCTTAAAAAGCTTTATTAAAAAAAAAAAAAAAAAAAAGCATTTATAAAATATTTCGTAGCATTTAAAATTTTATTTGTCAATTTTAAACAATTTAATGCATTCTTGATGAATAAAAGAAAAAAATCTTTACTGACCCCAAAATTATTATTGGTATCATACATGCCTCACTTGGATCATAAAAGGGCACTTAAAGGATAAAATGTAAAAAATAAAAATAAAAATAAAAAACCTTAGTAAGAAATGGTTGAAGTGGCTGTTCAGTGGTCAAATATAGATGGAAGCCTGAGACTCTCAGGACTGTAGTGCTGGGAATGATGAGAGGTGGATTTGAGGCTGTGTGTGTGTGTGTTTGTGTGTGTGTCGACGTACTTGACGGACAGGGAGAAGTCTCCAGGTGCACTCTCGCTCTCTCTAATGAGGAAGGCTCCGTCGTGCCTCTGTTTGTTTAGGATCTCCTCCGCTCTGGCCCGAGGAATTCTCCCGAAGAACCACCTGAGAATGTATGAACACACACAAACATAAACATAAACATTATGATTATATCAGAACAAAGACATGGTATTGGGAAAACCGAAAACAGAAGAGGTGGAACGAGAGATGCTGAAGACAGAGATCAGATGAATTTCACTGATTTACATGGAAGTGATCACTTTCAGTGCATTAGGGCTTAGAGTAGGATGCCTGATGGAAAGCCAAAAGAGCAATTAACACTGGCAAAGAAGATGAGCGCAGATAATAGACACAAAAAAAGAAAGTAAAGACAGGCAGCACAGAGAAAATCAGCTCAGAAGAACAGCTACATAGTTTAGAAGTTCTGGAAAATGCATACGTTTAGATAGATGATCAGCACAGAACGTGTGTGCATGTGCGTGTGTGTGAGAACAAAAAACATGCAGATGTGGTGAGATTGTGAAAGACATCAAAACTTCTGCCTGTGCTTTGCTTCTAAAATAAAGCTGGTCAAGAAACAGCTGACAAATCCAAAGTTCAATTACTGTGTGGAATGGAATTATTATAAATAATATCCAATTTTCATCACTGTGCTTATAGACCTTAGATGGAGTTGATGCCATGTTTAATTTGAAGTATTATTAATAATAAAAAAAAGTCAATTGTTGCATTTTAATTGAACAAGATTTACATGTGAAAAAAAAAAAAGAGTTTTACAAATGATTTACAGTGATGCTTGGGTTTTAAATAATATATTACATTTTATATTATAAACAACTTTTATACATTTTATATAATGTGGATTAAAATATATAAGATAAAATATAAACTAAATATATACATATACAAATGTTTAGCTTGTTTTATTAACAGGGTACAATGCCATAATTACTGATCATTCAAAAAAAAAAAAAAAAAATTCCAGTGGATTAAAAATAAATAAATAAATAAATAAATAAATTCAGAAGACTGATTGTGAAAATCATATTAAGGGAAAATCCTACAAAACACTGAACAGACTATAGAGCGCAACAATAAGGTTCCGGAAATAAAAACTCCATTCATTTTCCATAGGGAAATTGATTTTTAACGATAACTTATAAACCTTTAAAGACAGCTTTACTGTGAGCTACGAGGTTGTTAATTGATGGTATTTGCTTCTACTGAAGCCGTCAGCCCGCATTATTTCAGCTTTGTTTTTTTTAAATCGTGTTTTTTAAATTCCTGGTGAAAAACTACATTACACATGATGTACAGAAAATTACACCAGAGTCGAAAAAAGCAACACGGGCCAAAAGATCTCTTTAGCTCCGCCCACTCCCATTAAGCACCGTAAATGACGTAATCGAGTCGATCTCTCTATGCTCTCAAAATACTTAACTATTTGTATATATACCCATATTTTGCAATAAACTTTGAATTGTTTTAATACATATCATCATATAAGGGCCGTTAAGTACACAGTCTTGTAGCTTTATCTTTTTGCAGCTGATTGTCTTAGTTCATGGATTATAACTCTTTAACACTATTTTAAAATCCCTATAGGAAAATGAATGGAAAAAATACTTCCGAAAACCAGTGCTGCTGAAAAAGGGGCTGGGCACTAATGCACTCTATTGTTCCAACCCTCACACCTTTATTTTCATTCAAATCAAATTAAATATGTAGTGAATATCTACTTTAATCAATGATATAGCTGCTGCTTTTACTCTTTACTTAAAAAACAAAACAAAACAAAAAAAAACACCATCCGAAATAATACAACATTTACGCGCCCAGGCGATCTGTTATGTAAGGCTAAGCATAAAAACACTGGCTGTCTCCTCTGTACCTGCCGAATCTTTCCTGTCCGCTTTGATGTGGACAGCACAAGCCACAGACTCACAAACACAGAGAGCATGTGACCAGGAAGTGGCATTAAAGCACTCTAGGGCAAATTCCACTCAACCACCGTCTGCACGCCGTGTCTCTCTCCGCTCAAACACGTACATTTACATTCACTGTCCTGATAAGAGACATCCGCCTCCCCTTCCCATAAACCTGGCCAATCTTGTGTACCTGTCCTAGGATATTAAAAAGAGTCGGTGGTGTGTTTTCTGGGATGTCAAACAAAGCGAGAAAAATATTGCTCAGAATAAAAAACTAAAACTTTCTGTGACTGATGACTAGTTACCACAGATGGAAAATGATCAATATTCAATTATCTTTTAAAGAGAGGAAGCTATTCATAACAAAGGCCCTCCCATAAGGACACCACAGCCAAAACTAATGTTATGAATTCTCCTTTATTTAAAAGTTACATCTGTGGCTATCAAATATTTGCAAATGAGGTAAACAATTTAGATTATTCCAATAAAAGTACTAAAGAAGAAACAAATGAAGGGGAGCTCTTATGGCTTGAGCCAGCAAGAAAACACTCAGGACACCCTAGCAACACCACAACACACTAAAAACACTCAGCGTACCTTAGCAATCACTCTGGCATCATGGCGGCTAACTGTTGCTTCATTTCAGAGTGAGAAGAAGAAGGTCTTTGATTTGTGGATCATGTTCAGAGACTCATTGTGTGTCATTGCAAGGGTTTCAATTCTCTTTCTCAAGCAAATATTAGTCATTCATTAAAGTGGGAAGGAAACACTGAGACGAATGAGGAAGAGAGCAGGAGGAACAATCTGGACCAGGTACATGTACAAAGACTTTGAGTTCAATCAAGCTGATTGGTATCAAAAGGGCAACAAAACGTTCAAACAAGGAAGTAAACCGACAAAAAAGAAGAAATTCTGCAAAATGCACAAGGAGGGATTTGGAAAAGTAATCAGACCTGGGAATCTGTGACCTGAGATGATTATTGATGTAATTCCTGAAATGTTCAGATTACAGCTCAAGCATCATCAGCCTCAAAACGGATGGAGTAAAGTATGAGAATCTTCAAACGTACAAGTCTAATGCCTTTGTGTGCTGTTGAAGCCCTTGCTCAGAACGCAGAAAGTTATTTTTCTGGATAGTTTTAAATATTAATTACGAGCTCTAGCAGGAATCCTGCAAAGCAACAGTTAAAACTGGCTAAAAACAGCTTTTGATATATTTACAATTATTTTATTGCAATATAAAATTAAGCTACATAAATATTGCAGTGATTTTAATGGGCTTTTATTTGTAGTTTTTTTTATACCATTCAAAAGTTTGTGCTGTGTATTTTTTTTTTTTTTTTTTAAGAAATTAATACTTTTATTCAGCAAGGATGTATTAAATTACCAAAAAGTGACAGTAAATACATTTACAATGTTACAAAAGAGTTCAAATAAATGCTGTTCTTTTGAATCCCCCAAAAAAGTTGTTTTCAACACTGATAATACAGGGTTTCTGCGGGTCTTAAATTGTGGAAGGTCAAATCAAGACTTTAAGGCCTTAAAATGTCTTAAATTGAAAATGGAATTTACTGTATAATGTGGAATGTCACCGAATTTGTCAAATTTTGGATGAAAAAAAAATCTAAAGTAGGTCAGATCACCTAAAGGGATAGTTCACCCAAAAATGAAAATTCTGTCATCATTTACTGACCCTCAGGTTGTTCCAAACCCATAAGACTTTCATTCGTCATATAAAGCGATTGTGTCTCTTCTGAAAATTTGAAATAAACCTCACGATTCATATGGATTAGTTTTACAATCTCTTTTTGAACTTTTTGAAGCATTAAGTGTCAGTTGCATTGCTGTCTATGGAGGGACAGAAATCTCTCAGATTTCATCAAAAAGATCTTCATTTTTGTTCCGAAGATGAATGAAAGTCCTACGGGTTTGGAACGACATGAGGGTGAGTAATTAATGACACAACTATCCCTTTAAATATGAATCTTGCATGTTCTGCATGTCTCTGTGTGAAGAGTCACTTCATGAGCATTTTACTGTTTAACTTGAGAAAAACTATCGTCATATCATATACACACTAGGCTTGCTACGATAGTCGGTGTTGCCGGTGTTACCGGTGTTCAGGCGAAACACCGGTTACATCACTTGCCCACCACGGCACCGCCCCCACCGTCGTTTTGATTTTTATAGTATTAAAATCATTTAGTTCAGTTAGAAGACACTACAATTAAAAACTTAACGTGTCTGCTCAATACAGTGTGATTCATTGTTTGCTCAGTACAGTGAGTCATTGAACACACTCGCTTTGCTCTGCATCGCTCCGTTATAAATGCCCGAGTGGCCGTGCGCATTTTACTTTCGGTTTAAAATTAGCGATTTGAAAAGCCCCCGCTGGTGATACCGGTTTTATCGGTGTTGTCACACGTCGATTAACCGGTGGGAAAGTTTCCTCATCGTCACATCCCTAATACACACAGAAACGTGAAGGTTTACGGCAACCCGTCAAAATAAAAATTCGGTTTAATGAAGAAATTGACAGAAATATATGACTATTTTACAGTAGAATGTATGTCTTAATGTAATAATAATGCTACTAATATTAAAGGTCCCATATTGTACACCTTTCTGGAGTTTTATTTTAGGTGTTGATGTCCTTAAGAATGTATATTTGCGGTATAAGTACCAAAAACCATCGCAATATATTTTTACAGCTCCTTTCTCAGGAGCTCTGATAAGAACAGGTCAATTTTGGCCTGTCTAATTAATATTCATGAGCCTCTATTCTAATTGGCCTGTTGTTTTCGGACACTATGGTAATGCAGGGGGCGGAGCATGAGGAATGTGACGTCACATTCCTCAGAAAATCAAAACGCTTGTCTAATGAGACTGCTTTGGTTTAATGGGGATTAAAAAATAAGGAGTGGGTGGATTTTTATCATTGTAAGGTGGTTGTGTTCACACACTGTCAACACACATTTATATCCAAACACCTTGTAAAAGTGGATTTTGCATAATAGGTGACCTTTAATACAATTATTATTAAAACTTCTGTTGTGCAGCACTTTATATGGCAAGAAAATTGAAAGGGATTATTTAATTTCCATTATAAAAGATAAATTAATGTTTTATGGCTTCATTTGATTACCAGAAAAAAAAAAAAAAAAAAAAAAAAACCTTTTCCTAGGGCCCTATTTTTGTAAACAAATTAATAAATTAAGTTGTTTTTATGAATTCAATGAATTAGACATGCTTTTGATTATTAAAATTTAAATCAAACCATTAAAATGGAATCCAGAAAAATGAAAAAGGGGAAACAGAATTTGGTAAAAATAAAATGGAATTTGAGAAAAAATAAAACGTATTTCAGTAAGTAAGTCTTGTTTTCTGAGAAATCAACATATATTTGTTCTTGTTTTAATCATAAAATCACTTTCACAAGATCACAAGATTTCTTATCTCAAACTTTAAGCTATTGTTTGTTAAAATAATTAAAAGGTTATGGAGATCAGTTGGAAATTGTGTTGGAGAACATATTGATGTGTTATGTTTCCTTTAATTTATTCCTTACATTTTCTTTAATTGGTCTTAAAAAGGTCTTAAATTTACCTTCATAATACCTGCAGAAACCCTGTGATATACGAAATGTAAAAATATATTAAAACGGAAACCAGTCATTTTAAATTTCAATATTTCACAATATTACTGTTTTACTGTATTTTCCCCAAACTTTTAAACAGTTGTGTGTATACATTAATTATATATATACATTAATTATATATATATATATATATATATATATATATATATATATATATATATATATATATATACACACACACATATACATATATATACATATATACACACACACACACACACACACAATATACATGTATACAACTGCTGAATTAAAATAGATTGAGTAAATATTGTGTAAAAATAATTCATTTACAAATATATGAAATTGTAAGATGTGCAATATCCACTTGTCAAGGCTGTTGGTATATTCTGAAACTGAAACTTTCAGAATTTTTTTCACTTTCAGAACTGAAAACTGATCAGAGTCTAGAAGTTCAGTTCTGGGAATCAATTCTTTTGAACCATTTTAATCAATCGTTCAAAACAATGATTCACCAGTTTGTGTGTTATTTTAAGCTATTCTAATACATAAATATCAAGGTGTACATTCTGAATGATGTAATAAATGAACACCATCTACTGTTGCTGTTCATCAGAGCATGCTTTCAGCACAGTTACTTAAACCTTCAATTCTAAAGAAAAATGATTCTAAACAATCAAATCACTTTTCTTAAGGTGGAAAAAGAGGAACTATTCGTGTCATGTTATTTGGTGACGCTAGTAGCACAGAAACGACACAAACATTATCTTTAAAGCTGTGAATGATCTCAGGGTGGTTTGAAAGTGTAGGTGGCTGAAGTATCGTATACTCACGGATGCGCCTTCATCTCAATGTAGTTTTTAGGAATGAAACCGTCTTTGCCGTTTAGTTCTGCCTTGTACCAGTTCTGATCACACTCTTCATTTAATACCTGCGAATAAAAGAGAAGACGATTAATACTGATTAAACATGATTCACGATTATCCAGCTGTAATTGTACATTATTACATTACACCATAGTTTGCATATTGCATTATGCTGTCAGGCATATAACAGGATTAAAAAAAAGGATAAGATCCTGCTGAATTATCATAAGCACATGAGTCACTGTGGTCAACACCACTATCAGGAAAGCTAATCATCAAACCAGCATTGGATAGTTAAACATCTGTGTGAAAGTGTAATGCAAGAGTAGTCATGCTAACTCATTTATCTTGTTTTAGCATCAGTATATGTAAAAATGGGGGGGGGGGGGAGTGTGTGGTGATGTGTTTACTTTAAATCTGATTGGATGCTAAATGTATCTATGGACTGAGGCTTTATCGGTTTAGGTTTCAGAGAACCACCACTCTGATTAAATCTATTATATATTCACTTCCAAATGTCAAGAATTTGATGAATTATTTTTGTTAGTTAATATCTATAAATGATGCTGTTGGAAACTATTAATTCTGAGAAAAGACCAATGACAGCAATGAGACCTCCAAATGGAAAAAAAAAAGGTTTAAACTTTTCCTGTAATCAAACACTATCCCTTTAAGTTAGCTGTAGATAAAAACAAATATCTTAATTAAATATTAGATATCTAAAATGAAAAGATACTGATTAATATATAATATAATATAATATAATATAATATATTATGTTAGGGGTGTAACGGTTCAAATTGCTCACAGTTCGGTTTGTATCACAGTTTTAGGTCCGTTTCGGTATGGTTCGGTATTTGCTATGTTCAGGGGAAAAAGGACTACTGTAAAAAAAATAAAATAAAGAAAATAAGAACAAATAATCAAAATACATCAACAACGCACATAAATATTATAGAGCAAAGATAGTAATAAAATAAACTGCACTTTTCAGGTTTTTCAGGTAGTCTAACAGTAGTTTTTTTCAGGTACAGAAATTGAATAAATTAAATCAAATCAAAGGTAACAAACATTGCATATTTGACTGTATAAATTAAAGATTAATCCTCATTAAAGTTACAAAAGCTATTCAATCAAGAGCAGGGAGTGATTTCCTTGTCTTTCGCTTTGGATAAAAGTGTCTGCTAAATTAATAAATGTTGTCTTTTGTTGTTTGATGAACATTAAAAACACAAGACAGCGGGAATATTAGGCTGCTGTCACTTTAAGACAATGCACGGATCCAAAATACTGATACTGTACACATGCGTTGTCTTTCTCGACTGTATAAGTTCACTTAAGGCATAACAGACTACATGTCTGCTAAGATACTCATCAAGACGGGCATGCTGACGTAATTTTTGTGTGAATTTGTCCATTCAAGCGCAAAACTTGAAAGAGAACTCAATATTTGCACACTGTCTGAGACGTGTGCGCGCTTCGCATGACTGGTCATGTTTGATCATACGACAGCACTCGCATTAAACAAAGTTTACAAAGAGTGACCGTTTTGTCCACGTTTTTTGATAATCACTATTGTAATGTATTATTGGGGAGCCAGCATGTGCATCCAACAACAGAAACATACATTAGCGGAACTGTTTACGCGTTATTTTCAACAAACCATATTATAGATGCGTCGTCAGATTTGAGATATTATATATATATATATATATATATATATATATATATATATATATATATATATTTTAGGGGTGCAACGGTTCAAATTACTCACTTTTTAATCACGGTTCGGTATGTGCAACAGTATGTTCAGGGAAAAAGGGACTACTGCCAAATAAAAATAAAGAAAATAAGAACAAATAAACTACAAGCAACAGCACAAATACATACAATCAAAGATACAAATAAAATAAACAGTGCTTTTCAGGTTATTTAGGTAGGGTTATCTAACAGTAGTTTTCAGGTACAGAAATTGAATAAAGTAATCAAATGTAAAACAACATTGCATATAATCTTCACTGTATAAATTAAATAAAGATTATTATTAATTAAGTTACAAAAGCTATTCTGTCAAGAGCGGTGAGTGATTTCCTCGTCTTTTGTAGTTTGATTAACATAAAAAACACAGACAGCAGGAATATGCTTCTTTCCCTTTAAGACAATGCGTTCTTTCTCGACTATTTAAATTCACTTAAGACATAACACCGTCTTAAGTGAATTTAAATTTATATATTAGGGGTGTAACAGTTCTCGGTAACAAAAAAATAAAACGTACCGTTCTCCACCCACGGTTCGGCACGCACTTGCACTGCGGTTCATCTCAAATCTGGCAACGCATACACATCTTTTTTTTTTTTAATAGGCATTGGCAGGTTTTTCTGTTTGGCCGATAAGTGTCGCATATCTAATATGGAAAGATACTGATACAAAAAAAAGTCCTGAGATTGTTACAACAGAGCTGCTTTTGAATTTGTTCCAAAGAGAAAGCATAGTGCCTGTGTTCAGATTCTCTGCATTGGTCAACGTCCTTTTCAATAGCATTGAGATGTGAGAGGGAAGATGGGGGACCAAAAATTTGCCAGAGAACAGACTCAGAACTGTGGTTTGGAGGAAACAGAGTGTGCAACATCCTTCCGATGCAAAGACTGATGGATAGACAACCAAAGGAAGAGGAGAGAAAGAGAAAGTTTGTCGACAAGGGACGGACCATTGACCAAAAATGGGTTAGGAACAATTAAAGCATGTGAAACAAATGATCACAGAAAACCATGATGGTGGATTCCATATGTGGTTTTAACATGGTTAGCACCTTTGTGGTTCACTTTTACTTTAATTTTGCTTGTGAAAAATGCACATGAGAACTACAGCCATCTGCAATCCAACTATAACTAACTACAGTCCCAAAGCAGGCCAAATTATAGACCTACTCAAACCTGCGAGTAGTTTACGTTTATAAATGAGCCTGTTTTCCTGCATGGTACGTTATTCATACGTTTTGACTGAACATTGACAGAATTTTAAAGATGTGAATTAAAAGTCACTGGCAACATTTTCGCCTAATGCAATCTCTGACCTCACCTCAATTTACACAAGTCAACATTTAAAAAAACAAACAAAAAAACAAACAAAAAAAGAAGAAGAAAAAAAAAACGCCCAGAATACTTCATACTTCTTTCCATTTTTGGAATCAACTATTGTCTTTTTTTGACTCACACATACAATTTGATGTGTTCATAACTGGAATTAAGTGGGTGCACAGTCAGAAGTGTAGGAGGACATGTTGGGCGGTTCACAGGACGAATTCAATGCAGTAACAGAGCGAACAAACCCACAAACCCATAAACAGAAATACAGAGAGAGAATTGATTGTGCAATCCTCTCCCTGATGCATACTTAAAATATAATAGGGCGCTAACAGCTCTCTGTTAAACCCAAAAGACAACAATGAGATTGACACCATCCACTCAGCAGCTTCAATCTGGAGTGAAAGCTACAGATGGCCATCATTAATTTATTTAGAGAAAGAGGGGGAGAGAAAGAGATCTCGCTAACTGCCAGCATCAAGTTTGGGTCTGATCATTTACCCAACCACACATACGCTTTATCTACACAAAAGGCCACATAGTAGAGTGAATCTCACAGTCAAAGTCATACTGCAGCCTATGATAATTATTTAAAATGATATTAAACTTCAAATTACATTATTTAAATTTTCATTATCATATTGATGATAATTAAACATTTTAAAAAAAATGCAATTCTCAATAGCCTACTCAAAGAAATAAATACTTGCACAAATAAAGAAATAAATGCATAAACAAAATAAATAAAAACAAATGCATGAATAAAGAAACAAATAAATGCATGAATAAATGAATGTATGCATGAGAAAAAAAAAAAGTGAAAATAGGGATGGAAATTTTAGCCACCAAAAAAAGACAGCAAAAAGGGTGAAAATCTAAATCACAAGACAAAACTGTGAAAGACATCCAATAACACAATCTTTGGCTGTGTTCGAAATCGCCCCCTATACTCTCATTCACTATTCCCTACATTACTCCACTAATATAGTCCACTTGAAGGAATGAATTCCATTCACTCCTTCAAACAAGTGAGTGAATTGGGACACAGAGTGCGCCAGAAGGGCTGCCGCTTTTGCATATTTGTGCTTGCCGTTTAATAATTATTTGAAACGTAGCAAACTAGCAGCTCCAGTAGTAATGAAAAGATTTATCTTGAACTCTGTCATGAAAACTAGCATGTATAAACCGTAATTGAACAATTTAATAATCAATGAAAAAGGAATTTATACCTGTATGTTATTATGCTGTAGCCACATTGGATGCCATCTTCTGGTCAAACTCTCACAGTGCATTATGGGCATTCTCTAGCCATTGAGTGCACATCAGTTGTACACTCGTTATTGCGGAGCATTATGGGATTGAATGAGTGCAATCGATAACCTCCACTATGGTTTCAGACACCACTACAAATGGCTGTCCCTTCAAATAGCCAGTAGCTCCTCATTGCAGAACACGAGATCCAGGGGGCGGGGTTGGATCCAGATCCAGGGGGTGGAGTTGGGGTAGGTTTAGAGTTGAGGAAGGTGTAGTCTCAGCCTCAGACGCATGCCCACGGACCGTGGGCTGAACGTCTGATGCATATGGCACACTTAACTGGAAACACTTCAGGAGTTTCTTGTTTGGATTCTACAGGATGTTAGTGTGTGAGATGTGTGTGTCGCATTCTTTAACGGTCTGCCTGGAAACAAATGCCGCGACTCTAAACTCCCTTTGTGGAAGAAGAAAGCCGTCATGTTTACAACTGTGACAATGAGCACTTTTTTTAAAAGTATGTGAAGTTTGCGGCTCCATTGTTGCAGTAATATAGCAAAGTATATAAAGTGGGAGGTGTTGGATCTGGATCCAACCCCGTCCCCTGGATCTCGTGTTCTGCAGTGAGGACCATCTCCAAATAGTGCCCTATTTAAGGGTTTAGGGGCGATTTCAGACACAGCATATGACATGCAATACAAAAAATGGAATGTACATGAAAATCCAGATTTAAATTGGGATCTAATACATTAAACGGACAGTGTTATTAGACTCTCATGAAGAGCATCGACGTCGTGCAACACAAATTTGTCTGCAAATTCAGACTTCAATTTTAGACAAGCGGCAGTCTAAAAACATGAATACTTAAAAGAGGAAGTGCACACGATTAAGAAAGGCTGTGCAAAGGTCAAGGGCCTTATGGATGTATAGCATTATTGCAAGGCTTCATTTAAATGAAATCAAAAGACCGGTACACACAGGTAAAATACCTCAAGCTTAAGTTTCTGAAACAGTTGCAACTTCAAACGAGATGGGAGATTTTGAGTGAACAAGATCATCACGCCAACAAGCTTCAGGGAAGTGGCCCCATTCTCTTGTGAGAGAGGGAATGATCGTAGAGAGGAAATGAAAGTAACCCAAAAAGTGCATGACGGGAACTGTACAAGTGTTCTTGCAAAACTGCTTTTAAGCTTCAAGCTGTTTCAATGCATAAGCATGTGACCCCTTTTGTTTGACATTTTCTGATCAAAGGCTGACTAACCTAAGATTGTGCATGTATCCATTACAAGACCTCAACCAAACCTGTTACCAGAACACTAAGGACAGAGTAGCAATACAATCATTCATAGGGGTGACATTAAAACTGATCTTTACAAATTAAAAATGCACAAACCTGAAAACTTAACTCCATGAAATGTGCTCCAGAGACATTCATAGAATATTCATATGACAATTAGTATAAAATTATTTGTTATGATTATATACAATGGTTTATAACGCTGCAATATTGCATATTGTCGTATAAATATATCATAGCAGTGCAAAAGTAAACAATTTATCCTTCAAAACAACTTCCCAATTACACTACAAAACACAGTCTATAAAAATCTAAATGCTGTGAGAGTCAATAACTATTTGTATGTCTCTAAACACACACACAAAACAACACTATCTATATTGCGTCAGATCAAAATGACAGTGCCGATTATAATCAGTGGAGCTCGTTGAGCCACATCTTGATGCTTTCAGTTGATGAACATAACGTTTCTATTTCTGATGTGCTGCACAGCCACTCCAGCTAATTCACTTTTCCTTGATTGCAAGAAATTAATGTATTTACAAATATGTAAACAGAACGTCAGTGAATTTTAATCATATATTTTACTAAGATCTGGCCATCATCAAAGTCGGCTTATATGATGTTTTTTGGTCTATTAATCTTAATTTTTTTGTAGCATATTTATATAAATTAACATTATGTATAAAACTGGTTTAGAATATCCCATACAAAGGCCATGGATTTCACTGAAAAAGAAAATAAAAAGTAGCCCCTTACTTCACTTGTTAGAAGCAGAAAATCTAAAAACAAGTGGCTATACGAGATTAAACAAGACATAGAGTTCGAAAGATATATCGAGCCAGCGTTTGGAATTTTTAAATGATTGGTATCAGCTGATTTTACAGCTTATTTTGATGGCGATGGGACTTTTATTTTGACAGCATTAAGAACGGCAGCAGCAGATGCTAGCGTAATCTTTAAACACTTGATTTCAAACTTTGCTGCGCAATATCTATTTACATCTAAATCATATTCATGTCATATGTCACTTTGTACTACATGCAAAATTAGTGTTCTTTGAGAAAATATGACTCCCAGTTTGCACACTTACCAGATTAACTGCTGGTTACAGTGTTTACTTTTTTTTAAATTCATGTTTAAACTTTCTTTATTTGTGAAAAAAATACTATAATCGGATTACAGAATCAAGGAGTTGCTAAAGCATAAATCGATTTATTTTACAATTAATTATTTCTAATTTAGAAAATGTCAAATAAATTAATTTCATTGCACCAATTGTTATGCATATTTAAATTTAACAGCGTAAACGAGTAACTTATTAGCTATTTCAAGGTATGCAACTACATGCATGAATCCCCAAAACTGTAGGTCTAAATTATATATTCAAATAACATTTCAAATTTGTAATAAAATAATCTGACAACAATAGTATAGCATATGGTCCTTTCTTGGCACACTATTTTCAGGCTAGTCCAGCTAATGAGCATGCAAGCTTAGACAAATTTGAACTCCTCCCCTCCTCAAATTTACTCACTCACAACACTCTTTTTCAACAATAGACCAATAGACCATTTTTTTCATCTAATACACACAGCTGAACCTGAAACATCTAATCGGAGAGAAAGAAAACTATTTGCTTTGTTGGCAGTTTCACCAGTGGACACAACTGCGTTCTTGTGACAGGCTGGGCGCTGTGGCCTACACACTCTACACTCTATCCATTGTCAACCAGCTCTGTGTCAACATCCACCAGCTTTTAATCAGACTATGGTGCAGCAGTAATAGCGCTTTGGTTTTGTGTGGCAGAGATAATCTCATCCACAGCTGTCATGCTTCCAACAGCCGCTGCTTCCCAATCTGAGATGAGAAGACACATCGGGATACCCACAATGCACTGCAAATACCTATACTTCAGTCGATATAGCAGGTTGTAACCAGACCAATGGGTTAGAATATGAACGCTGATGGAGATGACGCATTTGCGGACATTTTGACATCATCAGATGAGGGTCAAGGCTCAAGTTTTCATAGCTTGACAGAGAGACAGGAGGGGGCGGCAATGCAATCCAGAGAGGATTGTGATGCATCAAGACAGTAGATTATCTGAACGTGTGGATTAATCCGCTGTGCGGCCCATCATCTGCTGTTGATGGTGACAAAAAAACAACAACAAAAAAACTAACAGAAATCGATTAAGAAAAATAAAACAAACCATCACCTTAATACTACGTAAACTTCTAAGATTATAAATTGACCAATTGTAAGAAAATAACTAAAATACAGAAAAAAAAAATGTGACAGTCAAAAGTTTAGAAACATTACTATTATTAAGGAGTCTCTTCTGCTCATCAAGCCTGCATTTATTATAGTAATATTGTGAAATATTACTACAATTTAAAATAACTGTTTTCCTATTTTAATATACTTTAAAATATAATTTATTCCTGTGGTGTTAAAGCTGAATTTTCAGCATCATTACTCCAGTCTTCAGTGTCACATGATCCTTCAGAAATCATTCTAATATGATGATTTATTTATGTTGGAAACAGTTGTGCTGCTTAATTTTTTATAACCTGTGATACCTTTTTCAGGATTCATTGATGAACAGTATTTGTTCAAAATAGAAATCTTTTGTAACAATATGCACTACCATTCAAAAGCTTGGGGTCAGTCATTTTTTTCTTTCTGTTTTTGAAAGAATTATTCAGCAAGGATGTGTTAAATTGATAAAAGGTGATAGTAAAGATTTATATTGTTAGAAAACATTTCTATTTTGAATAACTGCTGTTCATCAATGAATCCTGAAAAAGGTATCACAGGTTACCAAAAAAAATATTAAGCAGCACAACAAATCATCATATTAATCTGATTTCTGAAGGGTCATGTGACACTGAAGACTGGAGTAATGATGCTGACGAAAATTCAGCTTTGATCACAGGAATAAATTATATTTTAAAAGTACATTAAAATAGAAAAACATTATTTTAAATTGTAATAATATTTCACAATATTACTGTTTTTTTCTGCATTTTTGTTCAAATAAATGCAGCCTTGATGAACATAAGAGACTTCTTTCATTAACATTAGCAATGTTTCCAAACTTGACATACAGACATACATACACACATACATACATACATACACACACATATATACAATAAAAAAATAAATAAAAACAAAAAAACATGAGAAATATAAATGAAAATGAAATAAAATAGTTTTGAAGTTGAATGCTGAACCCTAAGAATGGGCAATAAAAAGTGATGTCTGCCTAAGCAAATGAAAACATCAATGCAGAAAAGAGACAGATTGAAGCAGGAAATTATGCAGACTTAGCTTATATAATATAGGCCAGCTGTTCATATCATAACCCATGTACTGTTATCAACACGGCCATCCACGACTTCACAAAAGGTCAGGGCACGCTACACCACCATAGACGTTGATGTGCACTACAACAAGGCTTCCTTTCATCCCAGCGTCCACTTTCACAAAGACACCAGTGTGTGCGCTAGTGTCAGTCTCTGCTTATGACTGATTGGACGACAGTTGGACAGGCAATAGACGCTGTCAGTCTGTCACACACACACACAAAGACTCTACATGATGATATTTTCACAATAGAATAGAACAGAATAAAAGAAAAAAAGAAAAGAAAAAATATAAAATAAAATGTTCATGTTGAGTTGACTTTACTTTCTGTATTTATATAGAGAAAATTAACACATGCGGCATCTTGCTCCTTCACTCGACCCAGTACCTCAGGCCTGACCCCAGGACGCAATCTGAACACCATAACCCTTCCAAACAAACAAAAAAACACAACATCCACCAGAGAATCTGATCTGGGACGCTGAATGTGCTTCCTGAAGAAAAGAGGAATGAGAGAAACATCTTGATTAGGGCTGTCACTCACAGTACCATTACATTGGTAACCGAGCACGATTAATTAAATGTATCAAGTAATCGTGAGAAGCCAAATCTTAATCTTTAAGGATCGAGGAGCAAAGATCTACATGGTCTAGCACTTTGAGACGTTTCAAAATGCTGTAAGACAAATGGACAAAACCCATTTAAAGCCCATTTAAATGAAGCTGTGGTAATTAGAAAGTTTGACCTCATTATGGAAGCAAAAAGTCCTTATTGTGCTTATTACTCCCAAGAGTCCTTTTCATGCAGAACATTCACGGACTCAGCACTCCATCAGACGTGATGTCACTGCGCTTAATTATCCCTACAGATGAGGAGGGCAAGGTCACACAAACCACAAATTACAGTAATTACCAGGGTTTGATTACAGTTAAGTGGCATTGTTACACTTGGATTTGCATTGCTATGCCATTTCTGCTTACCCTGGAGAAAACATTCACGCAGAAATGCTAAAATGGAAACTCTGAATGGAGATGAGGCGAACGTTTAAAACGGCATTTTGCATTTTCATTCACAACAGGGCTCAGCAATCAGAGGCAGGCAGCTGTAATCATTTTCATCCTGATTCACACCTCTCCTGCTGGGACTTCTGATAGCTGATTAAATACAGCTCACTCGTACTTGTGCGCCGAGAATACATTTCATCATATTTCAGGGATTAATGAAGTCTGTTAGAATTGCGTTCCTGAAAATAAACCAAATGAAAAGAGCCCCAAAAGTCTCTATGTTAATGGCTCATTGTCCTTCCCTTAAAGGAGATGTCTAATGCTATTTCATGCATTCTGACTTGGGCTGCATTTACACTGCAAGTCTTAATGCACAGATCCAATCTTTTGACCACATCCGATTTTATTGGCCCGTCTGTTTACATTCACTTTAGACACGACTGGTATCCAATATCTGTGTTTACATTAATTCCCACCCAAAATGATTGTCTGTGATTGCTTTACTATGCACATGGTAGACCCTCTGGTTTTAAATGTCCGTATTATTAAAATTATTTATTCATGTCGGGTGGCCATGATTATTTGCCAGCATGTACAAGATAACAGCTGTCATGGATGTTTGACCGAACGGACAGGAAAATAACTGTAATTTTCATTTGTTATTTTATCTACAGCTCGTTATATCTAGAATTCTGAAGTGAAATAAAGTAGTAGTGTAAGATTACATTTTTTTAATGAATTTGAATGAATTAACGAGAGAGAGAGAGAGAGAGAGAGAGAGAGAGAGAGAGAGAGAGAGAGAGAGCACATGAGTTAGTAGCCTTAATAGTGAAGTTTAATTACAGCGAAGTTATCACCTCACTGCTGAGAAATATAACTTAGCTTTCAGTAGTGAAGCTGTTTCATTTATAAAACTCATGGGGCAGAGGTTGAAAACCACCAGCTCCTGAATGTTTGTGTGCTCGGCTGCTCGCGCAATTTCTTTCCTTTATAAAGTTTCCACCTCCATAAAAACGCTGCGAGAAATTGTTTAATACAATTTCTTGTAATCTTTAACAAATCTCTAAATGAAGATTAATCGATTATACTGTACATTATTATGTTGTGATGCCTAAATTGAAATGATTAATTTTAGCTTTTAGAGTTTCAGGGTATGTTTACATGACAAAAATGTACTAAAAGCGGAAACGTTTTCCCTTTGCGCTTTGCGTACGGACGACAACATTGTCAAAACGACCCTCGTTCACAAGGATCTGCAAAAACGACTAAAAATGCTGTATTATTCATGGCAGGTCAGTGGGTGGCGATGTCACTACGCACCTATAAACTGAACACGTAATACGCATGCACATGAAGTCACCTTTTTCCCAAATTTGCCTTTTTGTAATTTACACCGAGACGATAACGGTATCGTTTTCAAAAACTTGCACTTTGAAACCCGTTTTCAAAAGTTAGCATTTTCAGGCCCGCAAAACTAGGGTTGGGTACCGAACTCTGTATTTTTAAGGGCACCGACCGAATTACCGATTCACATTAAATCAATCGGTACCAAATTTCGGTACCTGAGAACGCATCTGGTGATATAGACTAGTGTCTGTGAATATTAAACAGCAAAAAGACTTTTTAAATACGAATCCTGCATGTCCTGCGTGTCTCTGTGTGAATGAATGGCGCTGACGCGCAGTTTAATTTACCTCACACACACACACACACACAGAATCGCACGTGATGGTCGCGTGTTTCCATCTCATACGAGGACATGAATGCGTGACCGTCATCTCCAGAGCCGCTCTGAGACTCACTTCATGAGCATTTTACCGTTTCATTTGAGGAAAAACTACCATCATGTCATAAACACACAGAAACTCAAAGGTATTCACGGCAACCCGTCAAAATAAAAGTTCGGTTTAACTTGACAAATATATTACTGTTGTACAGTCGTCTCAGTGTAATAATAATAATACTAACACTAATATAATAATAATAAATTATCAAAACTTTATTTTTTAAGTAATAAATCACAAATTTTCAGTATAAAGCTCAGTTGTGCAGCACTTTGTTTGACAAAAAAGTTTGTTTATTTAAGTTAAAAGATAAATGAATGTTTTATGGCTTCATTTGATTACAGAAAATACACAACACAATATTTAAATTGAATTAAAAAGAAAAAAATAATAATATGGTTGTTTTTATGAATTCAATTAATTAAGTAGCTAGTAGCCTACAATTTACTGGTTTGTTTACTGTAATATTTACATAACAGACAATGGCAGACAGAGACCAGCTCTGGCATAATGTCAATAACACTTCTATAAATGACTTACAGTTTCTTTACAGTTATTGATGTATCCCTAAAGTACCGAAAAAAGGTACCATTGGGTACCGGTACCGAATTTCAGGTACCGGAAACACAGTTGTCATGTAAAAGAACAGCCAAAAAAACGCATTAAAGTTTTAACGCTATGTTTTTAGTTGAAAACGATGTTGTGTAAACAGCCCCTTAATTTTAATTGTTTTTCTTTACACAAAATACAACATATAATTTTAGTATTGGGCATAACAAATTTTAGTATCAGCTTTTAATATCGGTGTATCTCTAGATTTTTTGCTTGTTTTATTTTCTGCCAAACAGAAATCTTAAAGAGATAGTTCACTAAATAATTAAAAAGGGTGTCATAATTTACGTAGTATCATGTTCAATCAAATCTGTATGACTTTTTCTTGTGTTGAACACAAAAGATGATTTTTTTGAAAAGTGCCTGTGCTTTTTGAGTCTGTTTGGACCTCAACCTGTCGTCTTGTGTTTTACAGAAGAAAGAAAGTAAGTGAACAGGACACATGGTACATGTAAGGACTGCTGATCTGAACTATCTATTTAATATATAATCTGTTTCACTCAAATCAGAAGATTAAATCGAACCTGTTTAGCTCTATAGGTTGACTAAGTCTTTCTGCTCGCCCATCCGTGAATTATAAATCATGGATTGAGCTGTTACGTAACCCATTGTCCTCGATGTCACATGAGCAGAAGTCTGTGATCACAGTTACTGATGGACAGTTCATGGGCATGTCTCTAATCCAGAGGCAGTGAGAGTGAGACAGGCATTAGCAAGGATACTCCTAACAAGACAAAGTGAACAAGATGTGACGGGCCGTATTAATCCCTTCTTTAGGAGGCTGTTTTAATGAGCTCTGCGAAGCTCAGCCCACACGGGATTGTGATCTTAGACACCTTGTTCAGTACCTGCTACTGTAATTATCCGAAATTGGATTCTTCAAGGGTTGGGTTGCTGGTCCCTCTGTGATTCTGCCATTTAAATACCTTGTTCAATAAGTTTGTTTCCCTGTTTCCAACATCTCTTCCATACAAATAACAGGAATTTATATGATTCATATAATGCAAGTCAACGGTTACCATCATTTTGAGAGTCAAAAAATATATATATTAATACCCGCGGCTCCTGACGATTCATTGAGGTTTTATGAAGTGAAATGATCGGTCTGTGTAAGAAACTGAACATTATTTATAGAATTATTACCTGTAATCCAAAGCGTCTACAAACGGTCCTGAACACGTTCACGACAGCCTGAAGCGCGAGCTTCCTGTCTCAGTATGACGCATGTGCGGGAGCAAACTCACACGTGAACTGACGCTGTTTTTCTACAACAGAGAGGGAAGACGCATGTGTTGTATTGTTCAAAGTGTACTTACTTGTGCTTATCCTGGATGCCGCAACCTATATAAAAAAAATTAAGATTACGTTCGCTTGCGTGATCTCAATTGGGAAGATTGATTTTGTGTATGTGCAGGAGCCCATTGTTTGAGCTCCTGCACATACGTCATTATGCAACAGGAAGCTCGTGCTCCAGACTGCCAAGAACACGCTCAGGACCATTTGACGAGGCTTTGGATTACAGGTAATAATGTTGTAAATAATGTTCAGTTTCTTGCACAGACCGATCGTTTCACTTCATAAAACCATCATGAGTAGGGGTGCTCCGATTGATTGGCTACTGATCGATATTGGTCAATAATCGCTTTGGGAAGTTTGATTGGCGGTCTCTATAAAGGCCGATCTCATGCTGACTCCGCATAGAGACACGTCTGCCATAAGAAATCCCAAACTTCCCAAAGCGATTATTGACCAATAGCGATCGGTTGCAAAGTAGTTTGATGAAATTCAGGCCCTGAATGATTGTCTATAAAAATCTTGATTGGAGCATCCCTATAAATAATTCTACATGATAAAAAGAAGGCTTCAAATAGATCAGTATCGGTGATTGTATTGACAGATACTGATTTATGTGATCGGCTCCAAAAATCCTGATCGGAGCACCCTTAGTCATGAGCCACCAGTATTAATTTTGTTTTGCCTGTATATGTTCTCTTTTTTTTTTTTACTCTCAAAGTGACGACACCCATTGACTTGCATTATATGCAGGGGTGCACATAAGTGGTGTGCATGTGCGGGCAAAAAAAAAAAAAAAAAAAAAAACACTCATTTGCATACTGACATGGTTGATAGCTGTTTATGCATAATCACCATTTTAGATCAACTAACTGTAATTCTGTACAAAATTTCCATTTGAACTGAATGCATATCTGCCGGTTTCAGAGCAAAACGCAAAGCTGTGACAGTCACTGATGCGCTTCACTCAGCAGTGCATATACTTACTTCCTAGCAACGCGCCAAAACAAAAGCTTGCTGATTTTAGGTCTGAAAATGTTGAAAGTTCATTATTATTTATTATTATTGATTATTTTGTTTAAGATTTTATTTAAACTAACTAAATAAAGTGCAATAATGCCATTATTAATTATTTGATTTTTTAGTTATATTTCTTCATTACTGCTCTACTGATGAAAAAAAGTACACCTAGTGCATCTTGGATGGCCTGAGGGTGAGAAATTAACAGCAAATGTTCATTTTTGGGTGAACTATCCCTTTGAATGATTTTAAACTTGACTTTTGTCAATTTGCGTGTTATGTGATCTATAAAGTGGGTTTCTGCTTTTTAGACTCTATCTTAGATGTTACTATGTTTTGCAAATACAAACCCTAATCCTGAAGAAAGAAAAAAAAAAGACACCTAGTACATCTTGGATGGCCTGAGGATGAGTAAATTAACAGCAAGTTTTCATTTTTGGGTGAACTATCCCTTTAAGACCATAAGTCAAATGGACATAAAACAACAAATGACCTGAAGAAAATTACCAAAATAAAAAGGAAAAGGAAAAGGAAAAGAAAAGGTAATTTCATAGGTGCAAATTTTTTGACATTTTTTCTAAGCAAATTAAGTTTCAGACTTGCTGTAGTTTCTCCAAACAAAGAGCTGATGAGCTCTAATGAGCCGTGTTTGAGTCACCTTAACCGCTCACAAAGGACGTCTAGCCACAATGACTTAGTCCCTAAAGATACTGGCAGCTGATAACACTGCTGTGCTGCTGGAAACGGCTCTGACGAGGGCAGCAGCCTCACCCTTCATCGGTGATGCCACCTACAACTCACTCTCTCCATATGTCCGGCTATATTTTCATTTGAAACGTGGTGAGGTAATTGCGTGCACAACACACTGCATTTCAGCAAACGCTCATGTAGAATGCATGAGTGAGGCTTTTGCTAATGCAATGCTCACAGAGTCATGCTGCACACAGGAGCTTTTTATGCTTCACACAGAAAATACTAAAGAAAGATTGAGGCTGTTGTTCTCTGTGAAACTGCTAAGCACTCACACTGGTAAACACAGTAACACAATGTAAAGAATGTAATATAAACATACAGACTTAGTGCTCAATCGATATGGCTTTTTCAATGGCTGATGGAGTGTGATATTTAAATTTAAAATTTAAAAGACAGCAAATGTACACAAACACAAAAAAAAAAAAAAAAAAAATCTACCTCAAACTCAAAATGACAAATATTTGCCAATAATATGCTTTTATCAATGCAGTTATGGCATTAAATATTGCACTGTAAATGACTGTACAATTGATACATTTATACGATTTCTTTTTTTATTATTCAATTAAATCATTTAACACCATAAGTTTATTTTTCATTCTTTTTGTTCACTTCAAAATTAACTTATGGTCTTAAATGATTTTAAACGTATGTCTTGTTTATACATTTTTACTAAATACATTTCTTAATATAAATGAATCCATTTTATTATTTTTATTTATCCATTTAAGTCTATTTAGAAATTCCATTATAATTTGCTGTATCACTATTCTACTGTGTACAATCAAAAATAAATATATAATTTATTATGAAATTCTACATTAATTTGACCTAATTTAAGTGTTTAATAATTTTAATTTCTGATTATATGTGCCACACAATTAATAATCTAGAATGATTACCAACAGAGAGCGATGACCAACTCATGAAATACAAAGGGCAAAAAACCCCCCTGAAGGATATCAGAAAAAAAAAAAAAAAAATTCCTAGCAAGTACGCGTACGCCGTTTGAAGCAGGACGGGACACGTTTTAACAGTGATTAGACAGTGAAGCTGCAGTAGAATCATCAGACTGCTCAATGTTTGCCGCACGCACCCCACTGTAGCTCTGCGGATACAGGAAACTGCTGGGGGTGGAAGCTGTACCCAACAGGAAGTGAGAACAAAGTAGCATTAAAGCCGGCTGCAAGCTCGCATGTTGATGTCACCAGGGAGCCGTTGCACATGCTCGGTCCCCTTCAGGCTGATGCTGTTTCCCAGAATGCCTGGGTCAGAAAGATGACGAAGAGGACAAAGGATGCGTCACTGACTGTCCAAAGAAGAACATCATACATATTTTACAGATTCCACACGCAACTGCTAAGATATTAACACTGATACATTTATAGACATCTCACACATCTGTGTGCGAAGCACTGGCTTTGTGCGTTACAAAAATATGGATTTTAGACCTTCAAAAAGCTCTAAAACTCTTGGTGGATAGCCACATAGAACAATTTGAATTTCAAGCCATTTTGGAGCCAAGCATAACTAGAAATAATTATATTTACTACTAGAGATGGTAACAATTAATTGACGATCGGTTAATTTATGATAATAATTGAATCGATAAAACCTAGATGGTTGATTAAGCAAGGTCATCATTAGAGGGCGTAGTTTTAAGGTGCGTGCGGC
Organism: Coreius guichenoti; assembly: GCA_039654105.1. Taxonomy (NCBI): domain Eukaryota; kingdom Metazoa; phylum Chordata; class Actinopteri; order Cypriniformes; family Gobionidae; genus Coreius; species Coreius guichenoti. The sequence goes on from CM077171.1 coordinate 37,355,100, forward strand.
TCATGCACAAAACACGTGCAGCAGACACACGAGGGAAAACAAAGCGAGATCGGGAAAAAAACGTAACTGGTGTGCAATGTCGTCAGACGTAGCGTAAGCATTTTTAACTGCGAGAGGCACTACACTTTTTCCGCAAGTTGAATACGGAAGGCGATCTGGTGGAAGCTAGATAATTTACTTTATAAAGTTTTAAATATGGATATTTTTCTTACACAAACGCATCACTTCGTTTCAGAAGGCCTTTATTAACCCCCCGGAACCGTGTGGAGCAGTTTTATGATGGATAGATGCATTTTTATGAACTTCAAAAATGAAGCAACAATTCACTGCCATTATAAAGCTTGGAAGAGCCAGGACTTTTTAAATATATCTCTGATTGTATTCGTCTGAAAGAAGAATGTCATATACACCTAGGATGGCTTGAGGGTGAGTAAATCATGGGATAATTTTTATTTTTGGGTGAACTAACCCTTTAAAGCAAATGTGCAAAATGTGCAAATAAATATGGTTTAGAGCAGAAATAAAACTAAAAACTAGAAGTGTTATGACCTAAAACAGCACAAACTCTCCTTTTCATCGATTGAGGACAGAGTTTCAGTGCGCTCAAGCAGCGCTTCAATAACCTAGTTCAAATTCCCTCAAAAACCATAATCCGTCTTCCAATCCACCTTCCACTAGTGACGGCTGCCTTAAATACACATTTTCCCGCTTACTAATTGGAGCACACCATTAAAAAAAAAATTATTGACTCTTACTTCAGCATGATTAATAAATACACAAGATGATTAAGAATAAGAGTTAAAACAAGTCAATAAATACAATAAATAGGACGGATAAAACCAACCATCCATTTGCACAAACATTTCCATAAATAGCTAAAAAGAGCAGGAAATATAAAACAGCAAATATTATATTATACAATGCATAGGAACAGTGAGAACACAGTAAAAACAATGATGGAAGACACATTTAAGGTCTCTCCTTCACAGATCAATTATGGGAATTTATGTAAATATCTATAATGGCTTCTTCAGACCTGGAAATTACAGGGGAAAATGTTTTTCGATAACCACAATAAATTTTGAATTATTAAAAAAAAACAAAAAACAACAACTTTAATTTGATATGAAAAGCATGTTGTAGAAAGCTCTTTGATGGATGTGCAAGTGAATCTTAATAAAGCTTCAAAAGCGCTAGATTTAATTATGACTAGTGCACAATTCACCCGAGAACATAAACCAAAGTGCATGTTTAGACAGCTCAGCTGATGTGCGTCTAATGCAGATGAGTTCCTTCTTTCTACTGGCAGTGTGATTCAAACTCACAAGACGTTGCTAGAAATTTCCAGTCAATTTTTTGGAAAAATCTTTATGAAAACTCTATGACATCTGATTATAACAGCCACTTAATGATACTTAATCTACCAAACAATCTAAAATTCTAAATATACAATCGACAGTCAGTATCAGCTTCTTAATGGAAGGTTAGTCAAGCACTATAACAGCCTATGCAAAAAAAAAAGTTCAAAGGGCTGAACAAATTATGATTGTTCCAGTGTAAACCAAACTAATAAGTGTTTTGCACTGATAAGACATACAAACTATAACCAAAGCACCAGCGTGTAGGTTTATATCATTTAGCAAGTGCCACAACAACTGCTACCAAATATTTGATTATTATATTACAGAAAAAGGACATTGACAAAGTGCCTCAACTTGAGCTGTCATAAGCCATTTACAAAGGCAAACTGAGCAACATATAATGTCATGTAATGTGCATATGCTTCAGAGAACCCCATGTGGTCCTGATGATCCAAATAAAAAGCCTCCGAAATGTGGTCTGTAACCAAACCAGTCAGGAAGACTCTGTTGCACGGAAGTCACCGAACAAGGTTTTTACCAAACAAATGCCTGATTTAAAATGGCAAAACAGAAGAGTCCATCTGGTCAAAAACAAGAGTTTAACATCCACATGATGCTTATCAACTAAGACAAGAACTGATAAAAAGTTTTTCTTAAACTGACAGTCAGCTTTTAGGTTTATTTTCAGCTTTGGGCTTATAAAAATCGATTTGGAAAGCTAAAAGTTATTCTTGGAAAAATCCAGTGGTTCCATGCAGAAAACACTAGGGCTTTACACATTACAGCTTTGATGCGATTAATGCCCGAAGGGGGAAAAAAATGTTTGAACTCCTCTGTAAAAGATGTCAACATCAAAGTTACATGAAGCAACTGATAATAGATTCAAAGCAAGATGACGCCAAGAATAAAGAGGGTCAAGTTTGTCTACATTACGCTGCATTCACATCGGGTGTCGGCGCTTGACGGAGGGCGTGTCTGAAGCTTGGTGTTGACACGACCGTCATAGTGACAACTGCCAATCACATTACTTTTCCAGTGTTGCATGAACGCAATTGGCTAGCATCTGCGTTAAGGTATTTGCATTGGCGGTCTGATTGGCTGACACCTGCGTTGACGCTTGAAAAGTTGAAAAATGTTCAACTTCTGCCGCAAGCAACGACAGTAACGCGATGCAAACGGAACCTACAATTCAGTTCAGCAAAGCATGACGTCACCCATTCAAAGTAAATGATAAGCGTTGACGCCGACGGCCCGTGTGAATGCATCGTTATGCTTGATTTTTAAAAAAATCATTATGTAAATTCGAATACAGTATGTCTTTGCTATAACAAGCATTTTCAAAATACAATGGCTCCGTTGACAGAAGTTTACTAATAAATCGCAAGAGAATATGTCTCCAATTGCTTATGTTAATTTGGTCAAAAGCAGCTCTACCAAACGGGTTAAATTATTTGCATCCATGAACTATTTTACAGCTGCGAGAAATTTAACATTTGCTATGGCCTTGCTATCACGAATTTGTAAAAACCTTCCATACACACATAATATTCCATACACAATAATTTAGGCAATCGTTGCATTGCCGCTTTTAACCAGAGCCCGACCGATATGGGTTTTTGGGGGCCGATACTGATACCGATATTAGGGAGTAAAAAAAAGTCTGATATCGATATATAGGCCAATATTCTTTGTGTATATTATAGGACAGTACCAGTCAAAAGTTTGGACACATTTTCCCATTGGTGTGTCCAAACCTTTGACTGGTACTGTATATAGAATGCAGTATATACATAATATATATACATTATACATAAATACAACAGAACAAACAAATGAAAAACTGTTATTTTCAGGTTTTTCCATGTAGGTCTAAACTGTCTTTGTATCTCATCTTTTATGAGAAAACGCTTCCCTGCCATTGACGAGATTTTTCCGTGTTTTCACTGTTATACAGTAGGGGGAGCTATTACACATCTCTTGAACGAGTACAGAATCTCCTGATCAAAACACAGGCGAAGAAGCAGCAGAAACGAGCGATCCCTTATAAGCAGATGCATATGTAAAATAACACGATCATCAACGTTAAACAGCATATAAATCAAAACTGCCTAATGTTACTGAATGAAATGTCGACCCAGGACGAGCTATAGGACTGTGAAGCTTTGGGGGTGTTGATGGACTCGATCTACTCCATCTGTGTTTTGATCATCGTTCTGAATCCCATCTGTATGTAAGTTAGTCGCGATTTTCTCAAAATGTTGCTTTTTTTCATGAAACTTACATTCAAAAAAAGAGTGCATGAAGCTAGAATAAACCAGGATCTGTTCTTTCTTTTGATATATTGCATGTTCAGATATTCATACAAGATATTCTGTGGGCCATGAAACTTGTGAAAATGACCAAAAACGCTGGCGGTGACTGGCAAATTTCATGTTTACATTCACTTAAGACATAACCGACTATGTTTACGATGATACTCGACAAGACTGGCATTTTGACATAATTTTGTGTGAATATTTGCACGCTGTGAGGCGTGCGTTCATATCGGTGGCATATACGCCGATGCTGATATATCTGCGACAGGCTCATATCGGCAGACCGATAAATCGGTCGGGCTCTACATTTAACCCTCGTACTTTGTAACAAATTCTTCCCTAGCGGTTCAAAATGACCCAAAGCCCTAAAATTATACTTAATTTTTTTTTGTCCAGAAAGCTTATTTCATTTCATTTTAATATTTTTTTTATTTTATTTACCTTTAAATTAATAGATTTTATCAATCAATCAATAAATAAATAAATAAATAAATAATTTAAGCACAATCTTTCAACTTAAATTCAAAATAACTCACAATTTCATGCATAACCCTTTTAATTCAGCTCAAAATATCTTACATTGGGTGTCTTTGCCAACCTCTTGTGGAAAAAAAAAAAAATATATATAACATGATATTTCATGACTCTTGCCACTAGATGACATAATAGCTCTATATGGAGCAAATGAGCTGTTCCGCTGGGTCCTAAAGTCAGTTTCTTCAGTATGTATTCAGATCCACATTCATTCATTCCTAAAGGGGTCAAATTGAGCAGCGGGGGAAGGATTTGTTACTTTTTTAAATTTCAACCACAAAACTCCTCGAATCCAGTCAATTTTTTTGTGTATTCAAGTACGACAAAATCCTAGGGTCTTGGACCACTCTGATGAACACTCAATTTTTTTTTACATTTTTAAAAAATGAGTTCCGGGTCAAAATGACCCGAGGGAAGGATGAAGTGTTTGTGTGACCAAATAATAACATAAGAACATAATGACACAACTTGGAGGTGCGGCATGTAAATGCTATATCCAATTCACTTAAATATTAACTAAAAAAAAATATTCCTCAGTTAATTAAATCTAAATAAATAAACAGTGCACATTATTCCAAGTAAATGGCACTTGTTGCATATCATTAACATGCTAAAGCGTACATAGTGCTTACCATGCAAGGTCCCAAACACTTTATTCATTTTCAGTTTTTGTCAGTTCTCTTTCAAACCCTACATTTATAATTTAGAAGTTTGTAGACAAAAACAACCTAAGCCATCTAAAACAAATGGCAAGACTGAATCTTAAAAATACATGCCCATTGCCTTCATAATGGCTGCTAAAAGAGACAAGACTAATTCTGTCCTTTGCCATTAAAAATTAAACATATTCGTCCCTGCAATGAACAGACAGCTCTTTTCAATTACAGGACACAGACAGACGGCCACATTAAACCTTCCGTGACTCTTCTTATGCATGAACACATTAACATTTCATCTGCTCACCACTTTCCTGTCCTTAACCTCAACGAAATTTTAAACATGAAGGACTTTTTTTGAGAATTGGGTTTGAGTTTTTACGTAAGCCACATTTTCTCAGTCTAAAGCCACTCAACTCTTTAATATCCTTATCTTTTGCTTCTGCTCTTCGCAATAGGCAATGAATAGTTTAAAAGCAAGCTTTTAGATTCAGAACTTCCATTAAGCCAAAAGAGGCGACTTTCCATTCCCCTTTATTACATTTTTAGACAGTCTTAGGGGAAGTGAGGAAAATCCGACTGCGTTCCAGATAAAAGTAATCGTACATGACAGTTTCCACTAGGTGACAGTTTCTTTCTAAGAGGTTGATCAGTAATAAGCAAACTTCAGTATTAGTAGCTGAAGTGGAGAACCTGTCAGTCACGAGTCACTTCAGGGGGATTTCTTAGAAGTGTCCACCTTTAGCGTGAAGCTGAGCTTACGTTTGCAAAGCGTTAGTTCGCATTCTAACAAGACCAGATCAATGACGTATCCCAGCTCGCAGAGAAACCTCATCAAATAAAAGGCTGTGATTCATTTAAAACTATTTTATTCAATTCAAAACATTTATCTAACATCCAAAATTAGCCAAATGCTGCAGTCTTAAACTTAACGGCCACATAAAAAGTACATTAAATGTGAAAATATTCACAATGCTGGTTTATTTTAGATCACCAACAAAATGTTGAATGATACATCCATCATATAGGCCTACTCAATATAATGGCTCATCCTTAGTTCTTACCTATATAAAAGATACATCTTCCTATACAAACACATGCCAACAGATCTGGATTTATTTTCTATTTTACTCATAACATCACAGACATTACCAACAGACCACAGGCACATTGTAATCAAAGAGCTGGAATAGTTGCACTATTGCTTCGTTTCTGGCCGTATTTACAGCTGGATGGACGCAAGCGTATATTTACACACTGCAAGAAAAATTGTTTGCTATTTTTTGTTGAATTAGGTTTTTTAATTTCACATATTTGACAAAGTCAAAATGCATCATCTAATTTACCAGAAAAGCTTAGTGGCATGAAATCCTTCCAACAAATGTAAGTGGTTTGCCAACAGCCCGTCCTGACTCAACTAAAATGTATTTCAACAAGAGCATCCAGCTCCGCTCGCATACTGTAGAGGAAGAGTCATTTAAATTAGAGTAGGTCACAAGGCCACAGCCTCGCCATTAGTTTGAAGAGCCCCTCTATTGATTACAGATAAAATCAAGGTAAAACCATTGAGCTGTTGCTGTCGTTGAGCAAGCTATCAGCTTAAGAGTTTACACAAGCCTATCCCTATAAAGTACCTGCCATTGGCTTCAAACCGTAAGCATACATTAGAAATCAATGTCTTTTAATCAACAACTACAATAACGATTGGAAATATAAAATGTGACTGGATAATTGGCAGTAAAGAAGTGGTAGTAAATGTGATAAATATAACGAATAAAATGGTTCTAAAAAACAGTGTCCGCTAATGAATGAACTAAGTAAACATAAAATAAGGGGAAAAAATATGAATGTAGATGAATATTTTACACTATCATTTATTATAATTATAGAGATATGCAATTTAAAAATAGATTATAAGTATCTGGATTAATAATGCACTTAATAATAACTTGCGATTAACCGTAATTTATTTTCATTTTTGGCTTTAAAGGTACACTGTGTAATATTTAGGAGGATCTACTGACAGAAATGCAATATAATATACATAACTATGTTTTCAGTGGTGGTAGAAGGGAACACAACAGCCTTTTTTTTCTCCATTTTCTCTAGTCAGGCAAGCACTGATTTAATTTTGTTTGCCTTTCTACTGCATAAGCAGTCAAGTTTTATTGAAAGCCCATTTTGTCCAAATCAGTCAAATCATGTCACGTGACTCATCTACTGCAGGACATGCTTCATATTGAAGCGTTATTGAGCTGCACATTAAGCTGTTAAAAAGAACTTGCATTATTCCACGGCAGCTTTCTGTGTGCAGAACACGGACAAAGGTAAGTGTACTTGGGCTTTGGATACGTGCCTAAACTGTGAAATACGCACAAAAATATGGAGAGTATTCTCATAAACACACTTAGTTGTGTCTTAAGTTAACACCAGTTGGGAAACAAATCAGATGCATGTCAGTAGCCTATATTACATCTGCGCATTCGGTCTTAAAGTGACAGCAGCATAATATAGGCTACCTGCTGCCATCTGTGTCATTAATGGTAATCAAACAGCAAAAGACAAAGAGAAAATCACTCTCACTGATCTTGACTGAATCACGTTAGTAGCTTTAATAAGAATCAATGTACATTTAATTCATACAGTGTAGACAGTACAGTGTTGCACTATGCAGTGCCAGCGTTTTACTTTTACATTTGATTACTTCATTCAATTTCTAGGCTATTAGCAGAATACTACAATGTTAGATAGACTTACATGAAAACTTCTATAAGAATTGTTTATATAATATGCATCTTTTTTCTATTGTATTTGTCCTATTTGTCATTTTCTTTGTTTTTATTGACTTTGTTATTAACTGACTTTTCACTTGTCTTCAATAATAGTTTGCAGACTTTTAACTTGCATTAGTTAGTCTAGGATTAGTTTCTGCTGTTGTATCGAAATTGGTATCAATAATTGTGAAATTTCACTGTTATCTAAATTTTGATATAGCAACCTTATTTCCAGCAAAATATACTAGATATATCGCTATAGTGAAAAAAAAATTGCTTGTGTAAGATTGTGGCAATCTCGCTCAGAAATAGTACAATGTGGACCAAAATAATTTTGATTATGGTTTTTGCCATAATTGAGGAGTCCTAACTTACACACAAGGTGTAGATCATGCAAATAATAACAAATACACAAAGTACAGTAAGTATGATAACATTGATAACATAATACAGCAGTATGCATTGCAACATTAAAATATGTTTGTCTAACAGGTTAAAAAAAACACTGCGCTAATGGAAGATGTAACAAACACCTTTGAAGTGCTTTTTACTTCATTATAAAGTGCTCAAATGTTTCACTTCATATTTGTGACACCCACCAAACCTGCTGAGCCTGCCTGCAACACGACCTGCTCTGTACAGGAATGATGTGTTCAGGATGCTGCTGGGTCGAGGAGGTAACAGCCCCCACCTCCAGATCTAGGGCACAGCAGAAAACTCCAGAACAGGTGGAAGAAACCACAAGCCTGCTGCCATTTCCCTCTGAGATGATGATGATGATGATGATGATGATGATGATCTTTAGGCTGCCAAGAGTAGCCTGAAGCAACTGACAGTGACTAAAAATCACAATGCTAACAGAAGTTCCTGTATTAACCAGCTGCAACATTATCACGTGAACTCCACTATCTGTGATCTGTTGCATCGAATAACGCACTAAAAAAAACAATTTTCAGAATTTGATCTATGTATTATAGCATTTAGTATCCTTGTTGATAATTTTCTTAAAGCCTTTATGTATAATACATTATAAAGATATTCATTATGTTATGAAGCATTATATTTTTTCATAAATAATTGTAACCAAAGTTAAAATGCATTGTAATATTTACAGTGTTTTAATGCATTATATTTTATAAAGGTGTGTTCAATTAATAGATCAGTATTATTATGTTTTATAACTGTGGTCATGAAGACCATACAATGCATTGCAAGGCATAATTAACGCATTAAAATACTTTTATAATCCATTATACATAGAAATCCTTTAAATAAAGTGTAACCAAATTGTCTATAAACTAAATCAAGATTATTTGGATTAAGAACAAAAGTCCTTTTCTACACTTTGGTGGAATTTAATGATAAACAAGTATGAAATATTATTTTTATGACATATAAATTAACATTGAGAAGACAAATCAGACGACAATGGAAGAAACGTAAGACATAAGTGAAGTGTCAATAAGAAAATCATTTATTAATGCATGTGTTTAGTATTGACATGCCAATAAGACCTAAAAAAAGACTCGAAGACATTACAGAATCTACTGACTGTTGTAGTTTAATTTCATCAGTTGCGTAAGACATTTGTTGTTGCGTATTTGTTGCCTGAGGTATCGATTTAGTACCACAAGCTGGTATGGCACAGAAGCCCAATTTTTGTATCAATCCAACCTTAGTCTTAACTCCCATTGGTAGCTGCTGCACCTCATTTGCATAAAGTTACATTCTACTTAACTTTGTCATGTCGCAAATGGTCTCTGTTGCCAAAACTCACCAACTCTCATCAAAAAAACAACGGCTTCTGGTTGCTTTGTCAGTGTAAATAGACTGACTTCATAGCAAAGGAGACAAGAACAGATGAACTGAGAGGGAAGCCCTGAAGTCTAATAGCTGACATGCTAAATTCAGCTTGACTAGAGGCCGAGGGCAATGGATCAGAGCCTGTTAAATCATGTCTGTCTTTACCGACTCATCTCAAGGAAAAGATCAGCGCGTGTGTCACAGTCTGAGAGAGAGCGCGAGAGAGAGAGAGAGAGAGAGAGAGAGAGAGAGAGAGCGCGAGAGAGAGAGAGAGAGAGAGAGAGAGAGAGAGAGAGAGAGAGAGAGAGAGAGAGAGAGAGATGGAGCAGGAGAGCAAAAGACAACACTTGGAAAAACAAATGTAAGCTATTGATGTCAATGCAAACTGCATCAGTCTTTTACGGCATCAGCAAACTGTATTTATTACCATTTTCCAGGATTATTTAACCTCGTTTCCACAGCTAGAGGCAAATTTACCCAACTGATAAACCAAACTATGTAAAGAGCAAATAACAGCCATTAGCGGACTGTTCATAAAGCATGTGGCAGCTTTATGAAGTCGTCAGAGGTTAAATGCAGGGGACAGATGCTGAAACGATTCTACATTCACAAGGGAGAAACTGAAACTATGTGGAGGAATGAAATGAAACGTACAAAAACGTTGCTGCCAGGTTAAAAGACAGCACCTGCAGTCATTCGACAACAACAGCATAGAATGCATTATGAATATACTAATAATATTTATTATGCCATTATTATTTTATACATATGCAGATATGTTGTCTTCAATCTAAACAGTTTCAAATGTATTGTTGTGTTATTGACTGTGCCTAACTGTTTAAATGGTTGCTATGCAAAAGGTTGAGTAATTGGTAACACTTTTTTAAGGTGGCGTAGTTCATGTTACTACATGTACTTATTGTAGTAATAACAGTAAATTATGCATAATTACAAGTAACTAACCTTAAACCAAACCCTAACTCTATAGTAAGTACATGTCGTTAATTAATATTACTCAGTACTTATTTGAGTAAGTACAATGTAACTATAGCCCTATATTCGTACGGGATTCGGTTAATATGGAGAGGTGGGGTAAAGTAATTATTACCAGAGCTTCTCAGTGATTTTAGTCCTGTCCAAATGTGCCATCTCGGTTATCATTACGGACAATGTCAGTAAAGATTACAGCGAATTTTATCTTCTGTAAAAAGGTCCGGAAAAATTACCTCAGGTAATGCTAATCCCGTGCGAATTTACCCACTGTAAATATAAGTAAATATTCCGTCATTTCCTGTTTAAAAGTAGTTTTCCGTTGTTTTTTAAATTTGGAGGTGCTTGAAAAAACATTCAGTTGCGTTCTAGGCAGTGGAACAAGTTTGTGGCAAACCTCAGGTTTTTTCTGTTTATTCAGATTAATAAAAAAAAAAAAAGAAGGTCAAAAGCACTTGTCAGAGGCACAAAACTTCTTTTAGCTTATTAAGTGCCTATTATCAACAGAATCCTATCAGAATTTAATTACTAAATCATTCGACCGGACCTACCTGTTATATATAGGTTATATATAGATTATATGTGTTTGCGCACATGATATCAGGAAGCAACTTAATACGCACATGACGACAGGGAGGTGACGGCGGTGCGTAAATCGAGTTACCCATCTCACGTCTGCTAGTTTTACTGAGATTTCTTATCCAGTGCGAATTGGCCATTAATATTACAGATGTCATGTGGTAAAATTACATTACTCCATCTACAGAGTAATTTATGCAAACGATACATTGAATAAGTTCCTTCATCACTGAGTGGATGTCATTTATAAGACGCAACTAAGTAGAAAAGAGTGAAAACGGTACAAAAAAAAACAGTCAAATTTATTATTGGTCAAACGTTACCTTTGATAGATTTACGATCAAGTAAACGAGTCTTTGATCTTTTAAAGAGAAAATGTTTTTGATCTCGTCAGAAAAAGCGTTTCAGCGGGATGCATGACATGCACGGTTGTCAGGGCGTTGCTATGCGGTTGCAAAAATAGGTGTATAAGATATTCTCAGGTCCCTCCTTCAATGTTTAATCTTGTCAATCAAAAATTTGAAGTCTAAATGCTTACAAACATAATAACATTACATTAATAATAATAACAACATTACATGTCGAACTTTAATACATTTACATTTATGCATTTGGCAGATGATTTATCCAAACTGATTTCAAGGTATACATTTGATCAGTTCATGCATTCCCTGGTAAATCGAAGCCAAGATGTTGGGCAACACCTTTTATTAACAAGCCACACAATTCAAAGTATCATTCATGTCTGCAACATTACCTGCAAGACAAGTTAGGCTTAACTTAGCAGTGCAACCTTTATCTCTACTGTATTGTATTCTGAATCACTCGAGAGTACCGAAATGAAACCTTTTCATTCCTTTTGGAAAAAATGCTCCTGGTTATTCGTAGAATAAAGAGTCTGAAGCATAATGAATCATTTAAGAGCTGTGCTGCTATCCCAGGAATACACGCACATGGCATGTTTCAACAGCAGTGCAAACGCGTTCATGTCAGCAGGACAACGACCCCTCGAGCAAATGTTCTCACGGACTCCGTCTCCATCCCTTCTAAGATGAGACAGACCAATAAACGGAGCAGTCTCTCAATCAGCCTCTATGTGGAAATTTAAGACCGAATGAAAGGTCAATTCAAAGACGCTTGGCCTTTCAGCGACAGCTATCAGCCAGTCATTGTTTATTCTGCAATATATTACAAGAGAAACAGCCACTGTTGTCCATTTAAGAAAATTATTCTGCAGGCCAATCAGCTATCAAAAGCAAAACGAGAAGGGGGAAGTGAAAATGAGAAGACAACATTGTGTCTACTTTTGTCTTACAGATGAATTAGAAGTCAATTAAAAAGAAAAACCAGGTTGTTCCTCCTATTGTGGTAGCAAGCGAAAACCCCACAAAAGCCCCTGATTTACAAAAAAAAAACAACAACAACTTTAAATGTTAATGCGTGAGATCACTGTCACAAAGTCTAAGCTTTCTTGTAAGTCAAAAAGGACTGTACCAGTATCTTTGTTGTCTTAAAGCTCAAAACCCTGTTAAAAGCATGATAGCTCTATCATAATGGGTCTGAATACATGCACTTACTCCTCTTGACTAATGGACCAAACTTCATACACAAGAGGACAGTGTTTAAATCCATTGCGGTGCATTACATCCATGCACAGTGTTCCCAACCTCTATACGTGCCCATCCCAAGCTGAAACGGGCAACAAAAAATTTAACTACATTTAATTTTATAATAACATAAAAATTATATTATGTTAATAAAACATTACATTAAATTATTATTTAAAACATATTATACATTTAATTATAATATAATACAAAAATAATTTAAAAGGTGTGTGTGTCTATATATATATATATATATATATATACACACACACACATACACACACACACAGTAATGTTCAGTATTTTAATATACTTTAAAATATAATTTATTTCTGCGATGCAAAGCTTTAATTTTCATCAGCCATTACATCAGTCTTCAGTGTCACATGATCCTTCAGAAATCTTTCTGATATGCTGATTTATTATCAATGTTGGAAACAGTTGTGCTGCTTAATATTTTTATAACCTGTGATATTTTTTTCAGGATTCTTTGGTGAATAAAAAGTTAAAAAAGAACAGGATTTATTTAAAATAGAAATCTTTTCTAACAAAATACACTACCGTTCAAAAGTTTGGGGTCAGTTTTTTTTTTTTAAAGAAATTAACACTTTTATTCAGCAAGGACTAAATTGATAAAAAGTGATAGTAAAGATTTATATTGTTAGAAAAGATTTCAATTTTGAATTAATGCTGTTCAAAGAATCCTGAAATGATAACTGAGTATTAAGTCAGCATATCAGAATGATTTCTGAAGGATCATGTGACACTGAAGACTGGAGTAATGATGATGAAAATTCAGCTTTGATCACAGAAATAAATTCGATTTTAAAGTATATTAAAATAGAAAACCATTATATTAAACTGTAATAACATTTCACAATATTGCTGTTTTTTTCTGTATTTTTGATAATAAATGCAGCCTTGATGAACATAAGAGACTTCTTTCAAAAACATTAAAAATAGTAATATTAACAAACTTTTGACCGGTGCTATATATACGCACACTTAAATCACAATATTATCATTATAATATTGTAATATACATATACACAAATTGCTTGGAGAAATAATTATTCAGATAAACAAATTCATTCAGTAATTTTTCAGTGTCTTCTACTATATTGCTTCTGCCACAGTTTAATAAACGCAACTCATTTGTTTTGAAGCAGACACATTCTTTACTTTCTAATCAATGCATGTCCATTTTATTCCCTGTGCTGAAAAAAAAAGAACACAAATAGTAAAACTCTGATATCAGCCAGACTGATTAATTGCCTGAAGTTTGGTTATTTTGAGATTATCAGCCAGTTTCTGATGTTTCAAATCTACTGACATCCTTGTTAATGAATAATGCACATTTTTCTGTTTTAATACAGAACACTTGTCAGTTTTTTTTCTGGTGGCTTAATATTGTATAAAAATAGGTGTGTTTACATTTCACTATTTTGTATTTCTCATTTATTGAATTGTATTATTTATTAGTATTATATCAGCCACCCTGCTCTCATGATATCAGTATCGTTCTTTGGAAAACACATATAGACGGACCACTAAAAACGAGACATAAAACAGCATAATAAGGTGAACTACACTTAGAACATTTGGCCATTGCAACAGAAATGAAACTAAGACAAAATGCCTTGAGCATGTTCACCACTGAAACCTCAGTCTGTGACGATTTAGGGTACAGTAATATGGGTCAGTCTAGATCTACGGACCAAGAGATAACCTGCAGATTTCATACATCACCACCATTTTCAGATATGTCGATGTTATACTAGATGTCACATCTACATAAGAGGCTGACCAGCTCAAAGATAAGGAGTCAAGAAGTTCTTTAAAAAAAAAAGAAAAGAAAAAAAAGAACCATCAACAGGTACTTAAGTTGGAGCCAATTTGCTTAAACAAACAGAAATCACTGCACTAATGCTACATAGCAATTAATTTAAAACCCACTCAGAAGACCTTAGAAGCTGAGTTGAACCCTGTTGCATTGTGGTGGTGACTTTTGCATATCTCATTTGCATATGTTTTCATCTCAAAAAATAAATCTAGTATAAAATAAAATGCAGACAGCAGACAATAAAGAAGGCCTCTCTCTCTTCTGGATATTTTAGCACCCTTGCTGACTTATGGTCTTTTTTTGTACACTCTGAAGAATCACTTCCTCATCAAAACATGCAAAATGAAAAGAAACAAGAAAGCACTCACAAATGCACATAGTGTGCTCATAGTGACCACCAACTCCACAGAACCATAAAGAATGCACAGCGCTGAACATCTACATGAGAACATGGGTGATCTCCCATTTTTTCTTCCATTAGACTGCAGAAAAGACGGAGGAATTGTGGGAAGTGGGTAGATTTGGAGACAGTCAGTATTCTAGACTCATGGTAAAGTAACTTGATGTTTGTGCACAATGTTACACCAAACTGCAATGGTTGTTGGGGTAGCGTGAACTAGCCTATAAACACACCAATAAAACTTGTCAGATAGATCCAGAACTTTCTAACGCACAGGGCCGAAAACATATCTTGCAGTTTGTTGATGAGATTGAGCAAACTTTGTTTTTACAGATAACGCTGCGTCATTGTGACTGATGATCAGCAAAAATGAAGGCAGTTTATGTTAACGTGCGCTGAAATACTCTACCTGACGCATTTCAAAAAACAACATGTGAGATTAAATGGACAGTTCAGCCAAAAATTAAAATTCTCTCATAATTTACTCACCGGTATGTCATTCCAAAGACTTTCTATCTTTTGTGGAACACAAATAAAGACACTTAAAGTCCCCCTGCAGTCAATCATTTTATCCCTTAAAACTCATCTTTGACCACCAAAATGACACATTTAAATGTTTTTTCCTGCGAAAATATTTTATTCATGCCTTAAAATGGCTTGAATGTAACTCTACACACTTGCTTCCTGCCTCCACTCACTCACACCAGTTCAGAGATACAGTCGATGTATCAGAATGGTAATGCATTTTATGTATAACGTCGGACACAACGGTAATTAATATGATTAGCCTTTCGCTTGACTGTGTTATCAAACAGCAAATAATGTGTTGCTAATGTTACACAAACCATGTTCCCGTTCGCCACCTCAGAGTCAGAGACAGTTGCAGTCTCAAAATCAGCATCCTTAGAAACGAATTGAACATCTTAGAACGTCGGTGGAAAAAGGCACATAGTCCATCAACGTCGTAATATACATCATATACATAATTCACCCGCTATATTGCTAAATCTACCCGATTTTTCATATCAACAGAAAAATATACTGGGATAACCTGGCTTCTCGAGACTCCCCTGCATCACAGCATAAAAATGATGATATGCTAAAGCCAGCCCCAAGGGTGGCGTGATTGGTTACAAGGTAGTTTGTGACGTAAGAAACAGTGGTGATTTCAAACAGCGTTTTTGAGACTGTCTATTTTTCACTGCAGTTTTAAGGAGAAAAGACTCAGTAATGGTGTTGACTTATGAATTTGCACATGGTTTGTCTCAAAACACCACATAGACATAAACATTAAAAACTTGATTTTTCACCACAGGGGGACTTTTAAAAAAAAAAAAAAAAGAAGCTTTTTTTTTTTGTCCATAGAATGAAAGCCATATTTTTTGTGTTCCACAGAAAAAAAAAAAAAAGTCATACAGGTTTGGAATGCCATGAGAGCCTACATAGACACAATATTAATTTTTAGGTGAATGCCTGTTTGCGTATATAGTTCTCATACTGGTGTAAAAGGGACTAAAAGTCAAAGCATGTAATCAACATAAAACATACATGATCGCTCGTTGAATTCTCTCATTACTACCCTGTTGTTCTGCATGCATTATTCAACAATATAATCTGAAAAAAAAAGTCCACAGAGGAACAGGCCAATGCCATAATCCTTCCCAATGGCATCCGTTTTCTTCCTCACCACTCCAGGACGTGGTTCATTTAGTGACTCTACCGTCCCATCGCAAAGACAAAGACCTGATAATAGTCTCGGGTAGTAATCAGATCAAAGGAATTATGCTGTTGACGTGTTTATGACAGGCTTATGTATGCATGATGCACGAATGATGCCCCCAAATTCAACCTGAAGGATTAGAATGATTGCGTTTAAATCTCCGAGCACTTGAGTACAAGCCCTTTCCTCCACACAGCTGATATGTTGCAATCCAGCTCAAAGAGGGACGGCTTGAACTCTCCTTAGGGAGAGAGCGAAAGATCGCAGCTTTACATAAACTGGACAGCGACATACAGCTGTGAGGTCTGGCCGGATTAACAGATGCTGCACTTGAGATTAACATTCAGACGCAAGAGGAAAGAGAAATTATGTGCTTGCGTAAACAGTCGCTCTGAGGAGTTGCCGTTTTGATGGATGAACCTACACTGATATCACGAAACGGATATTAGAAGTGAGGAAATAATGACCTTGAAATGCACAGGAACTAGTCACTGAAATCAATTTTTGCTCTTATTCCTACAAACACTCTTATCTACTTAGCTCCTCAGTTTCAAATGCTGACCACTATCAATTTATTTATGAAAAATTCCTGTTTTTTTTTTTCAAGTCACTTAAGATACAAGCATCTGCTAAATAAGTACATATAAATAAACGTGCACATATTGATGTTGCTGATATGTTGAAATATACAATATCGTAGGATAAGAGATGCACCGGTCGACCAACCATCAATCGGAACGTCAGCCGGGGGGATTTTTTGTTTGTTTAATTTTGGCCGGTCTGTGTTCCGGAAGTACACCAATTCAAGCAATCTGCATTGGAATCATTTCCCAAAATGTAATTTGTTTGGAAATATTACGAAGTCTGTGAACAGGACGTTAAGATTGCAAGCTGTAATGTCAGCAAAGGAACTGTACAAGGAAAAGTTAATCATGAAGGAACTACAGCGAAGACAAACAAATTTGATCTGACATTTGAAAGTCCATTTTAAATTTGGTTTTAAACAGACGCAGATACCAAGCAGCAAACAAGCTTTGGTCTATTGACACACAAATAAGAGCAGCACAAAACGGCACGATGAAGTTGAAACTTTTTTCCTCGAAATTGTGAGATAAAAAGTCACAATTACCTTTTTATTCTGTGGCGGAAACAAGCTTTGATATGATTGCATAATGTTTAATGTAATATTTTATTTTTGTTTTATGTAATTTTACAAAGCTGAAGTCAGACTATTCTGTTCTTTGCTCTAATTTTAGAAAAAAGTGAAATGCTGATGCTATATTGTATTTCTTCATGTACCCTTTCATTATTTCTTGTCTGTTGCTTATATCTAAAACAGCAATCTGTATCAGAAGTGGCCCATTTGCTTGTAAAGAAATCGCCCATGAAAAATCATAATCGGCACATCTCAACCTTTTTACAATAGCATAATCATCTATTCTACTTCATGTAAATGGCAAATTCTTCCTGGCATGTGACCAGAAGATCAAACAATAAAACTAATCAATAACCAATTGATGCAGATCCAATATAACCTGTAAGTGTTATTTCAGTAGTTAATTAGGCAATAATGCACATCTAGACATCCTGATCGAGATAAAACTGCCATAACTATATGCTCATGTGAATTTAAATTGATAAACAATAACACACATTAAATAATCATACCTTACCTTCAATATTTCCCCACGTTTAAAACTCAGCTCATCATCTGCAGTTGCTTTAAAATCATACTTGGCAATGGCCTCCATGATTCAGCCTGACGGACACCTATGTGGTAAGGTACAAAGCAGTGGAAAATGCCTCCTGATGCAGTTTATATCCCTGTTGTGGACCAGAGGACCAGACAATGAGATCTCAATAGCGATGATGAGCACAGATCCAAGAAGACACAATGATGTCCACCTGCCTCTCTCTCTCTCTCTCTCTCTCTCTCTCAGCCTCAGCCCCACGTCTCTCCTCCCGTCGCGATCCTCACATAAAGATCACGGCGAGAAACCTGTAAACAAAATACACTCTTTCAGAAAATCCGATAGGGCTCGATAGTGTTGATCTAGTGTTCTAGATTGTTCAATGGGCCGCGCCCCAAGATACAACTGGCATTAAAAAGCAAACGCTCCCCATAAAGAGGAAGGAAACCCGTCTGCTTGACGTCTCAAGCGGCCAATTACGCGCCGCGAGCACAGCGGACCGTCCAATCAGATTAGCGCGTCAAAGAGGACTCGGCCAATCAAATCCCTAGAGGGGACGTCAACACCCAATTGGCTGCGCTCCGTCTAGTGTTCGACCAATAAACGTTCAGAATTTCACAGCGTCGGAGAACGCAACGCTCGATAACGTCATAGCGCTATTGAACGTGCACAGAATAATATTCGTTTAAACCTGTGAGCAAATATTAAGGATTGCGCAGACATAAGTTACCGCGTAAACACAGCTATGTAAACTAGCTGTAATGTATTAACGATATCAGATTTCTAGAGGAGAAAATTGCGTAAATAACACCGGAAATGGGACCGCTTTGGATTGTATCTAAAGCATATATGTTATCGTACATTTGAATCATATTGATATCTTGCATAGTATTGCAAATCACCAGGCAGCATCTGACAATGACGTATTATTGTTTAACTGTATTAATCTTTAAACGTTTAACATCATATAATCAATGTTTACAAATTTAAAATAAAATAAATATTAATTGTAAGCTGTTATGATTGACATTGTTTACCTTTATACATACAGTAACACAATATACAACTCACTTTCACTGTCTTGGATATTATATCCAAGTTTTTAAAGTATTGCTATTTAACTGTGTGGCGTTTAAATAATAATAGAAGAAACATCAATAATTTCAGTAACGTTACAGTTCCGAAGGTTCTAGTTTACAAATCCCGCAAAGTAACTTTAAAACAACACACGAGACCGCGTTTCTCTTGTCAACTTTTTGTCAATATGTCTGGAAGCATAAAAGCGATGATTCCGTTACCATAAATAATAGCGAATATTGATAATGTATAGTAAAGCACACAGGCCTTATGGCCTTTGCTCATGTTAACGTAAAAAACACTGACGCTGGCAGTCAGAGAAAAACTGAAGTTTCGTATACTCACTCTTGTAAACAACTGTAAGGGCCAATACTCGCTCTCTTCGTTTTAATGAACCTACAATCCACTCCAATTAGTCTTTAATCGTTAGTGAGGTTGAGCTCTTGTACCTCGCCCGACTTGAAATGGTGAAAAATTGCTGTATTTTTCTGTTTATTTCCGTTTCCTCCTTGATACGGCATGTGCAGCTTCCGCCTGCCCCTAGTGGACGAGTTGCGTCATTACATAGTTTTACAATGATGTTCAATAGGCTGCAGCATAGCGCCATCTTCTGGTCAAATATCAAGAGTTTTTTTTTAATAACAAAGGGAATAAACGTTCTAGAGTGACTGACACTGTCTTGATTGTGGATGTTCAGAACAATGCTTTTTTTCCATATGACTTGAAACTGCATCATCTCCACTAATTCAGATTAACTTTCAGGATCAAACAGTGTGTTATATTTGATGTGTAAATTCTGTTGTTTACACCTGTCACTACCATAGCACTGTTGTGGAGCATGATTTATAGATTTGTGTATATGATGTTGGGACAAAATTGAGTTGATTTTAATCTGATTCTATAAAGCAAGCAATAATCTCTACAAAATTCTGTTTAACTGGTGCTTGCCTTGACTTTAAAATCATATACATTATTGAGGGTTTTAAAATAAAAAAATGAATATGTTTAGAAACGTAGCCCAGTTTAGCACATATACATATACAAGGAGATATACATAAGAACTGCCATAGGGTTTTATTATATGCACACATTTTTTGCATTATTTTTCACAACTGTCTGTCTAACAATAGGCCTATCCAGAATTACTTTCACGCACACACACACACACACACACACACATACACACACACGGGGTTTACTATCTTTATGGGGACTCTCCATAGACGTAATGGTTTTTATACTGCACAAACTGTATATTCTATCCCCTTACACTAACCCTACACCTAAACCTACCCATCACACAAAACTTTATGCGTTTTTACATTTTCAGTAAAAAACAAAAAACAAAACAAAACAAAAAAACTCTTTCTGTATGATTTACAAGCTTGTTTCCTCATGGGGACCTCAATTTAGGTGACACAAGTCCCCATACGTCTGTGTGTATTCAGGTTGAAGTCCCCACCGGGATAGAAAAATATGAACACACACACACACACACACACACACACACACACACACACACACACACACACACACGTAATATTCAGCTACATTGGCTATTAAGAATAATATGTTTACATAACCAAAATTATGGCAGTGTGGAATATGTCTGCATATGGCATCAGGTTAAAGCATTTACAGGACGTTTACATAATATGGCATTCTGACAGGAATATTCTTGTATATACCCAGTTATTAAAAATATGTTCTAAGAACATTTTGCTAATATTAAGTTATGAAAATGTTATTTCTGAATGTTGCCTGTACGTTTAAAACCTCCAGGTTTGTGCTAATATTTTGAGAACATTTAGAACTCTCTAGAACATTCTATTAACGTTACTGAGAACGTTTGTTTATAATTTTGAGAGGACCTTTTCTAGAACTTTAGCTAAAGTTATGAGAACGTCCCGAGAAACGTTATGAGAAAGTTATAAACGTATTATTAGCCTATATTTTAGTGCTTTTGCTAAATATCAAAATATGCTATCACATAACCTATATAGGGACTAAATATAGTCTACGGCTGCAGTTTCTTTATGCATATATATTATCTGCATCAATGTGTGCGCTTCACGCGTAGGATGATCAATCCCCTCCAGGTTTCATTAACATGTCAACATTTAATCCTACATTAAATGCACTGTGGGGACATGCAAACATTATGCGGTGGCAATGTCATCCCAAATGGGATTAGTTGCTGTAAATAAACGTGATTAAGGTAATTCAGCATTGCAACCAGTTATGTGCTGCTTCCCGTTTCTGTACAGAAAGTGCCCAGATGGATGATGTTCGTCACGTCAGCAGCATCAAGCAGCAAATCAGACGCTACATCGAGCTCAAGGCACAACTCATTTTTCCAGCAAGGCTCATTTGTACTGTGAGTCATGAATGAACGCGAGCTTAACATCACAAGAGGCACATTTTCATCGCACAATGAAGCAGTGAAGTGTGCACTAGTGAACTGGAGACATATTGGCGATGTAGGAGCATCAGAAATGGTTAGTGTAGCGCGCGTTCGAGGAGCTGTCAACTAGTGGCATGCGTTTCAGAGAAATTAAAGGCAAACCACTGGAGAGACTCAGATAAAGGTAGGTTCATGCAAATTAGAGATGGCATTCGATGCGTGATTGTTTTACACTAAGAAAAAGTACCAAAAAGTGTTTGTAGACAGGCACCATGTCAATAACACATTTCATAATATTTAATATGATAGCACCATGCTGTTTTTTTGGATTATATGAAGTATTTTGGAGTATAATGTAAATACTATGGTAGCCTATATTGATATTGTAAGGGTTGCCTATAAATGATGATAGTTAAAAAGAAAGGCAATTATAAATGCTCATGTAATATGTATACAGTTGTTTATATTTCTTACCTTTGTGTTTACTGAGTACAGAAATCTGATGTGAAAAAAGTAATTTTATCAAATTTAGTAAATAAAATTAAATTTGGTAAATTTAATGAAAATAATTCATTTAATTAAAACGTCATTTAATTTATTGACGTCATTTACGATTTTAACTTTGACAGCCCTAACAGTCTTTATATAAATACAACACTATTGTCAATAAAATAAAGAGACAACAAGGAACCTCAAGCATAATCCAAACTCAAACATTTACAGTCCTGGAAAAAGCCTGACAGGTTTGGACCATCTCATATGATAAATTGCATTGATTGGAAATCATGTTGTGCAGATTTGACTGTTTACAAAAAAACTCAATAATATAATATAAGTTGAATATAAGTTAAAGTGTTAAAGTCTTGAATTAGCTTCAGTCAGATATTCTAAAGTGACAAAGACCACTAATAATTAATTTACTTAACAGTAAGTTTAGCTTTAATTCTCATGTCATTTAAAATATGTTTTGAAACAATCATATCTCCTATGGCAGCCTGTTGTTAATAACATCTGTGCATTTGTATTTTATGATCAAGTTTGTGATGGATTTCAACGTGACCCCCAATTCCAGTGATGAGTTTAATTCATCTCAACATTTAAATGCAGGTAAATACATTGTAAAAATGTTTTGTTGAGCAACCTAAATGTGCGTCATGTGGCAAATTAACAGGGTTTATTCAAGTCAACATTTGACTACATTAGGTTAGACCATCAAAAGTAATTTTAAGGGTAAAGTATAGGTCTCTTGCTTTTTGAAGTGTATCCTGAGAACCCGGGCCGGATACGTGCCCAAGGTTCCCACCACTCCCTTCAGGGACCAGGTGGTGAACCTGCAAGTGCTGCCCCTGGAGGAGGCAGACCCAGCCCTAGCTTTGCTCTGTCCCGTCCATGCTTTGCGCCTGTACTTGGACTGAACGCAGAGCTTTAGGACCTCAGACCAGCTCTTTGTCTGTTACAGAGGCCAGCAGAAGGGAAAGGCTGTCTCCAAGCAGAGGATGGCCCACTGGATAGTGGATGCCATCACCTTCGCGTATTAAACCCAAGGCGTGCCTTGCCCGCTCGGGTTGAGAGCCCACTCTACCAGGAGTGTTGCCTCTTCCTGGGCGCTGGCGCATGGCGCCTCGCTGACAGATATATGTAGAGTTGCGGGCTGGGCGACACCTAACACGTTCACTAGGTTCTATAGCCTTCATGTTGAGCTGGTATCCTCTTGTGTGCTCGCCTCAAGTAGCCAGTAACACCTGAGACCCGCTCAGTGTCGGCTTGCTGTGCCATTCCCCTCCTATGGACCAGATAAGTGTGCTCTTTTGCTCCAGTAGAGTTCCCCATTTGGCGCATCCTGTTGAGTTCCTCCATCACCCTTGGCAGTCAGACGTGGTGGAGCGTCTGACGCCAGGCCTAACACTCGTATGCATTGGTGGAACCTGTGCTAGGCTGGGTCCCATATGTTGTGACCCCTATGGTGGTCCCAAATGTGTATTTTCCATGGTATGGTTCCCCTGACGGTGAGCCCATCTCTTTCTCTCCTTCAGGGAACGAGGGTTACATACATAACCGAGACGTTTTTAATAATGTTAATACTTGTTCAAAACAATCACTTTAGCAAAATTTTCACCATTTTCTGTTTATTTTGATAAATAAAATAAATTTTCACTTTTGTTCAGTAAACATAGTCATTAAAATATATTAATATAAAAACATATTTTAAAAATGTAGAAATAAAAAAAAGAAAGATTTTGAAAGCACTGAAGGAGATCCCATAATAATTCAATATAGATTTGCAGTATTAACAATAAATTATATTTTATTATATGATATGATTAATATCATATATTTTTTTTTATTTGATGGTTACATTATAAATATGGTGATTATCTCTAAGGTGGACACCCAACTTAAAGGTCCACTATGTAACTTTTCCATCCACTAGAGGTCACCTATTCAAATCAAAGGCGTAGTTTGATGACGCCAAGTTTGAGCGCAGAATCTTGGGACATGTGGTCTTCACCTCACAGCCGGTGGAAAAGAATCGGGATAGGACTCAATAAATCATGTTAATGGATGCGATTATTAACGTTACTGTAGTATGAAGCAGAGCAGACCCGAGTGTTGTGGGAGCTGAGCAAGGCCGCTGGAGCGATTGTTAATAAGATGAACGCAACACACGCCTCGCGAGCAGTGGGACTTTTATTATGCCACAGTTGCCGGCGCCATTTCCGCTTTTCCGGAGTGTGAGGTAACGCAGCTCTGTTTATCATATTAGATACATTTGAGTGTGTTGAAAATGATGTTATGACGTTACTCTGTGCGTTCGCTCGGCGGCTGCTATGACACTTGTTGCACACTGCAGTAAGAGTAAAGCGTTTCTGCAAAATAAAACCGGAAACCGAGGGTAGCGCAGATATGACGCAATTGACAGGCGACTCCCTCACACGTCCCAGTTCCTTGGTTAAAATAGCAATTTTCTCACGATTTACAAATAGTTGGAAAGATTTAGGATATTGTAAGTACTCAACTGAACAAAATATATAACAATGGCCTAGTGGTTTTTTGGATATTTTACTGAAAAAATGTACATAGTGCACCTTTAATATATGATATTTACCATCTGAATCTAACCAGAAAATGTCAGAAAATGGACAAGTCAGCCGGCTATTTATTATCATGGTAATTATTGTGCCTTTTGCCCTAATAGCAGGGGCGCCTTTTACCCAAAATACCATACTTTTACAGTGGGGAGAACAAATATTTGATACACTGCCGATTTTGCAGGTTTTCCTACTCACAAAGCATGTAGAGGTCTGTAATTTTTATCATAGGTACTCTTCAACTGTGAGAGACGGAAAAAAAAATCCATTTTATTGCATGACATAAATATTTGATCACCTACCAACCAGTAAGAATTCCGGCTCTCACAGACCTGTTAGTTTTTCTTTAAGAAGCCCTCCTGTTCTCCACTCATTACCTGTATTAACTGCACCTGTTTGAACTTGTTACCTGTATAAAAGACACCTGTCCACACACTCAATCAAACAGACTCCAATCTCTCCACAATGGCCAAGACCAGAGAGCTGTGTAAGGACATCAGGGATAAAATTGTAGACCTGCACAAGGCTGGGATGGGCTACAGGACAATAGGCAAGCAGCTTGGTGAGAAGGCAACAACTGTTGGCGCAATTATTAGAAAATGGAAGAAGTTCAAGATGATGGTCAATCTCCCTCAGTCTGGGGCACCATGCAAGATCTTACCTCGTGGGGCATCAATGATCATGAGGAAGGTGAGGGATCAGCCCAGAACTACACGGCAGGACCTGGTCAATGACCTGAAGAGAGCTGGGACCACAGTCTCAAAGAAAACCATTAGTAACACACTACGCCATCATGGATTAAAATCCTGCAGCGCACGCAAGGTCCCCCTGCTCAAGCCAGCGCATGTCCAGGCCCGTCTGAAGTTTGCCAATGACCATCTGGATGATCCAGAGGAGGAATGGGAGAAGGTCATGTGGTCTGATGAGACAAAAATAGAGCTTTTTGGTCTAAACTCCACTCGCCGTGTTTGGAGGAAGAAGAAGGATGAGTACAACCCCAAGAACACCATCCCAGTCGTGAAGCATGGAGGTGGAAACATCATTCTTTGGGGATGCTTTTCTGCAAAGGGGACAGGACGACTGCACCGTATTGAGGGGAGGATGGATGGGGCCATGTATCGCGAGATCTTGGCCAACAACCTCCTTCCCTCAGTAAGAGCATTGAAGATGGGTTGTGGCTGGGTCTTCCAGCATGACAACGACCCGAAACACACAGCCAGGGCAACTAAGGAGTGGCTCCGTAAGAAGCATCTCAAGGTCCTGGAGTGGCTTAGCCAGTCTCCAGACCTGAACCCAATAGAAAATCTTTGGAGGGAGCTGAAAGTCCGTATTGCCCAGCGACAGCCCCGAAACCTGAAGGATCTGGAGAAGGTCTGTATGGAGGAGTGGGCCAAAATCCCTGCTGCAGTGTGTGCAAACCTGGTCAAGAACTACAGGAAACGTATGATCTCTGTAATTGCAAACAAAGGTTTCTGTACCAAATATTAAGTTCTGCTTTTCTGATGTATCAAATACTTATGTCATGCAATAAAATGCAAATTAATTATTTAAAAATCATACAATGTGATTTTCTGGATTTTTGTTTTAGATTCCATCACTCACAGTTGAAGAGTACCTATGATAAAAATTACAGACTTCTACATGCTTTGTAAGTGGGCAAACCTGCAAAATCGGCAGTGTATCAAATACTTGTTCTCCCCACTGTACATATTCTTCCGTTATTGAAAAACTGTTGCTTTAATTACCTTGAACAAAACTGAAAATCATTAAGACCTTTGACTCAAAATATATTTTAGCAATTCTCATTTGCTACTTAAATCTAAAAGCTACTTAAATTGCTACTACATTTTAAAAAACATCAAATTTTAGAATCAAATTAGATAAGGATCAGACAAATTTCCATTTTGAAAAGCATCTTGAAAAGCAGATGTTTAGGAAAGTGCTGAGGCAAGTTTTTGCGCCATCTAGTGGTTTAGATGAAAATAAAATAAAAAGGCGCCTTTTACCCCGCAGCGCCTGTAGCCCTGTTGTACTTGTTTAACTTTTGAAACAAAAAATTAAAATAAATAAAATAAAGTACCTTGATCCTTAAAACTAAAAACACTACAATTTCTTTTTTGTTTCCTGCAGACACTGACGAACAGTACCACAATGTTCTCATGCCTAGCGTTTATGGCGTCATCTGCTTCGTCGGCATTATAGGCAACTGCATCGTCATCTACACCATCGTCAAAAAGACAAAGTTCAGGGCACAGCAGACGGTGCCTGACATCTTCATCTTCAGTCTATCCATCGCAGATCTTCTGTTTCTCCTAGGCATGCCGTTCCTCATCCACCAGCTGGTGGGCAACGGTTCCTGGTGTTTCGGCGGCACCATGTGCACCGTTATCACAGCGCTGGACTCCAACAGCCAGATAGTGAGCACCTACATTTTAACAGTCATGACGTTGGATCGATACTTGGCGACAGTTCATCCCATCCGCTTCAACCACATTCGCACTCCACGTGTGGCCGTGGCGGTCGTCGGCCTGGTGTGGATCCTCTCGCTGCTGTCCATCACACCGGTGTGGATGTACGCCGGCCTCATGCCCCTGCGGGACGGTTCAGTGGGATGCGCTCTGCTCCTCCCCAATCCAGCTACAGACACCTACTGGTTTACTCTCTACCAGTTCG
The DNA here is from genome assembly GCA_039654105.1 of Coreius guichenoti. Classification (NCBI taxonomy): domain Eukaryota; kingdom Metazoa; phylum Chordata; class Actinopteri; order Cypriniformes; family Gobionidae; genus Coreius; species Coreius guichenoti. The sequence goes on from CM077171.1 coordinate 37,382,616, forward strand.
TGCTGGCGTTCGCTTTGCCATTAGTAATCATTTGCGTGGTGTTTTTCAAGATCCTCCATAACATGGCGGCCACGGTCGCCCCACTTCCCCAGCACAGCCTTCGCATGCGCACCAGGAAGGTCACTCGGATGGCCGTCGCCATATGCCTGGCGTTTTTTATTTGTTGGGCACCTCATTACATCTTGCAACTGGCACATCTGAGCGTGCAACGGCCCAGTTACGCCTTCCTTTACGCCTATAACATCGCCATTAGCATGGGCTACGCCAACAGTTGCATTAACCCGCTTCTCTACATCATGCTAAGTGAGACCTTCAAAAGACAATTCATCGTAGCCATACGGCCGGTGCACAAAGACTTCCGGGCTGATCCGGGAACGGCAGACGGAAGCGTCAGTCTACGTTTGGTCCCTGACGGAGCGCAGCAGTCCCAGTCCTCACGGGAGCTGTTGCCGGTTACCGTGGCTGTACACTGAAACTATTATCACACCAGGAATCCCTGAGAAACTGCACTGAGTCATGCTAAACACATGTTTATGTCTATAATGAGCATGCAGCTGCAAAGAAGTCTATAAAGCGTGTTGCAGAATTGCTCATTAACAGAGCTTGTGGGTTTAAATGGATCTGTGATTGCACATTTTCCTTGTCATATTTCTGTGCGGGCAACACTTTTACATCACAGTGATTTACTACCTTGCAGTTGCATTTACAGCCATTTGTTTTCTGTAAAATAGGGCTTTGGTACGTTTAGGGTTGGTATTTAGGGTTGACATTTGAAAAAAAACAAACCTCTGATCAAAATTGGAGAACACTTTCATATACCTCCCAGTTATTGGTGTTAATCTGGCACATGTTGCTAATTTCCTTAATTATCTGACAAACTCTATTTAAAAGCACAATATGTAATTTTTGCTGCTAGAGGTTGCTTATTCAAAACAAAGGCTTAGCTTGATGACAGCTTGATTTTGCAGAATCATTGGAGTTGTTGTCTTCACCTCTGCAGCCAGTGGAAAAGAATCAGATGGGACTCGAGCAGAAATCATATTCATGGATGAGCTAATGTATTAAAGATTTATTAACGTTAGTATGAAACGTCCCCAGGTTGGGACTGAAAAGCGTTGGAGTGAAACGAGGCCGCTGGAGCGATTCCTAATGAGAGACAAGCGTGACACACGGCTCAAGAGCAGTGGAGCTTTTATTCTGCCGCAGACGACCGTTTCCGCTTCTTCCGCTCATGCGTATGTGGGGTAACATACTGCTGTTTTATCATTATTTGAGTGTGCTGAAAGTTATGTTATAATGCTTCTCTGTGCGTTCGCTCTACTATGAGACACTTGTTGCACACTGCAGTAAGCTAGATTGATATTAGGCATGGTAAAACATGGTACTTGCGGTAAATTAAAAGAAACGAAATTTAAACAATAAGACTAACTGTGTTGAGCTATATAACAATCATTAGTTTTCTGTCGATGAATGTATCCAAACAGTTGCTCACCTGTCTAATAAAACACATAATATATTAAAGAGTCTTTGGTGTTTCCATGGTTTCTACCAAATAAAACCGGAAATCAAGGGTAACGCGGGTATGATGTTATTGATAGGCGACGCACGGACACAGTCCGTGTCCTGGTTAAAATTGCTTATTTCTCTGGATTTAAACATTCTTGGAAACATTTGGGACAATGTAAGTACACAAGTCAACAAAATATATAACATTGTTCTAGTGCTGTTTGGATATTTGAATCCAAAAATCTTACATATTGTGCCTTTAATTAGCAGCATTCCTGTTAGGATAACTTTCCAATTTTCACTGACTTTGCAAGATGACGAGCCGCTCTAAGTTGACTGTAACCCTGCGACAGTAATGACAAAGAAAAAGACAGTGAAAGGTGGAGGAGGAAGTGTCATGGTTTGAGGGATGTTTTCTGCAGTAGGAATTGGGCCTTTTATACAGCTACATGACAGGGTGAATGCAAATGCAACATCCTTCCCTGCGAGCATCTCCCAATCAACCTGCAATTTTTATGCAAGACAATGCTCCCTGTCACGCACTGCAAAATCGGTAATGCAGATAATTGAAGCTAAGTACACTGAAATAATGAAATGGCCGAACTTTGGAGGAGATTGAAAGAAGAGAGGACCAAGATCCCACCAGAGCAGTGTGAGAAACTAGTGATGTCCTGGCTGCAGATGTGCTGAAGACATTCAAAGCAAGGGCTTGTACACTTCCTACTAATTTATACAGTATATTGTTTTTGAAAGTCTCTTTTGCTCACCAAGGTTGCATTAATTTGATTAAAAATACAGTAAAAAAAACATTATATAAAAAATAACGGTTTCTATTTTAATATATTTTGAAATGTAATTTATTCCTGTGATGGAAAGGCTTTTTTAGTACATTAAGTTAAACTAAATGAAAATTATAAAAAAAAAAAAAAAAAAATTCATGGATTTAGAGTTTAACTATAATAACCCTGATGACAGTTTCTGTATGTTGCCTATTTCGTCCTTACAAAGTCCATAAATGTGTCTAATTTTCTATCTCAAAAGAGTGCTTGTTTTACATTATTTATAAAATCAGTTTGCATTGCATTGTAGTTATTGAAAATGGTTATGAGCTATTCTCAATCATGGTTTAATTAGATCAATGCTTTTTGTTTTTGTTTTTAATGTCAGTGTAAATGTGCGTACATGTTTTATGTTGTCTTCTGTATACTGGTGTATTAAATCTTTAAATAGTCTCTACATATAAATAACACCAAAAAAAATATCCTTTATTGTCACTCAGTACTAGTATGAAAATATGGGCCCGTATTCTTAAAGCTGCTAAGAATCCTCTCAGAAAGCTCCTAATTTACTTTAAAAACTTAGTGATTCAGGACCGATCTGAGAGCAACTCTGAGCGAGGAAAATACAAAAACTTTTATCTTAGTGAGGAGGTGGGGCTGACCCCATTGCTACGTATGACACAGTCTTTTGAAGACTGTGATTGGTTGGTTGTCCAAGAAGGAAAAAAGAGCGCTTTTTTTAAATTACAGGCGTCATTTTTCCTGTTTTACCGTACTCTCTTTTTCTCACATAATATATATATATATATATATATATATTATATTCTTTATTTTTTTATTTACCATGCTGTTAATGTTGTACTTAATGTATTTGATAGGAAATGAACAGCGACACAGTAAGGTTCTGAAATTGCTGTAATTGTGTGATCGCTTTGCTTATAGAAGGTTGTGACAGACCCAAATCATCACTGCTGCATAGTTGCATTTTTCCAGTTGCCAAATATGTTAATATAGTGATTACTTCAAGCCAAGTCAAGTCACCTTTATTTATATAGCGCTTTTTACAATGCCGATTGTTTCAAAGCAGCTTCACAGTGTTAACAGGAAAATAATGCAACAGAATTTGATTCGGCTGTACAGCCGCTCTGGAGAAAACAGTGATGTCATCCAGCTCATTTCAATTATCATATAGTGTCAATGCGGGCAGATCAGTAATATAGTTGCAAATTTAGTGTCCCCAACTGAGCAAGCCAAAAGCCAAAGGCGACGGTGGCAAGGAACCAAAACTCCATCAGGTGACATAATGGAGAAAAAAACCTTGGGAGAAACCAGGCTCAGTCAGGGTGCCAGTTCTCCTCTGGCCGATGAACAAACAGTGTATGATTATGATTCTGGCAACATTACAGGTCAGAAGTCATATTAGATCAAAAGATATTTGTAAGATTATTCAAAAGATTGGAGTCGTCACGCCGGGGACGGGTTTAATGAGGATGTCGTGTTGATGAGGCAATTACAAGGTGGAGTCTAATTGACACGGTCCCTGCAGACATTTCAGGGATGCGTTGGTCATGTCTAGGCGCAGGTCCACCATCTGATCTGGATACGGCCTGGATCCGGCTGACTGCAGCAAACCTCGGGATAAACAGAGAGACTAACATTAGCGTAGATGCCATTCTTTTTATGATGTAACGAGTACATCTGGTGTTGTGGGAAGTGTTCCTGGTTCCGGTACAAACTGATAACGGTCAGATAAGTATGATTTAAACCATGCCAATGCAATTTCACTAATGCCAACATAATTTTCGAGTCTATTCAAAAGAATGTTGTGGTCGATAGTATCGAATGCAGTGCTAAGATCGAGTAACACTAATAGAGATATACAACCACGATCAGATGATAAGAGTAAATCATTTGTAACTCTAATGAGAGCAGTCTCAGTGCTATGATACGGTCTAAATCCTGACTGGAAATCCTCACAGATACCATTTATTTCTAAAAAGGAGCATAGTTGTGAGGACACTGCCTTTTCTAGTATTTCTGACAGAAAGGGTAGATTTGAGATTGGCCTGTAATTGACTAATTCTGTAGGATCAAGTTGCGGTTTTTTAATAAGTGGTTTAATAATAGCCAACTTAAAAGTTTTCGGTACATATCCTAATGACAAGGATGAATTAATGATATTAAGAAGAGGATCTATGACCTCTGGAAGCATCTCTTTCAGTAGCTTAGTCGGTACAGGGTCGAGCATACATGTTGATTTTGATGATTTAACGAGTTCAGCCAATTCTTCTTCTCCTATAGCAGTGAATGAGTGGAATTTTTCCTCAGTGACACTACAGTGCACTGTCTGATGCGATACTGTAGTAGATGGTTGCATAGTTATAATTTTTTTCCTAATATTATCAATCTTGCATGTAAAGAAGTTCATAAAGTCATTACAGCTGTGCTGTTTACAAACGTCAGAAGTTGAAGCTTTATTTCTTGTTAATTTAGCCACTGTATTAAATAAATACCTAGGGTTGTGTTTGTTTTCTTCTAAGAGAGTCGAGAAATAAGCAGATCTAGCAGTTTTTACGGCCTTTCTGTATGCGATCATGCTCTCTTTCCGCGAAATGTGAAAAACCTCCAGTTTTGTTTTCTTCCAGCTGCGCTCCATTTTTCTGGCTGCTGTTTTAAGGGCCTGAATGTGCTCGTTGCAACCCAGGCGTTAGACTATTTTCTTTAATCTTCTTTCAGCGCAGAGGAGCAACAGTGTCTAAAGTGCTGGAAAAGAGAGAGTCAATAGTTTCTGTTGCAACATCGAGTTCCTCTAGGCTATCTGGGATGCTGAGGAGATGAAACTGATGAGGAAGATTATTTACAAAGCAATCTTTAGTGGCAGCGGTGATAATCCTGCCATAATTGAAACGAGGGGACGGCTTTGCAGCCTTTGCTAAATTAAGTATACACGATACTAGGTAATGATCTGAGATGTCATCGCTCTGCTGCAGAATTTCAACGGTATCAACATTAATTCCATGTGACAGTATTAGGTCTAAAGTATGATTATGGCGATGAGTTGGTCCTGACATGTGTTGCCTAACTCCAATAGACTTTAGAATGTCTCTACATGCCAGTCCCAATGCGTCTTTTTCATTGTCTACATGGATATTAAAATCACCAACAATTAGGACTTTATCTGCAGCCAGTACTAACTCTGATAGAAAATCACCAAATTCTTTGGTAAAGTCTGTATTGTGCCCTGGTGGCCTGTATACAGTAGCCAGCACAAATGTCAAACGGGATTTATCATTTACACTACATAACGTTACGTAAAGCACCAAAACTTCAAAAGAATGATATTTGAAACTAGACTTCTGAGTAATACTGAAGATATTATTATAAATTACAGCAACCCCTCCCCCTTTGCCTTTCAGACGCGGCTCGTGTTTATAACAATAATCTTGAGGGGTGAACTCATTTAAAGTAATGTAATCGTCAGATTTTAGCCAGGTTTCTGTCAAACACAGCACATCTAGGTTCCCTTTCAGTCAGTACACTACGAGTTACGTCAGTTACTGACGAAATGGGGGTTTCGCTTAGAAGCCAATCGCCTTTGAGCTCTACAAAACGAGCCAATGGCATGAAGATTCCATGGGTCTGCGGAATTTGCATAACGCAACCCCGCCCCACCGCGTGGGTATAAAGGGCGTTGCGTGGCAATCTCGCATTATGTTTCTGCTTCAGAGCCGAGTGTTACTGCCTGAGCGTTTTCTCTCTTCAAGACGAGTGTCTCTCCAGAGTGTTGGTGTTACGGCGCGTTCTAGCGAGTTCCGCATTCCTGTCTGATCTGTGCAGTGATCTAGCACAGCGTGTGTGTTCTCCCTAGGCGCTTCAGCATTTCTGCAGAGCAAAAACTCCTCTCTAAAAGAGCTGCACGCGGCACGTCTTTTTCAAGATGTCTCGCCCGTGCTCCGTTCCTGGGTGCGGTCGGCTGGTTCCTCCGTTTGACGGGCATGATCGCTGTTTGGCGTGCTTGGGCCTCGTGCACGCCGAGCGCACGTTCATGGATGAGTCATGTTCCCACTGCGGGAACATGGCCATCGCAGTGTTGCGGTTAAGACTCCGTGATCTCCGTGCTGGAGGGAGAGTCCCCTCTACCACACCCCAATCTATTCCCTCCACGAGTGGGAATACTTTGGCTGGTGGTCAGGGTGACTTGAGGGTGACGGTGTGGGCCAACCCGACGAATCCTCCTCGGGCCACACCCCCTTCTAGCACACTGCAACCTGTGGTGTTGCTAGATGAGGGCGCAGGTGTTTCCCGTCGTGGGCCCTGCGTTTCATTTGGCGCACCGGTGGAGGATGCTATGTCGATCGCCGCATCACAAGGTGGGCTGGATTCCTCCGGAGATGACGATTCGGCTGTGTTGCCTCCTTCGGGAGTCCCAGCATTGCCCGAGTCTGATCCAGAGCTCACAGCCATGCTTTCCCGGGCGGCCGAGGCTCTTGGGCTTGTGTGGAACCCTCCGCCATGTCCCGAGCGCTCTCGGCTAGATGATTGGTATCTGGGGGCGGCCCGTGCCGAAGGCGCCCGTCAGCCCCCAGTGCCCTTCTTCCCGGAAGTGCATGAAGAGGTGTCGAAGTCGTGGAAGTCTCCCTTGACTTTTCGCGATCGTTCAGCAGCCACTTCCGCCTTCACCGCCCTCGACGGCGGCGCGGTGAAAGGGTACACTGGGGTTCCCCCTGTTGAGCGCTCTGTTGCAAAGCACCCGTCCAAGGCCTGTAGGTTTACGTCTACATTGGTGGCGAAGACCTACAGAGCTGCGGGCCAGGCCGCGTCCGCCCTGCATGCAATGGCCACCCTTCAGGTCTACCAGGCCAAGGTGCTCAGAGACATGCACGAGGGCAATGCTGACCCCGCGTTAATGCAGGAGCTGCGGGCAGCCACTGACCTCGCTCTATGAGCGACGAAGGTGACCGCTCTCTCTCTCGGTCAGGTGATGTCCACTTCTGTGGTCCAGGAGCGCCACTTATGGCTCAACCTGGCTGATATGAGAGAATCTGAGCGAACCCGTTTCCTCAATTCTCCCATTTCCCAGGATGGGCTATTCGGCGGGGCGGTCCAGGACTTCGCCCAACAGTTCTCGACCGCTCAGAAACAGACTGAGGCGATCAAGCATATTCTGCCCCGGTGGCCTGCTGCTGCCTCCACCCAGCCGCCGGCTCAGAAGCCTCAGTCTGCTCCCCGCCGAGGCCGCCCTCCTGCGGCTCCCGCCCCTCCCGCTCAGCCCCAGCAGCAGCCTTCACCCGGCCGAGGCGTGGAGGACGCCGCAGGAAGGCAGCCCTGACTTCTCTCGGTACCCTATTCATAGCTAAAGAAAGAACTGACATTTTCACCTCCGAGCCTCAAGAGGGCGTGGCTGGCAGTGTGCGACGCCAAGCAGCCTCGCCACTCTCGGCCCCCTCTGTCGCCAGCCCCCTGGCAGACGAGACCCCCGTGGAACACTGGTCCTTACCTGGTCTCCTCTGTCAGGGCGCGGAATTCGACCCCGCCCACACCTCGGGACGCTCCCACGCCTCCCATGTCTGGGCCGGTCATTCCGCCTCGCTGCCCCATCGGGGGTACGCCTGTGGTTCGCATGACCCCGCTGGTACAGTTTCTGGGAGCCTGGCTAGCGTTTCCCAATCTGTCCAGCTGGCTCGCTCGCACCATCAGGTTCGGCTATGCGATTCAGTTCGCACAGTCTCCTCCCCGCTTTCGGGGAGTCCGCTATACCATGATGGGTGGCAATGCCCCTGTCATGCGTGCGGAGGTCGCCACCCTACTGGCGAAGGGTGCGGTCGAGATCGTCCCTCCAGCCGAGATGGAGTCCGGCTTCTACAGCCCTTACTTCATTGTACCCAAGAAAACCGGTGGGTTACGGCCAATCCTGGACCTGCGCATCTTGAACTGAACCCTTCACAGGCTTCCATTCAGGATGTTGACAGCCAAACGCATTTTCGAATGTGTTCGTCCATTGGATTGGTTTGCAGCGATCGACCTGAAGGACACGTACTTTCATGTCTCCATTCTTCCTCGACACAGACTGCTTCTACGGTTTGCCTTCGAGGGGCAGGCATATCAGTACACGGTTCTCCCATTCGGGTTAGCCCTGTCCCCTCGCATCTTTACGAAGGTCGTCGAAGCAGCCCTTGTGCCGCTCAGGCAACACGGGGTTCTCATCCTAAACTATCTCGACGACTGGCTGATTCTAGGCCACTCTCGGGATCAGGTTTGCGAACACAGGGACCTGGTGCTTCAGCACCTCGCCCGTCTGGGCCTTCGGGTCAACTGGGAAAAGAGCAAACTCTCCCCAGTGCAGAGGATCCCTTTTCTCAGTATGGAAATCGACTCGGTCGCCATGTACGCGCAGCTTACGAGCGAGCGCGTGCAGTCACTGCTGACTTGTCTTCGCCAGTTCGAGGGCAAGAGTGCAGTTCCACTGAAATATTTTCAGAGGCTCCTGGGGCATATGGCATCCGCAGCCGCGGTAACGCTGCTCGGTTTGCTTCATATGAGACCGCTTCAGCACTGGCTTCGTGACCGAGTCCCGAGATGGGCATGGCAACACGGCACGCTCCGGGTCCCAGTGACTCGGGCCTGCCGTCAGACCTTCACCCCGTGGGCGAACCTCAGTTTTCTACGGGCAGGTGTTCCCCTAGAACGAGTTTCCAGGCATGTTGTTGTATCAACAGATGCCTCTGCCACGGGCATTGGACATGCTGCCGTGGGCTCCTGGAAAGGACCCCAGCGCCTATGGCATGTCAATTGCCTCGAGTTGCTGGCCATACGTCTTGCCCTGCACCGCTTCCGAGCCCCGCTCAAGGACAAGCATGTACTGGTCCGTTTAGACAGCACGGCGACAGTAGCATACATCAACCGACAAGGTGGTCTACGCTCCCGCCAGATGTCGCAACTCGCCCGCCATCTCCTCCTATGGAGTCAGAAGCACCTGAGGTCGCTTCGTGCCGTTCACATCCCGGGAGAACTGAATCGTGCAGCCGACGAGCTGTCATGGTTTCAGTTACTTCCGGGGGAATGGAGACTCCATCCCCAGATGGTTCAGCTGATTTGGAAACAGTTCAGCGATGCACAGATAGATCTGTTTGCCTGCCACGACTCTTCCCATTGCCGCTGGTATTACTCCCTGACCAAGGGGACCCTCGACACGGATGCACTAGCGCACAGCTGGCCGCGCGGCCCACGCAAGTATGCAGTGAGCCTTCTCGCACAGGTTCTGTGCAAGATCAGGGAGGACAGGGAGCAGGTCCTTTTGGTCGCCCCATATTGGCCCGGCCGGACCTGGTTCTCAGAACTCGTACTCCTTGCGACAGCCCCTCCCTGGTCGATCCCTCTGAGGAAGGACCTCCTTACTCAGAGACGGGGCACCGTATGGCACCCACGTCCCGACCTTTGGAACCTACACGTGTGGGACCTGGACGGGACGCGGTAGGTTTGAGTACCCTGCCACCTCAGGTGGCGGCTACCATCACTTCCGCTAGGGCCTTGTCCACGAGACAGGCCTATGCGTTGAAGTGGAACCTCTTCTTCACCTGGTGCTCTTCTCGCCGAGAAGACCCCACAAAATGCTCAATCGGGTCCGTGCTTTCCTTCCTTCCTTCAAGGGTTGGAGCGAAGGCTGTCTCCCTCCACCCTGAAGGTCTATGTGGCCGCGATTTCGGCTCACCATGACCTGGTGGACTCAAAAACGGTAGGTCAGCACGACCTGGTCAGCAGGTTCCTTAGAGGGGCGAGGAGATTAAATCCTCCTCGCCTTCCTCAAATACCCTCTTGGGATCTTGCAGTGGTTTTATCTGCCCTGCAGAAAGCTCCCTTTGAGCCTCTGCAGTCGGTGGAGCTGAAGTTCCTTTCAATGAAAGTGGCGCTCTTGATTGCTCTGGCTTCCATCAAGAGGGTAGGGGACCTGCAGGCATTTTCGGTTGACGAAGCGTGCCTGGAATTCGGGCCGGCTAATTCTCACGTGATCCTGAGACCCTGGCCTGGATACGTGCCCAAGGTTCCCACCACTCCCTTCAGGGATCAGGTGGTGAACCTGTGAGCGCTGCCTGTGGAGGAGGCAGACCCAGCCTTGGCACTGCTCTGTCCAGTATGCGCCCTTGGTGCTTACGTAGACCGGACGCAGTGTTTCAGGACCTCAGACCAGCTCTTTGTCTGTTACGGAGGGCAGCAGAAAGGGAAGGCTCTCTCCAAGCAGAGGTTGTCTCACTGGATAGTGGACGCCATTGTCCTGGCATATCAGGTTCAAGGCATGCCATGCCCCCTTGGGGTTAGAGCACACTCCACTAGGAGTGTTGCTTCCTCTTGGGCTTTAGCGCATGGCGCCTCGCTGACAGACATTTGTAGAGCTGCAGGCTGGGCGACACCCAACACATTTCACGGCTGGATACCCCAGAGTGCTCCATATGCAGTCCCTACGGGGGTCATATGTGTATTCTTAAGTCCTCCCTTCGGGCAGGCATTGTGTTGCATTTCTCCACGTGGGATATGCTTCCCAGTGTACCTTGGTATCGGCGTTGAGCCTAGCCCCTCGTTCGTGCTAAGACTCACGGCAGGGAGCTCTGGTCAGCACAGGACGCTGGAAGACAGCCGTCGTGGCGAGATTGTATTGGGACTCCCATTTCGTCAGTAACTGACGTAACTCGTAGTGTACTGACTGAAAGGGAACGTCTCGGTTACGTATGTAACCCTCGTTCCCTGAAGGAAGGGAACGGAGACGTTATGTCCCCATGCCACTTCCGCTGTACCGCTGGAACGGCCGGACGCTCATGCCTCGGCTCTTCAGCAGGTAACATAATGCGAGATTGCCACGCAACACCCTTTATACCCACGCGGTGGGGCGGGGTTGCGTTATGCAAATTCCGCAGACCCATGGCATCTTCATGCCATTGGCCCGTTTTGTAGAACTCAAAGGTGATTGGCTTCTAAGCGAAACCCCCATTTCGTCAGTAACTGACGTAACGTCTCCGTTCCCTTCCTTCAGGGAACGAGGGTTACATACGTAACCGAGACGTTATGATCTGTAATCATATCATTAACAATAAGCGCTTTTGGGGGAAGGGATCGAATATTCAGCAGCCCGAGCTTTATCATTTGTTCATCTGTATTATATCTGTTTTTTATTTGTTGGACATCAATTAAATTTTTACCGTTAAATGGTTTTGATAGTTTTTTGTATTTACTAATTTGGGGAACAGACACAGTCTCTATGTGATAATATCTAGGTGTGAGAATCTCTATGTGTTTGGATTTATCTGACTTCTGTGACGTGAGACAGCTAGCAGACGGTCGGTTAAGCCAGTCCGTCTGCTTCCTGACCTGGGCCCCAGTTAGTCAAGGTTCAATTCTGAGACTATGTGCCAAATTACTAGAGAGAAGAGCGGCACCATCCCAGGAAGGGTGGATGCCGTCTTTTTTTAACAGGTCAGGTCTGCCCCAAAAGCTTTTCCAATTGAGTGATGATAGTCTGCTAAGTATCTCATCACTCCGACGAACAGGGAGGGGACCAGAGCAAAAAACTTTAGCTGCCATCGTACTTGCGAGTTCACACACCTCTTTAATGTTCATTTTGGTGATCTCCGACTGGCAAAGTCGAACATCATTAGTGCCGACGTGAATAATAATTTTAGAGAATTTACGATTAGCATTAGCCAGCACTTTTAAATTTGCTTTGATGTCAGGCGCTCTGGCTCCCAGTAAACATGTGACTATGGTGGCTGGTGTCTCTATTTTCACGTTCTGTGCAATAGAATCGCCAATAACTAGGGCACTTTCGATTCTCAGTGGGTGCGTCACTGACTGGGGAGAACCTGTTTGATGTTCTAATCGGAACGGAAGAGCGTTTTTTTGATCCGCGACTATGCCGTCTCACAATCACCCAGTTGCCCTGCTGCACAGGCTCTACAGTCGGAACCGAACAATGTACAGAGTTCACTAAGCTACACTGTAAAAAAAAATTCCGTAAAAAAAAAACGGATAATGTACTGGCAGAAAATTACCAGTACATTTTCCATTATAGTTACGGACATTTCCTTCAACTCTAAAACGGAGATTTACAGTACATTTACTGTACTTTCACGGACATTCCGTATGCAGAAATTTCTATAAAATTATAGCATATACTTGGTAGCAAATAAATCAAGAACAATATATACTCATTGAAAATGGTTTATTTTTTTATTATGTAAACATTCTTAAATGTATTCAATGGATGAAGTATATATTTTTTTTCCATTTTATTTCATTTTCAAATGCAATACATTAAGAAAGCAGCAAACAAACAGAATGCAAAGACAGGGTTGCTGCTTGTATAGTCAATAGTAGAGTGAAATGTTCCAGTGAGCAAAGAAGTCAAGACAGTACAGACAGAAGGCTGTACTAATTTTACATCATCTTACCTGAGTGTGAATATTTTAATATTAACATGAGCGAAGTGGAATAAAGTAAGTGATCAGCATGATTGTTATTCAAAACGGTAAGCAGGCGCTACTTTGTTTATGGTTTGTGTATCTGCAGCCTTTCTGAATGATGGCTTCCCTTTCTGAATGACGAATATAGACGAATATCTATGAAGCAATAGACAGGTGTCTCCTTACACACAGGCACAGAACACGTTTGCAAGTTGACAGTCAGCTGTAGTCCGTTCAGAGTGTACAAGCGCAGCTTTTTTACCCCAACACAGTCGGCTTTCATCAGCGCTAGTTCTTTGCCGTCGGTTTGGTGTGTCCTTACCCTAAGAGAACACAATAGGAAAATGGTTAGTTCATCCAAAAATTAAAATTCAGTCATTAATTCCTCACGTCGTTCCAAACCCGTAAGACCGTCTTTCATCTTCAGAACACAAAAATTAAGATATTTTTGATGAAATCCGAGAGTTCTCTGACCCCTCCATAGACAGCAATTTAATGAACACTTTCAAGGTCCAGAAAGGTAGGAAAAACATTGTTAAAATAGTCCATGTGAAGAAAAATATCCATATTTAACACGTTACAAAGTAAAATATCTAGCTTCCGGCAGACTGCCTTCCGTATTCAACTTACGAAGAAAGTGTAACTGGCGTGACGACGATGTCGGACGTAGCATAAAAAAACGTAACTGCCGTGACGATGACGTCGGACGTAGCGTAAGCGTTTTGAACTGCGAGAGGCGTTAGACTTTCTTCGTAAGTTGAATACGGAAGGCGATCTGGCAGAACCTAGATATTTTACTTTATAACGTGTTAAATATGGATATTTGTCTTACACAAACCCCTCAATTCGCTTCAGAAGGCCTTTATTAACCCCCTGGAGCCGTGTGGAGTACTTTTATAATGGATTGATGCACTTTTTTGGTTTTCAAATTTTGGGCTGCCATTCACTGCCATTATAATGCGTTTTACTTTAACTCTGATTGTATTCGTCTAAAAGAAGAATGTCATATACACCTAGGATGGCTTGAGGGTGAGTAAATTATGGGATAATTTTCATTTTTGGGTGAACTATCCCTTTAAAGTTCCATTATGCGATTTGACAAAAGCTAAAATTTTACATGGATTTTCAAAGTTGTCATACAGGAACTTCAGCAGTCTTGGAGGAATGTGTAGCCATTTGGTTTCCTTCATCACAGCCTTGTCGACCCTCATTCAGGATTTCTGCACAGCAAAGTTATTTAAAGAAACATATATTGTTTTTAGTTACACAAGAAATTAAATGAATGAAACTGAACTACAGAGTAAAATGCAGACCAAGCTGAGGTGGAAAACCATATCAATCATACAGTATTTTAAGTTCATTAAATTATCAATTGATCCCCAATACTTTCCAATTCAAACATTGTATATAACTTTGTGTTTCCAATGGTCTCCATTTGCATGACATGTTAGCTTGTCACTTCAACTACATTTTATGTGGTTTCACTATTTTCAACTTAATAAACAGCAACACAACAAAATAATCTATACACAATTTCATAAAAAATGTGTTGCTTACGTTTGTATGAACTCCAGGATAAGTGCCATCTTCTTCGGGTATTTTGTAGCTCACTGCCACAATGGGGGAGGAGATGTGGTCACTAATAACTTCTTTAATGACAGCAATCTTGAATGCCCTCACCTTAAACAAATAAGATATTACAAAATGAAAAACATTACATGATCACTTCAGAAAACCGCTCCAAACATAGGTGTTTAAATCTTCCCTACACAATTTGTTTTTCTACTGTCCATATAACATTAAGCATACACATCTTTGAAGGGGTATTCAGCAACCATCTTTTTCTATCAACATGTCAACATTTAACACTCATAATGATTAATAAAAACTGTTAATAAAACAAAATACAAACCCATAATGAGAATGCAGGGGAAGCACAGTACAGCAGCAGTTAAGTCCTGTCAACAGAAAAGAAAACAACAGAAACACTATGAATTAAACTAATGAGGGATCTGGTAAAGAATGACTACAGGCAGAAGTATACATGCCTGTGTGTTTAAAACAAGACAATAAAAAGTCTAAACATACCTCATCTGACAGAAAAGGTGATGGTGTTTTCCTTTCGCAATGCTAGAAATCCGTTGTACTGGATCTTCAGGTACAGTATCTTCACTTCACGTTGTATCTCCAACCCTTTCAAATCAAACAAGTCTGAAAATGGCCTTTCCTTTTCTTGACAGTTCCTCTGGTAGCTTTTGTACGAAGGCATTAAACTGCTCTAAACACAATATAGGCCTAACGTTACGGCACTTTGCCACAACTGGTTAACATTACTGCACCTGGATGCTTGAAACGATACGCTCAGCACGAAATAAACCGCATCACTGACAAATAAAAGTTAATAAACATTTACAAGTAAAGACACTATAACACATATACAATCAGGGAACATCCACAAGTATGAACTAAATCTTTCATTGTGTGACGATATGCATATAATGATAAATGCGATAAACGGTTCACGCGTTCATTTGCCAAACAAGCCAGATGACAACTAAATAACGTTACGTAAACAGCGTATTTGACATTTAACAAAATATAATTCTCACTTTTTACCACAGAAGTGTTAGAACTGCTTCCACAAATCCGAAATCCGACTTTAAAAAGAAACTTTGGCCGAGATCATCTGCGTGTAATGGCGCTTGCGTCTCGCTTTTTTCGCGCCGTCCAGTTCTTGTTCCCACAATGCAATGCGTAATTTAAAATACGGGTTAAGACCTGTAAAACACAAATACGGAAAATTCCTTCAGATTATTACGGTACATTGTACTGTATTTTTACGGAATTTTTTTTACAGTGTAGTCGCATCCAAATCAGTAACTAAAGCTCTTACATTCTCACTATACTCTCAAATAAAGTCTGGATGCGTGTCTCTAATTCTGAAATCTTCTCCGTCAGCCTGACTATCTCCCTGCATTTATCACATGTGAAGCCCTGTTCGCCGACAGAGAAGGTAATGCTAAACATGTAACAGGCAATGCAAGTGACAATAACAGGAGAGACATGGCTTACCGTATTTGTTGACTAATCCAACTCACCAGTTGTTTGATGGACTCTGTTGACTAATCCAGCTCACCACAGCTGTTTGATGGACTCAGAAAACAGGAGACAGGAGACCCGGATGCACAGCTGGCAGGCTAACGAAATGCTAACACGTGATAGTTATTTAGATTAAAAGCTAGCGATGTCAGATTTAATGTGATAGGCAATATTAGACAATATATGGTGATGGGTACGTTATATTTAGCAGTTTAAACAACAGGGAATGATATCAAATAAAGATCTAAAAGCAAGCAAAGCAGACGCAAGCACAGCATTACTTCCATTTCTGGCGCTATGGCATTTCTGCGCTGTGTCGGAGATGTTAGCGTATCTCTAATAAGATCGGTCACAAACATGATCCCTGCACGATCTAATGTGTAGTGTCTTATTAACTCACTCATGCATTGTGTGCAACACATTTCTTTTCCCTCTTCGAGTTTCATCCATTTTCCCCGCTGCTAAAGAAACTCTTAAAGGATTAGTTCACTTCAAAATGAAAATTTCCTGATAATTTACTCACGCCCATCTCATCCAAGATGTTCATGTCTTTCTTTCTTCAGTCGAAAAGAAATTAAGTTTTTTGAGGAGAACATTCCAGGATTTTTATCTACATAATGCACTTCAATGGCAACCAACGGGTTGAAGGTCCAAATCAATGCAGTTTCAAAGGGCTTTGAAGGGCTTCAGAGGGCTCTGCACGATCCCAGCTGAGGAATAGGGTCTTATATAGCGAAACCATCGGTTATTTTCTAAAAAAATAAAAATGTATATACTTTTTAACCTCAAATGTGCGACTTCTGTGTTGCTCTTCTTCGTGACGTATGACGCCATCATGTTGGAAAGATCACGGCCGTGACGTAGGTGGAAGTACACCTCATCTGTACTCCTAACACTTTTGGACCAGAAGACCTCTTTTAAGGGTTAAGATGCTTTCTGAATTACTTTTTTCTTTACAGGGGGTTAGGCCTGGGACACGTTAGACAATTTTCAAATCTTAACCAATTTTAAACCTGTGCGAGACCACAGACACAAGGGAAGTTTTAACCGATTTTTAGCATTATAATCCTTTAAATGCACACACTAGAAGATTCGTCAGGACTGCGAGACCACACACCTGTCGATTGAAGTAATATTTCCACACTAAGACGAGATATCACAGACACTCGCGAGATCAAACGTGACTTGAGAAGAAAAACAAATGGAGGACGTTCGACATTGTCAGCTGGTTCTCCTGGCGTGAGTTTTGTTAAACAAAGGAGAAAAAAAAGAATATGGGTGACCTTCTTTCTCAATACTTCACTTTCATGGCATGTTTGTGGCTGCCAAGTTTCAGCTATAGAAGCACGCAACATCCGGTTGGTGAAGCTTGCTCGCTCTCATTGGCTATCGCAGGTATCACGACAGAGGCAGCCCAATCACGAGTCGTAAATATCAAACGTTTGATATTTATGATTTGGGATCGCGTGGGCTCCGACGTGATCGGGAGCAGTAAAATAATTGTAATGACACCACACAGTTGAGGATTTTTTGGACAAAAAGTCATTTGCAACAAGCCTCGAATCGGGCCATGCCCCCCGATCGCTTAGGGGTGCAAATCAGGCTCAAAATCTTCAAGTGTGTGGCCAGCCTTACACACTGCATGATTTTACAATAGGAAGAATCACAGACAACTCTGTCTGGTCCACAAACTATGTTTCACAACCAAACACACGCGAGAAGTGATAAGGAAATAACACGATCACGCGTGAAACCGGAGTTCTCGTGCGAGACTGGAATTGTTATAAAAAATGGTAACCCGCATGAAGCTTGTGATCCAAATTGTCTGTGCACTGATTTGCAGCAAAAAGGAGAAAAAGAAAAAATAATATGGAGGAGGAAATGGTTGGGGAGACGCAGGGAGCAAGGATTGTGTTCTGCAAAGAGAGTTGGAGGTAAATATATAATTGCAATGTGCTGCTGTTGCGGCTGGTCAAGCAAATGTTTGTGCTTTGTTTCTGTTTGATATAATTGTAAAGCTTATGTGTAATAATGATATTCTGGTCTATAACTCCTCCCCGAACTTCCCGACGCCCTGTATCTTACTCTCTCATTGGCTGTAGGTCATTGCTGATGTAATTTTCAGTCCGAATACATTTCACACAGCAGGATTTTGAATCGCCGACAGGACAGGTCCAGATATTTAGCATGCCAAATATCTCACGGCTGTCGGCGACGCGTATTCGATTGTTTCAGATCGCGTCTTTGATAACGCACACTGTGTTATGGTGATTTCGCAAAATGTGAACTCGGCATAAGTGTGCATGCCCCCACGGTCACAGCACAAAAACAATATTAAAACGTAATTAAAACTTAAAACTTCAGAAAAATTCTTTGTATTACAAATCTTTATATTAACTGTCTTTCTATTAATGCAGTACAGTGAATGACAATCGTCTGCGGTCTCCCAGTGGCTTACATTATTGGCAGATTAGGGCCAGATTTACTAACAGCTTGTGCCAGCGCAAACCCTCTTTTGGCGTTAAAAAACTGATGTCAGGATTTACTAAAGACATGCAGTGATAAATTAGCGCTGAAAAGGTGTGGACAGGGTTACTTTTGCGACTGACTTTATTGCATATGTATTTCTAGGAGTTTCCCTTTCAGGCGCAAAATTTATGGGAGGAGAGTATTTAAATGAATCACGCAAGGTGATTTACAAAGGTTTGCGCTCGTCAATTTACTGGTGTTTGCGCCATTATTTACCGCCCCAAAAAAGCGTGTCTTAAACCAGACGCTAACTGGTAGATTGCACTGGTCATTATGGAAATGATCCGGCTGTGTCTGTGTTCATTAATTTGCACGTCATCAGTAGATCACGTGTAGAACTTTCCACTCCCATCGGCGCATTTATGAAATTGCGCTCTCACGCTTATTTGCCCTGTTTAGTAAATCTGGCCCTTAGTGTTAAGTGATTAATTTACAGCAAAACAAAAGATAACATCTATGTTTTTATGTCTAAAAACATTATTTTTGAATTACATTTCATAATAAAGCTCAGTGCAGACTCGTTTTGCATCGAAAATTGGGATTGGAATGTGTGCAAAGGATTGTGGGTGATTTAAGGCCATGAAGGATACATCCAATGCATCCTTCAAAACAGGCTGAATGAAGGGCGCAAAAGAAGGCTGCCTTCCAAAGATCCTTTAAATTGAGACGTTTGATGACGTGGCAGCCGAGATACACAGCCTTACTAGGACTTCCATTTGAGAAACTAATAGTCTTCTTCACAATGCCAGCCACTGTTCTTCTGAAAAGAGAGGTAATTTGGATGGAAAATGGTTTTTCCCCATTTTATGAGCATCTTCTGTTATTGAAATCAGCATATAAAGAAACTCAGAGTGCTCCATTTCCTCTTTTGATTGCAGTGGGAAAACAGGACAAAACAAGTTTGCCATTCAGAAACTGCCTTGCAATTTCACAGCATCCCTTCAGTGCAACACACGCCTGCAGAGTTGGCTATGAATTTATAATTTTAATTTCATATGCTTGTTAATGAGGGCTCATTAAAAAGTCAACGCCTATCGACAACAAACTTCCTCTGGCATTGTAAAGGTGACTCCATTAAGAGGAAATTGCCTGCACATATGTGAACTAATTAAAGCTTTCATGTGAAGAATAATGAATGTGTAAACCGTGTATTGTGTTACCTCAGGAAACAAGCCTGAAGCATAGTTCAGTGATGTTTCTAGGAAACGCTGTGGATTTTGGTGCTTAAGACACAGTGGAGAATGTTTGGTCCCTAATGCATTAAGTGGCTTTGTGTTTTATTAATTTGAGCACACACGTGAATACATGATGCAATAACGCTGAGTACCTGAAACTGTTTTAGATTTTTTACAACGATTGTGCCCGATATCCAAGGACTGTTTCAAGCCTTTCTTCAAGACTGGGGCACAGACCTCTCCATCAAAGAAGTGTCCCCATATTTTGATTCTCTTTTTTGATACTCTGTGATACTATATTGGATATATGGATAAAAAAACATTTTAAAACTTTGTTTCACACAATGGATTGCAGGTAAATATAATTAAATCCAGTGCTATTTTTGTTTTAAATGCATTTTTTGTAGCTAAGGAACAAGAAGGATGTTCTACTCAGAGGTGGAAAGATTACTGAATTTTGCTGAAATAATACTCAATTATAAGTAAAAGTACTGAAGTCAAAAAAGTACAAAGTACTCTTCTCAAAAACTACTCAGAGTACTAGTTACTAGTTACTTTTTAGCTGGCAAAATGAATTACCAATAAATATTCAATCAAATCATATGCCATATGCCATTTTAATATTTAAATTTTTTGGTCCATCCATTTTCTCAAGGCAATCATTATTTTCAAGCTTCAAAAAGCAGAAGACTCATTGTCACAGTAATCCATTTGATTGGAGCGGTTTAAAGGCACACTATGTAGTTTTTCGCCGCTAGAGGTCAGCTATTCATAACAAAGGCCTATTAAAAAAATCTTACATATTGTGCCTTTAATTCAAGTCTGCTGAAGAGACACGTCCGCTTTATACGATGAACAGGTTTTAATTTAGCGTTTAGTTTATATATTTAAACATTGATCAATTGACTTAAACATTTGCTCACTCTGTGTATTTGTCTTTACAATAGGGTTACTTTGTTGCAATAGCTTACACGCAGAACAAGAAAGCTTGATTTCAAACTTGATCACAAACTGAATTGAATTTACAAAAAAGACAAGTAAACAATCAGTAATAAAATAAGAACAAATAAAACAAAATACCTCAATTCAGTGTGTCAGTGTGTCTTAAGAGCCATATAATATGTTGTTTATTTAGATAAACCAGAAGGCTTTAACCTGTAATGTCTGTACAATGTAGTGATGCAGTTAGACAGACTAGGTTATTTATATGTACAAATCATGCAAATGCCCCATTCTGAAACATTTCTAACATATTTACATTGTAAAGAAATTAAAGATCCACCTTTGATTGTTGAAAGACTTCCTGGTGCATTTCATTTAAACCCAATAAGATTTCCTGTAGCATTTTTAACAGTCAGATGTGGAGGTCCATTCTGATTGGTTCATAACTTTTGACAGAGCACAGAGAGATTCGCGATTGGCGATTGCACAATGCACAGGACCCAGTCTGAGAGTGCACATTCAATATCTGAGTGAGAGGAGAGGCAGTTCATTTGGCTCACGTCCAGTTTTCTGGAATGTAATTTACACACTAACGAATGATTTCATCAGAACTAAGCAGCTGGTATCGGTGTATACTGCAGAAAATGAGTATTGGAACCATTGATATGTATCAAAATATAGATATTTTTGACAACACTACCATGTAGTTTGTTTCTCCAAACTTTCAGTCCATAAATGACTCTGATCTCCTTCACTGTTATGATGATCAGCTCTCCTGAATCTGCTGCCGCATCGGCCTTTTTCCGGTTCAGATATCAGGTCTTTTATTGGTCAGTTTATGATCGGATATCTTTATTGATCTCGTCATTGCAACTCAATTTCTGCAATGAAAACACAATGTAAATAAGAGATTTGTTGATTATTACATGAGTTTTGGCGAGAGTCCAGAACTCAGTCCCTGATAAACTGCTGTTTGATTGACAGCTCCAGCGATTGTAAAGGGAGCGTTCTTTGATCGCTTTCTATATATAATTAAATCACAGGCCGTATTCACAAAATATTTTATCTTACCACCAAGAGTTCTCCTAAATAGCAGTAAAAGTTCTTAGTTAAGATTTTTCTCTTAAAACCTATTGATAAAGCTGCTGAGACTAAGGGCGGGGTTTGACCACGTTGCTATGGATGATGTCATCACACTTACTAACTATACACACAGTGATTGGCTGATAGGGATAGGAGTGTCTGTCAGAAATATTGTATAACGAGGTATCATAGTCACAGCTTGTGAAAATTAAGAAGGATGAAAAGATCTAAATGCAGCAGCTTTACTTTATTTACACAAAACCACAGGCAGGAACAGCATCAACAATGCTAAATGTGATGACAACGGACAAAGAACTGAAATGAACACGGAGCTTAAATATACTGAAACAAACCAACGAACTAAATGAACATCAGGTGCCAAGACTAATTAGCCAATTAGTAACCATGGAAACTAATGAACACAGACAAAGGCAACTGATCTAGAAACAGTGAAAACTCAAACTCAGTCAAACTCAAGCAACCACAAACACAAAAATTAGACATAACCCTGACAATCATGTTGCCATATTCGAATAAAGATTTTAAAATAAAATTGTTGCCATATTAGAAATAAAGGTTTTAAAAAAAGATTGTTGCCATATTCAAATAAAGATTTTAAAAAGTAGTCCTCTTGACTACTCCTAACTTTTCACAGATTTAGTATCTAGTCTTATCTCTAAAATCCTTTGTGAAATACTCTTAGAGCAAAAATTTTGAGTCCTAAAATTAGGACTGACACGCCCATTATTTTTAATGTTTCTCCTAAATCGGCAAGTTAGGAGCTACCTTTAGCCTTAAGATGTTTTGTGAATACGGCCCCAGATTATTTTCAAGAGAAACAATGTGAAGTTGACCGTTTAGTCACTGGTTTGATTTACGGGCACATAGACAAAGAACATCCGACTGTACACGAATCATTACATCAGAAATCACTGGTCACAGAGCAGCCATTAGAATTAACACAGTTACTTACATGTTGTGGCATTACTGTCGAGTCCATATTGTAAAAGTCTGTTTGCAAAGCCTGCGCCGAAATTGCAACTGATTTACCAAAGAATCCACAGTGAAATGTACCGAATACAAATAAATAATGCTCAGCTGAGACATTCACATTGTTGAAAATAAATAACCACATTCCTAGCATTAGGATCCTTTGGAAGGTAATGTTATTTTTAGTACAGTGATCCTATCACTCTTCTCTCATCATCTCACTAACACACCAGTGGGCGGGGCCAAAGTTGGAATGATGAAATAAGTGTTGATTTTCTTCTGCAGAGTCGTTCTTTCACCTATCTATGACAGATAGGCACATTCCACAACGAGTCATTCGCTGGGCTGGCTTACAATAAAAGCTGTTTTTGGACTAACAAGGAAGTTTTCAGTTCTGAAACTTACAGGATATCCGTATAGTATGATGACCTCTTATATGTCAAAAAATGATTTCTCAATCTCATGTTGCAATCTAATCCTGTTTACATGAAACAAACTAACTCCTGAGCAGGTTTGAGTTTACAGACCTGTTGCTATGACAACTCTGGGATGAGCATGAAGCTAACAATCCTGGATCATGTCAAATAGTCAACATTAAAATTCAGATAACGGAGTAATCAACGTGAAGAACGGGCCCCATGCAGGACAGTGGCCCCCCAGGGCCGAGTTTGGACACCCCTGCGTTAAGTAAACTGTCCGAATGAATCAAACTGAATCGCGAACAGTTTCAGACCTTTTTGCAACCAGTTTGGCGAATAGATCAATAGTGATTAATTCACGAATCGCTCGTTTAGATTCTAAACAGCTAATAGAAAAACACACACACAGGCCTTTATATTGTATATATATATATATATAGCCTATTACTGTGGGTGCAAATAGAAAAATTCCTTAATGGAATTTGTCAGAAATCATACATTTGTTTTACCAAGAGAGGTACAAAATGGAAGCAAAGATTTACACAAGCTGTGTTCATGTTCATGATGATAGAAGCTTCAGTATACTCAATCCTGACTATAAATATTACAATGCATTTCACCCTCTATTCATATGATGTATGATTATTACTGACAGCTTCTCTTGACATCTGCAGTGACTGCTGTGGTCTGCATCAACAACAATGTATGATGAGGGTCTGATTTTCTAAGAACCACGTTAGCCTTATAAAGCTGTTCTTGAGGTGATGGGAACAACGCATTCAACATAATAGCTTTTTAAAACAAATTGTTATTGATTGTGCTCAATTCACTCTTTTGTTTAATCCGCAAAAGGAGAAAAATCTTGCTGTGATTTAAGAAACAGGCATACTTAATTCCCTCCTGGCCGTCGCTAATGAACACTTGCTTATTCTAAGGGAATTTCAATTGATAAACTATATTCATGCTCAGTGTTACAATGAACATTAAATGCACAATAAAAACAATATTTACAGCACTGATAGAGAATGCAACACTTTAGAGTGGTTCACTAAAAAAAAATGTATTTTTTTAAAGTTGTCTGAACCTTAATGGACCTAATTTGTACAATGAAAATAATTTTCCCTTGGTAATATGTGGCCTTGAGACAAAACTGTGCAGCAATGGAGAAAAAAAAAAAAATTGTATTCTCTGAATTGCTAATTTAACCAATTCCTCACACTATACTAATAATTTATATGACTATATACTGTTCTGAAATGAAGTCTGCTCACTTACAAATATTAATATTTTTGTATGGGTGAAGTCAGTTCTCTATGGAAGAAATACACTCACCTAAAGGATTATTAGGAACACCATACTAATACTGTGTTTGACCCCCTTTCGCCTTCAGAACTGCCTTAATTCTACATGGCATTGATTCAACAAGGTGCTGAAAGCATTCTTTAGAAACGTTGGCCCATATTGATAGGATAGCATCTTGCAGTTGATGGAGATTTGTGGGATGCACATCCAGGGCACGAAGCTCCCGTTCCACCACATCCCAAAGATGCTCTATTGACACTACAATGCACTGTCTGATGTGATACTGTAGTAGACGGCTGCATGGTTATAATTTTTTCCCTAATATTATCAATCTTACAGGTAAAGAAGTTCATAAAGTCATTACTGCTGTGCTGTTTACAAACATCAGAAGGTGAAGCTTTATCTTTGGTTAATTTAGCCACTGTATCGAATAAATACCTAGGGTTGTGTTTGTTTTCTTCTAAGAGAGTCGAGAAATAAGCAGATCTAGCAGTTTTTAGGGCCTTTCTGTATGCAATCATGCTCTCTTTCCACGAAATGCGAAAAACTTCTAGTTTTGTTTTCTTCCAGCTGCGCTCCATTTTTCTGGCTGCTGTTTTAAGGGCCCGGGTGTGCTCGTTGTACCACGGCGTTGGACTATTTTCTTTAATCTTCTTTAAGCGCAGGAGAGCAACTGTGTCTAAAGTGCTGGAAAAGAGAGAGTCAATAGTTTCTGTTGCAACATCGAGTTCCTCTGGGCTATCTGGGATGCTGAGGAGATGAAACTGATGAGGAAGATTATTTACAAAGAAATCTTTAGTCGCAGCAGTGATAGTCCTGCCATATTTAAAGCGAGGGGACGGCTTTGCAGCCTTTGCTAAATTAAGTGTACATGATACTAGGTAATGATCTGAGATGTCATCGCTCTGCTGCAGAATTTCAATGGTATCAACATTTATTCCATGTGACAGTATTAGGTCTAAAGTATGATTACGGCGATGAGTGGGTCCTGACACGTGTTGCCTAACTCCAATAGAGTTTAGAATGTCTCTAAATGCCAATCCCAATGCGTCTTTCATTGTCTACATGGATATTAAAATCACCAACAATTAGGACTTTATCTGCAGCCAGTACTAACTCTGATAGAAAATCAGCAAATTCTCTGGTAAAGTCTGTATGGTGCCCTGGTGGCCTATATACAGTAGCCAGCACAAATGTCAAATGGGATTTATCAATTTCACTACATAACGTTACATATAAAGCACCAAAACTTCAAAGGAATTATATTTGAAACTAGACTTGTGAGTAATACCGAATATATTATTATAAATTACAGCAACACCTCCCCCTTTACCTTTCAGACGCGGCTCGTGTTTATAACAATAATCTTGGGGGGTGGACTCATTTAAAGTAATGTAATCGTCAGGTTTTAGCCAGGTTTCTGTCAAACACAGCACATCTAGGTTATGATCTGTAATCATATCATTAACAATAAGCGCTTTTGAGGAAAGGGATCGAATATTCAGCAACCCGAGCTTTATCATTTGATCATCTGTATTATATCTGTTGTTTATTTGTTGGACATCAATTACATTTTTACCGTTGAATGGTTTGATGGTTTTTTGTATTTACTAATTCGTGGAACAGACACAGTCTCTATGTGATAATATCTAGGTGAAAGAGTCTCTATGTGCTGGGATTTATCTGACTTCTGTGACGTGAGACAGCTAGCAGGCGGTCGGGTAAGCCAGTCCGTCTGCTTCCTGACCTGGGCCCCAGTTAGTCAAGGTTTAGCTCTAAGACTATGTGCCAAATTACTAGAGAGAAGAGCGGCACCATCCCAGGAAGGATGAATACCATCTTTTTTCAACAGGTCAGGTCTGCCCCAAAAGCTTTTCCAATTGTCTATGAACCCTATGTTATTTTGCGGACACCACTTAGACAACCAGCCATTGAGTGATGATAGTCTGCTAAGTATCTCATCACTCCTTTTAACGGGGAGGGGACCAGAGCAAAAAACATCATCTGCCATCGTACTTGCGAGTTTACACACCTCTTTAATGTTAATTTTGGTGATCTCCGACTGGCGAAGTCGAACATCATTTGTGCCGACGTGAATAATAATCTTAGAGAATTTACGATTAGCATTAGCCAGCACTTTTAAATTTGCTTTGATGTCAGGCGCTCTGGCTCCCGGTAAACATGTGACTATGGTGGCTGGTGTCTCTATTTTCACGTTCCGTGTAATAGAATCGCCAATAACTAGGGCACTTTCAACAGGATTCTCAGTGGGTGCATCACTGAGTGGGGAGAACCTGTTTGATGTTCTAATCGGAACGGAAGAGTGGTTTTTTGATCCGCGACTATGCCGTCTCACCGTCACCCAGTTGCCCTGCTGCACGGGCTCTACAGCCGGAACCGAACAATGTACAGAGTTCACTAAGCTATTCGCATCCAAAGCAGTGTCTAAAGCTGTTACATTCTCACTACTCTCAAATAAACTTTGGATGCGTGTCTCTAATTTTGAAATCTTCTGCGTCAGCCTGACTATCTCCTTACATTTATCACATGTGAAGCCCTGTTCGCCAACGGAGAAAGATATACTAAACATGAAACATGCAGTGCAAGTGACAATGACAGGAGAAGAAGACATGGCTTACCGTATTTGTTGATTAATCCAATTTACCACAGTTGTTTGATGGAGTCTATTTACTAATCCAACTCACCACAGTTGTTTAATGAACTCAGAAAACAAGAGACCCGAGTGCAGAGATGGCAAGCTAACAGGCTAGCGAAATGCTAACGCGTGATAGTGATTTAGATTAAAAGCTAGCGGTGTCAGATTTAATATGGTAGGCAATATTAGACAATATATGGTGATGGGTAAATTATATTTAGCAGTTTAAAACAACAGGGAATGATATCAAATAAAGATTCAAAAGCAAGCAGAGCACACACGAGCACAGCAGTCAGAAGGACAAACAGGAGGCAGACAGGAGCAATCGATCAAACAGCAAAGGAGCCATTTCTGTAGTATACTCACTCAAAGCCTTTGATGGCAGCATTCCGCTTTCCAGTGAAGAGGGCTTCATGAGCCACTCTCCACTGGATAAGCACACGTGTGTGCTCATCTGTCCCTGTAACATCCAGACAACATTCACGTTACCTCTGTGTTTATGTGCTCAATACTACATTTACACATTGAGGTAGTTGCTGATGTATTAACTCGCTTTAAATCCAACACAAATGTTTCTCAATTTATCAACAGTACTAATGGACAAATAAAATAATAACTTATGCTAAGTTACTTTATGTAAATTTGTTTATTTACATTTAGCTAATGTGAGCAGTGTTGACAACATTGAACTATTCTACATAACAGCACACATACATTACTCAGATGTCTATTTCATGTTGTGATGTGCTCATCTGCAATACTTATTGAAGATTTTCCTGTCAGATGTTAAATAGACATTTAGTAAGAGTCTTTAAGATGTATATGTTTTAGAATGTGTGTAAATCCACTTTGGAGACGTACGCGTGTTACTGGAGATCCCCTGTTAGCTATACATAATAAAACCTGTTTTTACAGCACAATCACAACTATACTATACTGTCTGTCGTATATACACCTTCAATAATTCAACAGTTTACTCTACAGTAGCTCAACAAATGTGATTTTAACACAAGGGAACCGTGATTTTGGTTTGTAATACTCAATTTTGATCAGATTCCAATTTTGGTTTGAAAAAACCCGCGTCGCTTTTCTCTGTCATATTCGCTAATGACGTATCCTTTCCTGTGGCCTCATGGGAAGGCAGGGATAGAAAAGTATCCGATGATGAGTGCTTCACAATCTGGGCGTAATCAGTAGGCCATCCAGGGATTTCTCGCCTACTCTTTTATGATTACTGAGGTTTCGAACATACTACTCTTTTCACGTACTGTTTTCGCCTACTATATAGTAGGCAAGTATGCGGTTGCGAACGCAGCCCCCCGTCTCTCACTTGCGTTAAAATGGATCACAGATTTTTATGACATCACCGCGGACTTCAGCTTCTCATCACATCTTCTGTCCAATCAAATGCTCTCTAGAATGTGAAGGCTGCGGCTGAAATCGGTCAGTTGTTCACACATTTACTATTTTCTACATGGTGAATGGCACATAGTGCACTATATATGCGATAGGAAACGATTCAGACAGTGTAAATATGCTTTCAGTTGAGGCGAATGAAGTCTGGTTTCACGTTAGTTTCACGCGCACCGCAGCAGCGCACACACACAGTCTGCTCCAGAGACACGAGAGCACAGAGCGGATCACATGCGCGAGTCGGCGCAGACAACAAAACATATCGGACCCATTGAATTCTGCAGAATGCTGTATTTCAAAGCGATATGGAGGAGATTATGATGATAAACGGTTAGAGATTAGGAGGAAACTGTAGCTTTACCAAACAGAAAGGCTCTAGTCAAACTGTGATATAAACGAAACGCTATTGGCTGTTTTAAAAAAGGGGAGCCGTTTCAGGGGAAATTACGTCAACACACTGAATAATGCTGCGCGTTTCAAGGCACTTAAATGGGCCTTTAAGAGTTTTGTTCTTTTCCACTTTCAAAAAATGTATATTTACTGAAAAATTTCAAGAAATGTTTCATTAGATATATTTTCACTGTTTCACCCCCCTGTGTTCTCAAATAAAGCTGCATATGGATCAACACTCAAACATTTCTGAGTCTACATCACAAGAATAATATTGTACCATATTGATATAAAAAAAAACAAAAAGAAAGAAAATATATTACAGTCTTTGTTATCAACAACAACAAGTGCATTAAACATTACATTACATCAGGTTTTCCCAGACTGGGGTTCATGATGGAACTGCAGGGGGTTTATGAGTTTAATGAAAAGCTATTAATTAAATCATAAAAATTTAAAATGAAAATAAATAATTTTAAAATAATAAAAATGTGCTTAAAAGAAAAAAAGCCTTTGAAAGACATACATGGTCAAATGACTTACTGTGTGACAATTCAAATAATAATTAATGTGTTCGTCAGAAGTTATGCAATGTTGTAAAGTTGAGAAAACACTTTCTGAACGTATATAAGTGATATATTTTTATCGAAAGGAAAATTTAAAACATGAACTAGTAGTAGGGCGAATCAATGAATTATGAATTATTTACTGCCATTGTGTGAGTAGTATGTAATCATGTAATCAATAAAAAAGTATTTGATTTATGAGTATTCTAAAATGTATTACAATCTAATTACAAGTACTTAATTTTAGGAATCTGTTTACATAATTCAGATTACATGTAATCAGTTACTACCCAGCACTGTGTGTATATATATATATATATATATATATATATATATATATATATATATACACTCACCTAAAGGATTATTAGGAACACCTGTTCAATTTCTCATTAATGCAATTATCTAATCAACCAATCACATGGCAGTTGCTTCAATGCATTTAGGGGTGTGGTCCTGGTCAAGACAATCTCCTGAACTCCAAACTGAATGTCAGAATGGGAAAGAAAGGTGATTTAAGCAATTTTGAGCGTGGCATGGTTGTTGGTGCCAGACGGGCCGGTCTGAGTATTTCACAATCTGCTCAGTTACTGGGATTTTCACGCACAACCATTTCTAGAGTTTACAAAGAATGGTGTGAAAAGGGAAAAACATCCAGTATGCGGCAGTCCTGTGGGCGAAAATGCCTTGTTGATGCTAGAGGTCAGAGGAGAATGGGCCGACTGATTCAAGCTGATAGAAGAGCAACTTTGACTGAAATAACCACTCGTTACAACCGAGGTATGCAGCAAAGCATTTGTGAAGCCACAACACGCACAACCTTGAGGCGGATGGGCTACAACAGCAGAAGACCCCACCGGGTACCACTCATCTCCACTACAAATAGGAAAAAGAGGCTACAATTTGCACGAGCTCACCAAAATTGGACAGTTGAAGACTGGAAAAATGTTGCCTGGTCTGATGAGTCTCGATTTCTGTTGAGACATTCAGATGGTAGAGTCAGAATTTGGCGTAAACAGAATGAGAACATGGATCCATCATGCCTTGTTACCACTGTGCAGGCTGGTGGTGGTGGTGTAATGGTGTGGGGGATGTTTTCTTGGCACACTTTAGGCCCCTTAGTGCCAATTGGGCATCGTTTAAATGCCACGGCCTACCTGAGCATTGTTTCTGACCATGTCCATCCCTTTATGACCACCATGTACCCATCCTCTGATGGCTACTTCCAGCAGGATAATGCACCATGTCACAAAGCTCGAATCATTTCAAATTGGTTTCTTGAACATGACAATGAGTTCACTGTACTAAAATGGCCCCCACAGTCACCAGATCTCAACCCAATAGAGCATCTTTGGGATGTGGTGGAACGGGAGCTTCGTGCCCTGGATGTGCATCCCACAAATCTCCATCAACTGCAAGATGCTATCCTATCAATATGGGCCAACATTTCTAAAGAATGCTTTCAGCACCTTGTTGAATCAATGCCACGTAGAATTAAGGCAGTTCTGAAGGCGAAAGGGGGTCAAACACAGTATTAGTATGGTGTTCCTAATAATCCTTTAGGTGAGTGTATATATATACTACTTTTTACTGTGGTTTGACCATGCAGTCCATAAGCAAGAGAACGATTTCAACACCTACTACAGATATAATTTAAATGCCTCTTTGGCTGCTTCACTCTTATGCCCTCTGAATGTAATCATGCAAGAATCATGTCAGTATGACTCTCAATGCATCTTTATTGATTTTGTTTCACAAATAACTTTAAGCTTTAAGCAAAACTCAGGTAACACTGCCATTTCTGTGGAATGCGGATGCACTTTTTAATGAATAATTCTTCTGCGGTTTGGAAGGACACCGACACCAGGAGCCAAATCTCTTGCTCTTCTATCTGCTCTCTTCCTATCGTTTTTCGAGAGTACCAGTGCACCTGGCCGCCTTCTCTTCATAAGCACAATACCCAGGAGTTTCTTATTGGATTATGATTGCTCCACTGCACCAATTTCCTGTCAATTGTCTTGAAGATTTACAGACGCACATTCCCACTAGAACAACAATAAAACGCTGAAGTGCTTTGCTGTACTGACTGCTATACACTGGAGGTTTCAGTTGTAGAAGTATTATCAGTTTTACTGTAGGGGAATTTACAGTTACAGGACCAGATATATTGAAATTACGGCCCGGAGTCAGAATTATAATAAATAGAAGAACATTTTAGTGAAGAATAGTTTGCAGTTTCATCAGCAGAAGTCAGCTTCAACACAACACTCACATTTTACACCACAATTATACCCTACATCTACGTCATTACTGCAGGTTGCATGATTCTGATTGGCTAAGAAATAGATAAACATAGATATTTTCCACACATGAACTGATATGCAGGAGCATCGACTATACGGCTGACATCAAGGCCTCTGGTTTAGGCACGAGTGATCTTCCAGGTCGCAGAACTGCTTTTCGCCAGCTTGTCCACCTCCAATACTGATCTGTAACAAAGAATATTAACGCACACACACAGATACACAGGAGACAAAACTTCACCAAGGTTGAAATTGGTCGAACTCTGCAGGAAAGTTTCCAAAACATACAGATAACATGTTCTTTTCTCTTCAATGAGACAGACAATTTATCTTTATTCTCTAGTGTTGGAGTAAATACTTTAACTAAGGATTGACCATGTAAGTGACTCCAGTACCCTCAGCTGTCTTGGTCATCTAGAAAAGTAGATATTTGTTTTAACACATGGAGAGAGCACATTCCAGTAAACAGACATGTAATTCTATAACTACATAAATCTCATAAGCTTAAAGAAGTCATTTAAATAATTTAATATGTAGAAGGAAAATATTGATTAATATCTTGATTATAATCACTCATTAGATAAACATTGAAGCGGCAGTGTATTCCAGAATCCACCCCCTTCATTACGTGTAGCAGAGTCTCCATTTCAGGCCTGGAGTTGACAAATTACACCATCTAAGAATAGCAGCAGTCTATTAGAAAATGGGGCCATGAATATGGAGAACTATCAAACTGACAGAAAAACATGTGAAGAATGCCTTCAGAAATGATTCAATCAGATTTGAGAATATTAAAGCTCTGAGTAATGGGAAACCTACATCATCATTGTTGACTTTAGCTAAAAGCTGAATTAGTAGGCTATTTCATCAGTGAATCCAATGGCAGGAGGAATGTTTGCCAGGAGGAACATTGCCAAAGCTGTTTTCTGAATGAGGAAAGACAAACAGCTTCAATTCACTGCACATTCAATTTCCTTCGCACACTTTTTTATGAATTTCATCGTTTGTGATGTCGGCCAAAAAGGAAGCAGACAAAGACTTTTCAGAAATTAAAGATTATGAAACGTCTGAGTTACTAATGTAACCCCCATTCCCTGAAGGAGGGAACGAAGACATTACATCAGCACTGAACTAACAAATTGGGATCTCACCTGGGAGCTCAATCACCTTCGAGTGGTAACAGCACAAGCCAATGGACATTGGCAAGTGAGATTTGCACTGCAAACCACTCCCCGTGCCACGAGTATATGAGGAAGCGTGCAGCACTTACTCATTAAGTTTTCACTGAGGAGCCGAGCCAGTGCCCGGATGCTTAACGGTGGACACAGGGATTGTGGCGACGGGATGTATTGTCTCCATTCTCTCCTTTAGGGAACGGGGGTTACATTAGTAACTAGACGTTCCCTATTAAGTCACGTTCAACGTTACGTCAGAACTGAACTGAAGAATTGGAATCTCTAAGAAAAAAGTTGATCACTGCTGTTCATCTTACCCTATACAGTGAGACTCTTGGATAACAACTTAACAAGGGGAAGTGTGCCTATTCTAGACGGAAAGGGACGCAACGTAGACCACATCCTGCCCCTAGGGAGGTAACGTGGAGTTACACATATGGACCGGCCAGGGTGAACTGAATCGCATAGCCGAGTCTGATCCTCCGAGTGAGCCAGCGTGACGGGCTGGGGAGCGCTAGCAAGACTCCCAGACAAAGAGGCAATGAGGTGGAGCACAGGGGCCCGACCCAGAAGGCGCAGCATCCCGGAGTGGGGTCTAAGCGTGGCTCCATGGTTCCCAGGAGGGAATGGCAGGAGAAGCGTGAGAAAGCATCCCGTCCTCGAACTGCAGACTCCTGGCTACTGGCGATAGAAGAGGGGGCTGAAAGTGGCAAAGCATAGCATCGCTCACTGTCAACCGAGCCCTCTTGGGACCCAGAGATTGAGGAAATTGCTCTTTTGTTGAAATTGTGGGTACCACTAACCGTGAGGCCAGTGGAGGAACAAAAAATAAACTCAACAAAGGATTCTCCACCTGGCCCCACTGTCTCCTGAAGAGCAACTCCCTCCATCTCTGGATCATCCGTCTTATAGAGGATCTGGCGGGGGCTGGAATGGGCTGTGTCGCCTTCCTATGGCCAGCTCCACGTTGTGGCCTGGGTGAACGCTGCTGCTGTGGCCGCACGGGAGCAGAGGTAGAAGCCACAGAGGGATGCCCTGAAGAACATTGACTGAGCGGATGAATATTATCTTACTGCTCATAAAACATTTACTTCTAGGCTTAAAGGATATAACCAGTTTAGATGGAAAGGATCTCAAGCTGACTAGCTGAAGACGTTACTGTAGCTTTACCCATTAATAGAGACAGTATTTCCTTGAAAATAAATTCCAGCACAGCGCTACAACAACCATAATGTAATGACCCTTCACAATAGATATTGCTTTATAGTGAACTCTGTTAGACAGCTATATGACAATTTATCTGTTCAATAAAATACCTTACTCACCTGTTGAGTAATAAAAACACCATCTCCGAGTCACTTTTACAACAAATCCCTCAGTTCTTGCCATCTCCGAAAAGCCAAGCCCATGTTGGTTCTTGGTTTATTACGAGCTCTGTCACGTTCTCTTTTTGCCAGCTGACTCTCTTCTGTTTGGCGTTTTTTTTTAAATGGGTGATTCCCCGGAGGTTCAAGATTTAGCTGCTCCATGTCAACCTTTCTTGCTCACGTCAAAGTAGCCGGAAAACAATTTCTCTCTATTTACAGATATAATGATGAACGGGCGAATTAAGTATGTATGCAATTTCCTGCAAAAACCATCCCGCTAGGTCTAAAATATAAACACTTATGCTTACCATAGTGAATCTAAAATTTAAGGGAAACATGAATGAACAAAAACAAAAATGAAAAATATTAACTGTTTTCAATATTGATAATAAATGTTTCTTGAGCAGCAAATCAGTATATGTGACCCTGGACCACAAAACCAGTCATAAGGGTAAATTTTTTGAAATTTGAAATGTATACATCATCTGAAAGCTGAATAAATAAGTTTCCATTGATGAATGGTTTGTTAGGATAGGACAATATTACTATTTTTACTGTCATTTCGATCAAATAAATGCAGCCTTGGAGAGCAAAAGATGCTTCTTTCAAAACATCATACTGACCCAAAACTTTTGAATGGTATTGCATATATGTTGAAACGGAGGGGTTCGTTGAGGTATATGGATATTAACGCAGATGGGTGCGAAACACAGCGGGCAGTCGGTCAGGACTGAATGAGATACACTCAGCAGAAGGTAGATGAGTTCTTATTTACTGAAGAAACTTGGGCATACATGTTATTTGCACGCACACAGTAACCCAACATTAACACGTACTCTGTTGAATTAGAAGGCAGCTGACAAACTTTTACTCTCTTGCATGTACTGCACCTGCTCGCTATCTGCAGACCAGTTCCGCTTCAGCGCTAATGGCGTTGCAGCAATAGAGCGCTCTGGTTGGTCTGTATCATCCGGCGTCTAAAGACAACCTGGCCTTTTGCACACGTGTACATACAAAATAAGCATCCCAGCTTATTATACATTTATATCCCAGCAGGATATAAATGTATACAGAACACAGAGATCAAATAGGATTTCCTATTACAGTCAGGAAGGAATGTGCCATTATAAAGTTCAGTCTTGTCACAGTTACCTGTAAAGTGTGTGTGGTCACAGTTTTATAATCAGTTTTACTATCCTCAGCTGAATAAATCCAGCAGCTTGGTGCACAGAACCGAGAGTTCAATCTTCAAAATGTTCCGCAAGATTTGCACTCAATGATTTTGGGTTGCATAAATAATTTCTTTCATTGTACTTTTTACCACAGGGAACATCTCGGTTACGTATGTAACCCTCGTTCCCTGAAGGAAGGGAACGGCGACGTTACGTCAGTTACTGACGAAATGGGGGTTTCGCTTAGAAGCCAATCGCCTTTGAGCTCTACAAAACGAGCCAATGGCATGAAGATGCCATGGGTCTGCGGAATTTGCATAAAGCAACCCCGCCCCACCGCGTGGGTATAAAGGGCGTTGCGTGGCAATCTCGCATTATGTTACCTGCTGAAGAGCCGAGGCATGAGCGTCCGGCCGTTCCAGCGGTACAGCGGAAGTGGCATGGGGACGTAACGTCTCCATTCCCTTCCTTCAGGGAACGAGGGTTACATACGTAACCGAGACGTTCCCTTTCAGTCAGTACATTACGAGTTACGTCAGTTACTGACGAAATGGGGGTCCCAATACAATCTCGCCACGACGGCTGTCTTCCAGCGTCCTGCGCTGACCAGGGCTCCCTGCCGTGAGTCTTAGCACGAACGAGGGGCTAGGCTCAACGCTGATACCAAGGTACACTGGGAAGCATATCCCATGTGGAGAAATGCAACACAATGCCTGCCCGAAGGGAGGACTTAAGAATACACATATGACCCCCGTAGGGACTGCATATGGAGCACTCTGGGGTATCCAGCCACAGGTGGAAAATTTTTCAACCCCAGGTGTGGCAAGGTGTCTTGCCAAGGGAAGACACGTGCTCAGAGAGACTTACCATGGAAATACACATGTGGGGGTTGCCCAACGGGGGAACCATGCACACGGAGGCACCTAGCCGAACACGAGGGCTGACCAAGCGGGCATGCACTCTGGTGTCGACATCAGCAGTGCTGGAGGAGCTCAGGGCTTACTGGGAAGCTCACCTGAGAGAAAATGCGCACGCATCCAGTCCGTGGAGTGGAATGGCGCAGCAAGCGAAGACACCTGAGCCTGTCCAGTTACTGGCCACTTGGGGCGAGTACACGAGCGGACACAGGCTCCACTCGGAGATTATAAAATCTTGCGAATGTGTTGGGTGTCGCCCAGCCTGCAGCTCTACAAATGTCTGTCAGCAAGGCGCCACGTGCTAAAGCCCAAGAGGAAGCAACACTCCTAGTGGAGTGTGCTCTAACCCCAAGGGGGCATGGCATGCCCTGAACCTGATATGCCAGGACAATGGTGTCCACTATCAAGTGAGACAACCTCTGCTTGGAGAGAGCCTTCCCTTTCTGCTGCCCTCCGTAACAGACAAAGAGCTGGTCTGAGGTCCTGAAACACTGCGTCCGGTCTACGTAAGCGCAAAGGGCGCGTACTGGACAGAGCAGTGCCAAGGCTGGGTCTGCCTCCTCCACAGGCAGCGCTTGCAGGTTCACCACCTGATCCCTGAAGGGAGTGGTGGGAACCTTGGGCACGTATCCAGGCCGGGGTCTCAGGATCACGTGAGAATTGGCCGGCCCGAATTCCAGGCACGCTTCGTCAACCGAAAATGCCTGCAGGTCCCCTACCCTCTTGATGGAAGCCAGAGCAATCAAGAGCGCCACTTTCAATGAAAGGAACTTCAGCTCCACAGACTGCAGGGGCTCAAAGGGAGCTTTCTGCAGGGCAGATAAAACCACTGCAAGATCCCAAGAGGGTATTTGAGGAGGACGAGGAGGATTTAATCTCCTCGCTCCTCTAAGGAACCTGCTGACCAGGTCGTGCTGACCTACCGTTTTGGAATCCACCAGGTCATAATGAGCCGAAATCGCGGCCACATAGACCTTCAGGGTGGAGGGAGAGAGCCTTCGCTCCAACCCTTCTTGGAGGAAGGAGAGCACAGACCCGATTGAGCATTTCGTGGGGTCTTCTCGGCGAGAAGAGCACCAGGTGACGAAGAGGTTCCACTTCAACGCATAGGCCTGTCTCGTGGACAAGGCCCTAGCGGAAGTGATGGTAGCCGCCACCTGAGGTGGCAGGGTACTCAAACCTACCGCGTCCCGTCCAGGTGCCACACGTGTAGGTTCCAAAGGTCGGGACGTGGGTGCCATACGGTGCCCCGTCTCTGAGTAAGGAGGTCCTTCCTCAGAGGGATCGACCAGGGAGGGGCTGTCGCAAGGAGTACGAGTTCTGAGAACCAGGTCCGGCCGGGCCAATATGGGGCGACCAAAAGGACCTGCTCCCTGTCCTCCCTGATCTTGCACAGAACCTGTGCGAGAAGGCTCACTGGGGGAAACGCATACTTGCGTGGGCCCCGCGGCCAGCTGTGCGCTAGTGCATCCGTGCCGAGGGTCCCCTCGGTCAGGGAATAATACCAGCGGCAATGGGAAGAGTCGTGGGAGGCAAACAGATCTATCTGTGCGTCGCCAAACTGTTCCCAAATCAGCTGAACCGTCTGGGGATGGAGTCTCCATTCCCCCGGAAGCGGCTGAAACCGTGACAGCTCGTTGGCTGCACGATTCAGTTCTCCTGGGATGTGAACGGCACGAAGCGACCTCAGATGCTTCTGACTCCATAGGAGGAGATGGCGGGCGAGTTGCGACATCCGGCGGAGCGTAGACCACCTTGTCGGTTGATGTATGCTACTGTCGTCGTGCTGTCTGAACGGACCAGTACGTGCTTGTCCTTGAGCAGGGCTCGGAAGCGGTGCAGGGCAAGACGTACGGCCAGCAACTCGAGGCAACTGACATGCCATAGGCGCTGGGGTCCTTTCCAGGAGCCCGCGGCAGCATGTCCATTGCACATGGCGCCCCAGCCCGTGGCAGAGGCATCTGTTGTTACAACAACATGCCTGGAAACTCGTTCTAGGGGAACACCTGCCCATAGAAAACTGAGGTTCGCCCACGGGGTGAAGGTCTGACGGCAGGCCCGAGTAACTGGGACCCGGAGCGTGCCGTGTTGCCATGCCCATCTCGGGACTC
The DNA here is from genome assembly GCA_039654105.1 of Coreius guichenoti. Lineage (NCBI taxonomy): Eukaryota > Metazoa > Chordata > Actinopteri > Cypriniformes > Gobionidae > Coreius > Coreius guichenoti. Next base: position 37,420,958 of record CM077171.1, read on the forward strand.
GATCGCGAAGCCAGTGCTGAAGCGGTCTCATATGAAGCAAACCGAGCGGCGTTACCGCGGCTGCGGATGCCATATGCCCCAGGAGCCTCTGAAAATATTTCAGTGGTACCGCACTCTTGCCCTCGAACTGGCGAAGACAAGTCAGCAGTGACTGCGCGCGCTCGCTCGTAAGCTGCGCGTACATGGCGACCGAGTCGATTTCCATACCGAGAAAAGAGATCCTCTGCACTGGGGAGAGTTTGCTCTTTTCCCAGTTGACCCGAAGGCCCAGATGGGCGAGGTGCTGAAGCACCAGGTCCCTGTGTTCGCAAACCTGATCCCGAATCGTCGAGATAGTTCAGGATGCGAACCCCGTGTTGCCTGAGCGGCACAAGGGCTGCCTCGACGACCTTCGTAAAGACGCGAGGGGACAGGGCTAGCCCGAATGGGAGAACCGTGTACTGATATGCCTGCCCCTCGAAGGCAAACCGTAGAAACGGTCTGTGTCGAGGAAGAATGGAGACATGAAAGTACGCGTCCTTCAGGTCGATCGCTGCAAACCAATCCAATGGACGAACGCATTCGAAAATGCATTTGGCTGTCAACATCCTGAATGGAAGCCTGTGAAGGGTTCGGTTCAAGATGCGCAGGTCCAGGATTGGCCGTAACCCACCGGTTTTCTTGGGTACAATGAAGTAAGAGCTGTAGAAGCCGGACTCCATCTCGGCTGGAGGGACGATCTCGACCGCACCCTTCGCCAGTAGGGTGGCGGCCTCCACACGCATGACAGGGGCATTGCCACCCACCATGGTATAGCGGACTCCCCAAAAGCGGGGAGGAGACCGTGCAAACTGAATCGCATAGCCGAACCTGATGGTGCGAGCGAGCCAGCTGGACAGATTGGGAAGCGCTAGCCAGGCTTCCAGAAACTGTACCAGCGGGGTCATGTGGACCACAGGCGTACCCCCGATGGGGCAGCGAGGCGGAATGACCGGCCCAGACATGGCAGGCGTGGGAGTGTCCCGAGGTGTGGGCGGGGTCGAATTCCGCGCCCTGACAGAGAAGACCAGGGAAGGACCAGCGTTCCACGGGGGTCTCGTCTGCCAGGGGGCTGGCGACAGAGGGGGCCGAGAGTGGCGAGGCTGCTTGGCGTCGCACACTGCCAGCCGCGCCCTCTTGAGGCTCGGAGGTGAAAATGTCAGTTCTTTCTTTACAATGATTCTCCCCCGGCCCTCCAGCGGGGGAAGGAGTGGCCCTGCTACCATCTCCTGAGAAAGAACCGAGTTCACCTCCGAGCCGCCCATCTCAGGACCGCCGCTTAGACTGCCGTTTAGCAGGCTGGGGGGCTGGGACGGGCGGGGCTGCCTTCCTGCGGCGTCCTCCACGCCTCGGCCCGGGTGAAGGCTGCTGCTGGGGCTGAGCGGGAGGAACGAGGGCCGCAGGAGGGCGGCCTCGGCGGGGAGCAGACTGAGGCCTCTGAGCCGGCGGCTGGGTGGAGGCAGCAGCAGGCCACCGGGGCAGAATGTGTTTGACCGCCTCAGTCTGTTTCTGAGCGGTCGAGAACTGTTGGGCGAAGTCCTGGACCGCCCCGCTGAATAGCCCATCCTGGGAAATGGGAGAATTGAGGAAACGGGTTCGCTCAGATTCTCCCACATCAACCAGGTTGAGCCATAAGTGGTGCTCCTGGACCACAGAAGTGGACATCACCTGACCGAGAGAGCGAGCGAGGTCGGTGGCCGCCCGCAGCTCCTGCATTAATTGCCCTCGTGCATGTTTCTGAGCACCTTGGCCTGGTAGACCTGAAGGGTGGCCATCGCATGCAGGGCGGACACGGCCTGGCCCGCAGCTCTGTGGGTCTTCGCCACCAAAGTAGACGTAAACCCACAGGCCTTGGACGGGTGCTTTGGGTCACCACGCCATGTTGCAGCGCTCTGCGGACACAGTTGCATCGCAACAGAGCGCTCAACAGGGGGAACCCCAGTGTACCCTTTCACCGCGCCGCCGTCGAGGGTAGTGAAGGCGGAAGTGGCTGCCGAACAATCACGAAAAGTCAAGGGAGACTTCCACGACTTCGACACCTCTTCATGCACTTCCGGGAAGAAGGGCACTGGGGGCTGACGGGCGCCTTCGGCACGGGCCGCCCCCAGATACCAATCATCTAGCCGAGAGCGCTCGGGACATGGCGGAGGGTTCCACACAAACCCAAGAGCCTCGGCCGCCCGGGAAAGCATGGCTGTGAGCTCTGGATCAGACTCGGGCAATGCTGGAACTCCCGAAGGAGGCAACACAGCCGAATCATCATCTCCGGAGGAATCCAGCCCACCTTGTGATGCGGCGATCGACATAGTATCCTCCGCCGGTGCTCCAAATGAAACGCAGGGCCCAGGACGGGAAACACCTGCGCCCTCATCTGGCAATACCACAGGTTGCAGTGTGCTAGAAGGGGGTGTGGCCCGAGGAGGATTCGTTGGGTTGGCCCACACCGTCACCCTCAATTCACCCTGACCACCAGCTAAAGTATTCCCACTCGTGGAGGGAATAGATTGGGGTGTGGTAGAGGGGGCTCTCCCTCCAGCACGGAGATCACGGAGTCTTGACCGCAACACTGCGATGGCCATGTTTCCGCAGTGGGAACATGACTCATCCATGAACGCGCGCTCGGCGTGCACGAGGCCCAAGCACGCAAAACAGCGATCATGCCCGTCAAACGGAGGAACCAGCCGACCGCACCCAGAAACGGAACACAGGCGAGACATCTTGAAAAAGACGTGCCACGTGCAGCTCTTTTAGAGAGGAGTCTTTGCTCTGCAGAATGCCGAAGCGCCTAGGGAGAACACACACGCTGTGCTAGATCACTGCACAGATCAGACAGGAATGCGGAACTCGCTAGAACGCGCCGTAACACCAACACTCTGGAGAGACACTCGTCTTGAAGAGAAAAACGCTTAGGCGGTAACACTCGGCTCTGAAGCAGAAACATAATGCGAGACTGCCACGCAATGCCCTTTATACCCACGCGGTGGGGCGGGGTTGCGTTATGCAAATTCCGCAGACCCATGGCATCTTCATGCCATTGGCTCGTTTTGTAGAGCTCAAAGGCGATTGGCTTCTAAGCGAAACCCCCATTTCGTCAGTAACTGACGTAACTCGTAGTGTACTGACTGAAAGGGAACTTAAAATAATATTATTTTAAGCTATTTTAAGTTCCCTGTGGAATAAAGCAAGAGCGAAAAAACAATCTGAAATACTGAAAGGAACTTCAGTGAAAAGCAACAACTGTCACTGTAAAATCCAACAGTGATTCTAACTAACACTTTTTAGTTAACTTTACTTAATGTCTTAACTTAATTGTAAAAATCTGTACTGTTCACATACTATTCCTTGTTTACTCAGAAAACCCAAGTTAAGATGAATTGATTGGTTTGAGTGCCATTTTGTCAAGCCAAAAAAAATAAAAAAAACCCTCATTATGGTGATTAGTGTTCACTTTGGTTGGGAACATTCATATTATTATAACTCTGTTCCTATTAATGCAGCGATGCAACAAGAAATCACAGTTATTTGGTTTCAAAGGAAGTGAAGTAATAAATAGGTTGCTTCTAAAAGTTGACCTAGCTTCTGACTGAATGATTTACAATAGTTAATGATTTAGTCTGAAATGAGGTCTCCTTTTAAAATTAACCTATGTAATATTTCCCTTTATGTCATATAATAATCATTTATAATTTTATTGCTAACACTTACGTCATGTGAAACTTTTAATTGGGTTGATATAATCCATATATTTGTAACAATAATCTTGCAGTTGACCATGCTTGAGTCACACACAGACTTCCAACATACAAAACACAACAATGGTAGCTATACGAAGTCAAGAGTAAATGATCAAGTACCCTCTACTGTTCTTTTTTAGTTTCTAGAACTCTTGTGTAAGTGAACTATATTAACTAAGCATCTGTTAGCACAAAATACTATTCCTATTTCACTTTACTTGTTTTTTTTAAGACAATCGGTTTGTATGTTTTTTTTTTTTTTTAAGTCAGTCTAACTAATTCGAATTTCAAAAAAGTGGTATGCAGGAGGTCATGCGCCCCTCTGTTATAAAGATTGCTAAAGACCTGCAAGAACATACAAGTTATTCCATGAAAGAAGCAATGATCAGCAATCATAGCATTTAATTACATACAAAACACAGCTTTTGAAAGCTTAACCCTGTAAAGCCTGACATATTAAATAATAGTCAGCAAAATATATTGTTTATTGAACCTTTAGACAAAATGTAAAAAATGTTTGCATATGTTTTTTGTTGAGTATCATATTTGATACATCAGGCTTTTATGGCTCATATAGAATGATAGGAGAAGATGGATAATATGCAATTTGATGAAGTTGCTGATATTTACAGTATAGCCAGAAAGTAAGATGAAATTCTGATAGCTTGTAATGTAAATCAATGAGATCTTTCTAACAGTACAGCAGACTTCTTACATAAAATGCATATAAAATAAATATTTGTCGCTCTATATCTGTCAAGATTTTGAAAACAATGCCTTTACCATCTCCATGTAAACAAAAAACCCTGTGAATTTGTGAAAGCGCTGACGTCATGCACATGTGTATTACATGTTCGCAGGGTGTTTCTTGACAAAGTGACATCGGCAACTACTGGCCTGGTATGCATAATACAGCCTTTTTAGTCATTTTCGCAGATCCGTGTGAACGGGGATCATTTTGACAGTACATAGTTGTCGTGTAAAGGTGCTGAAGGTGATGATACACGGGGCAACTTTTTTGAGCAATGTTGCCGGGCATTGTTGCCGAGCGATGTTGCTTGGGCACTTTCCCATTGAGAATGGGCAACAAATTTCTATCTGGATACTTCAGATTGGTCGTGGGCCCCGTGTCTCACCTGGTTGCCCGCTGACGGCAACATTGCCTAGCAACATTGCACAAAAAGTTGCCCTGTATCACCTTAAAGGGATAGTTTACCCAAAAATGAAAATTCTGTCATCATTTACTCACCCTCAAGTTGTTCCAAACCTGTATGCATTTCTTTCTTCTGCTGAACACAAAGCCATTGACTACCATAGTATTTCCCACTATGGTAGTCAATGGCTGCCGAGATCTTGGTTATAAACATTTTTCCAAATATCTTCCTTTGTGTTCAGCAGAACAAAGAAATTTATACAGGTTTGGAGCAACTTGAGTGTGACTAAATTATTTTTATTTTTGGGTGAACTATCCCTTTAAGTTTGCTTTTCCCTGTTCCTGCTTTGCCTGTGTTCTCATTCATTGTTAGTTGCCTATGTTGCTAATCAAGTTACACACCTGTTGTATGTTATGTTGATTAGATCCCTGTATAATGCTGCCTTCACGTGTTATTGGAAATTTCATAATTCCCACTTCAGAAGTCGTGATCACGAGCTTGTTGCATTCAAGTGCTTTGTTGTCAGAATGAACAGGAATCATTGAGGACACTAGGTTTACTCTTGCCTATATTTATTGGAAAAATCTTATTAAAACCAAAATTATGTGTAGTGTCACATGCACTGACAACCTTTCTGCCAATTCTGTAATTTCGGTCAAATGCAGGCTATTTTCGCTGTGTATAAAACATACAATACGCTTTAAATGACTCGTAATGTAAATATGCACTACATTAGTTCTTCCCGCCATCATGTTTAAAGTTTATGGCACGCCCATCTCGGGAATTTGGGTATCAAATTTACTTCTCAGTGGTAAACACGACATCAGAGGGCATTCATGTGCAATTTTTCCCTAGGAAACTTGTATTTACGATAATTCCGATAGCACCTGAAGGCAGCATTAGCCCTTATTTTTCCCAGTTCTGTGTTTGTCGTCGTTAATGTTTATGTGTAGTTGATTTGTTAATTCTCAGTGTTCATTAAAGTCTTCAGTATCCTGTTGTTCCTGTGTTTTACTCTTCTTTGGATTTAACTACACAGCCTACATGTGACAATATCTCCCAATAATATGTCATAAGACGATATTTTAAATGCTTAGTTTTATGATCAAAACTCTGTATTTTTTTTTTGTGGGGGGCAAAACATAAAATGCAACGCAATACAATGATGATTGAGAGATGGACAAATAAACATGATGGATCATATTTAATACTCACATTTTAACATGATTTTTCTAAAAAAAAATAAACTGAAGTCTCAGAATATTACTAACAATATAAAAAGTTATTCTTATGTTTACTTCAATAAAGATTTCACAGCAAAAAGACACGTACCACGACCTGAAGGGGGGCGCTTTTAGACTTATATTACACTGATCAGGCATAACATTATGACCTAATATTGTGTTGGTCGCCCTTTTGCTGCCAAAGCCGCCCTGACCCGTCGAGGCATGGACTCCACTAGACCCCTGAAGTTGTGCTGTGGTATCTGGCACCAAGATGTTAGCACCAGATCCTTTAAGTCCTGTAAGTTGCGAAGTGGGGCCTCCATGGATCGGACTTGTTTGTTCAGCACATCCCACAGATGCTCGATTGGATTGAGATATGGGAAATTTGGAGGCCAAGTCAACACCTCAAACTCGTTGTTGTGCTCCTTAAACCATTCCTGAACCATTTTTGCTTTGTGGCAGGGCGCATTATCCTGCTGAAAGAAGCCACAGCCACCTGGGAATACCGTTTCCATAAAAGGGTGTACATGGTCTGCAACAATGCTTAGGTAGGTGGTACGTGTCAAAGTAACATCCACATGGATGGCAGGACCCAAGGTTTCCCAGCAGAACATTGCCCAAAGCATCACGCTGCCTCCACCGGCTTGCCTTCTTCCCATAGTGCATCCTGGTGCCATGTGTTCCCCAGGTAAGCGACGCACACGCACCCGGCCATCCACGTGATATAAAAGAAAATGTGATTCATCAGACCAGGCAACATTCCGTAGTCCAGTTCTGATGCTCACGTGCCCACTGTTGGAGCTTTCGGTGGTGGACAGGGGTCATTATGGGCACCCTGACTAGTCTGCGGCTATGCAGCCCCATACGCAACTGCGATGCACTGTGTATTCTGACACCTTTCTATTAGAACCAGCATTAACTTCTTGAGCTATTTCAGCTACAGTGGCTCGTCTGTTTGATCGGACCACACGGGCCAGCCTTCACTCCCCATGTGCATCAATGAGCCTTGGCCGCCCATGACCCTGTCGCCAGTTAACCACTGTTCCTTCCTTGGGCAACTTTTGATAGATACTGACCACTGCAGACCGGGAACACCCCACAAGAGCTGCAGTTTTGGAGATGCTCTGACCCAGTCGTCTAGCCATCACAATTTGGCCCTTGTCGAACTCGCTCAAATCCTTACACTTGCCCATTTTTCCTGCTCATAACACATCAACTTTGAGGACAAAATGTTCACTTGCTACCTAATATATCCCACCCACTAACAGGTGCCGTGATGAAGAGATAATCAGTGTTATTCACGTCACCTGTCAGTGGTCATAATGTTATGCCTGATCGGTGTAAAAAGCCTTTTACTTGCTGAAAAAGTATAAACTATCAATCAGATGAAAGAAGACATGTACACTGTAATTTTAAGTGTAAAAGACTGTAAAAATGTGACAGTAAAAACCTGTTAATTGATTAACAGTAAGTTCCCGTACTATATACGGGGAGAATCTATAACAGATCTAACCTTACATTTTGAGTAATTTTACAGTAAAATACTGTTAAGTGTACCATTTTTGAAAGTAAAAGCAACAAATCATTTTTAAATGTAATGTTTTCAAATGTAATAATTATGTTTCTTCATACTTTTTTGTATATTAATGTACATTAGGTTTTATGTTATACATCATATGTTTTTTAATGAAAGTTTTAGTGTGGTGTGTTACATGATGGTGTTTTGTGTTTGTGTACATGACATTGTGTGCAGCTTCTGTAGTATTTGCCTCAGCTTGTGGAAAAGCTCCTTGTGACGAACTTTGATTCATCATGTGGTTTTCTCTTTACCTCCTGTGTTATTATGGTGGAAGTCAGTATATGTAAAAAGTACAAAACAGATTTTAGTAGTAGCATGGCCTTGATAATTCAGCAGAAAAGGCTATTGGATTTACCGGTTTAAAAAATATATATTTTTAAATTGTAAAAATAAGTTTTAAATTGTAAAATTTACTTTTTTTACAGTGTAGTAGATCAACAGATACTTCAGGTTTTAATACAGTTTCAATAATTTAAGGACGCTGTACATAATGTTGATAGAAAACATGAATACAGATATACAATCACACAACACATGGTCAAGAAAATAGAGCAGACAGAAATCATACAATATACAACATAAGCAACCAAAGCAAGCATGGAACTGAAAACTGAGGCAGACAATCAATAAACAAAACATATTGTAAATAAGTGAGTCTTGTGGTCAGTTTTAAAGGTCTGCAGTGAAGAGAGGTTTTGTGGTAGTTTGTTCCAGGGCTTAGGAGTTGAAATTCTCAGAACTCGATCTCAGAATACAGACCGGGACATAGGGGTGAATTAATTCCGAAAAGTAAGAAGGTGCTGAACTGTGACGAGCCTTGAAAACCAGGACAACTATCTTAAACTGAATACGATAAATAACCAATGTAATTGCTGTAGGACAGGAGTGATGTAGGCTGATTCTTTAGTATATGTAAGGTCGATAATTTAGAAGTATATGTGTTAGTTAGTATATGTTGATAATTTAGAAGCCTTAGAATTTGTGTATCAAGTATGATATAGTAGGCTTTAAAAGGCTGACTGTTTTAATTAAAATGATTGAAATCTCACATTTGCCCTGGCATTGTTATCCGGCAAAACCTCATTATATATTGACATGACTCGTCTCTGAATGGCGCTGTAGACTGCGATGTCCCATCAGGCTGTTTTCAGCTTGAGCGCTTCCCTTCCTCTGAGGAATCAATTAGTGCTTTTTATGTTAAGTCACACTCGATCATGAGGCAATGTGACCTTCAGGATCAATAGCATTTTGGGTCAAGATGGTTACACAAGCTGGAGGTCTTGATCTTGCTTTCTTAGGTTTGTTTTATGGAATAAGAACATTTGGGAATTAGCAAAGCCCGGGCAGGTCTACTTGAATGAAGAAACACCGAAAGTTCTTTTTCAACAAAACATTTTAACGTCAAATCACCTGACAACAACGATAAATATTACTTCAGCTCGAATCAAAGAATAAAAACTGTATTTTTCAGCCAGGATCATTCAGCTAATGCAAATATGCGCTCATGAGTAAAAAAAAACAACCTTTACCAGTGAAGCAAATTACTTGTATAACAAGGAATGGGAATTTTAAGCAAATCTTGATCTATTTTAAGCAAATCTTATGAGTCTTTTTTTATTTCAATCCATCTACAAGTGGTCTGTCTTCTCCATACTCTCTGCAACCGAATATTCATAAAAAACAGTGTTGAACAGGATTCCGAAATATGCGGCATTCATGATACATTCAGCAATGATGAAGACACCTGGTCTCAAGATGATCCTAAACCGTCTCTAAGGTAATAATCTGATTCTCTATTCTGTTCCCATTCTGCCCCAGAGCGAAGCACTGGGCTCCAGCAGGCAGATGGAATTACGTGCGTTTTTTAAAGTGAAAAATCGAAGAGGAAAAAAAAAAACCAGCTCATTAAACAACACCTGGATGGAGAAGGTCAACTAAAAATTAGTAAGAAATGTATTATTTATATAATGTATAATTTATATAATATATTTTTATGTAATGACTCACTGTGCAGTTGCTTCAGGTCTGGCTGCGCTCACCAGCTGTCCTGTGCTGTAAAACGCTGTTTATACCACACAGTTTGTCCTGACCTCTCTACAGCTCCTGTCAATCACCCACAATTATTTTTCAAGAATATTTTAGTCTACAGCAGAAGAACTGTAAAGGTCCCATAGGATGAATCATATCTGAATGCTGTTTACTCAATACAATTTATTCATCTCAAAGTGTGGCTATTTATATATATATATTGCAACCCTAAAATGTATTTGGACACTTTGTGCCCTATTTTAACGATCTGAGCACATGGTCTAAAGCGTATGGCGCAGGTGCACTTAGGGCGTGTCCGAGTCCACTTTTGCTAGTTTAACGACAGAAAAAACTATCGACACGCCAGGCGCATGGTCCAAAAGGGTTGTCCCTAGTCTCTTAATGAGTCATGGGTGTGTTTTAGGCGTGCAATAAACCAATCAGAGTGTCATCTCACATTCCCTTTAAAAGCCATTTGTGCTTGCACCATGGCGGATTCGCTATTTACATGGAGGAATCTGCGAGCAGAGAGACTGAACGCTTCTCCAGAGAGGAATCCTTTTATTTTTAATATTTAAAAATGTTTGTGTGCTGCTGTGCGTCCCTGTGTGTGTAATAAGCAGAATGTACCCGCGTTTTGCTCGCGCCTAATAGGCGCATATTATTAACGTGCCCTTTAAATAAAACAAAAAATACTGCACCATTGACCAACAAAAACCTGGTCTAAAGTCAATGGCGCAGTCATTTTCAGTTGCCTCAAAATAGCAACGTGCCAACAATGCGAACACACCTCGTTTTCAGACCAGCACGCCCATGGGCGAACAGATGGGTGCGAGTGCATTTGCTATTTAAACAACGTGGCGCTGGACGTGAAAATGATAACTGCATCGGGCTGAAACTAGCAAAAAACACTTGCATCGCGCCTGGCATCACATTGCGCCGGGTGTATGATAGGGCCCATTAAGTCACACTTGATTTAAAATGTATGAATGTCATATTAGATCAATATTGAATATCCAGTGAAATCTAAAATATAATTTGCATATATAATTACAATACAGTTTATTCCGTAGGGTACAGAAATACAGTTTATTCTAAAGAATTATAGCACACTTTTCAAGCTAAACCTTTCACAAAAAGTATTAAGAAAAAGAAAAAAGAAAATCCCACTGACTCCAAACTTTTGAAACTGCCATTAAGATTAGTTGGTTAAAAGTCATGGCAAAAACAGCAACAACAACAAAAAAAAGTGACGTGAAAAGTGAAAGTGAGGTTAGCTCAATTGTTTGCAGATAGTCAGATACCATTTGGTTTGATATTTTGTAAATATATTTTTAAGTATGACTTAAGTGTCCAAATACTTTGTCCGAATACTTGCTGTGTGTGTGTATAAGTATGTAAGTAAGAAAGACAGTAATTGGAACAGTTGTCTGACCTGTCATGGATGAACTCAATTCACTGGAACAGGGAGTGCTGGGAATATTTCCTGCAAAATTTTGCAACAACTTCATGTTTTCATGTGTCATCAAAACTCAGTTCTTAACATGAACTGTATGCCCTTTATCATCACTCTTCCTTTGTTTCTATTAAGCTTTGCTGGTGTGATAAAAGTGTTCATCTCTCTTCAAAGAGATTTCTCTGTAAACCTTGATGCAGCATGGACATTTTTTCTACGCTGGGGCTTTACAGCCTCCAACAAGAGGATTATAATAATCTATAATGGAATAATTTCTTCTTTTTTTCTTTGAAGCTGTAGATGTCCTTGTTATATTTTCTGCACACTTCAGTGGTTTGATAAAACATAGCTTAAAAACAAATCCCGCTCAAACATACATTGGATCTCGCTGAGCGTATGTTCAGTGTAAGGCAAATCAAAGTTACAACAATGAAAACGAAAGGTACCATGTGCTGTCCTACCATAATGAGTTTAATTGCTTTGATTTGCACTTTTATTAGAAAACTAATGGCTATAGTCACAACAGGGTCTCTACTTCTGCCTTTAGCCTAACAATCAGGCCTAACAATTGTGGAATACTAAACATTCATTTTGTACAGAATACACAACAATATACAATATTGAACAACCCTGGAATGAAAGAAGACAACGTCAGTCAGCTGTTTTTTCCCATCAATGTTTGTTTCCATACAACAACGTTCATAGTGACAATATGTTCAAAAAGGTTAAAAAAGGACCAAAAACTTCAGAAGACTTGGATAGGCTGTTATATACTTTTATGGTCACTATAAACTGGCATTGTATGGAGGAGATCTCTGAAAAGAAAGAAAAAGAACAAGCATACAGGTTTATATATAGGGTATGTGTAACTCAACTAGTGCATGGTGATATAGCTAATAAATAAACAGTCCAAACAAAGTATCAATTGGCTTGCATACAGTATAATATACACATATTAGGGAAATAAAATAAAAAATGAGCTGTTTCTCCAACCTGCTTATGTAACCTAATTTTTTTCCCCCATAAAGAGCAAGTTATATTTTTCGGGCACAGAATGAGCTGGGTTACATAAAAATGTATATTACTGAATGATACAAACTGTGTTAATGAGAAAATGTGGTTCTGTTCAAGAGGGAAGCAATGAACAGAAGTGCCATTTATTTATCCTGGATGATTCATAATCAAGATGGATCTTGAAAGTTCTTGTGAATGGTACAGCCAGTGGCACTCACAGAACAATAACACTTAAGAGTAACATCACGGCATTAAGTGGGAGAAGAGTACTTACTAGTTAGTAATTTAAACCCCATTTTCAACCCAAAATTGGAAACTTTTTATGCGTTTAGACATTTTAGGCTTCGCCTTCCCTCCAGCTTCTCTATTGTCCTCATTCGCTCCATCGTTGCCCCGGTAAGCCGAGTCCCCGTCTCCACCTCCGTCCCGCGAGCCAGCAGCTTCACCTTGAGCTTCCGGGCGACAGAAGTCGCAGGGTCCATCGACCTCTCTGTTCCACAGGTTCCTCCACTCACAATGGTTCTGCCTCTGTCGATAGGCTCCCGGGTTCCGCCTGCCCTTCAGCCAAAGCTCCATCCTCTATCTATCTGTCTGTCTGTTCTGATATACTGTATTGCCTTCAAAACCTTCAAACTTTGAGCTTTTCACGAGTTCACACTCACATATAATTATGGAGAGTAAATTTAAATGCGTATTTGGCGTGCTGTCCGGGGGGAGGGCTTCGAGCTCGGAATTTGGCCCGAACCCAGAGTACCCCCCGTGTATGTAAGTGGTTAGAACTAAGAGTGTGGAGAAGGGGTGGTGGAGGGATGCTGATAACTGTCAACAAACGGAGGTAGGACTGCTGCGTATATATACCTCTTATTGTTGATTAGCTGAGTGGTCTCCACTTGTGTCAATTATCTGAACGTGCTCCTCCCGAACCTTGTTAATAAAACATCATTTCACGAGTTCACACTCACATATAAGAGTAAATTTAAATGCGTATTTGCGTAAAAAATGCGTAAATTTAAATGCCGTACATCAGTTTGTGGAAAAACTGAATGCCACTCAAGTAACCTTTAATGGACCCAGCTTGGAGGCCCTTAACGGTATTAAGGTAGGAAATAAACGAGGTGATTGAAAGGAGAGAAAAATCAGGGAATGGCATGTTATAAGAGACATGGAATGCTCTAAAATTTGGAGGATGGTGTCGCGCGATGCGTCGAGGAGGGGTTTTAACGGGTGGGTTACGGGAATATCAGGTCCGATTTATTTATTTAGTTACTTATTATTATTATTATTTATTTTTTTTTTTTCTGGGAGGGAACATCACTGCTGCGGCAGTGGAGAAAAGGTTAGCCCGAGAAACTGAGCTCCTGCGGGAGCAGAAGGAACAGCACTGCTGTGGCAGTGGAGAAATTAGCCAGAGAAACTGAGCTCCTGCGGGAACAGAAGGAACAGCACTGCTGTGGCAGTGGAGAAAATTAGCCAGAGAAACTGAGCTCCTGCGGGAGCAGAAGGAACAGCACTGATGGAGAAACACATTTGTGTAACCAAATGGGACTCTTATTTTGAAATGTCTATGCCATATTATTGCAGGATGCACATTCAAATTCATATGAGGGAGATAAAATATACAGTCTTACAACTGTATACAACATATTACGATATAATTACAGTGAAGATAACATCATTGTTCATAAGAATTTGCTTGGCATAAATGTGCGCTATTCATTGATTGCGAACTGCTCTGAACTGAAGCATTGTTGTGCATTCTGAAGCATTGTTTTGCAAGCCCGTAGAACGCACAACAGCGCCACATTCAGATTTTGAAACGTGAGCGCTCACATTTATTTAATGAAATCATAGCCTTTGAAGTTTGCAGTATCGTGATATATTTTGGGGATGGAAAAACATATAAGATGGCTTACAATAATCATTGATACGCTTTTTATACAATATAGCCTGCCCTACTGTAAGGTATTGATGTTACATTTAAGAAAACGGGTGCTCCAAAATACATTGTACAGTTCGCACACATCTATTTATAGTCACAAATGCGAGTATGGTCGCACTGTGTCGAGCCCTCTGTGACCGAGCTTATGTGAGCATCAAGTTGAGAAGTATTGAATCAAAGGCAGTGATATCAGCTGGTTCCAACTAGTGGCTGATCGTTTGCCGTAATATGCGTTGTTGTATTGCCATCATTTTAGTGATTTAGCCTCGCGATACGTTCATTCGCTTTACAAGCAAGTGTATTTATTGTTCATCACCACGGCAACCGTGTGCGCATCCATGATGAACGCACTTCTTGTGTGTGAAAAGTATCTGTCTGTACTGTAGTACACAGAGGCGGCAAGATCGCAAGAAAAGCTTTATGTGTGCCGGTAATAATACCTTATCTTAAGACAGGAACTGTTGTAGTTTTCCCTGTTGCAAGTCTGTGCTCAGCGCTGACTCGTTTTCTGTCTGTTCTTTTGTGTGAATTGGAATGTGTGTAAAGGATTGAGGGTGATTGAATGATGTGAAGGATACACTCGATGCATCCTTCAAAATAAGCGGAATAAAGGATGCAAAACAAAGGCTGCTTTCCAAGGTCGTGTGTCCTTGTGCAGGGCCTGGGCAGCTGAGATATGCAGCCTTACTAGGACAAAGCCTTCTGTTTGAGAAGCACCCTTAATGAAGCTTTGTGAAGCATCAAGGCTTTCCTCTCAATTGTATAACAAAAGGGTTATTTATTTTAGGCTTCATGTAAAAATTATGATATTGGAAAAACATTTAGCCTATTGGAGCAAGGAAAAACACGCTGGGATTCACTCCTTTTGAACCAGATACTGGGGCAGTCATCAATTTTAAAACAGATCAGGGCAGAACAATAAATATTATAGTTTGAAATTGAAACATGCTGTCATGTTTAAAACATGCAATTTTGTTGGGTCACCATAGGCCATTAACATTGCGAGGTAAGAGCTTTTATAACAGTGGGAAACAAAAGAAACTCTTCATTACACAAGAGGTCTTTTGAAGATAACATTCAGTTGCCTCCGTGGGGAGAGGCTGGAGAAGCTAATGAGCTGCTGGGATACTTCGAATATGATTCCGAACTCCCTTGACTTCTGAGTAAAATCTTCCTGATCGTACTGTAGGGAGGCTGCATCCAGTGGTCTTATGATGCTGTTTACTATACTTTTATGATACATGTCATGCATTATTAATGCATCAAATCTAGTCCCATGCATAAACAACAACATGAAGTCAATGGTTTGGGAATGGGACCAATTGTGTTGAGTTGAAAATAAGTCAAGACTTGCAACCAAAAACTTACCAAATAGATTTCATAATCATGTGCATTTTCTCTTATATAAAGGAATATAGAAAAATGCAGTGATGATGTATTTTTGTAAGCCAATCCATAAATTAGCATCACACTGGTTCCCTTGTCAAAAACCCTAAGGGATTTATCCATTAGCTTTTGGATTATTTTTCATCATGATAACCTTCACAAATGGCTGAAATAAGGTCTGTGATGAACACAAGCTCAAGACAGTTTCACGTTTTATTCTGACATAAAATACATCAGTATTACCCCACTCATGATTTTTTGAAGCTGTTACGTGTCTTGAAAAAGGCGGTTGCTAACAAGTGGCTAAATGGGACCACAGAGGCTGTTGAGGAGATTAAACGTCAACACTTTTACAGCCTCATTATGCTCATATTTGTTCTCTTATAAACTAGTCTAACTTAAACGTTCTGGGAAAATGGTTTGAGATAAAAACTGAAAGAGTTGTCGGAAGCTTAGTGATGGTGAATTTCATTCGAGAGCTTCAGTGGAGGGTAGGATACATTGGCTGGGTGTTGTATAACCAGATGGCAATACCAAGGTATTTGAAACATTTTAAACAAGATCATAATCAGCCTTCAAATGATGGGAGGGGGAATTAAATGGAACATATTTGAATAAAACGGTCCAATAGCTGGGTGTTAATCCTGTGGCAGGGCTGAATGACTCATACAGAGGAGGAGGAGGAGGAGGAGGAAACGTCTGAATCAATATCTTATTATAAAAGCCAAATGACAGATTATACTAACATGCATTTCTGAGAGCACACCTTTGATTTTACTTAGACCCATCAAGAAAAACAGAATCCTTAAAAAAGAAAAAACTCATTTATTCAGCTCAGTCAAGCAATTTGATGTCTCGGAGTCTGTAGGTCCATAATAATAATAATCAAAGTCAATTAAGACTGCTTGATAAAATAAGCTTAAAATTAATTTTGCTTAAAATTTCTCTGCTCTTTGAATTCTGAGAAACAGAGTTGTCTTGTTTTACTATCATATAAAAATTGTTTTCAGTCACTGGTCAAGAGCACTGTTAGCCCGGATTTTATATTTAATTAAACATTTAATTACAATATACTTAAAATATTTAAGTTTGATTGCATTACTTTACATTATTACATTATAATTTGAATGTGTGAATAAATTTAATTTCAAATGGACTCAAATTATGAAGTTTTACTCCTGACCACGCCTCCCACACACTGGTTTGGTGCTGTGAGTCAGGTAATGACGCCATTTTATATTGTGGTGTGTGTGAATTAAAGGGGCTGTTGATGAGAAGTTGGAACATTTGTTTTAGCAAGTTCTATGGACATTTTCCCCAACATTTACCTTTTTGTTGTTTCTTTGCTCCCAGAGAGACTGTTTGTGAGCAGTGAAACACATTGTTTGTTTAAACGACATTTTTCTCCGGTGAGCAAGCTAGTTTTCTCACCGCGCTTCAACCCCTGACCGGCGAGTTCGACGGACGTTTATTTCGTATTTTCCCTTCTATTGTTTGTTTTTCACTCGATGAGCTGTTGTTGGGAGTGTAAACTTTGTTTGAACCTCTGGTCAGCACCGAACACCGCGGCCGCGCTTCCAGCTGATGAGTGAGGATGGCGGCGCGAATATATGGTAAGTGCAATAATTTAACATTTTATTTCGACACGTCTATTGATTGAAAGAGTAAGTTAATTAACGGGTTGAATACAAAAACGGATGGATGTACTCATGTTTTTTTTAGGTTCATAGCCCTCTTAACGACAGACGATCTTGTTTTGTGTTGCAGGTCAAGAAGAGATGCTTTGGAAATGTAAGTATTGCCCTCATAACTATGAAAAGAGAGCACAGCTATTTAAACATTATAGGCTCAAACATGGAAATTATACAAGAACAGAACAATTTCCTTGTTACATCCGGAATGTATGTACATTTATATCACATAATGAACAATATGTACACTTATGCTGCCTTCAAAACTCCAGATCAGCAGTATGTCATGTGGGTTTACTGAGACCTGTTCTGAGGCTGATTATTTTATTAATCACAATTACATTTAAGCCAAGTCAGGTGCCATTATAAAGACTATAACTTTAATGTGTGCTCCTTACAGAAAAGTTGTCAACGACAAGCCAGACATCAGCCAGATGGTACTTTCAATGGCCAGCTCTTTCTAAACCAGGTACAGTGGGGAGAACAAGTATTTGATACACTGCCGATTTTGCAGGTTTGCCCACTTACAAAGCATGTAGAGGTCTGTAATTTTTATCATAGGTACTCTTCAACTGTGAGAGACGGAATCTAAAACAAAAATCCAGAAAATCACATTGTATGATTTTTAAGTAATTAATTTGCATTTTATTGCATGACATAAGTATTTGATACATCAGAAAAGCAGAACATAATATTTGGTACAGAAACCTTTGTTTGCAATTACAGAGATCATACGTTTCCTGTAGTTCTTGACCAGGTTTGCACACACTGCAGCAGGGATTTTGGCCCACTCCTCCAAACAGACCTTCTCCAGATCCTTCAGGTTTCGGGGCTGTCGCTGGGCAATACGGACTTTCAGCTCCCTCCAAAGATTTTCTATTGGGTTCAGGTCTGGAGTCTCCAGGACCTTGAGATGCTTCTTACGGAGTCACTCCTTAGTTGCCCTGGCTGTGTGTTTCGGGTCGTTGTCATGCTGGAAGCCCAAGCCACAACCCATCTTCAATGCTCTTACTGAGGGAAGGAGTTTGTTGGCCAAGATCTCGCGATACATGGCCCCATCCATCCTCCCCTCAATACGGTGCAGTCGTCCTGTCCCCTTTGCAGAAAAGCATCCCCAAAGAATGATGTTTCCATGGTGGATGGTGTTCTTGGGGTTGTACTCATCCTTCTTCTTCCTCCAAACACGGCAAGTGGTGTTTAGACCAAAAAGCTCTATTTTTGTCTCATCAGACCACATGACCTTCTCCCATTCCTCCTCTGGATCATCCAGATGGTCATTGGCAAACTTCAGACGGGCCTGGACATGCGCTGCAGGATTTTAATCCATGATGGCGTAGTGTGTTACTAATGGTTTTCTTTGAGACTGTGGTCCCAGCTCTCTTCAGGTCATTGACCAGGTCCTGCCGTGTAGTTCTGGGCTGATCCCTCACCTTCCTCATGATCATTGATGCCCCACGAGGTGAGATATTGCATGGTGCCCCAGACCGAGGGAGACTGACCATCATCTTGAACTTCTTCCATTTTCTAATAATTGCGCCAACAGTTGTTGCCTTCTCACCAAGCTGCTTGCCTATTGTCCTGTAGCCCATCCCAGCTTTGTGCAGGTCTACAATTTTATCCCTGATGTCCTTACACAGCTCTCTGGTCTTGTGGAGAGGTTGGAGTCTGTTTGATTGAGTATGTGGACAGGTGTCTTTTATACAGGTAACGAGTTCAAACAGGTGCAGTTAATACAGGTAATGAGTGGAGAACAGGAGGGCTTCTTAAAGAAAAACTAACAGGTCTGTGAGAGCCGGAATTCTTACTGGTTGGTAGGTGATCAAATACTTATGTCATGCAATAAAATGCAAATTAATTATTTAAAAATCATACAATGTGATTTTCTGGATTTTTGTTTTAGATTCCGTCTCTCACAGTTGAAGACTACCTATGATAAAAATTACAGACTTCTACATGCTTTGTAAGTGGGCAAACCTGCAAAATCGGCAGTGTATCAAATACTTGTTCTCCCCACTGTATGTATTGGTGCATTGACGCCATGTTGCAATTACCATAATTATGAGATTCCAGCTTGTAAAAAACGTTCACGTTCTCATAGAACTTGTAATAATGACCTGTAAACTGGGAATTTTCTGGGAGCTCCTACTTGTGTAACTGTACCACCTGACTGCTGGGGATTAAGTTAGCCATTGATAGCGTTGAAATGCGTAATTCCCAGTCCAAGGACATGATCAGCTTGGAGTAGAACGTCACATGTTGTCACCTTGGAATTACGATAATTATTACATGGTGTGAACACAGCATATGACTTTGAGTATTTGACAACAGCACTATCTGACGCTATTATATGATAATGTCTTTGTCAATCCTTTTCTTCCTCTGTTAGGTTGCAGCTGACAAGGACTCATACAGGCAAACTCAGTGAGAATCCTCTGCGTTGATCAAGAAAGCCATCAGCTAAACCCATCTAGAGTGAGGATCGTCTTTGAAGGATGTTTGATGATGGATGAACTGACCAACCTCAGGACTTCTGTGTCCTTTTTTTCTGGACTGATTTATGCCCTGCATCTGGACAACCCTAACTGTATGAAAAATACTTTACATTTTATTTAGCAGGTAATACTCAACCTAGGAAAAGGTGAACTGACACCTAAAATTGAATACTGCCAATATTGTGAACTCAGGAGTGTATTTGTTTATTTATTCATTTATAAAGCACAATTAAAACAACATAATGTTGACGCAGTGTAAACAAACCATATAGTTTTGATGCAATTTGTTGTGATTCTGATAGACTGTCCATGTGCTTAACAATAAGCTGATTTGTTAAAACTAGGTTTTTTTCATATTTTATAAGGAAAATGTTTTCAGGACATGAAAAATTAATGTTTTGTTGTATATGTTTTGGAATTGAATTGAAATAAAACAGAAAATTGTATAAACCCTAATAAGTTGATTGAACTCAATTGATTTGAGTAAACTTGTTCCTCTCAATTTAATTGAGTAATGGAGTCTCCCAAAACGTGTACAGTGCATCCAGAAAGTATTTACATCGCTTCACTTTTTCCACATTTTGTTATGTTACAGCCTTATTCCAAAATGGATGAAATTCATTATTTTCCTCAAAATTCCACAAACAATACGCCATAATGACAACGTCAAAGAAGTTTGTTTGAAATCACTGCAAATTTATTTAAAAAAAAAAAAAAAAAAATCACATGTACATAAGTATTCACAGCCTTTGCGCAATACTTTGTTGAAGAACCTTTGGCACCAATTACAGCCTCAAGTCTTTTTGAGTATGATGCTACAAGCTTGGCACACCTATTTTTGGGCAGTTTCTCCCATCTTTCTTTGCAGGACCTCTCAAGCTCTATCAGGTTGAATGGGGAGCGTTGGTGCACAGCCATTTTCAGATCTCTCCAGAGATGTTCAATCGGGTTCAAGTCTAGGCTCTGGCTGGGCCACTCAAGGACATTCACTCAGTTGTCCCGTAGCCACTCCTTTGTTATCTTGGCTGTGTGCTTAGGGTCGTTGTCCTGTTGGAAGATGAACCTTCGCCCCAGTCTGAGGTCCAGAGTGCTCTGTAGCAGGTTTTCATCAAGGATTTCTCTGTACATTGCTGCATTCATCTTTCCCTCGATCCTGACTAGTCTCCCAGTTCCTGCCGCTGAAAAACATCCCCACAGCATGATGCTGCCACCACCATGCTTCATTGTAGGGATGCTATTGGCCAGGTGATGAGCGGTGCCTGGTTTCCTCCAGACATGACCCTTGCCATTCAGGCCAAAGAGTTCAATCTTTGTTTCATCAGACCAGAGAGTTTTGTTTCTCATGGTCTAAGAGTCCTTCAGGTGCCTTTTGGCAAACTCCAGGCGAGCTGTCATGTGCCTTTTACTGAGGAGAGTCTTGATTAATACAGCCCTGATTGGTGGAGTGCTGCAAAGATGGTTGTTCTTCTGGAAGGTTCTCCTCTCTCAACAGAGTCCTGGTGGTTCCAAACTTCTTCCATTTATGGATGACGGAGGCCACTGTGCTCATTGGGACCTTCAATGCTGCAGAAATTTTTCTGTACCCTTCCCCAGATCTGTGCCTCAATACAATCCTGTCTTGGAGGTCTACAGACAATTCCTTGGACTTTATGGCTTGGTTTGTGCTCTGACATGCACTGTTAACTGTAGGACCTTATATAGACAGGTGTGTGCCTTTCCAAATCATGTCCAATCAACTGAATTTACCACAGGTGGACTCCGATCAAGTTGTAGAAACACCTCAAGGATGATCAGTGGAAACAGGATGCACCTGAGCTCAATTTTGAGTGTCATGGCAAAGGCTGTGAATACTTATGTACATGTGATTTTTTTCCCCCCGTTTTTTATTTTTAATAAATTTGCAAAGATTTCAAACAAACTTCTTTCACGTTGTCATTATGGGGTATTGTTTGTAGAATTTTGAGGAAAATAATGAATTTAATCCATTTTGGAATAAGGCTGTAACATAAAATTTGGAAAAGTGAAGAGCTGTGAATACTTTCCGGATGCACTGTATATTTAAGTTCACTTAACTTGGTGCTCACATTGACTGTACTTAAATTGTTAAGTTCACCAAACTTGGTGTTTATTTAATGTACTTAAACAATTAAGTTCACTTAACTTGGTGTTAATTTTAAGTGTACTTACATATTTACATAAGTTAATTCAACATGGAAATTAAACTGAAATTAAGCGCTTCACTTTTCCAAATAACAAGCTTCCGGCGGTCAGCAAGTCGACTTATGGCGAAAGAGTAACCCCTGACCCTTGACGCATGCGTATTGACAAATGCAGAACCGCAGAGAATAGAGCAAAACAAAACACCGGTCATGAATTAGAAGTCTAAAACGAGAATTTTTAAAGAGAAATGGCAGAGAATTTCGATATAAGAGAAGAGGGGCTTGAGTTTGTTGCCCAGCTCTATCCGCAAGAGGCGTCAAAGCTTGCGATGCTCCTATACATCGCGTCAGGGGTTACTCTTTTAGTGCAAGTCGACTTGCGTACCGCTGATCGCCGCGCCGGAAGCTAATTATTTTAGTCTAAATATGGATATTTTTCTTACATAAACGCGCCACTTTGCTTCAAAAGGCCTTTATTAACCCCCCGGAGCCGCGTGGAGCAGTTTTATGATGGATAGATGCACTTTTATGGACTTCAAAAATGAACTGTCAAGTCAATGCCATTATAAAGCTGGGAAGAGCCAGGACTTTTTTTTATATAACTCAGATTGTATTCGTCTGAAAGAAGAATGTCATATACATCTAGGAGGATTTGAGGGTGAGTAAAAAAAAAAAATTGGGTTAACTATCCCTTTAATGGATAATGGAGTAAACAATTTTTTACTAATATGTACTGAGCTGTACTAATACTAACAATGCTGACACCAAGTCTGCAACGAGACAAACTTTTTTCTAAACCAAAAAGCTGGTTTGCCAAAGACTGTACCTTCAGCCTGAGAGCATTCTGCCGCATTGACATCAGTACATTTTGATGTACTGTTCTGGCAGGTCACGTTAGTTAAGCTCGCATCAGCTGACTGTCAGCTGATCACGTCTACCTATAGGGATACGATGTCTATCACAGCGTGCATATATAAGCTCCTTCAGTATTATCAGCAGCTATCGCGTTTCTCCAGAGCTCATTTAATGGTGAATTCGGAGGGTGAAACCACATCATCTCACTAGGAATTGTGCAATCTGGATTTAGCGAGAGGAATTCGTTCCCCACATGGATTTCACCTAAGATTCAAGTTTGTGAACTTGAACACGCGACTCGCTGCATTGATTGTAAGCATGGCCACAGCCAGCTATGAGGTCACCGTATTTTTCCGAGGTGTATATAAATGTTGTGAAATAATTGCGTAATAGAATATTAACGCTACTTTAGTGCTGCAAGGATAATGACAGCACCAAGATCTTCTCATCTAAGCTGCCTGCGGTCTGTCACCGCTCGTCAATTTCAAAATATTTGAGTTGACCAATCAAATCAAAGTAGGCGGGCTTTATATGCAGAAGCTGCTGAGCGTGAGCGCGAATTCGCATTTAGCAGCACAAGTCGCGCGATGCTTCAGTAAACGGTGCGAGATGGAAGTAGTTAATCTAAAAATTTAATATTTGACAGCTGTTTTAGGATAGAAATGTTAAACAACCGATAAAAATTACCAGGCAAACTAATAAAATTTTGTCTAATTTTGAATTAAAAAAAGGACATTACGAAGCCGATTTCCTCAGATTAGGCATGATTAGGCATAAGAGATAATGAATGTGTAACGTTACATATTGTGAATGAATTTAATAAACTTATTTACCTATAGGTTCGTAGCCTTCAGTGAATTAACTTGTCTAAGAAAATGCTTAATAAAATATAGGCTAAATATCAGTTGACCTATCAGAGACTATCAGTCAAAGCTCAGCTTTAGGAGGGGAAGAGACAGCGCAAGAGAAGGAGACTGAGAAAAAAAGAAAGAGTGATGGAGGTATGACAAATAATCTCCTGCCCTCTAACATGGTTTTGAAAGCTATTTATTATTCATTTTTTGGCCTTCAAACATCTTAAAATGCACATATGTAGATCAGAGAAATCCAAATTTTCTCTGGGGAGTATGCCCCTGAACCCCCCTAACTACCTCAATTTTGGGACCTCACTGATTTTAAAACTCTGCCTACGGCCCTGATTGTAAGCTGCATGATCTGGAAGTGACTGAGTTGGCATTGCTTCTCACATAGATGCATTGTTGACATGGACTCGCTGAAGTTATACTAACTAAACCAAGAACAATTCAGATGAGATCTGCACTCACCCGCATGAAGAAGGATGTCAAGAGAAGATCAAACATCCACGTCACCGCTGGCTATATTTCACTCTCCATTCATCCCTGAATACTTCACGAAGCTAAGCTAAGTTCCTTTTTAATGCTCATTGCTAAAAGCTATCAGGGTATTGGCAACTGCTCGTTGCTAATCCATGTTGCTTAGGCCATCTGTGTTGCTTAGGCTTCTAGTCATTTTCAGTAAACAGAGCTTGTGCTAGGCTTATGCGATCATATTGGCATATGTGCGTTAAATCTGTTGTCATTGGCAACTTGCTTGTCGCTGCAACATGCTGTGCATTAAACTTAAGTCAGGTTGCTTTTGTTGTTGTGGTGCTTTATATGGCACAGATCAAGCAGCTTGCGGTGAGGGACAGGAAATAACGATTCATGGTGCAAACAAAATGTTCTGCTGTGGTGCAGCTCTAAAAAGACAATAAACAGTCATTGTTCAGCTGAGTCAGCTCAGCGTCGATTCTGTTATCTGCACGTTCGTTCTTAAAGTTATAGTTGATATTGGAAACGTGTGTTCTTAAAGGGTCATGAAACCCCCGTCTTTCAGCTCATGTCCACATCACAATCTTTTTGAAAAATGCAACTTAAATGGGCGTGGATGGCCGTGAGAAGAGGTGAGGGGAGGGGAGTGGGTGTGGCAGAGCAAGGCAGAGGAGAAAGAGGGGGGCGAGCAACTGTCATCTGTCAGTGGCCCATGCCAACTGTCACTAAAAATAAGGGGTAAAACGTAAAGAAATGCAGGATTTTTAAAGCTGGCAAAATTAAAGTCCAATAAAATACACTGACAACCGTATGTTTGCCCTTTTAAAAGTAACTGAATGCCCTGCTACATATATTAGATTAATCGTAATTCTGTTTAAAACATAGAAATGCACATACACAATTATTATTGTTATTAAAAATATATAATTATGTTTATATACACACTATAAATGCACATATTTGAAAATAAGAAATTGCGCGGAAAAAAACCGTTCCGTACGTAGCCTAGATCTACGCGCCCCCCAGGAACACCCATAATAAAGATGGACAGTGACAGTACAATTGAGGTATTATCGAAATATATAAATTATCATAACGAATGCTTATTTAGCAAAAGTCAAGTCAAACTGTTAGGGTTAAATTTGACACACATACCGCATTTGAAAGGATTGAAAAGTCCTCCGGACTTGGTAGAGCATCACCGTCAAGACGCAAAATGCGTTGCTGAACAAGGCCGAAGTCCACCTGTCTCCAGTTCTCTTAGCTCTCTCTCGAAAAATGCTTGCTACGCCAACCGGGCCAACCAACCGCCCGCAGCCAGAGTCTAGCCCTGGCAGCATCGCGGGGAAAGCCATGCAACACACCCTAACTTTTACACCAAGAAAACAAACACTTACGACCCATGACCATGAACGCCTCTCTCATCTACTACGCGAACTCACAGACTGACACTTCTGTCATTCGAAAGGACCACGTGCTGTCATGAATAATTAAGAGACGGTGTCTTCTCATAGGATAAGAAAACTCAGTCTCATTAATAATAATGAGACACCGACGCGTCATCGAAGTACTATAGTGCGCTGGCGCGTCACAACCTGTGACGTGGACACGATGTAGTTTTTAAACCCGGAAGACGAAAATGGGGGGGAAAAGCTAAGAATTAACCAGTTTCACCCTTCAATTAAATCTAACAGATGCTAACATTGTGTTCAATGATGTTCAACACACATACCTCTGTTAAAATCTTAGAAAATTTAGTTTAGGGTTTCATGACCCTTTAAAGCTGTAGTGCTATCGGAAACACACTTGTTCTTAAAGCTGTAGTGCTATCGGAAACAAGCTTGTTCTTAAAGCTGTAGTGCTATCGGAAACACGCTTGTTCTTAAAGCTGTAGTGCTTTTGGAAACACGTTTGTTCTTAAAGCTGTAGTGCTATCGGAAACACGCGTGTTCTTAAAGCTGTAGTGCTATCGGAACACGCTTGTTCTTAAAGCTGTAGTGCTTTTGGAAACACGTTTGTTCTTAAAGCTGTAGTGCTATCGGAAACACGCGTGTTCTTAAAGCTGTAGTGCTATCGGAAACAAGCTTGTTCTTAAAGCTGTAGTGCTATCAGAAACACGCTTGTTCTTAAAGCTATAGTTGCTATTGAAGCAGGTGTGTTCTTAACACTAGTTGCTATTGGAAACGCATGTTCTTAAAGCTATATTGCTATTGGAAATGTGTTCATCTTAAAGGTATAGTGCTATTGGAAACACACTTGTTCTTAAAGCTATAGTTGCTATTGGAAACACGCTTGTTCTTAAGCTATATTGCTATTGGAAACATGTTTGTTCTTAAGCTGTAGTGCTATTAGAAACACTTGTTCTTAAGCTAT
Source organism: Coreius guichenoti (assembly GCA_039654105.1). NCBI lineage: Eukaryota > Metazoa > Chordata > Actinopteri > Cypriniformes > Gobionidae > Coreius > Coreius guichenoti. Next base: position 37,447,393 of record CM077171.1, read on the forward strand.
ATTGCTATATTGGGAACGATTACTTTGCAACATGCTGTGTTAATGTTAGCAACATGCTATGGCTTAAAGCTTATCTAGATTATCGGTAACATGCTTGTGCTTGAATACACAGTAGGTACGTTTTACCACAGAAGTCTCTTATTCAACACTAACAATATCGTAGCTTGATGATCCCATGAAGGAGTGTGGAGCCATAGGAGTCGTCGTCTTCTCCTCCACAGCCGATGGAATCACCCCGACAGGAGCAGAATCATGATCATGAATGAGGACACACACTGTATTTCATTGCTAGCTGCACGTTGCATCTAACTTGGAGCTGTTGCTGCAGGGTGTATGTTTCCCCCGACCAGACTACCACTAGCTTAATACTAGTTCTGTGATTACAACATGCTTGTTGTATCAGATTTGTTGTCGCTAGTCAGAACTGTTGCTGCAGTATTATGATGTAATTCCAAGTAAGGAGGATATTGAAGAGGAATCTCCATCTCTCATCTCTGGCTTACAGCAGTTGGGGTTGCAGGGGTTCAGTTAAGGATGTTTTGCCCAGTTGTCATCTGACGTGTCAGAGAAGGAACACCATTCTAGAAGGGAAGACATTTTCACATTTTGAGTAAAGATTATTAAAGACAGCTTGGACGGATGAAGGTTTACCACAAGACTACAGCCAACAAGCATGCACATCTGCACCTGCATGAGAGGAATAATGGTCCACACCAGCAGGTGGTGGTAGCATTCATCACTCAAAGAACTGGAACTGGACTGCTGATACACAACCATAAGCAAGCAGCGCCTGATTCATTTTGATAATTCAGTCTTCACTTTCTTTATTTCAGATGGCATATCATTGATGGAAAATGCTGTGTTGCTTAAGCTTCCGGTATTGGCAATATGCTTGTTGCTATGGCTTATGCGGGTAGTGGCAATATACTTGTTTAGGTCATCTGGGTAAGGGCAACATGCTTGTTGCTTAAGCCTTTCCGATATTATTGGCAGCATGCTTGTTGCCTTAGCTCTTTCAGGTAACAGTTTTTTTTTAGGGAAAAAAAAAAAAAAAATTAAATGAATAATTTCAGATTTCGCATTAGTTTGTGATTGGGGGATATCAGCATTGGTTTTGTTTTGGGGGTTTATCACTGCTTTCCCTGCTCTTATCCATGCTAGGCTGCATGGATGCGCAGGGAGTTCTTGGCCAGAACAGAATCATACCGCCACTCCAAACTATATGCTAATTGTCAATCATCTTTGATGATAGTGGTCCTAGGGCTGGACAATATGACCTAAAATCAAAACCTCGATTAATTGAACACTTTACCTCGATTACGATTAATGAATGATTATTTTGGTTTGGGTTTTTTTTTTTTTTTTTTGCCCTCATAGTTCACTGACAAGGTATGTCCTGTAAATATACTTGACTATTAAAGGTGGGATATTTCTTTGTTTAATAAATTAGCACCGTGAGAGTACAGTTATTTGAATGCATTAATGAAAGAGAGATTGTGTGTGTGAATTAGTCATACCATCTCTTTATTAATTGTGAAGCTGTGCGTTGTATGTAGTTACTTCAAAAGTAGAAAAATGTTTTAACTTTTGAGTTTCTAAGCTACTTTAGTGATAAATCACAGGACAGCGTCGACAGTGAGTTTCTGCGCTCCTCTCTGCGTGCGCGATTTTCACGTGATGTGCGAGCTACTGTCTGTATGAGTGTTTGTGTGTCACAATGCATCAGCACACTAGCTCAATATAATGATACACATTCGATGGTCTAAAATCGCTTAAATGACCAAACTGGCAAGCCTTAAAACGCATACAATTGACAAAGTTTAGTGAAGACGCAAGTGAAAGTGATCTGGCTTCAGGGCTCGCACGTTGTCAGAGACACGACGTGGATCGGCTCTCTGTGTCAGAGAAAACAGCTTGCAAACACTGAAGTGCCATGTTTTCCATATTGATGTTATTGAATGGTGTAAAATCATTTGATTGTTCAAAATGGCAAGCCTTTAAATGCATACAATTGACAAACTTTCATGAGGATGCTCTCTGCGTGTGTTGACCATGCCACTGACTGCACGCGCGGTAGTAAGTTTTTAAGGGTAAAGTATTAACAGGACTAAAAACCAAAATAACCAACATGGGAAAATTACGTTAGAGGTTATGAATTTCGGTTTCGATTACTTTCCGATTAATCGTCCAGCCCTAAGTGGTCCTGACAGAAATCAAGCGTAGCGTTAGTTCTGGCAGGTCATGTTAGTCAAGCTCACATCAGCTGACTGTCAGCTGATCACGTCTACCTATAGGGATAAGATGTCTATCACAGCATGCATATATAAGCTCCTTCAGTATTATCAGCAGCTATCGCGTTCTCCAGAGCTCATTTACCCTCCACCATCCCCAGCTCCTCCTTTCGTCAGTCAGGATTTGGCATTCTGATTCCCCTTGAATCAGACTAAATTCCCGAATGATGTTGTACATTTAAATATTGACATTAATGACATCTGCAATACATTATGTTGGTTCTGTTCTGTTTACCTTAGGGGGGTTATTGCTGCTCTCCCTGCTCTTATCCATGCTAGGCTGCATGGATGCGCAGGGAGTTCTTGCCCAGAACAGAATCATACCGCCAATCCAAACTATATGCTAATTGTCAATCATCTTTGACGATAGTGGTCCTGACAGAAAAGGTGTTTCTGGTAATTCAGGTCTAATGAGTAAATGAGACACACAAAGACACATTGCTTGTGGGAAATCCTACATGTTGTCCATCTATTTGGCCTTCAAATATTATCCCAATAGAGGAAGTCAAATGCAAGGAGTTGGGGGACTGAAGGTTGGTGTCCTCGAATAAGATCCCCACTGGCACATCCAGAATAGAGTTTCAATGATCAGACACCTGGTAAAGGAACAGGTATAAATACTAAATTGAGTATTTTGATCATTAATCAAAGGTTGACTGTCAATGGGCCTACCTGGGCCTACCTTACCCCAGAATTCGCTGCGTGCCGGTGACGACAGGATTTGTATAGACTGGTCTGTAATCCCGTGGCACCCGATCAGATTTCTTGCGGCGCAGGATTAAATATCCAGTGAAAGACGGTGGCGTTTGGTAACTCTGGTATACTTTGGACAGGAGCGGGAGGTCTGAAAAATTCAAGCGCGTGTCACAAAACGTCCTGTAGTGGTGGCATTCACACAATTCCCAGTTCCCTGCCCTGAGCAACCTGGCAATATAATGTTTCATTTAACAGTTTTAACTGGCATACATTTTATTTCTCAACCATTCTCTCAAGAAGCGGAAACAGTCTGTCCATTCTCTCCCTGCTCTTTCTTTCTTTTTCTTTTATCTTGCGTTTTTCAGCATTTTCTTTAAATACAAATTAGATGTCTGCGCGGGACTGTTTTTTCGTCTCGCTCCAGCTATAGGTTCTATTCCGCACCCTCCTGCTCCCGCTACTGGAAACCCTGTCCCTCGGTTCGGCCTTCGTGCACTTCGAAGGACTGGCCTTTGAAGTCCGCGACCTTCAAAGTGCGCAGCCTTCAAATTGGGACACAGCTATTGTCTCCAAGCAGGACAGGTAGCCCTCGAAGGACAAGGATTCGGACCTCAGTTGGCTGGAATGACTTCAGTGGGAAAACAAGAAATTCCATTAATTCCACAACAACTCACTATCAGTATGTTTGCAGTATTTTTATGAAAATATAATTACATTTCCACATGTTCTTGTCTCATATCACCTGTAATAGAAAAACAATTGAAAATATTAAAGTTAACAAAGTCGATGCAAAAATATCAAAGAAAATTACATTATTTATAATTAAAATTATAATCTTGCAATGCTATTCAAAATATACCTAAACCAACAAATAAAGGTCTCTGGCTCTAAAAAGTGACGTGCATGCTTGGAAGGTAGATAACTAGATTTAGCTTGCAATCTTTGATTGCTTTGTAGGTAACTTAACGTTAATTATTGGCGACAAGTGTGAAGATAGACTGTTGGTCACTATTGGTCTCAGCTATAGTTGAAATGTTCTTAAAACACGCGATTAATACTTCACGAAATATTGCGTGTCACAAGTCAAAATATGAAAAAAGTTGATTTCTCAATAATACTGTCAACAAAATCATGAAAATATCGTTATTAGTTTGACGGGACAACATCACTAACTGGCCTCAGAACATAGCTGCATGTTCTTTCTCACAGAAATGCATGATTAAACTATGGTTAAGTGTATAAATTAACATGTTTCAATATTACAAATCAAATCAAGAATCATTTGATATCTCAGTTAGTTATACCATCACAAACCCATCAATACAAAATTAATGGCTACGTTAGCAAAGTTTCACCGGGAAACATTTGTAATCATGGCTGTTTTACTATAGCAATGTAGCATTAAGATTTAACCAAACATTTCACCATTAAAAATCACACCAAAATAACATTATATCTACATATTTTTACTTACGAACTTAAGATTCACACGATGGAAAAGTCCGGTCTTGATTTGAATCAGCAGCAACAGACAACGAGGCGAAAAGGACCGCCTTTTGCAAATATCCACCAATCAGTGCATTAGTTCTCTTGTTGCCAGGCAGAACTCCTTGCATGGCCAATCACATCAAAGGAAGACCAGAGTGAGCTATTTTAATTAATTATGATTTTGAGTTCATAACACTTGAAATCTTAAGTTTATGTATTTTGTAGGTTAATAAGTTAAACTAATATTTTTGAGTATCTTGAGACTAAAGTAATATTTAGTCAAGATTACCTGATTGTTTAAGTAAAGACAACATTAAGGGTTTACTGTGTGTGTGTGTGTATATGTATATATATATATATGTGTGTGTGTGTGTGTGTGTGTGTGTATGTATGTATATATATATATATATGTGTGTGTGTTTATATATATATATATATATATATGTGTGTGTGTGTATATATATATATATATATATATATATATATATATGTGTGTGTGTATATATGTGTATATATATATATATATATATGTGTGTATATATGTGTATATATATATACACTCACCTAAAGGATTATTAGGAACACCATACTAATACTGTGTTTGACCCCCTTTCGCCTTCAGAACTGCCTTAATTCTACGTGGCATTGATTCAACAAGGTGCTGAAAGCATTCTTTAGAAATGTTGGCCCATATTGATAGGATAGCATCTTGCAGTTGATGGAGATTTGTGGGATGCACATCCAGGGCACGAAGCTCCCGTTCCACCACATCCCAAAGATGCTCTATTGGGTTGAGATCTGGTGACTGTGGGGGCCATTTTAGTACAGTGAACTCATTGTAATGTTCAAGAAACCAATTTGAAATGATTCGAGCTTTGTGACATGGTGCATTATCCTGCTGGAAGTAGCCATCAGAGGATGGGTACATGGTGGTCATAAAGGGATGGACATGGTCAGAAACAATGCTCAGGTAGGCCGTGGCATTTAAACGATGCCCAATTGGCACTAAGGGGCCTAAAGTGTGCCAAGAAAACATCCCCCACACCATTACACCACCACCACCAGCCTGCACAGTGGTAACAAGGCATGATGGATCCATGTTCTCATTCTGTTTACGCCAAATTCTGACTCTACCATCTGAATGTCTCAACAGAAATCGAGACTCATCAGACCAGGCAACATTTTTCCAGTCTTCAACTGTCCAATTTTGGTGAGCTCGTGCAAATTGTAGCCTCTTTTTCCTATTTGTAGTGGAGATGAGTGGTACCCGGTGGGGTCTTCTGCTGTTGTAGCCCATCCGCCTCAAGGTTGTGCGTGTTGTGGCTTCACAAATGCTTTGCTGCATACCTCGGTTGTAACGAGTGGTTATTTCAGTCAAAGTTGCTCTTCTATCAGCTTGAATCAGTCGGCCCATTCTCCTCTGACCTCTAGCATCAACAAGGCATTTTCGCCCACAGGACTGCCGCATACTGGATGTTTTTCCCTTTTCACACCATTCTTTGTAAACTCTAGAAATGGTTGTGCGTGAAAATCCCAGTAACTGAGCAGATTGTGAAATACTCAGACCGGCCCGTCTGGCACCAACCAACCATGCCACGCTCAAAATTGCTTAAATCACCTTTCTTTCCCATTCTGACATTCAGTTTGGAGTTCAGGAGATTGTCTTGACCAGGACCACACCCCTAAATGCATTGAAGCAACTGCCATGTGATTGGTTGATTAGATAATTGCATTAATGAGAAATTGAACAGGTGTTCCTAATAATCCTTTAGGTGAGTGTATATACATACACATACATATACACATGCACACGTATATTTAATGATATTTACATTTTTTAAAAATATTTTCATATGATCTTCACTTTTAAATTAAAACGTAACCCTTTAATTAAACTCATTTGTGATGAAGTCATTTGAGTGGCACAAATTTGACAAACATGCAATATGCATAACTGTTATGCATAACCAAGACAAACTTGGATGTTAGAGAGGAGAAAACAGCAATGTCTAAAACACAATAACGCTGCTCATGCACAATAGCAACTACGTTGTCCACAATGTTTTATTTATATCTGCAATATAGCTGCCATTTCTGCAATAATAATAATCAGTCAATGTCAGATTTACAGCATACATTGGTATTGACATTTAGATAGCATGACTGGTTAGGAATGACAATCTCAGAGGCAGTGAAAGATTTATTGATTGAGTTGCAAATGCATCCGTTTGTTTTAAAAACGGAACAAACAACTAATTAAAAACGGGTTTAGAAAAGTTGTGAAAAGCGCTTAATTTACTAGCCTAAAGATAAACTAGGTGCAATGTGTTAGCACAAAGTGCGTAATGATTTGCTTGATATCTTGCTACCTAACAAGCATCTCAGCATACAGTATATTTAATTATACATAATAAATCCAATTAAAATGTGTGGTACAAAAACATTGCATAAAAACTCCCCCAGGAGCACAGGAAAAAAATGATCTTTCAGAATAGATGTCCTCCTCATATAATAATTACATCCAACGACATTAATCATAATACATTGCTTTTTAAGTAGCCTGTATTACATAAGCATGGCTCTTTAGGTTTAGTGCACATTAACAATAACATGGGGTCTAATTTCAGGTGAACAGTTCACATACAGCATTATCATATTCAGATTGGGTAGCGATATGAGGGTACAACATCACTCCAGAGGGGATTATTGGGATTATTATTTCATTAATTATTTATTATTTATTAATTAAGTGGCGTAACAGACTTAAGTAATATTACTTGTAATATGTCTTGCTTGCTAATTAGACACAATTAAGTTGCGGTCATATGTTCAGCAAATTTTAAGGGCGAAATCCAGCCATGTCCACCTTATTTTTTAACGTATAAGAGTGAGTTCGGCCATTTGTAAAAACCACAGTGTTTTGAGTGGTTTTTAGTGTCTTGAAGTCTACATCCTGATTTCTTACTGACCCAAACTGGGTAGAAAAGTCAACAAGCCATGCAATTTGAGGTATCATTCATTTGCATAGCACAAAAAACAACAACTATGCAGTAATGAGAGAAAAACACTCACAAGAAAACCATTATGTTCCGATCCATATTTCCTAACATAAGAATATGACATGCATCTGCTTTTTCTGATAATTATTTTATAGTTTTATTCCCTTTGTTAGATATTGTTATAAGATGCCGTCTTTTTTATGCCCCAATTTATCTTCACTTTACAATATGAATATTTCTTTAAAAAATATTGACGATATTGCTACTTTTGAGCATCAGCACCTTGATCCTTTTTGCAATTAGTGCTCAATTTCCAGCTGATGCTTAACGCACTGAACTCAGAAGCGAGCATATGCACATGTCTGATTGTGCTTGCATAGTCCATTCATGTCAAAAAACATACAAGTGAATCCAGTAGAGAGCAAGGTGGGTGCACAATGAAACATTTAGTGACATTTTAGGCTATTATGTGGGAGTGAAACCAATAAATGTTTGTGCTGTTTGTGGATTTATTTAATCTGTGGTGAGGTGTGTGTGCATGCATATTCATGAGTAAAAACAAAAACCAAAAAACAGCCACTCTGTTCCTTCAAACGTCACTCTCCTGAGATCATTATAAAAAGGCACTTGCATAAAAACGCATGACTGTTCCACTGAAAGCATAAAGCAGACTTCAATTAATTTAAGCAGATCCTACTGTCTCATTACTGCTAATCGGGTAATTATTCTAGCAACTAGCGTGTGATGCTACATATTTGCAGGTATAAATGGGGATTTAAGAACAGGCTTTGAGATATGCAAGTTCAATATTGTTCATACCAACAATAGATTGATACAGAAAAACAGATTTGAGAGGGGAAACACAAGCTCTGTTTCAAAACCTAGTGCGCTTAGCCAAGTGAACCTAACACTCTGCACCCTACATAGGTAGCTACACTATATTTCCAAAAGTTTTGGGACGCCTGCCTTTACATGCACATGAACTTTAATGATATCCCATTCTTAATTCGTTGGGTTTAATATGGAATTGGCCCACCTTTTGCAGCTATAACAGCTTCCACTCTTCTGGGAAGGCTTTCCACAAGGTTTAGGAGTGTGTTTGTGGGAATTTTTGACCATTCTTCTAGAAGTGCATTTGTGAGGTCAGGCACTGATGTTGGACGAGAAGGCCTGGCTCACAGTCTCTGCTCTAATTCATACCAAAGGTGTTCTATCGGGTTGAGGTCAGGACTCTGTGCAGGCCAGTCAAGTTCATCCACACCAAACTCGCTCATCCATGTCTTTATGGACCTTGTGCACTGGTGTGCAGTCATGTTGGAACAGGAAGGGGCCATCCCAAACTGTTCCCACAAAGTTGGGAGCATGAAATTGTCCAAAATGTCTTGGTATGCTGAAGCATTAAGAGTTCATTTCACTGGAACTAAGGGGCCAAGACCAACCCCTGAAAAACAACCCCACACCATAATCCCCCCTCCACCAAACTTTACACTTGGCACAATGCAGTCAGGCAAGTACTGCGTACGCACTGTTCTTGAGCCAATCTGAAGGCCACACGAAGTTTGGAGGTCTGTAGCTATTGACTCTGCAGAAAGTTGGCGACTTCTGTGCACTGTGCACCTCAGCATGCGCTGACCCCGCTCTGATTTTACGTGGCCTACCACTTCGTGGCTGAGTTGCTGTTGTTCCCAATTGCTTCCACTTCGTTATAATACCACTAACAGTTGACCGTGGAATATTCAGGTGGCAACCTATCACGGTACCACGCTTGAATTCACTGAGCTCCTGAGAGCGACCCATTCTTTCACAAATGTTTGTAGAAGCAGTCTGCATGCCTAGGTGTTTGATTTTATACACCTTTGGCCATGGAAGTGATTGGAACACCTAAATTCAAGGATTTGGAGGGGTGTCCCAATACTTTTGGCAATATAGTGTATCTTCTAAGGCAGCATCTTTATTGTATTAGAAACAATTTGGATGCTCTACATTGGCAGAAACTGTCATACAAATGGGAGACTCGCAATTGATTACAATACATGTGATGTGAGAGGAACTTTTTTGTGCCTCATTTCCAATCAAGCTGCAACTAAGCAGCACAACTGTTTTCAACATTGGGTTCCTGCCTTGAATTTGGCAAAAACAAGGTGCACACAATGCTTACTAGGTTTTGAAAAAGAGCAATAGTCTACATTTTTAAACGTTGCCAGATGCATAACACATATATACAAACACTATTTCCCACAGTGAAGGTGAAACCCATCAGAAGCAAGACTCGGGCACAGGTCTCTGTCTGCCAAGTGAAGTGCTGCTGTATCTGATTCTCTGTAGTGTTGCATAGGAGGATTTATCAACCGCAAGTCCTTTATGGGGGGTTGGCACCAATGGACCATTTCTTTGGAGAGACAATGTCCTTTTTAAAGTCATATCTAGCCTGCTTTGAATACTGGATGAGCTGTGCGCGCGTTTTATATTAGCTGTGCTTGAACAAACCTGGTTTTCTCTGCTACTAACCATTTTATTGCCACTCTTGTGAGCAGTACCGGTTTTCCTCGCCTCAATGAGTGCCTTCCCATTAAGAGTGCCGTTGGATAGAGAGAGTTTGGTCAAGCTCTTGCTGGAAAGCGTTTTTCCATGACCCACCTCCTTGCTGATGACGGGAAGGATGCCATCCTTACTCCTGCTTTCCCCGGTGGCCGTCTGCGTCTGGCTGGGATGAATCCTGCTAGCTGCAGCCGCCTGGTTTCGAGTCCGTTTTAATGTAGAGTCTCTGGAATGAGATGCACTGTTGCTAGTGCAGTTGGGGAGTGCAGTAGGGGAACCTTGAAGCGACTTGCTTGCTTGAGTCCTTTCGTGCTCCTGCCTGGTTGAGGTCGAGCCGCTTTTGGCCCATAAGCCATCGCAACTGATACCATTAACGTCCGATGCTGGTCTGCTCTGGCCTTCGGGTAGCCTGGGCGAATCCGGACCTTGATAGCTAGTCCGCTCCACACCGTTGAGACTACTGCTACAGCTGGGGGAACTCAGGGAATCGTCCTTGCGAAGCTGGTCTTTCGCCTGTGAAGGACTAGCGACGATGCTGACTATGGGCTCCTTGGTACATCGAGGCCGCCGGCCCGACTCAAGGTACTCCACCAGCTCATCGTTTCCGGATTGTGGAGCTACGCTGGAGGGCTTTCTGTGGTCCTTGGAAGCAAATGACCAGCGCAGTGGAAGAACTTTGCTTGGGCCCGTCTTGGATTTTGAGTGGTAGCGCATACTCATGCTGTGACCCCGGATGCTCCGTACAAATGGCGTCGGCTCAACTACACCTAAAAGCAAAAAATAGAGGGCTAGTAAGTCACATGTGACCAGTGTTGGGTGTAACTAGTTACTAAGTAATTAGTTACTGTAATTTAATTACTTTTCCCTTGAAAAAGTAAAGTAAGGGATTACTCTTATTTTTTCTGTAATTTAATTACAGTTACTTCTGATGTAATTGAACTAAATACTGTGTATAGACTGTAGAGCATTTATATATAATACAACTTTAAAAACTTTAAAATGCACGTTTTTATGTATCCTCACATTTGTAATACTTTGGTCAGTTAATAAAAATGATTTATTTGGTTCAAATGATATGATTTTTTTTGTTTTATATTATTTATTTGAATGAATTAAAAGAGCCGTTTCATGTCTATCCTTAGTCGAGGTTGATATAGGATTTATAAAGTAATTAGTAATAAGTAATTAAATACTTTTTGGAGAGAGTAATTTGGACAGTAATCTAATTACACTATTGAAGATGTAATTAGTAACTAGTAATTACTTTTTTGGAGTAACTTACCCAACACTGTATGTGACACACATGGTCGGAAATCGCAATGAACTGTTTGTGGCGAAACGTGACATGCAGAATCTATTTTTTGTTTTTGTGTTTATTTTACGGTATGATATTTTTGTAGTTAATAGTTGTTCGTAGTTAATAGTTAGTTAATAGTTAGAAGTGGACCTCAATCTAAAGTGTGACCAAATTTGCTAATGTTGTTTTGATGTGTCGTAAATTCATAAATATTGTTAAGCATATGCATTTTCTGCTGACACTTTACAATAAGGTCCTATTAGTTAATGCATTAGATAACATTAACCCTCATATGGTTCGGACCCCATTTGATGTTTCCCTTATTAAAAAAAGATTTTCCCTTCATCTCAGTGGCATGAGATTTTTTTGACTTTTGTTACATTTATCTATCTAAACACACAAAAAACTGGCCTTGATTTGGTTGTTCTGAAGGTATGTAAAAAAAAAAAAAAAAAAAAAGTCACACTCAAACGGACCCTGAAAAAGGACCCTGGAAAAGACCCTGAAAAGACACTGAAAAAGAAACTGAAAAGACCATGAGTGTAAAGTGGAACTGAGAACCATATAAGGGTTAAATAACAATGAGCAATACATTTGTTACAGTATTTCTTAATCTTTGTTAACGTTAGTTAATATAAATACAACTGTTCATTGTTAGATTGTGTTAATCTATTAAATCATATATTAACAGATACAACTTCTGATTTTAATAATGCATTAGTAAATGTTGAAATTAACATTAAATCATTAAAGCGCACAAAAAGTAATCTCTCCGCTTTATAACATTAAGGTTGAACCACTGGAGTCACATGGACTATTTTAACGATGTCTTTACTACCTTTCTGCTCCTTGAAAGTGTTAATAAAGTTGCAGTCTATATGGGGTCAGAGAGCTCTCAGATTTCATCAAAAATATCTTCATTTGATAAAAAAAAATCTATTGTATAAAGAGCTATATAAATAAATATGACTTGACTTGATTACATCTAAAAATATAATAATTATTATTAGAAAGCCAGAGACTTTCCTTTTTCATTCAGTGCCTATAATGACTCAAAACAATGGAGCAGGTTACATATGACTTCTATTCACTGTAAAAGAAATACTAATTATTGTTTTAAGAGAAGTAGTAGACATATACTGACCATTGTCTTCATTTAGAGGCTCCTGGATGACAGGAACGTGTGGTGTTTGGGGCTCAGGAGCTGAAGATGAATTGGACAGTTTGCTAGTAGAACTGGAAATCCGGCCATCCGCATTCAATCGGATGAGCCAGTGATCTGATATAGAGGAACTGGAGGAACCTGTGGGTCAAAAGTAGCCTAGTTAACATTACCCATGTGTAATGCTGTTTGTTTTCTGATAATAAACTGAAATGCACATGTAGCTGAACCCTAGCATTGTGGAACTGAGCAAAGAGACTTATTTCATAGCTACATGTTATGCTACACTTATTTCAAGCTGTTCACAACAGTTCAAACGGCTCAACTCAGACTCCACAGAACTTGTTTCTACTGTGTGTCAATGGGAGCACACCACAGTGGAGTAACCTAAGGCCTCGGCATGATATTTCATGGCTAATTACAGCACCTTTGATAATATCAAAATGTATTATAATGTAAGATTCAGCATTTATCATTGAAGAGCAGCTCACTGAAACATTGTTCTTATCCTTAACACTAAAATGAACCACTTTCCCATTTACAAAAATATACCACAATATGCACATTTAAATGTGCCTCGCTGCACTAAGGAAAATATGTTAACATACCTTAAAGTTACACTATGTAAATTTTTTTGTACAAAATATACAAAATGTATATAATGAGTGAGTACAGCATGAATCCATCATTTTGTCTTACCCTGAATCACTACGCTACGCCTATAATAAGTGTTTATATTCTGACTATTTTGTATTTTTTAGGGGATTTTATGGTATTGAATTAAATTTATGCAGTAGTTATAATCCATTTATTCGCTTTTTGAGCATGGGCCTGAAAATGAAATTTCCAACTTCCAAACGGTCACAAATCTTGAATGCTTTGCAGCGCAGACTTAAGTTTGGTCTCTTTTTTTAAGAAGAAACTTGGCAGATTTTTGCTCACGTGAAAAAAGTTTTAAAAAGTGAACTTAAAAAATTATATGCCTGGTTTCACAGACAGGGCTTAGATTAAGCCAGGATTAGGCCTTAGTTCAATTAGGACATTTAAATATTTAAATCTAAACAAGTTGGGTTCCAAATTTGAGCTTGATATCTCAAAAAATGAGCTTTCAGTAAGAGTTTGTTTGGGCGCAGTACCAAAACTTTCCACTAGATGAAATGAGTTTCCAATTCATTTCCAAAGCGGTCCATGAGGAGTACAAGTATGACTTTTTTATCAGGGCCATTTAACCTTTTCGAATCATGTCCATGATTTTGTGTGTGTGTGTTCACATAGCAAGTGTCAAAACCTTCACAAAGTTTCGTACCATTCCGATGAAGTAAAAAAGCTCTAAAAAAAACAAAACTTTACATTGAGAAAACAGAGCACCAGAGGGTTAACATAACAATTTTAGCACTCATTTAGAAAACATAGCCATAAAATTTGGAATGTGCACAGTGCATGTCACGTTTTAAAAGTAAATATTTTGTTAGGAGTAATGGCTAAATATCTCAATTATCTGTGAAATTCAGACTTCACTTCACTTCTTTAGTCTTTTAATATATTGATTAATACTGTTATTCAGCAGAACATTTGTTCCCTTTCAGTCGATCACGTTCGACGTACGTCGGACGTCACCGACGAATTGGGATCACTTCTGGGAGCCCCTATTAGCTTCGAGTGTATAGAGAACGGGCCAATGGCCATTGGCGTGCGAGATTTGCATCTCGCGCTCCGCCCCGCATCGCGGGTATAAAGCGGAAGCGGATGCAGCGCACATTTGTCATTCACTTCGGAGCCAAACAAGCACATGAAAGACTTCAAAAAAGCTGTTCAGCAAGAGAAAGAGAGAGAGCGAGAGAAGAGGCTTTTGTGCTGGGGAGAAGGCACGTGCAGTGACAACCGCGAGCTCACCGAAATCGGTGAAACAAACTGCTGTTTTTACAGCATCCCGGTTGGTTCGGTGGGGGCGTTCCACGGTGAGTGCAAACACAGGCTGCACTATCCCCTGTGTTTGCCGCGGTTGTTCCTGGGTGCTTCAGCACGTTAAGAGCTTCTTCTAAAAGAGCAACACGGGTGTGAAATTGCGTCTTTTTCAAGATGTCATTCCACCCGTGCGTTTCTGGATGCGGTCGTTCCCTGTCACCAGCTGACGGTCACAATCGCTGCCTGACATGTCTGGGTATTCAACATGCCGAGGCAGCGTTTGTGGATAGCTCGTGTTCCCATTGCGGGAACATGACTATCTCGGCGCTAAGGTCGAGACTCGCCTACCTTCGGGAGGGTGGAGTCCCCTTACCTATGCCCCGATCTAGTGCTATCCCTGCCCAGCCAGGTGGCAAGCGTCGTCGTAAGAGACCCTGAGACGGGCCACCCAGAGATGGAGGAGACAGCTCTTCAGGAGGTGGTGACAGCACCGCTCCTTCTCCCGCTGGAGGGCCGGGAGAGAATTTTATGTTCTTGTTTGGTTTCTGTTCCGCCACTGGCCTTCGGGCCAGTGGTACCCAAAACTTCAAAAAAAGAGCTGTTTCTAAAATCTCTGGGTGCCAAGAGAGCGCGCTTGGCGGTGTACGACGCTCCCATGCCTTGTCACCCTCCGGTGCCTCTCTTATCGCCAGCAGGGGGTGCTGGCTGTGTCCAGGACGCACACAAGAGGCCTCCGCACACTCGTGCACCCCCTCAGCGGAAGCAGGTAAGTGTTGCATTGCGCAGTCAGACCCCACTTCGGGCCGCGATGCCGTCCGAGTCAGGTCCCTGCACTCCGCTGCGCTGCGGGTACGTCTGTGGTGCCGTTGGTCCCGCTGGTTCGGTCGCTGGGAGCCTGGCTAGCGCTCCCCAGCCCGTCCCGCTGGCTCATCCGTACTATCAGACTCGGCTATGCGATTCAGTTCGCTCGGCGGCCCCCCAAGTTCAGGGGCGTTCACTTCACCTCCGTGTCGAAGGAGGACGCCCCCGTGCTACGGGCGGAGATCGCAGTCCTACTGGCGAAGGACGCGATAGAGCTGGTCCCTCCAGCCGATATGAAGACAGGCTTCTACAGCCCGTACTTCATTGTACCCAAGAAAGGCGGCGGGTTACGGCCAATCTTGGACCTGCGGTTCTTGAATCGGTCCCTTCACAGGCTGCCGTTCAGAATGCTAACGCAGAAACGCATCTTCAGGTGCATCCGTCCCCAAGATTGGTTTGCAGCGATCGACCTGAAGGACGCGTACTTTCATGTCTCGATTCTCCCCCGACACAGACCGTTCCTACGCTTTGCGTTCGAGGGACGGGCATATCAGTACAGAGTCCTACCCTTCGGGCTGTCCCTGTCGCCCCGCGTCTTCACGAAGGTCGCGGAGGCGGCCATTGCTCCCATGAGAGAGCGTGGTGTTCGCATTCTCAACTACCTCGACGACTGGCTGATTCTGGCTCAGTCGAAGGCACAGTTGTGCGAACACAGGGACATGGTGCTCAGTCACCTCAGCCTGTTGGGACTTCAGGTCAACTGGGAAAAGAGCAAACTCTGCACCGTGCAGAGGATCTCTTTTCTCGGTATGGAGTTGGACTCGTTCAATCTGACAGCGCGACTCACAGAGCAGCGCGTCCAGTCGGTGTTGAACTGCTTGAATTCGTTCAAATGCAGGACAGCGGTACCACTGAAACATTTTCAGAGGCTCCTGGGGCATATGGCATCCGCAGCCGCAGTGACGCCGCTCGGATTGCTTCATATGAGGCCGCTTCAACACTGGCTACACGACCGAGTCCCGAGATGGGCGTGGCAGAGCGGCTCATTCCATGTCTCAGTAACACCGAAGTGTCGCCAAACCTTCAGTCCGTGGTTGGACCCTTCGTTCCTACGGGCAGGAGTTCCCCTAGAACAAGTGTCCAGGCATGCTGTGGTCTCCACGGATGCCTCATCCACCGGCTGGGGGGCCACGTACAACGGGCTTGCAGTTTCGGGTCTGTGGACGGGGCCTCAACTGCAATGGCATATCAATTGCCTCGAGTTGTTAGCAGTTCGTCTTGCGCTGGGCCGCCTCAAAGGGCCGCTACGAGGCAAGCACGTTCTGGTCCGTACGGACAACACTGCGGCCGTTGCGTACATCAACAAACAGGGTGGTCTACGCTCCCGCCGCATGTCACAACTCGCCCGCCATCTCCTCCTCTGGAGTCAGAAGCATCTGAGGTCGCTTCGTGCCATTCATATCCCGGGCCTGCTCAATCGTGCAGCCGACGAGCTCTCACGACAGCAAGTGCTCCCAGGAGAGTGGAGACTCCATCCCCAGGTGGTCCAGCTGATCTGGAGTCGCTTCGGGACCGCACAGGTAGACCTGTTTGCCGCCCCGGACACGTCTCACTGCCAGTTGTTCTATTCCCTGACCGGGGGGACCCTCGGCTCGGATGCGCTGGCACACAGCTGGCCCCGGGGCCTACGCAAATATGCGTTTCCCCCAGTGAGCCTTCTTGCGCAGACACTGTGCAAGGTCAGGGAGGACGAGGAGCAGGTCTTGCTAGTTGCACCATACTGGCCCAACCGGACCTGGTTCCCGGAACTAGTGCTCCTCGCGACAGCACCTCCTTGGCCCATTCCTCTGAGGAAGGACCTCCTGACTCAGAGACGGGGCACCCTGTGGCACCCGCGTCCGGACCTCTGGAAACTCCATGTCTGGTCCCTGGACGGGACGCGGAGGTTCTAGGTGGCCTACCACAGGCTGTGGTAGACACCATCACTTCCGCCAGAGCCCCCTCTACGAGGCACCTCTACGCGTTGAAGTGGAACCTGTTCGTCGAGTGGTGTTCTTCTCGTCGAGAAGACCCCCGAAGATGTTCGATCGGCTCTGTGCTTTCCTTCCTGCAAGAAGGGTTGGAGCGAAGGCTGTCTCCCTCCACCCTCAAAGTGTATGTTGCCGCTATCGCCGCAAATCACAGCATGGTCGAAGGTAAGTCCCTAGGAAAGCACGATCTGGTCGTCAGGTTCCTGAGGGGGGCGAGGAGATTAAATCCGCCTCGCCCTCACTCTATACCCTCTTGGGATTTGCCCCTGGTGCTAACCGCATTACAGAGGGCTCCCTTTGAGCCTTTGCAGTCAGTAGAGTTAAAAATCCTGTCCTGGAAGACAGTACTCCTGACTGCATTGGCTTCCATCAAGAGGGTAGGGGACCTGCAGGCATTTTCGGTCGACGAATCGTGCCTGGAATTCGGGGCGGGTAACTCTCATGTAATCCTGAGACCCCGGCCCGGATATGTGCCCAAGGTTCCCACCACTCCCTTTCGGGACCAGGTGGTGAACCTGCAAGCGCTGCCTTCGGAGGAGGCAGACCCAGCCCTGGCTTTTCTCTGTCCCGTTCGCGCTCTGCGGACTTACGTGGACAGAACGCAAAGCTTCAGGACCTCAGAACAGCTCTTCATCTGTTACGGAGGCCAGCAGAAGGGAAAGGCTGTCTCCAAGCAGAGGATGGCTCACTGGATAGTGGATGCCATCGCCTTGGCGTATGAAACCCAAGGCGTGCCCTGCCCGCTTGGGTTGAGGGCCCACTCCACTAGGAGTGTGGCCTCTTCCTGGGCTCTGGCGCACGGCGCCTCGCTGACAGATATATGTAGAGCTGCGGGCTGGGCGACACCTAACACGTTCGCTAGATTCTATAGCCTCCGTGTAGAGCCGGTTTCTTCCCGTGTGCTCGCTTCAAATAGCCAGTAACACCGAAGGGCCCGTTCTAGTGTCGGCTTGCTGCGCCATTCCCCTCCTCATGGACCGGATACGT
This sequence comes from Coreius guichenoti, assembly GCA_039654105.1. Lineage (NCBI taxonomy): Eukaryota > Metazoa > Chordata > Actinopteri > Cypriniformes > Gobionidae > Coreius > Coreius guichenoti. Next base: position 37,465,587 of record CM077171.1, read on the forward strand.
GCGCTGATATGCTCCAGTCGAGTTCCCCAGCACGGCGAACCCTGTTGAGTCCTCCGCAACCCGTGGCAGTCAGACGTGGCGGAGCGTCCGACGCCAGGTCTAACACTCGTATGCATTGGTGGAACTTGTGTTAGGCTGGGTATCCATATGTTGTGACCCCTACGGCGGTCCCATATGTGTATTCTTCCACGGTACGGCTCCCTACGGCGAGCCCGTGTCTTTCCCTTGGCAGAGCTCGCTCTGCCGTCTCTGTGCGGTGTAGTCTCCCGCCTGCATTGGCCGGGGCCACCCCTGGGACTTCCGTATGTTGTACTGCCCACGGCCAGTCCATACATGTATATTCCACATGATACCTCCCTACGGGTAGGATGTGGCTTCCGCAGCGGCCCCCCGGGGCACGCTTTCCCAGCGTTATCCAATACTCTGCTGAGTGGGTCTTGCGGAACAGCAGCAGTGACTCTCCCTGCGTAAGTTCCCCGCCCCGAACAGACGGGGGTCTGAGGGGCTTTCGCTGGGCGCTGGAAGTGGTAGTAACTGTGGCGTTTTCCATAGGGATCCCAATTCGTCGGTGACGTCCGACGTACGTCGAACGTGACCGACTGAAAGGGAACGTCTCGGTTACGTATGTAACCCTCGTTCCCTGAAGGAGGGAACGGAGACGTACGTCCCGTCGCCACAGTTGCTGTACCATCACTGCAGCGGCCGAGTCACTAGTTCGGCTCCTCAGTGAAAAACAAATGTGCGCTGCATCCGCTTCCGCTTTATACCCGCGATGCGGGGCGGAGTGCGAGATGCAAATCTCGCACGCCAATGGCCATTGGCCCGTTCTCTATACACTCGAAGCTAATAGGGGCTCCCAGAAGTGATCCCAATTCGTCGGTGACGTCCGACGTACGTCTCCGTTCCCTCCTTCAGGGAACGAGGGTTACATACGTAACCGAGACGTTTTTTTTACAGTAAAGACATTTATAATGCTACAAAAGATTTCTATTTCAAATAAATGCTGTTCTTTTGAACTTTAAATCAAAGAATCATGAAAAAATATACCACGGTTTCCGCAAAAATACATAGATAATAAAAAGAAATGTTTCCTGTGCATCAAATCATCAGAATGATTTCTGAAGGATCATGTGACACTGAAGACTGGTGCAATGATGCTGAAAATTCAGCTTTGACATCACAGGAATAATTGTTTACATGCTTTGTAAGTGGGCAAACCTGCAAAATCGGCAGTGTATCAAATACTTGTTCTCCCCACTGTAGCTACAAAGAAAGCATGCAAAATGCGTTCAAATTAAATTAAATTAAATCTAATGATATATGCAGGAATGACATTTAACCACAGAATCCACCAGCACTAAAGGCAGATTTTAAAAAGCTTAGACAGACATCACTGCATTCATCTCACATCAGTTTGCTGTCGCCCTGCGTTTTTCACCACTTATTTGCATAAAGTTGAACATTGCTCGACTTTTTGACGTACGAGCCTGCCGTTGACCTCCCATGGAGAATGAATTGAAAACGCCCGCCCAGCTTGCTTCAGTAGACGTGTGGTCGTCATAATGATTTTTTTAGGTTATATAACTTTAATGCTTTTACATGTCATATCATTGTGTAAATTTGATTTGTTGAAGTATCTTATAGCACAACTTCAGAGGAATGGAGAGGGAAGGAAAACAGCAGCAGAGACTCAATAGTAACTCAATTTTGTCAGTGTGTGTGTGTGTGAACAGCTGCCTGTGACAAGCAACTCAAGCCATATCTGTGCCCAGTGAGGCTAATCAGCAGATCATCCATCCTGCAAGTGTTTTTTCCTGATCTGTCACCAAGATTATTGTTGTGGCTGAGGTTCAAGCAGACTTTGGATCTGTGCTGAATACATATTATTTAATTTGTATAATTTCTGTTTATATTTGGATTCTCAAGATGTCAGTGTTGAAAAGAGCTGTGTAGAAAAGCTCTTGGAGCCACCAAGAGGTCAGTTGTGCCTTTGTCCTCATCACTGCAATGCTAAAAATAGCTATTGTTCAAAATTTTGGGGAAAGATTTTTTAATACTTTTGAAGGAAGTCTCTTATGCTCACCACCTGCATTTATTTGATCAAAAATACAGTAAAAACAGTAATTTTGTAAACTATTAATGCTCAACATTTCTGATACAATAAATAACTTGAAATATTAAAATATAAAAAATACATAAAATATTTTAACTTCAGATGGTGGGGTAAATACTCAGCCTAGAATGCACAACTTAGTTTGTGTAAAATAAATGGTAAATAAATTTCTCTAGTAGTGATTTCTGTTCTGTGGAGTGGAGTTTTTGGTAAAAAAATAATAATAAAATAAAATAAATAAAATAAAAAAGTCAGTATTGCATTTTAAATGGCGACCTTTCTAACAATGTAATTCAATAGCAGATTTTCAAGCTCAATCATAATCAAACATTTCTTAGTGTAAAGTTAAATTTCATAGAGAGAGCACATCAGACAGGTTGAAATGATCTACTTCACAAAACTACGCTACTATTTTTAAAGAATATTCTTGTATTCTCTTGATAATGCACTCTTTAGTATGTTTTCTGCTTGTTTGCCCATGTTATGAGGATATACATTAATGCAGATATGAGCGTCCACCTTGTAATGAGCAGTTAGCTGACCAGGATGGAATGGCATCACGTCTCTGATAGAACAGGATATAAGCACCACGAGTGCACACGTCTCCCTCAGGCACCGGCTCAACAGAACTGTCATCGTAGGTGTACCACTGACCGTCCACTGAGTTCCTGCAGTATGCTGCTCAAAACAGAGATTCATTATATTCAGAATGCAGTTTACTTCATGCTCAAGTATATACTTTCACCGGGGGCCAGAATAATTTGGACCATGGTATGTTTTCATTTTAAACCTTTACATACACATGCATACAAATACTTAAATACTGCTAAACATTATCTAAACAAGGTCAATTTTACAAAACAAATTTGTGCATAAGCATAAATCTAACAAAAAAAGTTTCAAAAGTTTGGGGTCTCTTATGCTCACCAAGGCTTCATCAAAAATACAGTAAAAACAGGAATATTGTGAAATATTATTGCATTTTAAAAATAACTGTTTTCTGTTGTAATATATTTTAACATATAATTTATTCCTGTGATCAAAGCTGAATTTTCAGCATCATTACTCCAGTCTTCAGTCTCACATAATCTTTCAGAAATTATTCTAATATGACGATTTTCAGTTGGAAATGGTGACAATTTTTTCAGGATCCTTTAATGAATAGAAAGAACAACATTTATTTCAAATAAAAAAATTTTTGTAACAAAGTAAAAGACTTTAAAGTCACTTTTGATCAATTTAATGCATCCTTGCTAAATAAAAGTATTAATTTCTTTCAAAGAAAATCATACTAACCCCAAACTTTTGAACAGTAGTGTGCATTTAATCTAGATTTAAAATGATACAAAGTGGCTTACAAATGAGGAATATCATAAGCTATTTATAACACAAGAGTCAATGATATTCGCAGTTTCACAATGCAGGGTTATAAGAGTAACTATGAAGTTTGAAGTTTCAGTTTCCTGAAGATTATGATGCTCTAAAACAAGAATAAAAAAATGTTTGCCACTGAGATAACAAAAAAAACCTACTCTCAGTCTTATGATATTTTCCCCCCATCTCGATTCATTATTAAGAAAGGGGGTTAGCAGTGTAAATTATTTAGCGCATAATTCTCACATAAAATAGTTTGAATTTTGGCTTGTACTTTGAAGTATCCAAATGATTTCAGCTTCATTAAAGTTTCTTCTCTAATAGCTATTATATTTGGCAAATTATGCCTGTTCTATCCAGCAGCTTGTGCAGAAATGAGGCTGGAATATTTTTTTCCATTCCTCCTGGGTGAACATCATGAGCTGTCTCGTGTCACTTGGCCGCCTTTTTCCATGGCCTTACAACTTTGTGGTTCAGTTGCAGTCAGATGGACGGAAGTGACCCAACCATTGCCTTACATCATCTGACGCAAGCACCCTGCCTAAATAGCTGGTGCTGAGGTTTGGGGTCATTATTTCTCTGAAATGTGAATCCTCTCCCCTCTCCCTGGATCTAGAAGATATGGCGAATTTCTGAAGTGTTTCAAGTGTTCTTTCCTCATAATGATTCCATAAATCCGACTGAGATCCCACCATGTGCAACACTTCAAAACAACCCCATTATATTGGACACATGTGATCTGTGGACGTGGTCAAAGAGATTGTATTCGAAAAAACTACTTTTGTGAACTAGTCCTATAGGTTTTTTGCTCAACCTCGATAAAACCACTACAGTACAATTCTCTGGACTCTCTAGGTCGATAATTATCAAAAAAAAGATAGATAAGGTAGGTAGATAAAGTATGATACAATTTTCAGTACAATAACTGTTCTGTTAATAACCCTCTGACGATCCGACTGGGCGGGGATAAAGAAAAATGCAGAAGTATAATCTGTAGTTTTCACGAAAGCCCTGAAGCTGTCAAAACATTTACTGACAAATAAATGGGAATTTCTCAGTCCAGGTAACACGGAGAATGAGTAAACATTCTTCATTTATATATACTACCGACATCGTAACAATACAAAGCGAAGTTGAAAATCGGTCAATTATCAAGTATCAACTTTGTCACATCAGGTTTTCCTAAAATGCACATTTTAGATCATTGTTGACATATTTCTTCTTTGCTCACGTACCTGTGTAGTGGCCTCCATGCATGCCTCCATGATGGTTACACACAGCGTACAGGTCATACAGGAAGTCCAGTGCGTGTCGGCTGGCTTCAGGCCTGTGGTGGGCCTGTTGTTTCCAGCCGTGCGGAGGACGGACACAGTTGCTCCTCTTGACCACATGACGGCCCATAGCAAGGCCCGTGAGGGGGAAGTGGACCAGTGTGGAGAGCTTGTTACGCCGCTCTCCCACCTGTCGGAAGCGTTTGAGGTGAAGGATGAGGATGTCTGGGAGGGTCCACAAGCTCATCTGCACCGTGCCCTGCTGCAGCTGCTTACAGTGAGGGCACTTCCATGCATCGTCAGGGGCCAGCTAAGTAAACATGGATGAAAAATTAGGATATACATCTCAAGGATAGATTATTTGAGTGCTTTTTGGGCTAAATTAATGGTCCTGACAGATTTGAATTGATCGCAACTATGTCAGAACTTACTGAAAGTAATTTTATGAAATTAATTTCATTTTGTTTCTTTTTAATAAAATATAAATGCTAATATTATCCAATTCTCATCCGCATTTACACTATCATTGTAAGCTTGGTGTCGGTAAGATTTTTATGATGTTTTTGAAAGAAGTGTCTTCTGCTCACCAAGGCTGCATTTATTTGCTCAAAAATACAGTAAATATTGTGAAATATTATTTCAATTTAAAATGTTCTATATTTTAAAACGTAATTTATTCCTGTGATGTTAAAGCTGAATTTTCATCATTACTCCAATCTTCAGTGTCACATAATCTTTCAGAAATCAGTCTAATATGATGATTTGATGCTCACATGATGATATTGGGTTCATGAGAACGAGACGAGACAATATTTTAACAACATTTTTAAGAAATCTTCAATGACGAAATATATGACTGCTTTTGCAGTTTTGCATTTTGTGACTTTCAGTCAAATAAAATACTTTTTTCCAGTCATATATTTCGTCATTTTGCATCACAGCGATAAATTACATTTTAAATTGTAATAATATTTCACAATATTACTGTTTTTACTGTATTTTTGAGCAAATAAATGCAGCCGTGGTGAGCAGAAGACTGAAAGTCACAAAATGCAAAACTGCAAAAGCAGGTGCAATTTGAAATGTTTCTGTTCAGCACTAATGTAGTGCTGTCACTAATGATTATTTTGGTAATCGAGTATTCGGTACATTATTTTGACGAGCAATCGTATAATTTTTGTGGTAATAAAAATAGACCTAAGTGAACAATAGCCTTTAAAATGGCTTAAAATACATACAGTATATAATAACAACGAGCAAGTAATCATATGGTTTTATTGAACAACACTGTTAAAATACATCATGTAATATACATAATATACACAGTGTTCCAAATTATTATGCAAGTGACATATCACATGCATATAACTGACATGTTTGTTTGTTTTATTTCTCCATTATCTCAGATAGTTTGTTAAATAGTTTGCCAGGTCTTCTTAGGTAAATGGAAACCCTACTTAAAGAGGTCGTTCCACATTATTAAGCAAGTCGCAGTTCTCATGCAATATGGGGAGGAAGAAAGATCGTTCTGAAGATGAAAAGCATGAAATGGTGCAATGTTATGCAAAAGGCATGAAAACAACTAATATTGTGTGAAAACTGAATGGAGATTGTCGAACTATCATACCTACCATTTTGTGAGTAATTTACAGCACAAGAGAACTCTGTCAGATAAAGGCTTATTAAGTAAAGTTTCTGTCAAAAAAAATTAATTGTATTAAAAGGACAACTATAAAAAAGCGACTGTTGAGCAGCAAACAGGTGTTTGAAGCTGCTGGTGTCTCTGGAGCCTCAAGAACCTCTCCATGTAGGCTGGCAGTCGTGCGTAAAGTTGCATTTCAGCCACCTCTAACCAAAGCTCACAAAAAAAATGTTTACAGTGGGTGTAGAAATACATGAAGACTCATTTTTAAATAGTTTTATTCACTGACGAATGCTGTACTACGATGGATGGTCTAGATCAGGGGTCTCCAAACTCGGTCCTGGAGGGCCACTGTCCTGCAGAGTTTAGCTCCAACCCCAACCAGCTAATCGGTGTCTTACTAGGCCCTAGTAACAAAGCCAGTAGATGACAAGCCTGCAAACATTAGCCAAAAAAGTGTAACGGCTAATGCTAACGCTGCGGCTGCCAGTACGCAGGAAAGGAGACCAGAGGCTGTTTTTTTGAATGGAAGTCAATGGAGAAGAGGCTTCACTACACTGAATAAAGCGCTTTTGTGAGGAAACAGCTTATCATTTAATCAATCGACTGCCTGTCTGCTAATCTTCAACAAGTTTTACGCTAAACAATATGTTTGTTGGGAACGATATGTAGATTTTAATATGATAAAAAGGTTATTTTATAAGAGAAGGAAGAGAAGGGAATATTACGACAGGTCTCATTACCATAGTATTTAATAATAATATTACTATTTAATTGAGTGATATTGTATATTGTCTAAAGAAAGTAGAAAATACCAATGTTATCTTTCTTTGGCTTTCAGATTTTACCAGTTATGATAAGACTTGAATGGTAATGACTATTATAACAGCATGTATGCACATGACGCTGATATCATGGATTTTAATGAATAAAGAGAAAATTAATAATTTAATTATTGTGTTATATTGTATGTTGTTTAATGAAAATAAAAAATTAAGTATTCTTTCTATCGCTGCCAGGTTAATTTTGTGCTGTAATGATTTATCCTGACTCTGCTATGTGCCTAATGATGATGATATAACGCTTCTAAACAATACAGTATTGTGCTTTAAAACAATACATATAATGAATTAAATATGTATTAAATTACAATGACGTTTTTAGTGTATTCTTAAATAGAGAAAATAGAGATATTTACTCTCTTTTTTTCCGCTCAGTAAAGCACATTCCACAAACAATGCTGTCCTACTGTACCTTTGATGTAACACCAAATATACAACATTTATTCACAAGACCAACGTGCTAATCCACAAGAAACTGATTAACGTAAAATGTAACTGACTGTCACAAAACTTTGAACGGCGGGTACTGACGTCACATGATAGGCTGAGAGGTGCCGCACGTGATCCAAGTTAGCTGTTACGCTTTCTGCAAAGGTAAGAGATACAGACCCTCTCATCTCCCTATATTAAGACAATCTCTGAATGTACATATTTTCAAACTTGCAGGTTAAATGTAAATGACAAATGAGTGCAAATTAAATTTGAAAGCAACATTTTCAGTGAATAAATGACTGACATTTTGGTCTGTTTTTGACACAAAGCTATTGTATGACAATAGTAGACTTAAAATATTGTGCACAATCTTTATGCTTTTTTGTATTTTTGGAGCTTGACAGCCAGTGGTCACTATGGGCCAGATTTACTAACAGCTTGCTCCAGGCAAACTCTCTTTTGGCATAAAAAACTACTGTCAGGATTTACTAAAGACACGCAGAACAATGAGCACTGAAAAGGTGTGGACGGTTATTTTTGAGGCTGACCTTATTGCATGCAACTGTAGGAGTTTCGCTTTCAGACACAAAATTTATGGGAGGAGAGTATTTAAATGAATCACGCAAGGTGATTTACTGAGGTTTTCCCTCGTCAATTTACTGGTGTTTGCACCATTATTTACCGCCCAAAAAAAGCACGTCTTAAACCAGACGCTAATTGGTAGATTGCATTGGTCATTATGGAAATGATCCGGCTGCGTCTGTGTCCTTTAATTTGTGTGACGTCAGTAGATCACGCACTGAACTTTCCACTCCTATCGGCACTTTTTTGGAATCATGCTAATTTGCCGTTTAGTGAATATGGCCCTAAATGTTTTCACGGTATGGAAAAGAGCAAGACACACCCTTTTGTGTTCCACAGAAAAAGTTATGCTGGTTCAGTCCTCTAGCACCATATGCATGTAATTCTTACATGTTGATTCCACTCCATTGTAATATAAAAAGCACAATTCTTTTGCCATTATTAATCTTTTCCTGTATTTGTCCTCTTTCAAAAAGAAAGAAACACCTGCTGCACTAGAGCAAATGTTACTGTTATTGTTGCTCAGGATCAAAGAACAACATCATATTGCGTTTCAGAAAATGTCCAGGTCTCAGCTGTTATGCATGTTTAGTTAAAATATGCCAATGACCTTTGCCTAGCTCTTCAAGATTTATTTTCATTTAATACTATTATTTATAGTAATTAATTTGTTTAGATAAAAATATGAATATAGATATTCTTTATAATAATAAAAAACATAAAATCATAATTTTACAAACATTTCAAAATTACAAAATACTAAAAATAATCTGTCATTTTGACATTTTGTTTGATAAATGCAAATTACTCTATATTAACATCTTGTTTACTGTATAAAAGCAACATCACACTTGCAATCATGAATTTAAGCTTGGTTGTGATTTTCCATTGCGTTCTGCTGCTAATATTCAGTATAATATGTGTTTTTGTGTTTTTTACTTGTTCTTCTTTGGTGTACAGCTCAAAGCACTCATCCAGGGTGCAGCTGTGCTGCTGAACGTGGTGTTGTTGTTGAGCACGAACGCTTTCCGAGTCCTTCACCACCTCCTCCTGGATATTACCAAACATACTGCACACAAACACACAGTATCCCTAGGTCATTGGACCATCAAGGCCTGTTTTGTTGGCTTTATGTGCTTTAAAACGATGTGCAGATAGAATTCTCAGCATTTTCGTACTCGGAAGGAAATGAAAGATTACATTACCAGTCTTTGATTCTGTGCTCCCACTCAACAATGAGCTTGACATGTGGAGGTCCACCTGAGCCGCACAGCTTTAGAGCTCTGAGGAAATAAAGACCAAGCCAAAGGGATTGTGTTAAAAGAGGTTTTCTCACAGATACACAAATACACAGGCATACACATTTTTAGAAGTACTCGGTACAGAGTACATTCTCAGTAAAGTTCAATCTTACACTATTTTTGCTTTCTTTTTGATTTCTGGTTTCCAAATAAATGTTATAAAGCCACTGCATAACCATAACCATGTTTAAATAATATTTGACCTCATATTTAGCAGCAGCATCAGAGCATGATGAAAATGCAAGCAAGATAGTGATCTGCTTTAATAATACAGTTTCAAAAACAAAGATAATCTAACAAAGAAAAGTAAACTTTTATTATTATTATTTTTGCTATATGTTTTGATTTCTAAGATGTTCTGAGTCATTGCTAGGGTGTTGCTATCTGATTTCTATTGAGTGAAACAGGGCCCGCTCACTTCAGTGGCCTTGGTTCTGGAAGAATTTTTCCCTTAGGGATTTTAAATAAGTCTTTGTTAATGAATTGTAAGCCATGAACCAAACCAACCAGCTACAACGTGAATCACAACATTACAAACTTTTTTTTAAGCAAAAAAGTATATAAAAAAAAAAAAGTATAAAAAAACAAAAGTACAAGACTTTGATGAGGGAAAGAACTATAATAACAAAACACATTGAGAATTACATAAAAAACGATATAAATATAAAACTATTCTTAACTCGCTTATGCTTAATAAGTTAACAATGCATGTGGTAATGTAAATGCATTAACCTGTTTTCCTTTATTGAAGTAAAGTCATGAACAGCTTAAGCATAAACCAATCGACACAGCTAGATTTTTGCCCCTTATTCCATTTTCGCATGGCATGTGAACACATTAATTTGCAATCTGTTGGATTATTGAAGTGTGCATGTGTGATATGGAAAGCATTCTTACTGCGGATTTAAGGGCATCCAGACAGAGCAAGGGTTTTGCGGTAGGGGAGGAGGAAATATATTTCAAACTCTGTCTCTTTCACAACCCAAGAAATTATAAGTGTGCTTTCACACTTGGTTCAATTGCTTGGTCCTCTCTCTCCCGTTCCCCTGCTGGTCTCTGTTCACATTATATAATTTGGGTCCGAGCTGTGGTACGCTTGCGTCATCAAGCTGCACCCTCGCACCCATGTTGCTAGTTAACAACTATGAAAGAGGTGCCAAAATTAATAGAGTTGCCTTCATCACTTTCGTTTTTTCTTTTTTCCCCCGAACTTTTGGTTTAGATTTCAAAGCATCTGCACATAACGGCGTTTGCGTCTATCTGCCGTGAATGTAACGCAAATGTTCAGCACTCCTCAGGGTTGTAAATAATCCTCTTATGGCCATCGACTCAGGCTCCATCTGCACTTTAATTCTCCTTGACATCTCCTCTGCATTTGACACCATTTCTCACATTATTCTCACCTCATGACTCTCTGCTCTGGTATTGGTATTTCTGGAACTGTCCTGCCGTGGTTCATTTCCAACTTGTCTGACCTTGTAATGTAATTCCAGCATTATATTTCTATCCATCAGGCTAAGTCCACTACTGCCTCTGTCTCACATGGTGTTCCCCAGGGTTCTGTTCTGGGGCCTTTACTCTTCATCATCTACATCCTTCCCTTAGATCACATTATCCATCATCATGGCTTTAACTTTCATTGCTATGCAGCTGGGGTGCCACGTACAACCGGCATGCAGTCTCGGGTCTGTGGACGGGGCCTCAACTGCATTAGTACATCAACTGCTATGTTGTTAGCAGTACGTCTTGCGCTGGGCTGTCTCAAAGTGCCGCTACTAGGCAAGCACGTACTGGTCTCCAAGCAGAAGATGGCCCACTGGATAGTAGATGCCATCGCCTTGGCGTATCATACCCAAGGCGTGTCTTGCCTGCTCGGGTTGAGAGCACACTCCACTAGGAGTGTTGCCTCTTCCTGGGCACTGGTGCATGGCGCCTCGCTGAAAGATATTTGTAGAGCTGCGGGCTTGGCGACACCCAACACGTTTGCTAGATTCTATAGCCTCTGTGTAGAGCCGGTTTCCTCCCGTGTGCTCGCTTCAAATAACCAGTAATACCGAAGTACCCGTTCTAGTGTCGGCTTGCTGCGTCATTCCCCTCCCATGGAACGGATACGTTCGCTTATTTCTCCAGTAAGTTCCCCGCTTGACGAACCCTGTTGAGCTCCTCCGTCACCTTCGGCGGTCAGATGTGGCAGAGCGTCTGACGCCAGGCCTAACACTCGTATGCATTGGTGGAACCTGTGCTAGGCTGGGTCCCATATGTTGTGACTCCTACGGCGGTCCCATATGTGTATTCTTCCATGATACGGCTCCCTACAGCGAGCCGGTGTCTTTCCCTTGGCAGAGTTCGCTCTGCCATCTCTGAGCGGTGTTGTCTCCCTCCTAACATGGCCGGAGCCACCCCAGGGACATTCCATATGTTGCACTGCCCTAACTGGCCAGTCCATATGTGTAACTTCCACGTCACCTCCCTTCGGGCAGGATGTGGCTTCCACAGCGTTCCCCTCCCTAGGGGGCACGCTTTCCAAATGTTATCCAATAGTCTCACTAAGTGGGTCATGCGGAACGCAGGTGTGCTGGAAGGGGCAGCAGCCATGGCGTTTTCCAAAGGGATCCCAATACGTCGAAGTAATGTTGAACGGTACGTCCCGTCGCCACGGTTGCTGTACTACTGCTGGCGGCCGAGTCACGGCTCGGCTCCTCAATGTAAAACAAAGTGCGCTGCATCTGCTTCTGTATTTATACCCGCACGGCGGGGTGGAGCACGAGATGCAAATCTTGCACACAGTCCTCACACATACCAAGAAATCCTCCCACATTACCTTTGTTTTAGGCAGATTATTTTGGCTACCCATTCGTTTCCGCATGCAATACAAGGGCCCTATCCCAAATGGCACCCAAAACACCCGCGGTCTTCCTACGAGTCCGCACTTTCGTGATGTAACGGTGCTTTAACTCTCGGGAAGAAGTCTGCTGTGGAGCTCGCTTCAGTGCGGGCTCTGCAAAAGTGTGCATCGAGGACGCATATCGACTGCAAAGGGGGCGCTCGCGAGCACCCTTCTGAAACCTAAAATGACAAATGGGACACCCTACAGGCTCATGGACTTAAAAGATGTGCACGCGGCAGCCATAGTAAGTCCACAAGACCAAAAGTGCACATGAAGTGTGCCATTTGGGACAGGGCCAAGGTACATCTCATCACATTCAAAACCCTCCATGGTCTCGCCCTCCTGTATATTTCTGACCTTGTTCCTATCTACACCCCTGCCCGCACTATTAGGTCCTCTGAATCTGGTCTATTGCTGGTCCAGCGCCACAAACTAGCATCGTTTGGTGGCAGGGCATTCTGCATCGATCTGGAATTCTATTCTCCAGCATATTCGCAACCTCACATCATTGTATGATTTTCGAAGCCCACCTTAAAACATATCTTTTCACCTTATGTTTCTCTGATCCCTAGTCTCATGATCTGGTTTGTGTTATGTTATGTTTCTCATAACATAATGTGTTATATATGTTATGTTTCTCTGTTATATTTCGCTACACTCAGTGTACAATTATGCCTGTCTTTATGCTTGCTGTCATGTTTATTGGACTTACTATTGTAAAGCGACCCTGAGTATGAAGAAAGGCGCTATATAAACTAAACATATTATATTATTATAGAATATGAACATGAGAATCATCAACCCACCCAACCCACCCACCCACCCACCCTCATCTGTAAGGGTGGGTGGGGCAAAACATTCATCCAAATATTTTTCGGATTTCCTACACTATTTTAAGGCGTAAAGTGAGCAGGATATATCATCTTATTTATATATATATATATATATATATATATATATATATATATATACTGTAAGATATATATCTTATTTTCACGTTACCTTACATAAACCTCGCTCCAGACCAAGACAGTATGAATCCGCTTCAGCTATGTGTCTGCATCAAGTCAGTAACTAGTTGGCATGTTTGTTCTTCCCATGTGGAGTAGCATATCAAATTAATGAGAGTATAAACCCTTTTTTTTATAGTTTAAACATGCTCATGTGAATTGCTTTTCTATACAGTAGTTCTGTTATGTTTGTTTTATGTTTGTTCTGAGAACAGACTTGACATTATTTTCCTCCCTGGAATTCGTTCACAACTTGTAATATTCTAAAAAAATTCAGAGGCAATAAATACTACATTAAGGCAATTCTAAGATAGCATTCTATGTGTTTGTCGTGTGTGTACTAAAGTCTGTCAATCAATATTAGAGCGCCACCCTCAGGCTGAATAACGCAACCTCTGCCAAAACTAGCTACGTTTACATGGACACTTTTTGCTTCAATCTGAATGAATTCATTACGGTTGATGAATCCGAATGTAGTGTTTACATGAATGCTAAATGAAGCATCGAGTTAATGTGCGCGTTTATATAGCACAAGCTTCTGTCCGGAGTGTTTACATATCCTCTCGATCGGATTACAAATGGAATAAACCACCCCTTACAATCCGAATGAAATTTTAATCATATCTAGCCAATTTATTCTGATTGACGTGGTTACATGTGACTTTTTTATTCCGATTGTGCTACTAGTCCGTGTAAACGCAGCTACTATGTCTGCATGTGTTCATCAATTAGAATATAAATCTTACAAAATGTTTATCATAAACTAGCACTAAGACCCAGAATCTGCCCTACCCAAATTTATGGTCAGGAGCCGCTGCTGATCATCATGAGAATTTCTACAGGAATATGTGTAAGAGGTTAAGATGATTATGAGATTAGTGTCATCTTTAAAAATGCAGCTGACAGTATTTAATGGTTTTGAGGGCGGATGTCATAACTGAACCCAGTGTGAGTTAACAAACCCCTTAAGGGCTGTATACATTTTATGAGGGTGATAAACATTGGCGGCAGTTTAGAGGTTTTCTTTTGATGTTTTAGATAAAAAAAGCATTATAAATTCAATATGACTATACCTGTAAATATTGTACAGTATGCACTATGAAGTGGTGCTAACAATAAATAATAAATAAAGCGGAACTGAATGTTTGTTTCATTTGATATATTAAGTGAAATAAAAAATGAAATGCTTATGCTAGAAAACTGTTTCCAAACGTCCTCTGAACTGAACTGCTGTTATTGGCACCTCTGAGAAAGATGAAATTCGCTTACATTCTGTTCTGATCCACACACACACACAATTACCTGTCCACTGCAGGGTGATAAAGTGGCCGTCCATCTTGAGGATTTAGGTAGCTATAAGATGCAGATCCCCCAACAACACGAATCTTGAACAACACCTTGAAATTCTAATGAAAAAGATTTTGAGATGTTAGCAGAAAAAGATCAAGGAAGCAAGAAACAGTTCCTATCGATTTCTGCCATTGTCATGAAGATGCAATTACACTAATGCCTCAATATTGCCATTGTGATATTGTGAACTATGCACTAATAAACATCAAGCCAGGGAAGCGACCGCAGATTATGAGAGGCTGTCTTTAGACCTTAATTAAAAGTAACATAATAGTGACGCTTGCCTTAGAAAACACCACTAATAAATCTACATAATGACTTTATATATAGCCATTACCCCAGGCTTCAGTGTCACATGATCCTTCAGAAATCATTCTGATATGATGATTTGCTGGTCAAGAAACATTTCTTATTATTATCAATGTTGAAAACAGTTGCTGCTTAATATTTTTTTCTATATAAAACAGAATAGAAAGTACAGAAGAAAAGCCTTTCAGGTCACCTACTCGCAAAAAAATCTTACTAACCCCAAACTTTTGAGCAGTAGTGTGTGTCCTATATATTTGTTCGCAGATCCCCTGTAATACCCTCATTGACCCCCAGGGGTCTGTAGACACCTATTACAGTTTTTCTCAGTCGCTTTGGTGCATTTCTCAGATCACAACTGAAATTCTCAAAACTACTGGTTCAACCTCCACATCATCTAGTCACTTGAGCACATCATAAAAGCAATTTCTCATGTTTTGAACAAATTGCAAATGCTCTCTGTTGAATAGTCTTACCCCTCAAAACATCTAGGCATTCGTTTCTTGCATAAGCCATTAAACGCAAAATGGTTGAAACTAGTTGGCATAATGTGTCTGTCAAGTATATTTTCTATACATTTCTATTAGATTTTTATTATTGATGAATTGCAGAGGTTAATTTTGAAGGGAATTGTAAAGCATTAGATCAACCAATGATCAACCAGTTCTCTAAAATATAAAACTACATTGTACTATAATTTGTTGACATACCAATAGTAAAATAATCTTGTTTGTAAAACAATGACACAAGGACTTGTCATTTTGATGTTCATTGACATAAATACTTACTGTTGCGAGATGAACTAAGGATTTTGAGCAAGTTACAGTTACAGGCTTGCAGGTAATCCATTGTGTGATGCTGTTTGTACAAATTTTTGAGAAATGCACTTACTGGTTTGTACGGAAGCCCTAAAAGGCCATGGATTATTATTTTTTTCTGTCTTGTTTTCTTGTGATCACGACTTAATTTTCTCGTGATCTCGAGATAACAAAAGTTGTTTTCTCGTGACGACATAACACACTGCACCCGGAGTCTACTGTTGCTATAGCAACGAACAATCTGGATGGATAAACCCTGCGCTCTTATATGTTGTGGATATTTCAGCAAAATGTTTGCTTCGCTTAATAAACATTTTATTTGTGTAGGCTAATTAACATGTTTAAATTATTCAACAGCTCAAGCGCAGACAGAGTGCCTTCAGAAGGATGCTAGGTTTTTCTGTAACTATTCTAAAAATCTTTTAGAGCTGCTTGGATTCAACCCACTTTATTTTCCTCATTCGTCTGAAATAAAATTACATTACATAATTTGTTTGTTATTTTTATTCGTCATGTAGGATAGGCTGTGACTGATATTGTGTGCATTACACTAGCTTCCTCCTAACCATGCTCCAGGTGCAATACTCCAGATTTCCAAAAAACAAAAGTTTAATCCAGTTGGTATAGACTAAAAACAATCTTGAGATGCTGTTTGAGAAGAGTGTTTATGTATACCCTTACGAAAAAGAAGTATACTTCAAGTTCATTTTATGAAGCATACTTAAGTAATGTTCAAGTATATTTTTAAGTACACTTTATGTCGTAAGTATACTAATATCAATGTGTACTAGTAGTAAACTTGTAAGTGTACTATTTCAATACAGCTTGGGACTAAATTGGCCCACTTTTAGTACATAAAAGTATATGTTTAAGTGCACTATAAGTGTAACAGTAGTAAACTTTAAGTGCACAACTAGGTTTCTCATTTGTACTGAATCTGTACTACAAGTGAACTTATAAGTATACTAGTAGTTTACTATTTTAATACAAGTCGTAAATTTTTTGTTTATGAAAGTACAATTTGAAGTTTACACTTACACTTGTAAGTTTTCTTTAAGTGAACATAACATTATACTTATAGTTTACTATTTATATATTATTTTTGCACTTAATACTGTTCAAACGTAGATATACATTTTATACTTGAAATATACCTTTCACTGTACTTTAACTAATTTTAAAAACATTTTACTATAGCTTTGTGCATCCTTTTTTATGAACACTTGAACATGGGTAAGTTTCATAAAGAAAGGCAACATTTTAAACAAAAAGTTGAGAAAATCGCAGTCTTTTGTCAAACACTATGCCTTGATCAGATTCAGAACGATGATCAAAACACAGATGGAGTAGATCGAGTCCATCAGCACGCCCGAAGCTTCACAGTCCTTTCCTCTTCTTGGGTTCGACATTTCATTCAGTAAGTTTAGGCAGTTTTGATTTACATGCTGTTTAATGTTTGATGATCGTGTTATTTTACATTTGCGTGAGCAATCTTCTATCACTTGTTTCAGCTTCTTCTTCTTCTCCTGTATTTTGACCCGGAAATTCTGTACTAGAAGATGTGTCATAGCGCCCCCTATACCGTATCATTTTTTAATTATTTAATTAAAGTAAAAGTAAATTAAGTAAATTCCTAAGTACACTACCAGTGGACTAGCCTACACAAATTCAGATACGCAGAATTAGGAACATGTCTGTTTTCTATCAATATTTTCAAACAATGTAAGTTTCATAAGACTATGTAAAAATTAAAAAAAAAAAAAAAAAGTATATTTAATCGTCCACTCAATCAAAAGATTAAACACCATTACAAGTATACTTAGAATACTTCATTATACTTTTAAGTATATCTCGATTAAAAGATTAAGTACAAGCATAGGCCAAATATACTTAGACTTTTCTGTCAGTATAAGTCAAGTATACTTAAATGCAATTTTAAGTATATTTCTGAGAAGTATATAAAAAAAGTATACTGAAAGTATACTTTCTTATTTTTAATTTAAAAGAAGTATACTAATAGAACACTTATATAAACTTCTTTTTCGTAAGGGTAGGCTATGTGTGTGGTTTCCTACAAAAAAAAAAAAGTAGAAAGTACAATAGGTTACACACTATCACTGAATTAAATTATAGGCAGCTACACATCTTTACATAGGCTATAAATCACATTTCTTATCAATAGGCTATACTACATTGAGTGACACAGTGAGGTAAACTAGCTATATTAGACTGATGATTAAAATGGCGTAAGATGCACAATAAGGTGCAAACAGAATACAGTGACATCAAATTTAGTTTTAATAAGCAATAAGTTTAATATCAAACCGAACGCTATTGCGGTAATGAAACTGATGAGCCATGCATCTAGCAGTTAGAACTTAACGATAACAGATACAACACTTTCAAGTGAAATAATCATATTCAAGCATTTAACATTACTTAAGTTAATTACTTAATGCACACAATACTGCACAAATGGTTTTCACTCTCTCTGTCCCAAACGCGTTCAATCTGGGCCAATATGAACTGTCTAACACAGTAAGGTGGATAGGCTAAGTAAATACCGCAATACCGCACCGTCAGTTATATTTGGTTCTATACTGCCACCTGTTGGCGCAGTTGTGTAACTTAGAGAAGATTAAGTCGTGATCTCGAGAAAACAAGAAAGAAAAATAATAATAATCCATGGCCTCTTAGGGCTTTCGTAGGTTTGTAAATCTTAAGGACGATTCAAGAAACGTACCAAAGCAACTGAGAAAAACTGTAAAAGGCCCTGGATGTGGACTGATACTGTTTTATTCTGGCTGGTGTATCAGAAAGCACCCAGCAGAGGGCACCAAACAACTGCTGAAGAGCAATAGGGACGATCACAAGAAAGTCAAAGGAAGATGTTTTAGAGGAAGTGATGGAATCTTGTGAGACTTTAACTGTCATCAGCCTCCAACAGACTTCTGATTCTCTGAAACCTAAAGATCTTGAATTGTGATTGTCTTTGTTGGGGTTGGTTGTTCAAAGTTTGCACGTATTTTGTATGTTCTTGCATCCATAGCTTATCTACAGTTAAACTCTTATACTCCATTAGTTAAATGAGTATACTGAATGATATAGTTCATCTTACATGTGCCTGTGATCCGTTGATCATTAGATAGTAGAGTTTACTGAGGATGCTCTGCTGTAGCTGGTCCCACGACACTGATCTGTCCTCTCTCATCAGAAATGGAGGGCCAAATCTGCAGACAAACAGACATGAGATTAGTGTGTTTATACTATTCGTGAGTTTAAACTCAAATAGACGCAATTACTTTACCAATGTTAGCTAACATAGTAACACATTCATCATCTCCACAAAGTAAGACTTTAGTTAATGTGCTCATTTCATATTTGCTTGTTTAAGATACACTGGTAAAATACATGCAATATAGTACAGGGAGATAAAAATAAACCATATGCCGAAAAAGATTCACTGAAGTAAAAAGTGGGGCTAGTTGTCACACTTTTTACTTCAGTGAATCTTTTTTGGCATATGGTTTATTTTTGACAGTCAATTTCTATATACACATATACCTTCATTTTTTTACTACAAAAAAAGCTATTGAACATTTCCATTATTGCCTAAAAATAATATATATAGTTCACTGATCACAAGTTGACTAAAAAATTAAAAAAGCCCTATAATAACCCTGTATTGTATCTTCAACCAAAGGTAACATTAACAAGTTAAAGTTCAGCTAAATGTTTCATTGCCATCCCACATCCCAACAGCATTGCAATGTTAGCATCATAAAGTATCCAGATACATGTTATTGAACTCGTGTTATTAGAGGCAAGGCCTAAAATACAATTAATTATATATAATATGTAACATGGGTCTTGTACAATCTCTCCATCCACCAAGAGGTCCATATTTAAAAGATTAAATATGTACTACTGCAAATGTCTTAGTCACTACCTGAAATCAATTGGTATTTATATGTAAACATTATGTCACATTTTCCGGCGCATGTTTGCCAGATAAATTACTGTTTAAGTTTGGACACCATGTTCCAGTGTCCTTGAAATTCACCCCACCCTTTTTAGCTTAGTTTTTTTTGCAGCAGGAGGCTAGTGATTAAGTTTCTAGCCATATTTCTTCCACAGGACCCGTATAGCATAAATAAAGGAGACAAAACAAACACAAGTGAGCTGAGGGAAAGGAAGCCTTTCAGAATGTGATAAACACGTACTTGTGTTGGGTTTCGCCTCAGCCAAAAACAACTACTGAGTTTTTTGTTTTTTTGTTTTTTTTTACTGAGTTTTCCCTGACAGGAGGCAGAGAGAGAACCGAGATCTGAACAAACATGCTTTGATGCTCGCAACGTCACAGTTCGCCCCGGGCAACAACAAATTACAAAGCAATAAAGTGTCGGTCTGTCTGTCAAGCTAACTAACTATCCAGCCACTATGCTTGATGCTGCAGACACTAAATAAATACAAACCCGATTCCAAAAAAGTTGGGACACTGTACAAATTGTGAATAAAAAAGGAATGCAATAATTTACAAATCTCATAAACTTATATTTTATTCACTATAGAATATAGATAACATATCAAATGTTGAAAGTGAGACATTTTGAAATGTCATGCCAAATATTGGCTCATTTTGGATTTCATGAGAGCTACACATTCCAAAAAACTTGGGACAGGTAGCAATAAGAGGCCGGAAAAGTTAAATGTACATATAAGGGAAAGCTGGAGGACCAATTACCAACTTATTAGGTCAATTGGCAACATGATTGGGTATAAAAAGAGCCTCTCAGAGTGGCAGTGTCTCTCAGAAGTCAAGATGGGCAGAGGATCACCAATTCCCCCAATGCTGCGGCGAAAAATAGTGGAGCAATATCAGAAAGGAGTTTCTCAGAGAAAAATTGCAAAGAGTTTGAAGTTATCATCATCTACAGTGCATAATATCATCCAAAGATTCAGAGAATCTGGAACAATCTCTGTGCGTAAGGGTCAAGGCCGGAAAACCATACTGGATGCTCGTGATCTTCGGGCCCTTAGACGGCACTGCATCACATACAGGAATGCTACTGTAATGGAAATCACAACATGGGCTCAGGAATACTTCCAGAAAACATTGTCGGTGAACACAATCCACCGTGCCATTCGCCGTTGCCGGCTAAAACTCTATAGGTCAAAAAAGAAGCCATATCTAAACATGATCCAGAAGCGCAGGCGTTTTCTCTGGGCCAAGGCTCATTTAAAATGGACTGTGGCAAAGTGGAAAACTGTTCTTTGGTCAGACGAATCAAAATTTGAAGTTCTTTTTGGAAAACTGGGACGCCATGTCATCCGGACTAAAGAGGACAAGGACAACCCAAGTTGTTATCAGCGCTCAGTTCAGAAGCCTGCATCTCTGATGGTATGGGGTTGCATGAGTGCGTGTGGCATGGGCAGCTTACACATCTGGAAAGGCACCATCAATGCTGAAAGGTATATCCAAGTTCTAGAACAACATATGCTCCCATCCAGACGTCGTCTCTTTCAGGGAAGACCTTGCATTTTCCAACGTGACAATGCCAGACCACATACTGCATCAATTACAACATCATGGCTGCGTAGAAGAAGGATCCGGGTACTGAAATGGCCAGCCTGCAGTCCAGATCTTTCACCCACAGAAAACATTTGGCGCATCATAAAGAGGAAGATGCGACAAAGAAGACCTAATACAGTTGAGCAACTAGAAGCCTGTATTAGACAAGAATGGGACAACATTCCTATTCCTAAACTTGAGCAACTTGTCTCCTCAGTCCCCAGACGTTTGCAGACTGTTATAAAAAGAAGAGGGGAAAAATAAAAAGAAGATGGCCTTGTCCCAACTTTTTTGAGATGTGTTGATGCCATGAAATTTAAAATCAACTTATTTTTCCCTTAAAATGATACATTTTCTCAGTTTAAACATTTGATATGTCATCTATGTTGTATTCTGAATAAAATATTGAAATTTGAAACTTCCACATCATTGCATTCTGTTTTTATTCACAATTTGTACAGTGTCCCAACTTTTTTGGAATCGGGTTTGTATAAAACAGCATTTTACCTCAATAATACGATGAGGACAGTTCTGGGGAGGTCAAATTCACCCTTGAGAGCATCTTGACATATTGCAATGGTCTCAAATAAACGGTTCTTTTTCAAATATATTTATAATCTATAGGCAAGATTTTAATAGCCTAAACCAATAACTAAATTGCTATTTTGTTCTTGTTAAACATTATTTATTTGGCCCAGCTGGAAAGGAAAGAGGGGAGAAAGTTATTACATATTGATCAAAGGTAACAAAGAAAAAGATTTGTAACCCTTATAAGCTATTTGTTTGGGATGTACACCCAGGCTGTTGGGGTCTCCAGAGACCCCAGACACTAAAATGTGATTTTGTAACATTAAAATTGATTTATTACTCACTTTATTAATGTTTTTACTCTACATTTGTGCAGTGTTTGGGGGTTTTAATGTATTTTTTTAAATGTATATAAATAAATAAATAAAAAGTTTTTTAGAAAGGTTAAAAAAAACACTTTTATGTAAAATTCACTTTAAAAAAAGAGCCACATTTCTCATTTTCATTCATGGAGATAACATGGACAATGTGCCATGGTATAATGGAAGATCAACTGGAGAACAAACACTTTTAAAATTAGAATAACATGAAATTTCAACTACATCCAGTAGATGGCTTCAAAGCATTACTCAATGGCTCATTTGCCATTTCCTCATGGGCATATCTTTTCACAAGATTTTTTTTAAATTTATTTAGGTTTGTTTAGACATTCTAAAATATATATACATATATACATAAAATAATTTTTATAGCAATAAAAAAGACTCACTTTCAAAGTTTAGCTTTTTTTGTCCTGAAGTATCATTTTTTGCCATTATGATACATTACAGCCAAACCTGAACAACATAGTGTTATATGTGTTTTTTTGTGTGTTACATGTGTGTTTGTTGTGTGTGTTCGCATTTGTTCTCCATCGTGGATGTGTTAGAGTGGTGTCACTTCATAATTTCTGTGCGTGTTCTGCATTGTAGCTGATTTATTTTTGACAAATTATGTAACAGAGAGCAACTTATGGCAGCCCATTTTTCATTTCTTATGAGTTATTTTGTGGGTTGGGGGGGGGGGGGGTGTTGTGTGTGTTTACTCCATCAGGGATGTGTTGTGGTATCGCCCTTTCATTTTGTGTGTTTTCTGCACTGTAACTGATTTTTTTTGACAAATTATGTAACAAAAATAAATTTTGATGGTCTCCCATTGATGTCTATGAATTTAAAAATTTTTTTATTTATATACATTTTAAAAAATCATTAAATCCCTCCAACACTGCACAAATGTAGAGTAAAAACATTAATAGAGTGAGTGATATTACATTTGTTTGCATTTGTGTATGATGTAACAAAATCACATTTCATTGTCTGTGGTCTCTGGAGACCCCGAACATCCTGAGTGAGACATTTTTGCATGCTAACAAACAACCAGACAAACAACCTTTGAAAAGCAAATTTAAACAGCCTTGTCCTAACCAGAAGAAAGATTTTCCTGACCTAAAGATTTTCAGCGGCAAACCAGACTCGACCCGAGATCAATCAATCAAAAATCACAGCCAATCAGAAGAGCGTGTGGGCGGGCTCTCTGCAAGCGCACTGACTGCATTCGCAACGAAATTGATAAGTACAATATCGAATTCCTAAAACTTACATAATCTTAGCATGATTAAAAATACATACTGAGTGACTCAAACTATTTTTTTTTAAATACACTTGTTTGTTCACCTTGACAGTTTGAACATAGTTGTTTCCTTTCATTTATCTTCAAGATCTGAGGTGAATTATCCATTGTTGCTTTCAGTAAGGCTATGTCTATAAAGGTCACGAAAAATTATATTCAAACTCACTTTAAATTCTTTTTACATTAAATAAAGCACATAATCCGCACTGTACTTTGTATGTTGTTCCAGCCACAACGCCGCAGAAATAAAAACAGTAAAAAAAAACACAGTGAAGGCTTATATGACTGTTTCAGTATTTGCATTGTTGTTAAGTCTGTTGTTAAGTTCTTTTAGTGGATTTTTGTCCACATCTGTTTAGATATAATGTGATTATTTGGGAATGTCGTTGTTGTATGGCCAGAAGGACTCATGCCATACCCTAGGTTTTTGTGAAACGCTGCCACTGCAACCAGATACCGTTCCAATTAATGTTTTTATTTGTAGAGCTAGCAAGTGTCCACATCATGCCATTTAGACGAAGGGGATTTTTTTTTTTTTAATTTTAGCAACCGTCACTTGGGGTCAAAAAGACCAAGAATAGCTTATAAAGGTTAAATTATTCTTTGGAATAACGGACACTAAAAAACCATCCACAATAAGAAGAGGAAATGTATTTGGGTCAATTTAATAGGGTACATTTTTTATTTCACGTTGACCTCAGAGATGGACTTTCTGAAATCACTATAAGCCTACAACCTGCAACTAGCCACAAACAAAATCAGTGTGGACACAAATGAGAAACTCTTCGCTGACTTTTTGAACTTTTCCACTATGTTTGATGTTGCACACTCCAAACATCAAAAAAAAGTTCTCCCGCAATATACCTGCTCCTGTGATGATCTTCAAATGACAGCAAAGTCCTTTTGGGTACAAAACTCAATAGGGAACCTGCTATTATTTCCATAATCCATATTTATTTTATGCAAACTCTACAGTGCTTTTTTGTCTTTCTGTAAATGACATTGATTAGAAATAGTTTATCCATCTTAATAATCTTAATGCTTCACATTGTTTTTTTTTTGTATTATTTAAATTTATTTTAGTTTTAGTAATCTTAGAACTAAACTTATTTTTTCCAGTTAATTGCCAAGGCAACATTTCTAAATTTAAGTTTTTCCATCTTATATATATATATATATATATTATTTCAGCTATATTTCTGTTAACGAAAACAATGGTTAATACAGTATTTTTAGCTATAATGTTCACAAAGTGAAATAACACTCCTGATGGGTTATATGATGGCTCCTTATGGCATCTGCTTGTTGTGAACGTTTCTATATTTAAACATTCCCAGTTAATGAACCCATGACTACAGCTGTAGGTGAAATATAGCCCTTTACAGCGATAGCAATATAACTTTTCTCAGTATCTGGAGAGAAAAAAAATCAATCAAAATATCACTGCCTGACATCTACTCACTCTAGCTCATCAGTAAGAGACAACTGTCTGTTCTAAGCCCCCCTCTCTCTCCATCTCTCTATAACTTCCATTAATGTGTGGGAGAAACTCACATCACAAAAGGCCATGGAATAAAATTAGATTTCTGGAGGCATTCGCACCTAAGAGAGTATTGATCTCTGAGTGACTGTCAAAAGTGTGTCTGAAGGGGCGCTCTGACTTGACAAATGTCAAAAAAACTTTGAGAAGCTTTTAGAGCAAAAGTGAAAAGGTGAGGTAAAAGTTGTCACAATTGATATTTGTGGCATAAAGGGGCCATATTTTACACTTGTAGCATGTTTTTGCCCTCTGAAGTCCACTTAATGTGCAAGTTCAGGCCTTTTCCACCCTGTGTGACCCTTTGAATCAAACATATCTTTGAGACTCATTTTTGTAAATGACCTTTGTTATGACTGGCTAACTTCTATATACTGCCATAGTCTTAATCTATATTCAACAAAACTACTGGTGAAAATGTGTGTTAATGAATTTGTATCAACATTAAAAATGTGCATCATAACAATAACCAAACTTTATTTATATAAAAATGTTTTATTTAATATAGTTGTGTACCTTAATATACACTACAATTCAAAAGTTTGAGTTCAGTAAGTTTTTTTGGTGTGTATGTGGGGGTGGGGGGTAGAAATTAATACTTTTGGTTTTATGCAGCAAGGACGCATTGAATTGATCAAAAGTGACAGTAAAGACTTTTAATTTGTTACAGAAGATTTCTATTTCAAATGAATGCTGTTGTTACTTTTTAACTTTCTATTCATCAAAGAACCTAATTAACTGTTTTCAGCATTGATAATAATAATAAATGTTTCTTGATCATCAAATCATCATATCAGAATGATTTCTAAAGGATCATGTGACACTGAAGACTGGAGTAATGATGCTGAAAATTCAGCTTTGACATCACAGGAATAAATTACATACAAGTGGAAAACACTTATTTTAAATTGTAATAAAATATATATATATATATATATAATATAATATAATATTTCATAATATTCAATAAATCAATGCAGCCTTGCTGAGATAAGAGACTTCTTTTAAAAACATTTAAAAACCTTACCAACCCCAAACTTTTGAATGGTATATTTTATATTAAAGGTGCACTATGTAACTTTTCCGTCCGCTAGAGGTCACCTATTCAAATCAAAGGCGTAGTTTGATGACGCCAAGTTTGAGCGCAGAATCTTGGGACATGTGGTCTTCACCTCACAGCCGGCTGAAAAGAATCGGGATAGGACTCAATAAATCATGTTAATGGATGCGATTATTAACGTTACTGTAGTATGAAGCAGAGCAGACCCGAGTGTTGTGGGAGCTGAGCAAGGCTGCTGGAGCGATTGTTAATAAGATGAACACAACACACGCCTCGCGAGCAGTGGGACTTTTATTATGCCACAGTCGCTGGCGCCATTTCCGCTTTTCCGGCCATGAGTGTGAGGTAACGCAGCTCTGTTTATCATATTAGATACATTTGAGTGTGTTGAAAATGATGTTATGACATTACTCTGTGCGTTCGCTCGGCGGCTGCTATGACACTTGTTGCACACTGCAGTAAGAGTAAAGCGTTTCTGCAAAATAAAACCAGAAACTGAGGGTAACGCGGATATGACGCCCTTGACTGGCGACTCCCTCACCCCTGCTCAGACGTCCCAGTTCCTTGGTTAAAATCGCAATTTTCTCACAATTTACAAATAGTTGGAAACATTTTGGATATTGTAAGTACTCAACTGAACAAAATATATAACACTGGCCTACTGGTTTTTGGATATTTTACTGCAAAAATCCTACATAGTGCACCTTTAATACTATAAAACATGCTGTTGACGAAAATATGAAGAGAATTAGGTTTAACTTTGCGCATTTTTGTCAACTGAAATGTTATTTCTGTCGACTAAAATTAGATACGTTTATATATTTTTAAATAAATAGATAAAATGTTTGAATATTTAGTTTAATTTTGCATCTTCTTGTCAACTAAAATTTCTGTTGACTAAAATTAGATGGCAAAAATTGACAAAAATGAATGAATATGTCATGACGAAATATTGACAAAATTTAAAGAATATTTTCTTTCGGTATTATGTGGGGTACCTCACTGCCTGCTGTCCTGCTCCGGCTGCATTACACACCAACAGCAAGATTTTCACCATCCCATCGGCCTGGTTCAGGAACTCAGAGGACAACGCTCCGGACGCAGCCAGTCTGTGACCCTCCGGCCCAGACAAGGTGTACGGAGAGGACGGAAGACTGTGGTGGAACCCTGCGAAGAGAGGGAAAGCCAAGGAGAGGTAGAGGTCAACTCCTAACACTGTCTGCGGCTCCATATAGCCGATGTCAAAACTTTATTGTGCTACAAAACAAGGTGACATACACACAGATAAAGAGAGGAAGAGAGTGACAGAGAGAGCAAGAGAGAGAGAGAGAGAGACAGATGGAGACATGCAAATAGAGCACAGCAGACAGCAGACTGAACACACTGGGGTGTATGACTTGACACCAGCCTTCACTCACACACATACACATAAATACTAAATGGATGTCAAGCTTTCAGACATTTTTTTCCTAATAAAGTATGACCGGGCAGCAGCCATAAAGAAACATAAAAATAAGTACCCAGAACAAACTAACAAAAAAAGCTAGAGACTGGTATATTGTTTCTTTTCCATAAGTAATTTATCAAGGACAAAAGAGACACATATTTTAAAGGTGACAGGTGTTTAATTTTTGCGCCTCGAACATCACCGAACAGAACTGCAACTTTGAAATGGTTTTAAAGATGCCCCTCATTGGACAAACAAATAGTTCCGCCTCAAACTCATGTTATCCGCTTAACTCTGATATCACGCGTCACAGCTTCTGGGTCCAAACGCTCTACCAGAGGCCCCAAGAAAACAACAAATGTTGCTAATATACACTCACAAATGTGATGTAATACTATCGAAGAATTATAATCCTAATCTTTATCTCCATTTGTCCCTTTATCCCAGATGGCCATACAGTGATTCATCTTTTATAAATCGTTAAAATATTTGTGTCTGGGATGCCGTGAGCATGGAGACTTGAGTGCACACCGCAAGTTTTTAAATGCTTAGCATAAATGTGTAATATGAATAAATAGTGCTCATAAACGGCTGTTGAGATAGTATTCTCAAGTGAAGCGAGTACAAGAGGTTTAGACCCGGAAACAGCAATCCTTACGTCATGACTTAACAAGCGGATTGGTTAAGCCAATGTTGTTGTGTCGGGCTGGTCTGGATGTGCAAAAAGAGTCATAATGATAGTACTTTTCAAAAGAAATAACTTCTCTCAGCAGATTAAATCAAGACTATTACATTAACTTTATAAATTTAGCACTTTAACACTTTACAGCTTTATTAATTTAAATTAAAACTAGCAAATAAAACACAGAATCAGTGTCAGTACCGTGATACACTGCTATTCAAAAGTTTGGGGTCTTTTTTTTAAAAAATGTTGAAAGAAATTAATACATTTATTCAGCAAGGATGCATTTAATTGATCGAAAAGGACAGTAAAGACATTTATAATTTTACAAAAGATTTCTATTGTAAATAAATGCTGTTCTTTTGGTTTTTCTATTCATCAATGAATCATGAAAAAATTATATCACGATTTCTAAATATATCCAAAATATTAAGCAGCAAGCTCACCCTTTCAATAATTCACTTTGATTTGCATTCACGCTGGCCTGTGTCTCCGCTTTGCGATTTATGGGAAATCAACTTGACAATGTCGATCAGCAAGACCGTTACACATTACAACAGGAAGATCACATGTGCCATCATGGACGGATGGAGGCCTGTCTGGCTTTATAATCAAGAAGGGATGTTTTTAAGGCTGAACATTAGGATGGCTGTGCAGGATTCTGTCTCAAGGTCTTTTCATATCCGGTTTTCAAAATAAAGAATGGGAAGGTATCGGAATAACCTGAGCTGACTTTAAGTGGGTGCAATCGCTCTTCTTTCTTCTCGCTCTACGAGCCCTACTGAGTGCTTTTAAGGTTATCACTCAAGAGTAACACTGTGAGATTGTTAATTAAACACCTCTGCTCTCCACAGATCTCCACTGCACACAGCAAACCACCTGAACCCAACAGATGAATTACCTAACGAGACTGGATAGAACCTGGTTTCACAAATGCATTTATATTTGATATGGCCTGTTGAAGTTTTGATTTGTATAAAGAGTGTGTTTTCAGAGCTGCAGTGCTGACTGTATTGTGAACTTCAGGGTTTCTGTGCTTCATTCATAATTAAAGAGGTAATTTACCGCTGGCAAAATGGGCTTTCAATAAAACCTGGCTGCCTATACAGTGGAAAGGCGAACTTTTTCCCCCCCGAAATCAGTGCTACCTGATTAGAGAAAATTGAAAAAAGGCTGTTGTCTTCACTTTTGCCAAATAGGTCGGAAAACTTCAACACCCATTGTGCACTGGGCATGTTGCCATCCAAGATCACTCCCACCAGTCTGCTATGGAAACGCTTGACCAGAGTCAAATACTGCCTTGGTTTAGTAGGAAATACTTCTTAGCAAACGTTTATTCATAATGGTGTTGACTTGTATTGTTCCCAGGAAGAATTCAAAGAGTAAACATTTAGCGGGAGTGAGTTACTTTCAGCTTCCAGTGAAGGATCCAGCACATTGTAGGTAGTGATGGGAGAAACAAAGCTTTTCAAAGCTTCTAATCAATTGAACCAATTGCTATGTTCAATGATTCACTGTTTCGAAGCATTTGAAACGCCACATGCTGGTGACCCCTGCTAGTCATAAAAGTGTAAATGCCCCCATTGATTCGGAACAAAAGATTCGTAAAGGTTTCGAAGCTTCATGGAGCAGTGTTTCGAAAGTGCCTATCACTAGTTGTAGGCAGTGGCTAAAGACTGCAAAGAATCCTAAATACGGAGAGAATGCCGTGATGGGAAATCTGAAAAACCTTGTAGCCAACATTTCAAATTAGATAACCACCACGAACACAGTGTTTTAGGCCAAACGGAAGGGAAAAAACGGAAAGGAACTGTTGTTTTCACGAAAAGCCCTGGAGCTATCAAAAGTCCGTCAGATGACACATTTTTTCAGACTTTTGCTGACAAATAAATTTTTCGGGCCAGGTAAAGGCCCAAGTATTCTTCACTTTTTACGCGTACGCGAGGGTCAGCGTAAAGTGCGTGAGATGCAGATTTTGTCATCAGAAGAGTACGTGCACCGTCAGATTTTTGTAACCATGAGTACTTTGTTCGCTCAGGTCGCACATGTGCATTTAATTATTTTTGCATTTGTAGTTTATCCACAAGGCGGCAACCATGCCCAAGGTAGTCGAAGAAAAACTGCGTAAACAGAACAGAGTGGAACACATGCAAGCTACAGCGACAATGGAGACCTACATAGACGAGAGATTGTGCGAAAAGGTTAGAAAGTACCCTCATCTTTACAACTCTAGCATGAAAGAATACAAAGATATTTACACGGGTTGTAACTCATGGCGAGAGATTGCTCAAAACTGTGAATGCGTCGAACGCTGGTGTACACGTACGAGTCAAAAGAAGTATACGTAAGGTACGCGTAAAAACTGAGTAAACTTTCTGCTTAACATGGAGAACGAGTAAACATTGTTAATTTACATATTGTACTACCGATATTGTACCAATACAAAACAGGTTGACAATTGACAAAGTTACACTTCGTTAAGTAACACCTCATAAGTTACAATTCAAATTTGAATTTTGAGTTAAATCTGATTTTGAATTAAATTCAAATAAAATTAAAAGAAATTCATACTACATGTGTGAACCATTTCTTTAATGTTTCAATTTAAATTACCAGATTATAAATCTACAGAATTTTGTAATTGATAAATATTTCATTTTATTTAATTAATTTAGTAATTTCCCAAAATGCTCTAATTTAGCCAAAAGTTTTGTTTTTTAGTTGTATAAAAAATGTTTTGAACATTTTAAAAGTTGTGATATCTGTTTCAACTGTTTTGAAGATAAATATATTTAAACAGAAATATGTTAAAAAAAATATTACTAAAATAATAAAAAAATATTTAGGGGATCTAAAATGTATCACTAAGTCATAATTAATTATTTAAATATTTATACATTGTTGCAAAACCTTTGTGTGACAGTGAATAATTTCTATAAATTTGTGTATTTCTGTAAGATTATTCTTCAGGTGATGGTCCACGGGGCAACTTTTTTGAGCAATGTTGCAGAGCGATTTTGCTTGGGCAAAAGAATTTCCCTGTGTATCATCACCTTAAGAGAACTAGTACATTGCCCTAATTAGTTGCCGTGTCTCACACCTGGTTGCCCAGCAACATTGCTCAAAAAGTTGCCCCGTGTACCATCACCTTTCCTGTCAATCCTATGTTGCCAATTCAATTCACATTCTCATGAACTGAAGGTGGGCCAGTTATGAATTTTGCCCAACCCTAGTGAACACAGACTTGGCCACACTATACAAATCATGGCCCCTATTCAGGCCTATCATCAGGGCATACTGAACTAAAAACTAAATCACAGAGGAACTTGTACAGCAATTTAATCCATTCTAAATCTAATTTTATATCTAAATATCAATATACATGTGTAATTTCAGCCATAAAAACAACTCTTATATTTGGATGTGGTTGATATAATTTTTTTTTTTTTATAAACCTTAATCCTCAAAAACATCCTCAAACTTGGCAATATTTACCCGAGATTCGTGCAGATCCACCCCTGATGTAAAGGGGCGGGGCTTGGAAGGCATAGATGATGTCACTCTCTGCTATGCTGGTCAAGTCATCATCATCAAAGAACGAGCGCTGGAAACCTGCTGTGTAGATCTCGGTCAATATTACCTAGTAGAACAAAGAATTAAAAATTGAAAAATTTAATAAAATAACTCAGTTGTTGCAGGATATTATCATTGCATAAAGATAAAACTAAATATTCATATTTGAAGCACATAATATATTTTTATTATTTAAATAATTCACATTTATTAATATGCAATAAGTTCTGTTTCATTTTAGACATTCAAATAATGACTAATAAATAAATAAAACAATGAAATAATCATCTTATAAAGCACTGTTGTATCTAAATCACAAGCAAGCACCATGGTATTCTTATATTGGTATTGGAGTATCATGCAAATACCATAATACTGTATGTATATGATCATTCAGTATGATGGTATGCATCAAATTCCCATAGTATTACCATCCGACAATCACTGTAGCAGTAGGAGAGCGAAGGTGGTTTGGTCAGGTAATATATTGTTTGCAGGCATGAGGTCTGTCTGTGTGATGCTGTGTGTGCACCTGTCACCTGATCGGGAGAGAGCTTGCCCTCATCTGCCACCATCCTGCGCAGACATGCCAAAGAGCCGAAGAGAGGCACAGCGAGCCCTACTCTCAGATACCGCTGTCCTTTACTGCTAAACACCAAAGTCACACACACTGGCCTGCAGAGAGACAAGAAAACACACCTTTATGATCTAAAAGCAGCTTTCAAATTTAAAATGTTACTGATACCAATAAAGGGCATCTCAAATCTCAAACAACATCTTTCAAAGGCTACCAAAGCTAGCAGGTGGGTGTGGCTTCAGCAGGCAGGTGTGGCTGAAGAACTAATCTGATTGGCCACTCGGTTACGCATTGCTGGTAAATGTAAACTACACTGATATCCTGGCATTCAAAAGTAGCTGTGTATTCTGAATGTAATATACATTACCTTTTAAAGGTTTGGGGTCTGTACGATTTTTTAAGGTTTTTGTAATAATACTGTTTTCTAACATTTTTCTTTTGTAAAATGATTTCAAATGTAAATTATTCAACATCATTACTCTAGTCAGTGTCACATGATCCTTCAGAAATCATTCCAATATGCTGTTTTGATGCTCAAGAAACATTTCTTTAATATTTTTCTTTATGGAAACCATGAAACATTTTTTCAGGATTCTTTCATTAAAGTACAAACGAACAGCATTTATTTTAAATAGAAATCTTTTGTAGCAATATAAATATCTTTACTGTCACTTTTGATCGATTAAATGCATCCTTGCTGAATAAAATTAATTTCTTTAAAAAAAATTTTTAGTGACCCCAAACTTTTGCACTGTACAGCTCCTGCTGAAGTAACGTCATCCACTACACCATTATTTATACTGTTATATGGTTTTCATCCACTATTCAGAAACAGTGTGACATTTCAGTGTGAGAGCTACACAACCCTAACCCTGCTGAGATTTGACCTAAAGCCTGAAAACGCCCTCCCCAGACATAAACTACTGTGAATAAGTGTGGTGTTGGATGCTGAATGAA
This sequence comes from Coreius guichenoti, assembly GCA_039654105.1. NCBI lineage: Eukaryota > Metazoa > Chordata > Actinopteri > Cypriniformes > Gobionidae > Coreius > Coreius guichenoti. The sequence continues at coordinate 37,499,116 of CM077171.1, forward strand.
CTGCCGGAAGCAGTAAGGCAATCGGTCATGAAGGAAGTGCCACACCTCAAACAGTTCCCCTCCTTTTTTAATGTGTTCTGCCTTAAAGGAATAGCTCACCCAAAAACGTCAATTGTGTCATCATGAAACCTGTTTGACTTTCTTTCTTTCTTGAAACACAAAAGAAGAAACATATAGCAGAATGTCCAAGCTGCTCTTTAACATACAATGAGTGTGAACTAGATTTGCAAGGATTCTTAGTGAATAAGAAGTCAGTTTTAGTCTGTTACTCGCATAAAGCTATCATATGGCTTCAGAAGACTTGGACTGTAGTGTATGAGTTGCATTAACTACATTTTATGATGCTTTCTGGTGCTTTTTTGGGGCTTGACAGACTCTAGTCCCCATCTACTTCCATTGTAAGGAAGAGAGCAGCTTGGACATTCTGCTAAACCTTTGGTGTTCTATTGAATCAGTCATACAGGTTTGGAGAGACTAGTAGTAAATGATGACAAAATATTACATTTTGGGTTAACTATTCCCATTTTGAGTGAATGTTTATATTAGTCTTGCCTTGATATCATAAACTTGCGATGCAAGTGTTTTTTGCTAGTTTCAGCCCAACGCAGTTATCATTTTTACGTCGAGCACCACGTTGTTTAAATAGCAAATGCACTCGCGCCTATCTGTTCGCCCATGGGCGTGCTGGTCTGAAAACGTGGTGTGTTCAGGCGCATTGTTGGCGCGTTGCTATTTTGAAGCAACTGAAATTGACAAGTCAATAGCGCAGTAATTTTGTGTTATTTAAAAGCCGTGTTAGTAAAATGCGCCTATAGGCGGGTGAACAACGCACATACACTCTGAATAATACAAACACAGGGACGCGTAGCAGCATGCAAACATTTTTAAATATTAAAAATAAAAGGATTCCTCTCTGGAGAAGCATTCAGTCTTTCCACTCGCAAATTCCGCCATGTAAATAGCGAATCTGACATGGTGCAAGCGCAACTGGCTTTTAAAGGGAATGGGAGACGACACAATGATTGGTTTATTGCACGTTACGCCCAAAACACACCCATGACTCATTAAGAGACTAGGGACAACCCTTTTGGACCATGCGCCTGGACCACTGACCGTGTTTTCCGTCGTTAAACTAGCAAAAGTGGATTCGGACACACCCTAAGTGCATCTGCTCCATGTGCTTCAGACCATGCGCTCAGATCGTTAAAACAGGGCCCCTTGTGTATGAGTAAACAGTACCTGTACACATGACCTTACCATATAAGATACCCTTTAGGTGTCCTTTATCATTTAATGCAACTCTAATTAGGATATTGATATAAGAACTGTTGTTGTCAAGTAAGATTGATTTATACTGTTTCCTGATTTCATACTATTGTCCCTCATCCCTCATAACCGATACTCCCTGAGCCTTGTGCAATACACTGACAAGACAAGCGTTGAGTCAGGTCTGATTGTAAAAGCATCTTAGTATATAATGGGTGTTACCATGCATCACTGCAAGCCTGGTTTATATGAACATGTATATAATAGAAATATTTGATGTGACATTATAATGTATGTGGGACAATAGCTTTGCCTTTGTGAATGTAAAAGCAGCCATTTCCTCAAAAACAAAACAAAACAAAAAACAGAGGATTTCCCTGGCAATCCATCTGTTGCTGCTGGTTTGAACGCTTGATTGTTTTTGAGCACAAAGTAGTAAGTAAAGTTTCTGCATGGTTCAGTGACTTCAAAAAGCTTTTGTTGGGTGGAATTTACTCACCTCGTCTGTCTTAAAGGAATGGGAAGAGAAATGCACAGAAAAGGATCAAACGTGTTGCTCTGCTTTAGACAATGTGGGCATGTCAGAGATGACCTAGAAACAAAGAGAAAGCAAGATGGTTGGTAAAACAGCAACAACTTAGAGTAGTGGACACACAAACATATACAAATATTATATAAGGAACACACACAAAGCTATTAGCCATTGTATTGCTTGAATAAGCCTAAAGGGAAGTTCAGTGGAAGAGGAAGTGATGTCACAGGGAAGAGGAAGCACAGAATGTCTCTTGGGAAGAATTATTGTTGTAGCTATGGAAACTGATGCTCACAAAAATCACAATTGCAGTTTTTTGCATCATCCTTGCCACACATCTACGGAATGATTTCAAACGCAGTACATGGACACATTCAGATCCTGTATGTCTTTGATGATGAAGTCTATCTATCTACACTGCCCACTGTTTGGATTTAAATTGGCAAATGCTTAAGAGTCAATGACTGGATCATTATTGCAGTGATTTTTGCGTTTCTAGCATGCTATATGTTTGGCAACAGTTCTTCTAACCCTAAGTGATGGAGTGTGTAGCTTTTCATTTCTTAAACAACTATCTATCTATCTATCTATCTATCTATCTATCTATCTATCTATCTATCAAAACTCCACATCTTCTACCTACTGCCGCTTGTCAGATGGAAAGACAAATAGAGAGAGGTGGATAGAGATATTTTTAGAGAGTTAGAGAGTTCTTCTCCAGCAGCTGTCAGAGTGTTATGTGGAGACTTGAGGTTTTAACGCTGAGCTTTACAGGTACAGTTCACCCACGTATGTAAAACACACATCAGCTGTCCTTACTGCTGAATACAAACAATACAGCAGCAGTGCTGCACTTACACCGAATGGGAGAACCTGATCCAAGAATGTGTGGATAGTGAAATGACAGGTATAAGAATCCAAATGATCTCAGTCTAGAATTCAAATTTTTTGTTGTTGCTGTCATCAAAAAGAAACAATGAATTGAGCCAGCAATTATGAGATGAGAATGTATCAGATGACAATACTGAAACTACCAGGTTAGTAAATAATAAAGCAATTCCATTGCCAAATGAGCATTTAAAACAATTATTGTAAAAGGTGAGCATAAACACAATTTTTAAACTTTTCTCCATTTTTTTAGAGGGGGCATAAAAGCAATCTGATTATCACAGTCCTAAACTGTAGCAGGCACAGCATATATGTGTTTGGTTCGCTAAAAGAGTGATTATTTCGGGAATAGGTTGGACTTATTGTTCGGGCTGTATAAATTACTAAAGAAAACAGATTCATAAGAATAATTCGCTCTGGAATCAGACTACACTGGTCGCTCTGTATGTTTTTGATTCCCTAAAAAGTTCAGGCTCGAGTTTTTCAAACGGGAATCAGACTATACTGGTCGCTCTGTATGTTTCTCAAATGGAAAGCTGCATCTTAGTGAGGCTGTGTCCTTCCTGGTCCAGTCCTTCAGAGGCTTGTAGGCTTGAGTCCTCCTTTCTATTAATGCAGTAAAGTGAATGACAGCCATCTGTGGTCTCCCAGTGGCTTACATTATTGGCAGTTTAGTGTTAAGTGGTTAATTTACAGCAAAACAAAAGATAGCATGTATGCCTTAATCTTCAAAAACATTATTTTTGTCCTACATTTCATAATGAACTCAGACAAGCTCAGTGCCGACTCGTTTTCTGTCAGTTATTTTACGTGAATAGAAACGTGTGCAAATGATTGAGGCTGATTTAAGGATGCGAAGGATACACTTGATGCATCCTTCAAAATGAGCTGAATGAAGGACGCGAAACGAAGGCTGCCTTCCAAGGATCCTTCAAAATGAGTCGGTCTTCAGCGGCACTTGATGACGTGACAGCCGAGATATGCAGCCTTTCATTTGAGAAGCACCCTGTGATTCTCTAAAAAGATCTGGCTCACAAGAAGCATTCGACCCAGAATCAAACTATAATGGTCGCTCTGTACACTCTCAGAAAAAATGTGTAAAAATTATACCGTTAGGGGCACAACGGATTGTCACTGGGGCAGTACCCTTAAAAAGATATCTTTGTACCTTTTTCACCCTTAAAAGGTGCATATTAGTACCTTAGAGTAGCAATATGTACCTTAAGGTATTACTATGAACCTTTTAAGGGTGAAAAAGGTACAAAGATGTCCTTTTTTACGAAACTTTTTATTTTTACTGGGGCTGAATAAGAAACAGTTCTCGGTTCCCCGACACTAGCTGTCATTTACCATATCCCATCTTCTAAGCAGAACTTAACATACCAGTTCACAACACAGATTCCTTGAACCGCAGAGATGTCTCAAAATAACTGAGAGCTCCATTACAGATGGAGAATATGCTAATCTGTTTAATTAATACAAAGTGTCCTATGATAATAAACTTCTGAGACAAAAGAGGTCATCAAACAATGAATGGATTATTAATCTCAAGACAAACAAAGAGAATTTCCCATATGCATCTACCATTATCACATTCAGAAAAAGCAAACAATCTGTGTTGTTTAAATCCAGTGGGCGGGATGGTGTGGTCAAGTCCAAGTTCTCATTTTTTTCTAATAATCAAATTAAAAACACATTTTTATTTAATTATAGCTATATAACACGCCGCTAAAGTTGAAATAAGTTAAACTTTTAAAAAACACGTTTGTAGACCTTGCGCTTTTTTCGTTCCACTGACATGCTTCTCGCATTTTTAACAGCAAAAACACATTCTGTGTGAACCGGCCCTTATTTGCGTTGCACAGATACATCAAGAATGTTTATTGCTTAGTTTCTTCCCTGTATGTACAGAATACCCATTCCTGTTCATGGATTGTCTTTTGGGTTATGTGTACAGTAGTAGGCATATTGGAGTTTGGTGCTGATGTTTATTTACAAACCCGATTCCAAAAAAGTTGGGACACTGTACAAATTGTGAATAAAAAAGGAATGCAATGATGTGGAAGTTTCAAATTTCAATATTTTATTCAGAATACAACATAGATGACATATCAAATGTTTAAACTGAGAAAATGTATCATTTTAAGGGAAAAATAAGTTGATTTTAAATTTCATGGCATCAACACATCTCAAAAAAGTTGGGACAAGGCCATGTTTACCACTGTGTGGCAGCCCCTTTTCTTTTTATAACAGTCTGCAAACGTCTGGGGACTGAGGAGACAAGTTGCTCAAGTTTAGGAATAGGAATGTTGTCCCATTCTTGTCTAATACAGGCTTCTAGTTGCTCAACTGTCTTAGGTCTTCTTTGTCGCATCTTCCTCTTTATGATGCGCCAAATGTTTTCTTTGGGTGAAAGATCTGGACTGCAGGCTGGCCATTTCAGTACCCGGATCCTTCTTCTACGCAGCCATGATGTTGTAATTGATGCAGTATGTGGTCTGGCATTGTCATGTTGGAAAATGCAAGGTCTTCCCTGAAAGAGACGACGTCTGGATGGGAGCATATGTTGTTCTAGAACTTGGATATACCTTTCAGCATTGATGGTGCCTTTCCAGATGTGTAAGCTGCCCATGCCACACGCACTCATGCAACCCCATACCATCAGAGATGCAGGCTTCTGAACTGAGCGCTGATAACAACTTGGGTTGTCCTTGTCCTCTTTAGTCCGGATGACATGGCATCCCAGTTTTCCAAAAAGAACTTCAAATTTTGATTCGTCTGACCACAGAACAGTTTTCCACTTTGCCACAGTCCATTTTAAATGAGCCTTGGCCCAGAGAAAACGCCTGCGCTTCTGGATCATGTTTAGATATGGCTTCTTTTTTGACCTATAGAGTTTTAGCCGGCAACGGCGAATGGCACGGTGGATTGTGTTCACCGACAATGTTTTCTGGAAGTATTCCTGAACCCATGTTGTGATTTCCATTACAGTAGCATTCCTGTATGTGATGCAGTGCCGTCTAAGGGCCCGAAGATCACGGGCATCCAGTATGGTTTTCCGGCCTTGACCCTTACGCACAGAGATTGTTCCAGATTCTCTGAATCTTTGGATGATATTATGCACTGTAGATGATGATAACTTCAAACTCTTTGCAATTTTTCTCTGAGAAACTCCTTTCTGATATTGCTCCACTATTTTTCGCCGCAGCATTGGGGGAATTGGTGATCCTCTGCCCATCTTGACTTCTGAGAGACACTGCCACTCTGAGAGGCTCTTTTTATACCCAATCATGTTAAATTGACCTAATAAGTTGCAAATTGGTCCTCCAGCTGTTCCTTATATGTACATTTAACTTTTCCGGCCTCTTATTGCTACCTGTCCCAACTTTTTTGGAATGTGTAGCTCTCATGAAATCCAAAATGAGCCAATATTTGGCATGACATTTCAAAATGTCTCACTTTCAACATTTGATATGTTATCTATATTCTATTGTGAATAAAATATAAGTTTATGAGATTTGTAAATTATTGCATTCGTTTTTTATTCACAATTTGTACAGTGTCCCAACTTTTTTGAAATCGAGTTTGTACCTTCTTTGGTAAGTTGAGTCTTCCTTCACCTCTTGTTCTTGCTGATTATTTGAATTTGCCACCTGATAACCATATGGTTATCTTTGAAATTGAATTCTAGCGTACTCTTACTGTACAGTAAACCCTTTTTTTAATTTATTCATATGTCATGACTGATGACGATGTGAATTAAATCATTTGTCTTTGCACTAAGCACTTTTGGCCTCTAAATAAAGTTATTATTATTATTATTGTTGTTGTTGTTGTTGTTTCTTGCCATACTGTAAAAAGGGTCGGGCTGAGTTAGTTGCATTGTGGGATGCAATACCTAGTGCCATGTGCTGTTGTATACTGCTCATTGTGGCAAATTAGTATTAATATCATATCATACTTTAATATATTTTGTATTGACAAATTAGGATCACATTATAAGTGCAAACAAACAAGCAAATACACCCTTCTGAAATAATCTTCCTCCCTTATAAGCTCAATATTTACTGGTATCCAGACAACAGAAGGACCTAGCTAAATATTTGGAAGACGTTGATGTGAATAACATTCGTGCCATGATCTGCATTAGTATGAAGGCCACTTGAGTGGGAGTCATTTAAATTCCACACAGGGCCTGCCGTTGTATACAGCGCAATGAATCTGTGACTTTTAAACCTTCTCTCCTGCTGTGCTGCAACTGAAGCTCTTTCAATTTTTTCTTCCACAAACGCTCATAACCTCTAAAAGTGACTATGGGATGATACTTCACCACCTAACTAGCATTAGACAGAGAGGGTTTGGCCTGAACTTTCTTGTAATTACTGGAAATCTCTGGTGCTGTGCTCGGGCCGACCTTCGTGGACTTTGAAGGAGGCAGCCTCTGAAATGGGACACAGCTCTAAATTGTGCAGTGCTGAGGGTACTCCAGGATGAGGGTTGGGGACCACTGCTGTGGACCTAATGCAACAGTGCCTGCTTATTTTTTTTTACACTGACCTTGGTTCTGGAAGTATTATTAATTTTTATAATTTTTTCTCATTGAGATTTTTAAAAAGTCTTTGTTTAATGTTATAAGCCAGCTACGAGGTGAATGAAAATATTACAAACTATTATTTGAAGAAAAATACTATTTGAAAATCGCACAAAAAGACTGTGTAATTGGGGGCTTTAATGAGGAAAAAACTACAACCCCATGAAGCACTGAAAATGACATAAAAATCGAAATATAAAGGATGGAGAAATATAAAACTATTTATCTAATGATGTTTAACACGTATACGTGTATATATATATATATATATATATATATACACACACACACACACACACACACACACACACTATATTGCCAAAAGTATTGGGACACCCCTCCAAATCCTTGAATTTAGGTGTTCCAATCACTTCCACCCTTCCTGTTCCAACACGACTGCGCACCAGTGCACAAAGCAAGGTCAATAAAGACATGGATGAGCGAGTTTGGTGTGAAGGAACTTGACTGGCCTGCACAGAGTCCTGACCTCAACCCGATAGAACACCTTTGGGATGAATTAGAGTGGAGACTGCGAGCCAGGCCTTCTCGTCCAACATCAGTGCCTGACCTCACAAATGCACTTCTAGAAGAATGGTCAAAAATTCCCACAAACACACTCCTAAACCTTGTGGAAAGCCTTCCCAGAAGAGTTGAAGCTGCTATAGCTGCAAAGGGTGGACCAACTCCATATTAAACCCTACGGATTAAGAATGGGATGTCATTAAAGTTCATGTGCATGTAAAGGCAGGCGTCCCAAAACTTTTGGCAATATAGTGTAATTATTTCTATTTATAGTGTAAAATAGTATAATTTCACAGTTACTCTCCAAATTAATGTAGAAACAACTTAAAGACAGTATATTTTAAATATTTGTTGTAATGGCATCTTTTTATGAATGAAGGCCAGTATCACTGATAATACAGCTACTGATGTCTCTATGAAATTGATTTTTTTTAAACATTAATGATAGACATTCATGAAAGCTATCAATTTCAACATTTATTAGGCTTTAAAAAAATAACTTTTAAATTTAAGTGAACTTAAATTAAAGTTCACTCATCTCATTTTCTCACAACACTTTAAGTTCATTTTTTGATTCTGTGCTATTGTTTGTACAAGCGCGAAAGAGAACTATATATAGTGGTGGCCAAAATTATTAGAACACTTGGCATCTGGGAGTCATCTTATTGGGCCTGGATTTATTTTCCAAGAGGACAATGACCCAAAACATTCTTCTAACTATTGCTGGAACTACCTGTGACGGAAGGAATCTGCCCCCTCAAAGTCCGGACCTCAACCCCATCGAGCACCTTTGGGGCGAGTTGGAAAATAAACTGGACAGATCTATTGTACATTTAAAGGAAAGCCTTTGGCTTCAGTTGCAGAAGGCATGGGATAAAATTAGTGTTGAAGTTCTCAGAGGAAATATATTAACACTATGCCAGAGAGATGTCCTGCTGTAATTGCTGCAAAAGGTGCACATACCAAATATTAAAGTAAAAAGTGGATAAAAACAGTATGACTCACTTCATCTGATATTTGATGGTCAGAGCAACCATCTGCATGTTTCATGAACATTATGAAATGAAATCATGCTTTGGAGGCAAAAAAAGATCAATATTTTCAGATCTGTCAGGTGTTCTAATAATTTTGGCCACCACTGTATATATATCAGGACCGGTTCTAGTAGTTTGGAGGCTCTAGCCAAAATTTATGTTGGAGCCCCCTCCGCACCACATTAACATTAAAAACACAGACAGCGGGAAAAGGCTTCTTTACCTTTAAGAAATAATGCACGGAAAGAGTACATACTACACATGAACACGTCTTTATCGACTACTTACGTTTTACTTAAGACATAACCTACTATGTTTGCTAGTATTACTCACCAAGACGGGTATGTTGACATATTTTTTGTCAAGTCAAGTCACCTTTATTTATATAGCGCTTTTTACAATGCCGATTGTTTCAAAGCAGCTTCACAGTGTTAACAGGAAAATAATGCAACAGAATTAACATTAAACAAATTTGGCTCTGGAGAAAACAGTGATGTCATCCAGCTAATTTCAATTATCATATAGTGTCAATGCGGGCAGATCAGTAATATAGTTGAAATTTTAGTGTCCCCAACTGAGCAAGCCAAAAGCCAAAGGCAGCGGTGGCAAGGAACCAAAACTCCTTCAGGGCCAGAATGGAGAAAAAAACCTTGGGAGAAACCAGGCTTAGTCGGGGTGCCAGTTCTCCTCTGACCGACGAACAAACAGTGTATGATTATGATTCTGGCAACATTACAGGTCAGAAGTCATATTAGATCGAAAGATATTCGTAAGATTATTCGAGGAGTCGTCACACCGGAGACGGGTTTAATGAGGATGTCGTGTCGATGCGGCATTTACAGGGGGGAGTTTAACTGACACGGTCTCTGCAGACATTTCAGGGATGTGTTGGTCATGTCTAGGCGCAGGTCCACCATCTGATCTGGATACGGCCTGGATCCGGCTGACTGCAGTAAACCTCGGGATAAACAGAGAGACTAACATTAGCGTAGATGCCATTCTTCTTATGATGTAACGAGTACATCAGGTGTTATGGGAAGTGTTCCCGGTTCCAGCAGACCTAGTTAATGCAGCCTAACAATCATTTAACTGATTTGAATTATAGAAATTGGTAATGTTCTAGGTGTATGCCATAGTAAAGAGATGTGTTTTTAGTCTAGATTTAAACTGACAGAGTGTGTCTGCTTCCCGAACAATGCTAGGAAGACTGTTCCAGAGTTTAGGTGCTAAATAAGAAAAGGATCGACCGCCTGCAGTTGATTTTGATATTCTAGGTATTATCAACTGGCCAGAATTTTGAGACCGCAATAGACGTGATGGAGTATAATGCGTTAAGAGCTCGCTCAAGTACTGGGGCGCTAAACCATTTAGTGCTTTGTAAGTAATTAGCAAGATTTTAAAATTTATACGATGTTTAATAAGGAGCCAGTGCAGTGTTGACAGAACCGGGCTAATATGGTCATACTTCCTGGTTCTAGTAAGAACTTGAGCTGCTGCGTTTTGGACCAGCTATTGCAGTTATTTATTAAGCGTGCAGGGCAACCACCCAGTAGAGCATTACAATAATCTAGCCTTGAGGTCATGAACGCATGAACTAACTGTTCAGCATTTTGCATTGAAAGCATGTGCCGTAATTTAGATATATTTTTAAGATGGTAGAATGCAGTTTTACAGATGCTAGAAACGTGGCTTTCAAATGAGAGATTGGTATCAAAGAGCACACCCAGGTTCCTAACTGACGACGAGGACTTGACAGAGCAGCCATCAAGTGTTAGACAGTATTCTAGGTTACTACTTGTGGAGTTTTTTTGTCCAATAACTAAAAATTCAGTTTTTTCTAAATTAAGTTGCAGAAAATTAATAGTCACCAAGTTTTTATATCAGTTATGCATTCCTTTAATCTTGTGAATTGGTAAGTTTCGTCAGGGCATGAAGAAATATAGAGCTGAGTATCGTCAGCATAACAATGAAAACTAACGCCATGCTTCCTGTGTGAATTTGTCCATTCAAGCGCAAGACTTAAAAGAGAGCTCAATATTTGCGCACTATCTGCGACGCGCCGTGTGCGCGCTTCAGATGAATACACACACAAACAAATCTTCTCTCAGCGTGCGCGAGTGCTCCTCCGCATCTTGCTCTTGAATGTTTAAATTGGCAAGGCTTAAATGAGTTTAGTTTAACACAAATAGCAGTGTGATGTTCAGGTCTCACCTGCGCTCACGTGCTATCAACACCCGGGTGATGACGGGGTAAATGACTGGGTCATGGTCGAGCATACATACTCGCATACAAGAGTGACTGTTTTGTCCACGCTTTTTGATCATCGCTGTTGTAATGTATTGGGAAGCCAGAATGTGTATATCCATCGACAGAAATATAACCTAACTCTGTCTGTCTGTTTTACATGTTATTTTCAACAAACTATATTATAGATGCGTCATCAGATTTGAGATGAACCGCGGTGCGTGTGCCAAACCGTGGTTGGAGAACGGTACAGTTTGATTTTTTACCAAGCACCGTTTCACCCCTAGTATTAATCAAACTTTAACTAAGGTAATTTGTTTGGTGAGAATGGAAATGTGTTTCCCACAAAATTTGGTGAAACTGTGGCTGGACCTCTGTCCCTGTAGGGGGGTCTGGGGGCATGCCCCTCCAGAAGAAAATTTTGTACATTTTAAAAGATAAATTTATCAATCTGGTGCACTTTGAGAGTTCAAAATCAAGAGCTCCAACCCATATTCAGTGTGCAAATTGAACAAAGAAAAAGTCTTTGACTTGTACCTGAACTTTAAAGGGGACTCAAACCTCTTTTTAGTTGTGATATAGTGGCTGCGTCCGAAACCTGGAAAATGCTGCCTTCGGAGGACACATTTCAAGGCATCAAGGCACGTCTGAATCTAATGTTAGCTTCACTTTCTGTCTCCTGAGATACCTTCATCTGATCGGGTTTTGAAGGCAGCATACATGTATCCTTCGCTGCCTTTGATATCCCACAATCATGTGCGTTCCATTCTGTGACACAAAAAAAAGATGGCGTCCGAAAGTTGCGTTTGCTGGTCAGCTTGTGTGTAAATGTACGTGTTTTTTTTACCAACATTTTACACTTCTGATGTAATTTCTAGCAAGAAATTACTACTGTAGTAATTAAATATTTGTTTAGTTCTCACCAAAGGTCTCTTTATTTTGCTGTAGATCATTAAACTGTTAGATTGCCTCAGTAGTCTGTCCGAAATTAGTTTTGTGAGGTGCCTTCATGCACAAACGCTGCCTTACAAGTCATTGTCTGATAAGGCAGCGAGGCAACGATTCAGCTGCCTAGGTTTTCGGACCCAGTGTCTCAGTCTACATTACACTATATAATGCTAATAATAATAATATTAATAATAATAATAAAAATAATAATGCTATATATAATATTATGTAATATTATTCCTATGAAAGTAATAGCCATATATTGTAAAACAAATGCACTGAAAAATAAATGAAAGTTTCATAATTATTTTGCATGGACAGGATTTCACACTTAGCCTAGATATCGCAGTGCACTATATAGCCTACACAAATCAACTGCTAGTGGAAGTGAAAGAGACAAACTACTAAGCAGAAAAAATAATTAATTTCTTCATAAAATATATGCTTATTTTTAAATAAATATAACAATATTATTTATGATTTGAAAACTGAAATTAAGTATTGTCAGAGCAGTAATGTAATCATCAAGAATTAAAAAAAACAGCCTACAAACAGGTACTTTTTCTGAAACATTAAAATGCTGTAGTATGTTTGCTCTTTGACTTTACTTTTAGCTACTTTAGTATTTTGCTAGTCAGCTCCCGATGCAGTCATTCATGAATGTACGTTCGCGCTCTTTTAAACTCATAATAAACCAGCAAATTATCCATTTATGATCTATTTATTTATATCTATTTATTTTTAGAATACATTACAATCACTCCAAAAGAGATGATGACAACTCACAAAGCTATATTACGAGCTGCACTTCTTTCCGTGCCTATTTATCCTTTCGCCTCGCACAGCCCCCAAAGAATATGTTCGTTTCAGTGCCATCATAATTCAATGATTTTAACTAAAGTTTTTCGTACATTCAGAAGGTGGAACCCATTTGAAACGGTGACATTAAATGGTATATAGTTTGAGAGTGTATATTAATTTGAAGACAGTTGTTCTTTTGGTGTGATTTGCTTGTCACTATTCTCTGATTGCAGGAGATTTCTGTGCAGAATCATGGGTAATGTAGGTTTTTTTTTTTTTTTAAATCAGGAATTCTGCTGTTAAACATGATTTATGATGTTGTAGCTCACGGTAGGTCTGTTTTTAAAGGTTTGTAAGTTATCGTTAAAAAGCAGTTCCACTATATGGAGAAAATAAATGAGATTTTTACTTCCAAAACTCAGCTGTTGTGCTCTATTGGTGGATTCCAAAGGGTCTGCAAGTTGATTGGCTGATCTATATCTATTTTTTATAAAAGAAAGAAAGAAAAAAATCTATTGCTCTCCTCATTTGTAAGTCGCTTCGGATAAAAGCGTCTGCTAAATTATTAAATGAAATGAACGAAATTAAATGATTAAGGTGTTATTTGTGTTTTTAATTTTTAATGAGCATTGAACAACACTATGATGAAATGGCAGACATTTCGCTATTGATTTAAAAGTACAGCAAAAAACATGAGTTACTTCCTTTAGGAGCAAATGTCTTGTACGCTGTCATGTTCAAAACTAATTACAGTTCTCACGAACGAGTGGTTCAAACTGCGTCACACATTTAATCAGTGTTTTTATGTCCGTCTGTGTAGATATTTGTGTTTATGTGCTCAGGCTTGCTGATGTCTGGACTGCAGGCCAGGTGTTTGTGCAAAAACTTTTTTGTCAGCAGTTGGGTGATGAAAAACAGTAATTTTCTACTCATGTCAGTGATTCATCATAAAATGTATGTAAAATGAACAAATTAACCAGCTAACAGCAGATGGAGGGTGGGAAAAAAAGAGATGTGGATGCCAAAAGAGAAGGATAAAGTAATGTAATGATGTCTCAAGATGACAGTGAGAACACAGGTAACAGCTTAAGCGAAGCTGGATGAGTGACATAAACTGTTGAGACGCATGTCATTTAAGAACTGCAGTGAAGGCACTGGGCAAAACTGCATCTGCTAACTGCATATCACCCACTGGAGTGAGAAGAAGATTGAGAGGGAATATGAGAACTCTCTAGGTTTTAGAATGCGATTCAAACTCTCACAATATATTATATTATACATAAACGGTGTGAAAGACAATCTTTATATTTAAAGGTGATGTTTTTTGTCTAAACACAGTAATGTGTCAACCAGTATAGTTTGAGGTGGGACTATTGCTGCGTTCCATTTACCTCGGAGGAGGGATGTTGAAGGGATTATCTACAGTGATTTTGCACAGATAATGCCGAAATAGCATGTCGACAAATAGAGGTTGGATAGTACTGTGTGCACCACTGAGTTTGAGACACAGACAAATAAAAGTGCTAATAAACAATGTATTACTACTGTTTCACTGAAGTCGGGGTTGTTGCAGTTCCCCTCCAGTTTCCCAGTCGCAACTCTGACTATAAGCATTCCACTGAAAAGTTCCTACTGGGGACTAGGACTTTCCCACTTCCGAGGACAAATGGAATGCACTATATCGTTTTAGATGACCAGTGGAAGGCAAAAAGTAAAAAAAAAAATCATTATGTTTAAAGGTTCATTTAGTGACTCTGATGGCACAGAAATGACACATTTGACATTTTATTTAGGCGTAAAACATTTTAAAGTTAATAAGGGTGCTCTGATCAGGATTTTTGGGGCCTATCACAGATAACTGGAGTAGTATTGCAGTATCAGCAGTATTTGCAGATATGATCACCAATACCAATCAACAAATTAAATAATACTATTCCTAACAACAATGTATTTTAAGTAGGGCCTATAAAAAATTAAGAGATGAGAAGGTATCATGAATTGGCAACTTTTTATTTATTGGCAAGCAACATGTGCAACATATTCCATTCCCTCTCTTAGAGGTGATTAGGAACAGCTTAGAGTTTAACAAATATAGCATTCCTGTGAAATAAATAATAATAAAAAGTAATAATAAATAATAATAAAAAGTCTTTATCAACAGAAAGTAATCAAATGTAAAACACAGCATAGTCTTTATTAAATATAGATTAATCCTACTAAATCTACTAAAGAGCAATGGAGTGATTTTCTCTTTGTCTTTTCTTGTTTGATTAACATTAATGACACAGATGGCAGCAGTTTATTAGGCTGCTGTCACTTTAAGACCGAATGCACGGATCCAATACTGTTACACATGCAACTTATTTTCCAACTGTTTATATTCACTTAAGACATAACCGACAGTGTTTAAGGGCATACACTCTAAAAAAATCTTGGGTTATTTTTTCTACCCAAATCCTGGGTTAAGCCTTTTGGGTCATTTTTTTGATTATTTTTTCAGTGTTTGGGTAGTTTTTGTGTTATCCATATCCTGAGTCAGACGTAACAACCCAGGGGTTGAGTTATTTATTGCGGCATTCGCTGCATTTTTTCGACCTCTTCAGGAGAGAGCAATGCAGGTCCGTGTCTTCGGTAAAATACAGGTTTGTGTACATTTTATTTTATCTATAAATTTGTTATTGTGCTGTATATCGTTTAATTTTATGCAAAGCAACATACAGGGGTGTGATGTGAGTCACCTAAATGAGTGTCGCGTCGGTCTTTTCGCGTGATGGAAACACCTGATGCATTGCCCTTGCATAAAATGTCAAGATTTTATTAAAAAAGATACAGAATAGAAATACTTAGGATGTTAAAATATGTTCTCAGAATTGTACACTGATTGTTTATGGACAGGTTATGGAGTCAGTCACCGCATATTTCAAACACAGGGCGGTGGTCTAAAGTTAGAAGTTCTCCCACTGAACATAATACAAGCTCTGGCACGAGATCCAGCGCCGTTACGGAGACTGTCGATTACACTTGAATTACTTCTAAATGTTTTTACTTCTAACAATAGATTATAGTAATCAACAGGAAAATAATGATCAATGATTAAAAAAATTAAACAAGCAATTTCGGCTGTAAAGCAGCTCTACGGAAGACAATAATATTTTTTCAGCTCAAGTCAGTTCGGTGTTGATTCAGTTCAGTTCAATAACTGTGTAAAGTTCATCAGTTATGAAATGAGTTCAATTC
Organism: Coreius guichenoti; assembly: GCA_039654105.1. Lineage (NCBI taxonomy): Eukaryota > Metazoa > Chordata > Actinopteri > Cypriniformes > Gobionidae > Coreius > Coreius guichenoti. The sequence continues at coordinate 37,515,179 of CM077171.1, forward strand.
AGCAACTGTATAAGCAGCTTTACAGCTCTTCAATAGTGTCATTATTCAGCTGATGTCAGTTCAGTGTTGATTCAGTTTGGTTCAGTAACTGTGTAAAGTTCATCAATTTATGAAATGAGTTAAATTCAGCAACTGTATAAGCAGCTTAACAGAAGACAATAGTGTCATTATTCAGCTCGAGTCAGTTCAGTGTTGATTGAATTCAGTTCAATCACAGTGCCGATGTTGAGTCAATATTGTTGTGTCGGGCTGGTTGGGTTAGCAATATTTTAAAAGCCTCTTCAATATATTGCATAGTGCAATCCTGTAGCTCAACCAGAGCATGGCGCTAACAACACCAAGGTAATGGGTTTGATTCACAAGGAACGCCTAAACTGACAAAATGCTTTGAATGCAATTCCAGTTGCTTTGGAATGGATAAAAGAGTCTGCCAAGTGCATATATGTAAATATATTGAACAGACATTTTAGTGGTTTGGTAGACCGTATAAATCACATCAGCACTATAAAGTTTGGTCACTTGTTGAGTCTGCTTCAGTATATGAGGCTACAGTATGTAGTGTTGGCTTTTAGATAAAGTTTGTTACTACATAAAGAAATACGGCTTGAGTTTTCTGTGCAGTCAGTCTAAATGTGAGGTTGGTTTTAGTTGAACCCGACTGGAGGTATTTGTCTTAAAACTTTAAATTGACCACTAAATCAAAGACTTCTTTGATGGAGGCTTCAAATGGAGATCCCTTGTGGACAACCAAACCATCTGGCCTGATTGCAGTTGCTTGATGGTGATGGTTTGCTTGGGTGTTCTGTCTAAGAACAGCTTGCTGCAGTTGGACATATGCTGCATCCCAAATCTGTTGGCTTTATCAATATTCGTTAACACAGATGATTAGCTGGACTGGAGGAAAAGAGGGGACCGTATCCCAGGAGTTAACATAAACTGATTCATCTCATGTCATAGCAAGTGGACGGGGTCAGATTTGGGAATTTGGTCCTGGGATTTTTTTTCTTTTTCCATTGCTGGTCATAAGTCATCATTCTCTTAATGATTTTGCCAAAATTGTACCTTTAGGGGTACAACAGCTTGTCAGTGGGGCATCTTTTTTAATTTTTTACCCCTCAATTTGAACAATTTATTGCAACATGACCATATTACTTTGTGATGACTGTTGAATTTCACTTAGACATTACTTATGTTCTCATCTCAAAAATAAATGTATTAAGTTGATTGTAAGTGTGTTGTTTTAGCATTTTCAATAAAGCAGCTTTCCCTTTTTTCATTGGGGCATATTAATATATAATATGGACTTGGTATGCTTTAAGAACAGTGTCCAAAACACAAATACCTGTTGGTTTTAATATGCTTTTGAAACAAAATAGTGTAGATACATTAACTATCTAGTTAAGATCTGTGCCTTTTTTGTCCTCTTCAGCAATCTCTCTACTTTCACAGATATAAAAGAATTTTATTCCAATGGAAATTATTAGTAGTACATATTCGATGTTTTGCATGTATGCTATTTGCTACAAATATGCTTTCAAATGTTATAGTAGGTTAAGTTGGCTCTTAAGTTATAATAAATTAGGTTGTATATAAACTATATAAAAGTTATATATACACATTTGATTTTTCACATTTAACATATGTACACTCATTCAAGTTTGATGTCAATAAGACTTTTTTGAAATAAATAAATTTATTCAGCAAGGATGCATAAAAATGACAGTTAAGACATTTACATTGTTACAAAAGATTCTTAAATAGATAGTGTTCTTTTGAACTTTCTAGAATCCTGAGAAAATGGATTCCACAAAAAGATCGCGCAGCACAACTGTTTTCAACATTGATAATAATAATAAATGTTTCTTGATCATCAAATCATCATATTAGAATGATTTCTGAAGGATCATGTGACACTGAAGACTGGAGTAATGATCCTAAAAATTCAGCCTTGCATCACAGGAATAAATTACATTTTAAAATATATTAAAATAGAAAATAGTTATTTGAAATTGTAATACTTCAAAATATTACAGTCAGTTTTTACTCTTTTTTTAACTTTTATTTTTCTTCGAACAAATAAATGCCTTGGTGAGCATAAGAGACTTTTTTCAAAAACATAAAAAATCTTACAACCCCAGATCTGTTGTGTGTTGCTTGTTGGCAGAACACTTACTTGTATTGTGCCTGGAAGTGCTTCTGTACAAAGCTGTGATGTACACCAGGCTGTGTCTGTGGTGGGGTCAGGGTATCAGAGACGGGCTGTTCATCACATCCTTCCTGACCCTGCAACAAAAAGGTCATACAGACATTCAGATACTTTGCCCAAGAAGGCCCCATCTTTCCAGGAGGTGCTGGTGAGAATATCGACCTGACTTCTGCCTCACCAAGTGAACCAGTATTGTGCTCTTAACTTGCCAACAGTTTAAAGAAAGACAGGAGGATAAAAACCACAGGGAGAGCTGATACACACTTCTCATGGTCACAAAACACGATAGAGATAGTAAAGACTGTATGCCTTACAAAAAAAGACTATGTCAAACAAATAGAGAGAAAGAGGCAGGTGTAGATGCTACAACTAGTAGAAAATGTTTCAATTGGTTTCACCATTAGATGAAAGCAGAGTGAGACCAAAACAAATGAACAATTACCTTCTATCGCCTGTTCCTGTTTTAGAGTATGATAATCCATTATAACCAAGATCTGAGGATTTTTGACCACAGTCAAACAACTTTATTTTTTGTTTTTATATCTGTAGGTTTAGTTATAAATTAGGTTGTAATATAAACAAGTAGGTCATGACTTGTCAAACTTAAATCTGTAAATGTTCAGAAAATTCAGACTTTTACTAGCAGCTTAAGTAAAAAAAAAACTTGGAAGCATATTGTCCTTATCAAAGCTTTGCAGTTCGATTCAGTCGGTTGGTGTCTGGCAAGGAAAAATGTTTGAGAAAGACACTCCCCACAATTCCTCGCTGTCAGCTGAGTCATGTCTGCCCCCTCACTGACAATCTGAAAGCTTTGGAATTTATGCTTGAAAAGAGGTTTTATATGCAAGAAACCAGAGACACAACAAAGTCCTGATGAGAAATTCTACTATTGCTAGTGTATAATTGAAAATGTCCCTTTATGCAACACCACCCAAGAGTTCGAGTCATAGGGAGAATTCATTCACCTCCTTTCTTTGACCCTCCAGAAGAAATTGCGGTCTTTCCCGCCCCCCTTTCTCCCTCTCTTGTTTTTACCTGTTTTTCTCTCTTTCACTCTTTTTCTGCACTAGTCTACTCCTTAGCTAATAATTAGGGCCTTGAGTTTCATGTAGAATGGTACTCCAGAGCACAAAGAGGAACAAATCCTTTTGTCTCTTTCTAAAGGCTTGAGGTTCATTGACGTAATTACTGTTCATTAGGTCTAGTACTTTTTTGTGCTGAAAAAAAGGGCAGTGTTGAGTAACAAACTAAAAGCAATGGTGCTGCTAATTTTTCAGTAACATAGCTTTTCCAGTAGCAAGCTACTTTTTTAGAGTTGCTTACTTGTTTTAGATGCATTGTATTGCAGCTGTAGCTTTATACATGAGCACACTAAAGTCATAATCAAACTAAACTGTCCCCTCTCTCATAAGTTACAATGGAACTAATTCATTCTAGTGAACTGATCAATCTTAAATGATCTGATTAATTCTATTTTGATTAATTCTAGTGAATTGGTTTATCCTTTATGGTCAGATTCATTATGATCAGTTCGTCCGCAATGATCTGATTCATTCTGTTCTGATTAGTTCTAGTGAATCAGTTTGCCCTAAATAGTCTGATTCTGTCAACTTAAACAGTTTGGCTGAATCTGAAATCACCCTCTATACCCTCAAATATAGGGCATTATTTGAGGGGACAGTCATTTGTAGTGGTGTCCGAAACCGAAACCATAGTTGACATTATTGAGTGTCATTCAATCATTCAATCCCACATTGCACAGCAATAACAAGTGTACAGCTGATGCACACTCAACGGCTGTCCGAATTCACTCACTCGTTTTCATTTACTCCTTCAAGTGAACTGTGTTAATGGACTAACGTAGGGAATAGTGAATGAGGGTTTAGGGGAGATTTCGGATTCAGCCTTTGATTCATTCTAGTGAGTCTGTGTCCTAAACGGTCGTCTCTTTCATATGTAGCATTGTTAAATCAGATGTGTTCCAGTGAATCAGTTTGTTGGAACTGTTCTTGTATTTGAATTGATTTTTTTGACTAGTTTATTTTTTATACTGTACTATTTTATTTATTTTTTAAAGTTTCATTTAAAGTACATTTATTTGTTCAAAACATCACTCTAATTAAGATGAGTTAATACATTCAAAAATCCTCAATGTTTTTGTGACAGAAATATAAAGGCTCTGATTGAATTATTATAGAATATGTACAAACCCGATTCCAAAAAAGTTGGGACACTGTACAATTTGTGAATAAAAACAGAATGCAATGATGTGGAAGTTTCAAATTTCAATATTTTATTCAGAATACAACATACATGACATATCAAATGTTTAAACTGAGAAAATGTATCATTTTAAAGGAAAAATAAGTTGATTTTAAATTTCATGGCATCAACACATCTCAAAAAAGTTGGGACAAGGCCATGTTTACCACTGTGTGGCATCCCCTCTTCTTTTTATAACAGTCTGCAAACGTCTGGGGACTGAGGAGACAAGTTGCTCAAGTTTAGGAATAGGAATGTTGTCCCATTCTTGTCTAATACAGGCTTCTAGTTGCTCAACTGTCTTAGGTCTTCTTTGTCGCATCTTCCTCTTTATGATGCGCCAAATGTTTTCTATGGGTGAAAGATCTGGACTGCAGGCTGGCCATTTCAGTACCCGGATCCTTCTTCTACGCAGCCATGATGTTGTAATTGATGCAGTATGTGGTCTGGCATTGTCACGTTGGAAAATGCAAGGTCTTCCCTGAAAGAGACGACGTCTGGATGGGAGCATATGTTGTTCTAGAACTTGGATATACCTTTCAGCATTGATGGTGCCTTTCCAGATGTGTAAGCTGCCCATGCCACACGCACTCATGCAACCATCAGAGATGCAGGCTTCTGAACTGAGCGCTGATAACAACTTGGGTTGTCCTTGTCCTCTTTAGTCCGGATGACATGGCGTCCCAGTTTTCCAAAAAGAACTTCAAATTTTGATTCGTCTGACCACAGAACAGTTTTCCACTTTGCCACAGTCCATTTTAAATGAGCCTTGGCCCAGAGAAAACGCCTGCGCTTCTGGATCATGTTTAGATATGGCTTCTTTTTTGACCTATAGAGTTTTAGCCGGCAACGGCGAATGGCACGGTGGATTGTGTTCACCGACAATGTTTTCTGGAAGTATTCCTGAGCCCATGTTGTGATTTCCATTACAGTAGCATTCCTGTATGTGATGCAGTGCCGTCTAAGGGCCCGAAGATCACGGGCATCCAGTATGGTTTTCCGGCCTTGACCCTTACGCGCAGAGATTGTTCCAGATTCTCTGAATCTTTGGATGATATTATGCACTGTAGATGATGATAACTTCAAACTCTTTGTAATTTTTCTCTGAGAAACTCCTTTCTGATATTGCTCCACTATTTTTCGCCGCAGCATTGGGGGAATTGGTGATCCTCTGCCCATCTTGACTTCTGAGAGACACTGCCACTCTGAGAGGCTCTTTTTATACCCAATCATGTTGCCAATTCACCTAATAAGTTGCAAATTGGTCCTCCAGCTGTTCCTTATATGTACATTTAACTTTTCCGGCCTCTTATTGCTACCTGTCCCAACTTTTTTGGAATGTGTAGCTCTCATGAAATCCAAAATGAGCCAATATTTGGCATGACATTTCAAAATGTCTCACTTTCAACATTTGATATGTTATCTATATTCTATTGTGAATAAAATATAAGTTTATGAGATTTGTAAATTATTGCATTCCTTTTTTAATCACAATTTGTACAGTGTCCCAACTTTTTTGGAATCGGGTTTGTATTATATCTTGTGGTAGCTATTTTGTTGTCTTCTATTGTAGTGAAATACTGTATAATGTAATGGTTTGATTGTAGTTTAACTGCTTAGAACTGTTGGTTGTCAAGAAATCATCATAATTATATTGCAGTACAGTATGATTATGATGATATAATTATATATACACCCCCCCAAGGGATGTGTTTAGCCTTGTGATTTCTACTGAGAGCTGAGTACTATGTTCCACAGGCACAACACTATGAAATGCATTGCTGTTCGGATACACATTCCATTGTTATCTGTGTAGGGCAGAAAGGAGGAAAAGACTCCAGGCCATTATTCAACAAGTGGGCTTATCACTTCACTAAATTCTTCTGCCTGCCCCAGCCTGGTTAGTGAGTGTTAAGGTCTCAGAAGATAAATGCTCCCAGACCCTAGGGAATGTGTCTCTTGATAGTAACTCAAGTACCATACTGCTGGAAAGAGAGAACCTGTTGTTCAAGAATGCATGTGTAAATCGATTTAACTGAATTATAACAATAACACTATCATCTTAGTCTCGATGGTGCAGACAAACACACTGTTGTTAAATTAAAGGACATTATGGATAAATTAAATGGTTGAGCTTCGTCTCGCCAGTACTATATTGTTCATGCTTCAAGAAGAATGAGACCGACATCAAAGGGTTTGGTTGACCCACAATGTGATCCTTGTTTTGAATAGAGGTGGTAGTGGATGAGTGAACTGGTCCAATCGGAGAAAGAGAGCACAAGTTGCTTGAAACACAGCCAAATGTACCCGGTGCCAAAGGTGATGTTTGAAAATGGCAGGTTGGGCAGCACTTTGATGTGTTGCATCTGGAGCCTTTAAGTGAGTGTTTTTTAAGACAGCTTCATCTTTAACTGTGTCCTGACCAGGAAGAGGATCACTTCTCCTAACCTCTTAAAGCCACCATGAAATCAAAATTAAGACAATTAAGAACTTCCAACAGTCCAATCAATTCCCGATGGACAAGTCAAGTTCTGGGATTACGTTTTTTTCATTCAAGAAGTCGTTTCAGTAGGATATGCATCCCAACAGGGAAGAAAATACAACTGCACCTTCCATTTCATGCTGACAAAATTGCCATGATTGATTTTAAGGGATTACGTGATTCTGCTGTGCAACCATTAATAGCTAAGAGTTCGGAAACAATCGAAAACAATCCATTTCGGCAGTGGTTACCTGTAGAGTTTTATCATTTTTGTATTTAATTGTTCAACTACGAATAAAAATTCTGCAATTCCGTAAAAATTCTCACCCTCAGTTTGTTTCAAACGCATTAAAAATTAAACATAAACAGATTATAAAAGTACCATAATCCATCTCACTTATCCAGCATATTCAAATATGGGGTGCCATCGATTATGTCAATCATCACAGAAGGTGCGGTAACATTTAGGGCCCTATTTTAACGATCTGAGCACATGGTCTAAAGCGTATGGCGCAGGTGCACTTAGGGCGTGTCCGAATCCACTTTTGCTAGTTCAACGACGGAAAAAATGGTCGGCGCGCCAGGCGCATGGTCCAAAAGGGTTGAACCTATAGTCTCTTAATGAGTCATGGGTGTGTTTTAGGCGTAACGTGCAATAAACCAATCAGAGTGTCGTCTCCCATTCCCTTGCACTTGCACCATGGCGGAGTCGCTATTTACATGGAGGAATTTGCGAACGGAAAGACTGAATGCTTCTCCAGAAAGGAATCCTTTTATTTTTAATATTTAAAAATGTTTGTGTGCTGCTGCACGTCCCTGTGTGTGTAATAAGCAGAGTATTCGCGCCTATAGGCGCATATTACTAACGTGCCCTTTAAATAACACAAACAATATTATGACTATGGCTATTGACTTTAGACCAGGCTTTTGTTGGTCAATGGCACAGTCAATTTCAGTTGCTTCAAAATAGCAACGTGCCAACAACGCGCCTGAACACACCTCGTTTTCAGACCAGCACGCCCATGGGCGAACAGATGGGTGCGAGTGCATTTGCTATTTCAACAACGTGGCGCTGGACGTGAAAATGATAACTGCATCGGACTGAAACTAGCAAAAAACACTTGCATCGCACCATTTTCTCCCATTTTGTTTTAGTTTCCCTTTAGAAGAATTTTAATATAGCGTACAAGTCATATGGACTATTTTCGTGTTGCTTTTAGTCTTTTTAAAGACATTAAAAATGGCACGTTCATTTTTTTAGGTTAACTATTCCTTTAAAGTTTTAATTGCAAGGGAGATGCAGTTAACTGGGCAACATGTGAGCTGGTCTGAGAAATGGAAATAAGGCCAGTATGTAGATTTGTTCTGCAATCATTAGCATATACGGTACATGCGTTTCTGCAAGCTTGCTTTTAATTAAAGCACTGCAACATTAAAAATGAATAGGAGAAATTATGTTTTAAATTAGCAAATAGGTGAAGGAGGCAGTTTTTACTTTCACCATTTGTTCTCATAATCATTACTTTCTATCCTCTGCCAGGGTAATTCTGGCTGAGCTTCCCAAATCATTATCAGTGGTGTTTATGTCCAGTTTTTCATCCTTCTTCAGTCTTAAAGGGGTGGTTGATTGCCCCTTTTTACAAGATGTAAAATAAGTCTCTGATGTCCCCAGAGTGTGTATGTGAAGTTTTAGCTCAAAATACCCCACAGATAATTTTTTATAGCATGTTAAAATTGTCACTTTTTGAGGGTGAACAAAAACGTGCCGTTGTTCTGTGCCCCATTAAATGCAAATGAGCTACTGCTCATGGGGCGGAGCTTCATGAACTCCAGTTAGCAGCTCTGATAACCTCATGCAGACAGGCAATGAAACTGTTCTGCCTTTTATGTTCAAACCGGAGTCGGACAATGATGGAGAGACTCAAGAAGAAGTGAACACATGTAGATTGCAACATGACGTTTCTGAATGGTTAGTTGATGAATTTATGTATGCATATTCTGTCTTGATAATCTCACCCCCTTTGTTGTGTGTTCCCGGGGGGAGGGTTTATGTAAATTTCGGGGTTAGTGATGTCACTAACCCAGGAGGAAGCTTGTGTAGTCCCTACCAGCCGTTTGTTGTAGTCCTTAAAAAGCAATGTCCTCCCTTTGCTTTGAACTTTTTCAACTTTGCAGATATTTTTTATGCTCAGAAAGCAACATTACACACTAACTGAAATCATAAAACTGAAATCATAATCAACCACCCCTTTAAGTGTCGTCAGTCATAGCCATTAAATATATGTAAGAAACTGCACTTTGCTGTGAAGATATATGTTTGAAAACTATCTGAAAAGTACAGTCAGCCAATGCTGTCACAGTAATGGCATTAAGATGAATAATTCACAACCCTGATCAGACAGATGGATGCATACCTTATGGAGGGATAGATTCAGTGCATCTGTTGTAGTGGCCGCAACACAGTGTGGCCCAGATAAGCAAAAAGAGCCTTTTAAACTGCTTAAACATAGAAACACACACACATGCCCACACGTACACCAGAAGCATTAATGAATAATGGACCTCCCACTCCTCAGAGAAAGACTACCTGCTGGGCTCCAAACTAAAAATATCACCCATTTTAAAGATGGAGACGAATGAAAGGGATGAACAAAGGCACCTCTACTTATGGCCTACAGGAGATCTCTCTTTGACTTTATTGTCGCACTGATCTTACAATAGAAAGCTTGTAAAATAGTAGTCTAAGGAATTCTACAATGAATAACTAGTGAGTAATGGAGTAAATCTACAGCAGGGTCCCTAAAAAGTATTTGGAAACTTAAGCTATACTTGATGCATGAACGGCATTGCATTAATTAACAAAATAGCAAACCAAGTGGCATTTATTTTAAAGGCAGATAGCATAAGCACACTTGACAAACTAAACTATTAAGTTTTAAATTATAAAGACAATAAACATACCGTTTAAAATTAACAATTGTATTGTGAAAAGTACTGGTCCAGAAAAACTTTTGAATTTAAAATTCTTTTTACTGATGCATGACAACTGTTATTTATTCATTAATAGTATTATTATTTTCATTTAATATATTGGTATTGGTTTGTATCTCATTTCCTCTATTTTTACATTTGGTAATATTTCATTAGGATTACTTGAAGTTGTCAAAGGAATGTTTAAATTTTAATAAACACTATCTAGTAAATCTCAAAATGAATATTAATATTTATAGACTGTACATTATAACAATGTTAAGTATAAATACACTTTCTATTTTTTTTGTTAAAATAGTATAGAATTTTAATATCTGTCGTTTATTGGTTGTCGGCCATAACTAATGAAACATTTTATAAGAAAATAATTATTGGCCTGTCTGTATCATTTTAATATTGTGCGTCTCTCATTGGTTTTGTTTTATGATATTTGTTTTATGGCATTCAGACATTTTTGAGTGTAGTTTAATGGTGGGGTAAGTGATATTTCAAAAATCCATTAGAAAAGTGTCTCGGGCCTTGTCTGGCTATCACCAGACCAAGCTCAATCTTTTAAGATTGAACATTGGTCTGGGGAGTCTGCTCTGTATTTTCTACTGCACAAGAGGCGTGATCAACGAGCATAGTTCAAATGACTCTGTACAAAATTGGATAGTCCTTCAACCAATCAGACCACAAGAGGCGTGATCAACGGGCATAGTTCAAATGACTCTGTACGCAATTGGATAGTCCTTCAACCAACCAGACCAACCATCGCTTCTCTATCCGTCATTGTGTTAAACCCACCAATAGCGCGCCAGGTGGATAAGCCGGTTTGTGATTGGTTCCCGCAAATTTGTAACAGAAGCAGGATAAAAAGATGTACAGGTTTCCAGCCTGAGCTGCAGGGCGAAATCAAATCGCCAGCAGATCGGGCTGGGTTTACCCAGTCTATCTCGGGCCGAGTACCAAAACAAACTTGTAGCCAATCAGCAGTAAGGGGCGTGTCTACTAATGATGGGAAGAAGAGAGCACTCAGTGCATGTCATTATTCAAAAGACACGACACACAGGACGGACATTAGCCGAGCGATGACAGAAAAAGAGAAATGATGAAGAGAGATGGCAGATAAAAAAACTAAAGTGGAAGATGTCGGTGGAACAAAAGAAGGCTTACGATCAGGCAAGAAGTATCAGCTTTCCAGTGCTGGAGAGAACTCAAGGAGCGGGAAGGCCGAGGTTGCTTTATTTCTTCTCGACAAGCGAATAACATTGGTTTTGTTTTGTTTCACAGAACTAATATATGCTGGCTTTTGCTTGAATATGCTCGTGTGTCATGTTCACTTGTTTGTCCATTTGCGATCGTATTGGCGTTCACTTCAGTGATGATTAAGACCCATTCATTTCCACACCCGATAAGCCTGGAGCATCTAAACCTCCTCCACGGTCAGTTTCAAGCGTCAGCTCCCAAAATGTATCTGAAAAGTAAGATAATATACTCCTAATATATGTTTGTTTTCTTTGGTTCCTCTTTTCGTGATCGATATAACCCTCTAATCTTGTCATAATTGTAATATGTTCGTTAGTTGGACTGTCGTGCTCGTGCTATCGAGTTGATCATGAGAACTGTTTGTGTTTTTGGGATGGAAGGGATGACTTTTTCATTGAACATTCGACCTGGATTACCATAGTAACACACAGATTCCGCCATAGTCGTTGTCGTTTTGGTGATTTGAAATATCAACATCGGTTACCAGAAAGCCAGAAAGCACTTACCCCACCTTTAAGTGTCCAAATAAGGGGGCGCTATATGTGCCCTATCACTGTTGTTTGCATTTCTTCCAGATTTCTTACAAACATTTTCTGCACAATTCCACAAGGAAGTAGAAAAACTAATCAATTAATCTAGGTGCATGTTGTCTGCATGGTTCTGTTTGCATTCACTCCTTTTAGAAAATTAAGCTTTAACCATGTAAATATACTGTGGTAAAACAGGACAGGCATTTACTTTTAATTAAAAGTAATGATGTCCCGTCAGTCTGTCAGAGACAGTTGTTAAATGATGTGTCTGGAGCTGTGGATGTTTGCCTGCTAATGTTAGCATTGTTCAGTCAGAATGTAAGCAAGAGAACGATGGAAAGACTAGCGTCAGAGAAGAAATGCTGACTGAGTCAGTGTTTATACTAATTCAAAAATGTTTTCATGTGCACCAGTCGAATGTAATTACAAGATCTAAACACTACTTAAATCATAGATGATATCCACCTCCTTTCCTCTGGTAGAGAGCTAGTCTTTTTGCTTGAAGGATGATGCTGTATCACTCAACACAGTTTAAGACATCAAAGAGAATGGGAGACGTCATTTTGAACAAAATCGGGCTAAAAAAGTTAATTTTGGGAGTTCGAAACAGCTTATCAAATTAAACTTTATGGAAAAGTTTGCTCTGGCTGGTAAACACCTTCGTACTACCACTGGTCCGTGGCAATTACGTAATAGGTAGGTGTGTGTGCAGAGGCTCCGCCTTCTTTTACGTTGAAATCTTTTCTGGTTCATTTGTCCTGTTCAGTCGGTCAAAATCAAAACACACTGGAGAGCTGCTTTATAGTAGAAAATGAAGTTGTACTTCTGATGAAACGAGACACTGACACTATTTTTCATGTTTAATACGGTAAAGCTGCTTGATTTTAAGCAGTCTATTGTATAAAGTGCTATATAAATAAATGTGATGTGACTTTACTAGAGTGCCGAATTGCAGAGCCCGTGCAAACATATCCACATCGCTATACGATCAGATGCTTTTTTATGTTTTATTAAAAGAATGCTGGCTGTTTTCTCAGTCTTGTTGTGTGCTTATTTTGTTATTGAGAGGGAAGCACGCAGAACATATTTACATATTCATCTAACTGTCGCTCTTAGCAGTGTGGGTGGCGTCGGATGTTCGCTAACAGTGTATCGCTGCTCATGTATTTTGAACTTCGTTTTACCCCTAAACGAAGAATGAAAAAGAACTTTGCCATGAGTATATCTGGGGCCTTCAGGTATCTATTAGAATAGTTAGTAGGTTTGAGATGTTGCATATGTTTCTTGATACGTTTAGTTAAAAAAAACAAAAAGAATCCCATCTTTGTGCTAAACTCATCTCGTATAACCAGACTTTTGACACTTTTATCATAAAACAGGGCCCTATGAAGTGAGTGTTCTGTTTTTTGTTTTTTCCAAATTCTGTGTTTTCCATTTTAATCTTTCTGGATTCTGTTTTAAATGGTTACTTAAATTTTAATAATCAAAAAGCATTGATTAAATTTAATTCAAAATATATTTTTATTTAAAATAAAGTTCTACACAATAGTGTTTTTTTAAACAGATATATAGATCATAACTCAAGTTAAACCAAACTTTAATTTTGGCGGTTTAAAGTTAAGACTATCAGCATCCTGCCTCCTGTTGTTTGTCTCCGGGCCTCTAGAGGTCCCCTGTGTTCCCCTCTGCCTTAGTTCTTCCTCGTGTGTCCTTGTTAATGTTATCCAGGTCACCTGTGCTTTGTTTCCCCTAGAGCAGGGGTGGGGAACGTTGATCCTGGAGGGCCACTCTCTTGCAGAGTTTAGCTCCAACCCTGAAAAAAACACTCACCTGCCTGTAACTTTAGTAATCCTGAAGACCTTGATTAGCTTCAGGTGTGTTTGATTAGGGTTGGAGCTGAACTCTGCAAGAGAGTGGCCCTCCAGGATCAACATTCCTCACCCCTGCCCTAGAGTATTTAGCTGTGTTTTTCCCCTTGTTCCTCACTTGGTTTTTGAGTCCTGGCTCCTGCTGTTTCCCACTGAGTCCCACTGAGTAAGGTGTTCTTAGTTATTTGATGTGTTCTCTGGTTTTTTATTCTCCCCACGTGGAGTTTTTATTTTCTCCTGTGATTCTTTGCGGTATCACTACTGTTATTAATACCTCAGTCTGAGAAGAACTTTTGTTGGATTTATTTGTGACTTGCAAAGTACCTTTTTTTTTTTTTTTTTTTTGGGTCCTTCAGCAACATTTAACCCGTGAAAAAAATCAACCTGCAGCAACAAGTAGCCCAATTCCATGAGGAAAACCACGGATTTTACAAAGTTTACAAAGTGACATCACCAACTACTGGCCTGGCATGCATAATACCATGTTTTTAGTCATTTTTGCGAATCCGTCTGAACAGGGATTTTGATAACGGATAAGCGATATTTTCATACTTTATTAATCATAGACACCATGTTGTGACTTATATCAAATTAATTGTACAGGCCTACTTTTGATTAATCCAACAATCATAGAATTCTGTGAAATTTTTATGACTGGATGAATTCCACAATATCTGTCCATGTTTTCCGCATGACAGAAATCACAGGGCCCTAATAAAGTCCGGTCCACTTTGCAGCTTATCAGGCCAAGAGCCTCCAAATTAGACAGGAAGAGTCTGGCTAACCAACATGTAAAGTGACCAACAATTTGTTTTGTTTATATGTGATTTAAGGGTGGATTTATCAGGAAAACCTTGATACTGCAATAATAGGTGTAAAAAAAAGAAACTAGTGGGAATGCATGTGGACGTCATAATTTCTGTTGAAAAACGAGACCCATGTGTTAGACCAATCCTGCGCCTGTTTGTTTGGTTTGTGTTCAGATGAAATGCTTCAAATGAATATTTTAGAAGTTTAGATGCAGGGGAGATCTCATTAGTGTGACTGATCAATAACATTGTGCAAACAGACAATCTCCCCATCTGTTTAGGAAGAGGAAGTGAAGCTCTGCTAAGTGAGAGCTAAGAATAGAAAGTCCAATAAGGACGTGCACAAAAAAAAGTGTCTTTCAGTGTTCTCTCTCTCTCTGTGTGTCTTTCCCTAGCGGTGGGCAACAATTCATCCAGCAATGCTGTGAGTTCTGGCTTACTATCTTGTGCTGGTTTCTATGGAGATGCCAGTGGGCAAATACACAAAGAGAGACAGAGAGACCGAGATGAAGAGAGAAGGGGAAAGAAAAGCTAGTCCTCCATGGAGAAGAGCTCTTGGCAAGCTTTCAGAACTGGATGCAGAGCAGCGTTTATTTCCTTTCAGACATCGTCAGGGAGAACCGAGAGTATGTGAAATGAATAATAATGAGGGGCACTTCATGTAGCGCATTTACCTCTGTGAGGCACCTGTGGTGGAATGAAAGGGAAATGAACTCTGATGAAAGGAAGGATGTGATGTCGCTTCTCAATATCGCTTGTCACAATTCTGAGAGTATTACAAAGCATTATTAGACAAAACGCTCTAAATGTTATACATTATTTTTAGTTATATATATTTTAATAACATGATGTTTATATACAATCAATTCAATATTATTTACTGTTTTTTTATATAAATATAGAAGATTATTTGAGATTGGTTGGTACACTTCACTTGCATCCTCATGGGTGAGGGTATAATCAAAAAATATTATTTAAATTTTTATTATTATAATTATTATTCATTTTATTATTATTATTATTAATTAATATATATATATTTGTGTGTGTGTGTGTGTGTGTGTGTGTGTGTGTGTATAACATAACATTATGACCACTGACAGGTGAAGTGAATAACACTCAATATCTCTTCATCACGGCACCTGTTAGTGGGTGCGATATATTAGGCAACAAGTGAACATTTTGTCCTCAGTTGATGTGTTAGAAGCAGGAAAAATGGGCAAGAGTAAGGATTTGAGCGAGTTTGACAAGGGCCAAATTGTAATGACTGAGTCAGAGTA